>OY282517.1:49570126-50181097 GCA_958296145.1 Hydrotaea cyrtoneurina
GATGGTACATTTGTATGGGTGGTTCCAGAAGGGAAGTTGCCAGACTTCCAAGTTTTTTTTGGAATCTTCGTTCAGTTATACCTTAACTAAATACAGACTTTGGGCAATATCTCGTTGAGCATATTGATATTATTACACGTTTCTATGGGGTCGGGATGGTACATTTGTATGGGAGGTACCAGGAGGGGAGTTGCCAGACCTCCAAGTTTTTGTCCGAAACTTTTTCCAGCCACAGCTTTACTAAATACATAATTTGGGCAAGATCGCGTTTGTCATATTGATAATATTACACGGTTTCTAAGGCGGGATGGTATATTTGTATGGGAGGTACCAGAAGGGAAGTTGCCAGGCCTCCAAGTTTTTGTCCAAAGCTTTTTCCAGCCACAGCTTTACTAAATACAGAATTTGGGCAAAATCGCGTTTGTCATATTGATTATATTACACGGTTTAAAAGGGGGGATGGTATATTTGTATGGGAGGTACCAGAAGGGGAGTTGCAAGACCTCCAAGTTTTTGTCCGAAACTTTTTCCAGCCACAGCTTTACTAAATACAGAATTTGGGAAAGATCGCGTTTGTCATATAGATAATATTACACGGTTTATAATGGAGGGAGGTATGGGAGGTACCAGAAGGGGAGTTGCCAGACCTCCAAGTTTTTGTCCGAATCTTTTTGCAAACAGCCACAGCTTTACTAAATACATAATTTGGGCAAGATCGCGTTTGTCATATTGATAATATTACACGGTTTCTAAGGCGGGATGGTATATTTGTATGGGAAGTACCAGAAGGGAAGTTGCCAGGCCTCCAAGTTTTTGTCCAAAGCTTTTTCCAGCCACAGCTTTACTAAATACAGAATTTGGGCAAGATCGCGTTTGTCATATTGATTATATTACAGGTATGGGAGGTACCAGAAGGGGAGTTGCCAGACCTCCAAGTTTTTGTCCGAAACTTTTTGCAAACACAGATTTACTAAATACAGGATTTGGGCAAAATCGCGATTTTGTCTGAAGCTTTTTCCAGCCACAGCTTTACTAAATCCAGAATTTGGGCAAGATCGCGTTTGTCATATTGATAATATTACACGGTTTATAATAGGCTGGATGGTACATTTGTATGGGAGGTACCAGAAGGGGAGTTGCAAGACCACCAAGTTTTTGTCCGAAAGTATTTCAGCCACAGCTTTGCTAAATACAGACTTTGGGCAAGATCTCGTTGAGCATATTGATATTATTACACATTTATATGGGGTCGGGATGGTACATTTGTATGGGAGGTACCAGAAGGGGAGTTGCCAGATCTCCAAGTTTTTGTCCGAAAATTTTTGCAACCGCAGCTTTACTAAATAAAGAATTTGGGCAAGATGGGTGTGGTCATATTGATATTATTACAAGTTTCTACGGTGGCGGGATGGTACATTTGTATGGGAGGTATCAGAAGGGGAGTTGCCAGACTTCGAATTTTTTGTCCAAAACTTTTTCAGCCACAGCTTTACTAAATACAGAATTTGGGCAAGATCGCGTTTGACATATTGATATTATTACACGTTTCTACGTTGGCGGGATGGTACATTTGTATGGTAGGTACCAGAAGGGGAGTTGCCAGACCTCCAAGTTTTTGTCCGAAACTTTTTCCAGCCACAGCTTTACTAAATACAGAATTTGGGCAAAATCGCGTTTGTCATATTGATAATATTATACGGTTTATGGTACATTTGTATGGGAGGTACAAGAAGGGGAGTTGCAAGACCACCAAGTTTTTGTCCGAAACTTTTTCCAGCCACAGCTTTACTAAATACAGAATTTGGGCAAGATCGCGTTTGTCATATTGATAATAATCCACAGTTTATAAGGGGGGGATGGTACATTTGTATGGGAGGTTTTGAAGGGGAGTTGCCAGACCTCCTAGTTTTTGTCTGAAGCTTTTTCCAGGCACAGTTTTACTAAATACAGAATTTGGGCAAAATCGCGTTTGTCATATTGATAATATTATACGGTTTATAATGGGTTGATGGTACATTTGTATAGGAGGTACCCGAAGGGGAGTTGCCAGACCTCCTAGTTTTTGTCTGAAGCTTTTTCCAGGCACAACTTTACTAAATACAGAATTTGGGCAAGATCGCGTTTGTCGTATTGACAATATTACACGGTTTATAAGGGGGGATTGTACATTTGTATGGGAGGTACCAGAAGGGGAGTTGCCAGACTTCAACCTTTTTTTTTGGAATCTTCTTTCAGTTATACCTTAACTAAATACAGACTTTGGGCAAGATCTCGATGAGCATATTGATATTATTTTACGTTTCTATGGGGTCGGGATGGTACATTTGTATGGGAGGTACCCGAAGGGGAGTTGCCAGACCTACTAGTTTTTGTCTGAAGCTTTTTCCAGCCACAACTTTACTAAATACAGAATTTGGGCAAGATCGCGTTTGTCATATTGATAATAATCCACGGTTTATAAGGGGGGGATGGTACATTTGTATGGGAGGTTTTGAAGGGGAGTTGCTAGACCTCCTAGTTTTTGTCTGAAGCTTTTTTCCAGGCACAGCTTTACTAAATACAGAATTTGGGCAAGATCGCGTTTGTCATATTGATAATATTACACGGTTTATAAGGGGGGATGGTACATTTGTATGGGAGGTACCAGAAGATGAGTTGCCAGACTTCAACGTTTTTTTTGGAATCTTCGTTCTGTTATACCTTAACTAAATACAGAATTTGGGCAAGATCGCGTTTGTCATATTGATATTATTACACGTTTCTGCGGTTGTGGGATGGCACATTTGTATGGGATGTACCAGAAGGGGAGTTGCCAGACTTCAACGTTTTTTTTTGAATCTTCGTGCAGTTATACCTTAACTAAATACAGAATTTGGGCAAGATCGCGTTTGTCATATTGATATTATTACACGTTTCTACGGTTGTGGGATGGTACATTTGTATGGGAAGTACCAGAAGGGAAGTTGCCAGACCTCCAAGTTTTTGTGCGAAACTTGTTCCAGCCACAGCTTTACTAAATACAGAATTTGGGAAAAATCGCGTTTGTCATATTGATAATATTATACGGTTTATAAGGGGTTGATGGTACATTTGTATAGGAGGTACCAGAAGGGGAGTTGCCAGACTTCAAAGTTTTTTTTTGGAATCTTCGTTCAGTTTTTTTTTTTTTTTTTTTTTTTTTTTTTTGAACGCCAACACTCAGGGGTTGCCCCCTATAAATGCAATGCATTGTGTTAGCGGAAGGAAACTAGGGTATCGGAAGGAGGAAAGAGGGAGTAGTGTTTTTTTTTAACGCCAACACTCAGGGGATGCCCCCTATAAATGCAATGCATTGTGTTAGCGGAAGGAAATTAGGGTATCGGAAGGAGGAAAGAGGGAGTAGTTTTTTTTTTTTTTTTTGAACGCCAATACTCAGGGGATGCCCCCTATAAATGCAATGCATTGTGTTAGCGGATATTATTATACGTTTCTATGGGGTCGGGATGGTACATTTGTATGGGAGGTACCAGAAGGGGAGTTGCCAGACCTCCAAGTTTTTGTCCGAAACTTGTTCCAGCCTCAGCTTTACTAAATACAGAATTTGGGCAAAATCGCGTTTGTCATATTGATAATATTATACGGTTTATAAGGGGGGATGGTATATTTGTATGGGAGGTACCAGAAGGGGAGTTGCCAGACCTGCAAGTTTTTGTCCGAAACTTTTTCCAGCCACAGCTTTACTAAATACAGAATGTGGGCAAGATCGCGTTTGTCATATTGATAATATTACAAGGTTTATAATGGAGGGAGGTACCAGAAGGGGAGTTGCCAGACCTCCAAGTTTTTGTCCGAAACTTTTTGCAAACACAGATTTACTAAATATTGATATTATTACACGTGTATATGGGGTCGGGATGGTACATTTGTATGGGAGGTACCCGAAGGGGAGTTGCCAGACCTACTAGTTTTTGTCTGAAGCTTTTTCCAGCCACAACTTTACTAAATACAGAATTTGGGCAAAATCGTGTTTGTCATATTGATAATATTATACGGTTTATAAGGGGTTGATGGTACATTTGTATAGGAGGTACCCGAAGGGGAGTTGCCAGACCTCCTAGTTTTTGTCTGAAGCTTTTTTCCAGGCACAGCTTTACTAAATACAGAATTTGGGCAAGATCGCGTTTGTCATATTGATAATATTACACGGTTTATAAGGGGGGATGGTACATTTGTATGGGAGGTACCAGAAGGGGAGTTGCCAGACTTCAACCTTTTTTTTGGAATCTTCGTTCAGTTATACCTTAACTAAATACAGACTTTGGGCAAGATCTCGTTGAGCATATTGATATTATTATACGTTTCTATGGGGTCGGGATGGTACATTTGTATGGGAGGTACCCGAAGGGGAGTTGCCAGACCTACTAGTTTTTGTCTGAAGCTTTTTCCAGCCACAACTTTACTAAATACAGAATTTGGGCAAGATCGCGGTTGTCATATTGATAATAATCCACGGTGTATAACGGGGGGATGGTACATTTGTATGGGAGGTTTTGAAGGGGAGTTGCCAGACCTCCTAGTTTTTGGCTGAAGCTTTTTCCAGCCACAGCTTTACTAAATACAGAATTTGGACAAGATCGCGTTTGTCATATTGACAATATTACACGGTTTATAAGGGGGGATGGTACATTTGTATGGGAGGTACCAGAAGATGAGTTGCCAGACTTCAACGTTTTTTTGGAATCTTCGTTCTGTTATACCTTAACTAAATACAGAATTTGGGCAAGATCGCGTTTGTCATATTGATATTATTACACGGTTCTACTGTTGTGGGATGGTACATTTCTATGGGATGTACCAGAAGGAGAGTTGCCAGACTTCAACGTTTTTTTTGGAATCTTCGTGCAGTTATACCTTAACTAAATACAGAATTTGGGCAAGATCGCGTTTGTCATATTGATATTATTACACGTTTCTACGGTTGTGGGATGGTACATTTGTATGGGAGGTACCAGATCTCCAAGTTTTTGTGCGAAACTTGTTCCAGCCACAGCTTTACTAAATACAGAATTTGGGCAAAATCGCGTTTGTCATATTGATAATATTATACGGTTTATAAGGGGTGGATGGTACATTTGTATAGGAGGTACCAGAAGGGGAGTTGCCAGACTTCAAAGTTTTTTTTGGAATCTTCGTTCAGTTATACATTAACTAAATACAGACTTTGGGCAAGATCTCGTTGAGCATATTGATATTATTATACGTTTCTATGGGGTCGGGATGGTACATTTGTATGGGAGGTACCAGAAGGGGAGTTGCCAGACCTCCAAGTTTTTGTCCGAAACTTGTTCCAGCCTCAGCTTTACTAAATACAGAATTTGGGCAAAATCGCGTTTGTCATATTGATAATATTATACGGTTTATAAGGGGTTGATGGTACAATTGTATAGGAGGTACCCGAAGGGGAGTTGCCAGACCTGCTAGTTTTTGTCTGAAGCTTTTTCCAGGCACAGCTTTACTAAATACAGAATTTGGGCAAGATCGCGTTTGTCGTATTGACAATATTACACGGTTTATAAGGGGGGGGTGGTATATTTGTATAATGGGTACCAGAAGGGGAATTGCCAGACCTCGTATTTTCTGTCTGAAGCTTTTTCCAGCCACAGCTTTACTAAATACAGAATTTGGGCAAAATCGCGTTTGTCATATTGATAATATTATACGGTTTATAAGGGGGGATGGTATATTTGTATGGGAGGTACCAGAAGGGGAGTTGCCAGACCTGCAAGTTTTTGTCCGAAACTTTTTCCAGCCACAGCTTTACTAAATATAGAATGTGGGCAAGATCGCGTTTGTCATATTGATAATATTACAAGGTTTATAATGGAGGGAGGTATGGGAGGTACCAGAAGGGGAGTTGCCAGACCTCCAAGTTTTTGTCTGAAACTTTTTGCAAACACAGATTTACTAAATACAGGATTTGGGGCAAAATCGCGATTTTGTCTGAAGCTTTTTCCAGCCACGGCTTTACTAAATACAGAATTTGGCAAGATCGCGTTGGTCATATTGATATTATTACACTTTCTACGTTGGCGGAATGGTACATTTGTATGGGAGGTACCAGAAGGGGAGTTGCCAGACCTCCAAGTTTTGTCCGAAACTTTTTCCAGCCACTGCTTTGCTAAATACAGAATTTGGGCAAAATCGCGTTTGTCATATTGATAATAGTGTATGGTTTATAAGGGGCGGGATTGTACATTTGTATGGGAGTTACCAGAAGGGGAGTTGCAAGACCACCAAGTTTTTGTCCGAAGCTTTTTGTAACCACAGCTTTACAGGATTTGGATAATAGTACAAGGTTTATAATAGGCTGGATTGTACATTTGTATGGGAGGTACCAGAAGCGGAGTTGCCAGACCTCCAAGTTTTTGTCCGAAACTATTTCAGCCACAGCTTTGCTAAATACAGACTTTGGGCAAGATCTCGTTGAGCATATTGATATTATTACACGTTTCTACGGTTGTGGGATGGTACATTTGTATGGGAGGTACCAGACCTCCAAGTTTTTGTGCGAAACTTGTTCCAGCCACAGCTTTACTAAATACAGAATTTGGGCAAAATCGCGTTTGTCATATTGATAATATTATACGGTTTATAAGGGGTTGATGGTACATTTGTATGGGAGGTACCAGAAGGGGAGTTGCCAGATCTCCAAGTTTTTGTCCGAAACTATTTCAGCCACAGCTTTGCTAAATACAGACTTTGGGCAAGATCTCGTTGAGCATATTGATATTATTACACGTGTATATGGGGTCGGGATGGTACATTTGTATGGGAGGTACCAGAAGGGGAGTTTCCAGATCTCCAAGTTTTTGTCCCAAACTATTTCAGCCACAGCTTTGCTAAATACAGACTTTGGGCAAGATCTCGTTGAGCATATTGATATTATTACACGTGTATATGGGGTCGGGATGGTACATTTGTATGGGAGGTACCAGAAGGGGAGTTGCCAGATCTCCAAGTTTTTGTCCGAAACTTTTTGTAACCACAGCTTTACAGGATTTGGATAATAGTACAAGGTTTATAATATGCTGGATTGTACATTTGTATGGGAGGTACCAGAAGCGGAGTTGCCAGACCTCCAAGTTTTTGTCCGAAACTATTTCAGCCACAGCTTTGCTAAATACAGACTTTGGGCAAGATCTCGTTGAGCATATTGATATTATTACACGTGTATATGGGGTCGGGATGGTACATTTGTATGGGAGGTACCAGAAGGGGAGTTGCCAGATCTCCAAGTTTTTGTCCGAAACTTTTTCAGCCACAGCTTTACTAAATACAGAATTTGGCAAGATCGCGTTGGTCATATTGATATTATTACACTTTCTACGTTGGCGGAATGGTACATTTGTATGGGAGGTAGCAGAAGGGGAGTTGCCAGACCTCCAAGTTTTGTCCGAAACTTTTTCCAGCCACTTCTTTGCTAAATACAGAATTTGGGCAAAATCGCGTTTGTCATATTGATAATAGTGTATGGTTTATAAGGGGCGGGATTGTACATTTGTATGGGAGGTACCAGAAGGGGAGTTGCAAGACCACCAAGTTTTTGTCCGAAGCTTTTTCCAGCCACAGCTTTACTAAATACAGAATTTGGGCAAGATGGGTGTGGCCATATTGATATTATTACAAGTTTCTACAGTGGCGGGATGGTACATTTGTATGGGAGGTATCAGAAGGGGAGTAGCCAGACTTCCAATTTTTTGTCCAAAACTTTTTCAGCCACAGCTTTACTAAATACAGAATTTGGCAAGATCGCGTTGGTCATATTGATATTATTACACTTTCTACGTTGGCGGAATGGTACATTTGTATGGGAGGTAGCAGAAGGGGAGTTGCCACACCTCCAAGTTTTGTCCGAAACTTTTTCCAGCCACTGCTTTGCTAAATACAGAATTTGGGCAAAATTGCGTTTGTCATATTGATAATAGTGTATGGTTTATAAGGGGCGGGATTGTACATTTGTATGGGAGGTACCAGAAGGGGAGTTGCAAGACCACCAAGTTTTTGTCCGAAGCTTTTTCCAGCCACAGCTTTACTAAATACAGAATTTGGGCAAGATCGCGTTTGTCATATTGATAATATTACACGGTTTATAATGGAGGGAGATATGGGAGGTACCAGAATGGGAGTTGCCAGACCTCCAAGTTTTTGTCCGAAACTTTTTGCAAACACAGATTTACTAAATACAGAATTTGGGCAAGATCGCGTTGATCATATTGATAATATTATACGGTTTATAAGGGGCGGGATTGTACATTTGTATGGGAGGTACCAGAAGGGGAGTTGCAAGACCACCAAGTTTGTGTCCGAAATTTTTTCCAGCTACAGCTTTACTAAATACAGAATTTGGGCAAGATCGCGTTTGTCATATTGATAATATTACACGGTTTATAATAGGCTGGATTGTACATTTGTGTGGGAGGTACCAGAAGGGGAGTGGCCAGACCTCCAAGTTTTTGTCCGAAACTATTTCAGCCACAGCTTTGCTAAATACAGACTTTGGGCAAGATCTCGTTGAGCATATTGATATTATTACACGTTTATATGGGGTCGGGATGGTACATTTGTATTGGAGGTACCAGAAGGGGAGTTGCCAGATCTCCAAGTTTTTGTCCGAAACTTTTTGCAACCACAGCTTTACTAAATACAGAATTTGGGCAAGATGGGTTTGGTCATATTGATATTATTACAAGTTTCTACGGTGGCGGCATGGTACATTTGTATGGGAGGTATCAGAAGGGGAGTTGCCAGACTTCCAATTTTTTGTCCAAAACTTTTTGCAAACACAGATTTACTAAATACAGGATTTGGCAAAATCGCGATTTTGTCTGAAGCTTTTTCCAGCCACGGCTTTACTAAATACAGAATTTGGGCAAGATCGCGTTGATCATATTGATAATATTATACGGTTTATAAGGGGCGGGATGGTACATTTGTATGGGAGGTACCAGAAGGGGAGTTGCAAGACCACCAAGTTTGTGTCCGAAACTTTTTCCAGCTACAGCTTTACTAAATACAGAATTTGGGCAAGATCGCGTTTGTGATATTGATAATATTACACGGTTTATAATGGAGGGAGATATGGGAGGTACCAGAATGGGAGTTGCCAGACCTCCAAGTTTTTGTCCGAAACTTTTTGCAAACACAGATTTACTAAATACAGGATTTGGCAAAATCGCGATTTTGTCTGAAGCTTTTTCCAGCCACGGCTTTACTAAATACAGAATTTGGGCAAGATCGCGTTGATCATATTGATAATATTATACGGTTTATAAGGGGAGGGATGGTACATTTGTATGGGAGGTACCAGAAGGGGAGTTGCAAGACCACCAAGTTTGTGTCCGAAACTTTTTCCAGCTACAGCTTTACTAAATACAGAATTTGGGCAAGATCGCGTTTGTCATATTGATAATATTACACGGTTTATAATAGGCTGGATGGTACATTTGTGTGGGAGGTACCAGAATGGGAGTGGCCAGACCTCCAAGTTTTTGTCCGAAACTATTTCAGCCACAGCTTTGCTAAATACAGACTTTGGGCAAGATCTCGTTGAGCATATCCAGCTACAGCTTTACTAAATACAGAATTTGGGCAAGATCGCGTTTGTCATATTGATAATATTACACGGTTTATAATAGGCTGGATGGTACATTTGTGTGGGAGGTACCAGAATGGGAGTGGCCAGACCTCCAAGTTTTTGTCCGAAACTATTTCAGCCACAGCTTTGCTAAATACAGACTTTGGGCAAGATCTCGTTGAGCATATTGATATTATTACACGTTTATATGGGGTCGGGATGGTTCATTTGTATTGGTGGTACCAGAAGGGGAGTTGCCAGATCTCCAAGTTTTTGTCCGAAACTTTTTGCAACCACAGCTTTACTAAATACAGAATTTGGGCAAGATGGGTTTGGCCATATTGATATTATTACAAGTTTCTACGGTGGCGGCATGGTACATTTGTATGGGAGGTACCAGAAGGGGAGTTGCAAGACCACCAAGTTTGTGTCCGAAACTTTTTCCAGCTACAGCTTTACTAAATACATAATTTGGGCAAGATCGCGTTTGTCATATTGATAATATTTCACGGTTTATAATAGGCTGGATGGTACATTTGTGTGGGAGGTACCAGAAGGGGAGTGGCCAGACCTCCAAGTTTTTGTCCGAAACTATTTCAGCCACAGCTTTGCTAAATACAGACTTTGGGCAAGATCTCGTTGAGCATATTGATATTATTACACGTTTATATGGGGTCGGGATGGTACATTTGTATGGGAGGTACCAGAAGGGGAGTTGCCAGATCTCCAAGTTTTTGTCCGAAACTTTTTGCAACCACAGCTTTACTAAATACATAATTTGGGCAAGATGGGTTTGGTCATATTGATATTATTACAAGTTTCTACGGTAGCGGCATGGTACATTTGTATGGGAGGTACCAGAAGGGGAGTTGCCAGACTTCAACCTTTTTTTTGGAATCTTCGTTCAGTTATACCTTAACTAAATACAGACTTTGGGCAAGATCTCGTTGAGCATATTGATATTATTATACTTTTCTATGGGGTCGGGATGGTACATTTGTATGGGAGGTACCAGAAGGGGAGTTGCCAGACCTACTAGTTTTTGTCTGAAGCTTTTTCCAGCCACAGCTTTACTAAATACAGAATTTGGACAAGATCGCGTTTGTCATATTGATAATAATCCACGGTTTATAGGGGGGGATGGTACCTTTGTATGGGAGGTTTTGAAGGGGAGTTGCCAGACCTCCTAGTTTTTGGCTGAAGCTTTTTCCAGCCACAGCTTTACTAAATACAGAATTTGGACAAGATCGCGTTTGTCATATTGATAATATTACACGGTTTATAATTGGCTGGATGGTACATTTGTGTGGGAGGTACCAGAAGGGGAGTGGCCAGACCTCCAAGTTTTTGTCCGAAACTATTTCAGCCACAGCTTTGCTAAATACAGACTTTGGGCAAGATCGCGTTTGTCATATTGATAATAATCCACGGTTTATAGGGGGGGATGGTACCTTTGTATGGGAGGTTTTGAAGGGGAGTTGCCAGACCTCCTAGTTTTTGGCTGAAGCTTTTTCCAGCCACAGCTTTACTAAATACAGAATTTGGACAAGATCGCGTTTGTCATATTGATAATATTACACGGTTTATAATTGGCTGGATGGTACATTTGTGTGGGAGGTACCAGAAGGGGAGTGGCCAGACCTCCAAGTTTTTGTCCGAAACTATTTCAGCCACAGCTTTGCTAAATACAGACTTTGGGCAAGATCTCGTTGAGCATATTGATATTATTACACGTTTATATGGGGTCGGGATGGTACATTTGTATGGGAGGTACCAGAAGGGGAGTTGCCAGACCTACTAGTTTTTGTCTGAAGCTTTTTCCAGCCACAACTTTACTAAATACAGAATTTGGGCAAGATCGCGTTTGTCATATTGATAATAATCCACGGTTTATAAGGGGGGGATGGTACATTTGTATGGGAGGTTTTGAAGGGGAGTTGCCAGACCTCCTAGTTTTTGGCTGAAGCTTTTTCCAGCCACAGCTTTACTAAATACAGAATTTGGACAAGATCGCGTTTGTCATATTGACAATATTACACGGTTTATAAGGGGGGATGGTACATTTGTATGGGAGGTACCAGAAGATGAGTTTCCAGACTTCAACGTTTTTTTTGGAATCTTCGTTCTTTTATACCTTAACTAAATACAGAATTTGGGCAAGATCGCGTTTGTCATATTGATATTATTACACGTTTCTACATTTGTGGGATGGTACATTTGTATGGGATGTACCAGAAGGGGAGTTGCCAGATCTTCAAGTTTTTGTCCGAAACTTTTTGCAAACACAGATTTACTAAATACAGGATTTGGCAAAATCGCGATTTTGTCTGAAGCTTTTTCCAGCCACGGCTTTACTAAATACAGAATTTGGGCAAGATCGCGTTGATCATATTGATAATATTATACGGTTTATAAGGGGAGGGATGGTACATTTGTATGGGAGGTACCAGAAGGGGAGTTGCAAGACCACCAAGTTTGTGTCCGAAACTTTTTCCAGCTACAGCTTTACTAAATACAGAATTTGGGCAAGATCGCGTTTGTCATATTGATAATATTACACGGTTTATAATAGGCTGGATGGTACATTTGTGTGGGAGGTACCAGAAGGGGAGTGGCCAGACCTCCAAGTTTTTGTCCGAAACTATTTCAGCCACAGCTTTGCTAAATACAGACTTTGGGCAAGATCGCGTTGAGCATATTGATATTATTATACTTTTCTATGGGGTCGGGATGGTACATTTGTATGGGAGGTACCAGAAGGGGAGTTGCCAGACCTACTAGTTTTTGTCTGAAGCTTTTTCCAGCCACAGCTTCACTAAATACAGAATTTGGACAAGATCGCGTTTGTCATATTGATAATAATCCACGGTTTATAGGGGGGGATGGTACCTTTGTATGGGAGGTTTTGAAGGGGAGTTGCCAGACCTCCTAGTTTTTGGCTGAAGCTTTTTCCAGCCACAGCTTTACTAAATACAGAATTTGGACAAGATCGCGTTTGTCATATTGATAATATTACACGGTTTATAATTGGCTGGATGGTACATTTGTGTGGGAGGTACCAGAAGGGGAGTGGCCAGACCTCCAAGTTTTTGTCCGAAACTATTTCAGCCACAGCTTTGCTAAATACAGACTTTGGGCAAGATCTCGTTGAGCATATTGATATTATTACACGTTTATATGGGGTCGGGATGGTACATTTGTATGGGAGGTACCAGAAGGGGAGTTGCCAGACCTACTAGTTTTTGTCTGAAGCTTTTTCCAGCCACAACTTTACTAAATACAGAATTTGGGCAAGATCGCGTTTGTCATATTGACAATATTACACGGTTTATAAGGGGGGATGGTACATTTGTATGGGAGGTACCAGAAGATGAGTTTCCAGACTTCAACGTTTTTTTTGGAATCTTCGTTCTGTTATACCTTAACTAAATACAGAATTTGGGCAAGATCGCGTTTGTCATATTGATATTATTACACGTTTCTACGGTTGTGGGATGGTACATTTGTATGGGATGTACCAGAAGGGGAGTTGCCAGACTTCAACGTTTTTTTTGGAATCTTCGTTCAGTTATACCTTAACTAAATACAGAATTTGGGCAGGATCGCGTTTGTCATATTGATATTATTACACGTTTCTACGGTTGTGGGATGGTACATTTGTATGGGAGGTACCAGAAGGGAAGTTGCCAGACCTCCAAGTTTTTGTGCGAAACTTGTTCCAGCCACAGCTTTACTAAATACAGAATTTGGGCAAAATCGCGTTTGTCATATTTATAATATTATACGGTTTATAAGGGGTTGATGGTACATTTGTATAGGAGGTACCAGAAGGGGAGTTGCCAGACTTCAAAGTTTTTTTTGGAATCTTCGTTCAGTTATACCTTAACTAAATACAGACTTTGGGCAAGATCTCGTTGAGCATATTGATATTATTATACGTTTCTATGGGGTCGGGATGGTACATTTGTATGGGAGGTACCAGAAGGGGAGTTGCCAGACCTCCAAGTTTTTGTCTGAAGCTTTTTCCAGCCACAGCTTTACTAAATACAGAATATGGGCAAGATCGCGTTTGTCATATTGATAATATTATACGGTTTATAAGGGGTTGATGGTACATTTGTATAGGAGGTACCCGAAGGGGAGTTGCCAGACCTCCTGAAGCTTTTTCCAGCCACAGCTTTACTAAATACAGAATATAGGCAAGATCGCGTTTGTCATATTGATAATATTATACGGTTTATAAGGGGTTGATGGTACATTTGGAAAGGAGGTACCCGAAGGGGAGTTGCCAGACCTCCTAGTTTTTGTCTGAAGCTTTTTCCAGCCACAGATTTACTAAATACAGAATATGGCAAGATCGCGTTTGTCATATTGATAATATTATACGGTTTATAAGGGGTTGATGGTACATTTGTATAGGAGGTACCCGAAGGGGAGTTGCCAGACCTCCTAGTTTTTGTCTGAAGCTTTTTCCAGCCACAGCTTTACTAAATACAGAATTTGGGCAAGATCGCGTTTGTCGTATTGACAATATTACACGGTTTATAAGGGGGGGTGGTATATTTGTATAATGGGTACCAGAAGGGGAATTGCCAGACCTGCAAGTTTTTGTCCGAAACTTTTTCCAGCCACAGCTTTACTAAATACAGAATGTGGGCAAGATCGCGTTTGTCATATTGATAATATTACAAGGTTTATAATGGAGGGAGGTATGGAAAGTACCAGAAGGGGAGTTGCCAGACCTCCAAGTTTTTGTCCGAAACTTTTTGCAAACACAGATTTACTAAATACAGGATTTGGGCAAAATCGCGATTTTGTCTGAAGCTTTTTCCAGCCACGGCTTTACTAAATACAGAATTTGGGCAAGATCGCGTTTGTCATATTGATAATATTACACGGTTTATAGGGGGGGATGGTATATTTGTATGGGAGGTAACAGAAGGGGAGTTGCCAGATATCCAAGTTTTTGTCCGAAACTATTTCAGCCACAGCTTTGCTAAATACAGACTTTGGGCAAGATCTCGTTGAGCATATTGATATTATTACACGTGTATATGGGGTCGGGATGGTACATTTGTATGGGAGGTACCACAAGTGGAGTTGCCAGATCTCCAAGTTTTTGTCCGAAACTATTTCAGCCACAGCTTTGCTAAATACAGACTTTGGGCAAGATCTCGTTGAGCATATTGATATTATTACACGTGTATATGGGGACGGGATGGTACATTTGTATGGGAGGTACCAGAAGGGGAGTTGCCAGATCTCCAAGTTTTTGTCCGAAACTTTTTGTAACCACAGCTTTACAGGATTTGGATAATATTACAAGGTTTATAATAGGCTGGATTGTACATTTGTATGCGAGGTACCAGAAGCGGAGTTGCCTCCAAGTTTTTGTCCGAAACTATTTCAGCCACAGCTTTGCTAAATACAGACTTCGGGCAAGATCTCGTTGAGCATATTGATATTATTACACGTGTACATTTGTATGGGAGGTACCAGAAGGGGAGTTGCCAGATCTCCAAGTTTTTGTCCGAAACTTTTTGCAACCACAGCTTTACTTAATACAGAATTTGGGCAAGATGGGTGTGGCCATATTGATATTATTACAAGTTTCTACAGTGGCGGGATGGTACATTTGTATGGGAGGTATCAGAAGGGGAGTAGCCAGACTTCCAATTTTTTTGTCCGAAACTTTTTCCAGCCACAGCTTTACTAAATACAGAATTTGGGCAAGATCGCGTTTGTCATATTGATAATATTACACGGTTTATAATAGGCTGGATGGTACATTTGTGTGGTAGGTACCAGAAGGGGAGTGGCCAGACCTCCAAGTTTTTGTCCGAAACTATTTCAGCCACAGCTTTGCTAAATACAGACTTTGGGCAAGATCTCGTTAAGCATATTGATATTATTACACGTTTATGTGGGGTCGGGATGGTACATTTGTATGGGAGGTACCAGAAGGGGAGTTGCCAGATCTCCAAGTTTTTGTCCGAAACTTTTTGCAACCACAGCTTTACTAAATACAGAATTTGGGCAAGATGGGTTTGGTCATATTGATATTATTACAAGTTTCTACGGTGGCGGCATGGTACATTTGTATGGGAGGTATCAGAAGGGGAGTTGCCAGACTTCCAATTTTGTGTCCAAAACTTTTTCAGCCACAGCTTTACTAAATACAGAATTTGGCAAGATCGCGTTGGTCATATTGATATTATTACATGTTTCTACGTTGGCGGGATGGTACATTTGTATGGGAGGTACGAGAAGG
Source organism: Hydrotaea cyrtoneurina (assembly GCA_958296145.1). NCBI lineage: Eukaryota > Metazoa > Arthropoda > Insecta > Diptera > Muscidae > Hydrotaea > Hydrotaea cyrtoneurina. The sequence goes on from OY282517.1 coordinate 49,586,011, forward strand.
GGAGTTGCCAGACCTCCAAGTTTTTGTCCGAAACTTTTTCCAGCCACTGCTTTACTAAATACAGAATTTGGGCAAGATCGCGTTTGTCATATTGATAATATTACACGGTTTATAAGGGGGGGATGGTACATTTGTATAGGAGGTACCAGAAGGGGAGTTGCCAGACATCCTAGTTTTTGTCTGAAGTTTTTTCCAGCCACGGCTTTACTAAATACAGAATTTGGGCAAGATCACGTTGGTCATATTGATAATAGTGTACGGTTTATAAGGGGCGGGATGGTACATTTGTATGGGTGGTACCAGAAGGGAAGATGCCAGATTTCCAAGTTTTTTTTGGAATCTTCGTTCAGTTATACCTTAACTAAATACAGAATTTGGGCAAGATCGCGTTTGTCATATTGATAATATTACACGGTTTCTAAGGCGGGATGGTATATTTGTATGGGAGGTACCAGAAGGGAAGTTGCCAGGCCTCCAAGTTTTTGTCCAAAGCTTTTTCCAGCCACAGCTTTACTAAATACAGAATTTGGGCAAAATCGCGTTTGTCATATTGATAATATTATACGGTTTATATGGGGGTGGTATATTTGTATAATGGGTACCAGAAGGGGAATTGCCAGACCTCGTATTTTTTGTCTGAAGCTTTTTCCAGCCACAGCTTTACTAAATACAGAATTTGGGCAAGATCGCGTTTGTTATATTGATTATATTACACGGTTTATAAGGGGGGATGGTATATTTGTATGGGAGGTACCAGAGGGGGAGTTGCAAGACCTCCAAGTTTTTTCCGAAACTTTTTCCAGCCACAGCTTTACTAAATACAGAATTTGGGAAAGATCGCGTTTGTCATATTGATAATATTACACGGTTTATAATGGATGGAGGTATGGGAGGTACCAGAAGGGGAGTTGCCAGACCTCCAAGTTTTTGTCCGAAAGTATTTCAGCCACAGCTTTGCTAAATACAGACTTTGGGCAAGATCTCGTTGAGCATATTGATATTATTACACATTTATATGGGGTCGGGATGGTACATTTGTATGGGAGGTACCAGAAGGGGGGTTGCCAGATCTCCAAGTTTTTGTCCGAAACTTTTTGCAACCGCAGCTTTACTAAATACAGAATTTGGGCAAGATGGGTGTGGTCATATTGATATTATTACAAGTTTCTACGGTGGCGGGATGGTACATTTGTATGGGAGGTATCAGAAGGGGAGTTGCCAGACTTCCAATTTTTTGTCCAAAACTTTTTCAGCCACAGCTTTACTAAATACAGAATTTGGCAAGATCGTGTTGGTCATATTGATATTATTACACGTTTCTACGTTGGCGGGATGGTACATTTGTATGGTAGGTACTAGAAGGGGAGTTGCCAGACCTCCAGGTTTTTGTCCGAAACTTTTTCCAGCCACTGCTTTACTAAATACAGAATTTGGGCAAGATCGCGTTTGTCATATTGATATATTACACGGTTTATAAGGGGGGATGGTACATTTGTATAGGAGGTACCAGAAGGGGAGTTGCCAGACCTCCTAGTTTTTGTCTGAAGCTTTTTCCAGGCACAGCTTTACTAAATGCAGAATTTGGGCAAGATCGCGTTTGTCATATTGACAATATTACACGGTTTATAAGGGGGGATGGTACATTTGTGTGGGAGGTACCAGAAGGGGAGTTGCCAGACTTCAAAGTTTTTTTTGGAATCTTCGTTCAGTTATACCTTATCGAAATACAGACTTTGGACAAGATCTCGTTGAGCATATTGATATTATTATACGTTTCTATGGGGTCGGGATGGTACATATGTGCGTACATATGGTACATTTGTATGGGAGGTACCAGAAGGGGAGTTGCCAGACCTCCAAGTTTTTGTCCGAAACTTTTTCCAGCCACTGCTTTACTAAATACAGAATTTAGGCAAGATCGCGTTTGTCATATTGATAATATTACACGGTTTATAAGGGGGGGATGGTACATTTGTATAGGAGGTACCAGAAGGGGAGTTGCCAGACATCCTAGTTTTTGTCTGAAGTTTTTTCCAGCCACGGCTTTACTAAATACAGAATTTGGGCAAGATCACGTTGGTCATATTGATAATAGTGTACGGTTTATAAGGGGCGGGATGGTACATTTGTATGGGTGGTACCAGAAGGGAAGATACCAGATTTCCAAGTTTTTTTTGGAATCTTCGTTCAGTTATACCTTAACTAAATACAGAATTTGGGCAAGATCGCGTTTGTCATATTGATAATATTACACGGTTTCTAAGGCGGGATGGTATATTTGTATGGGAGGTACCAGAAGGGAAGTTGCCAGGCCTCCAAGTTTTTGTCCAAAGCTTTTTCCAGCCACAGCTTTACTAAATACAGAATTTGGGCAAAATCGCGTTTGTCATATTGATAATATTATACGGTTTATATGGGGGTGGTATATTTGTATAATGGGTACCAGAAGGGGAATTGCCAGACCTCGTATTTTTTGTCTGAAGCTTTTTCCAGCCACAGCTTTACTAAATACAGAATTCGGGCAAGATCGCGTTTGTTATATTGATTATATTACACGGTTTATAAGGGGGGATGGTATATTTGTATGGGAGGTACCAGAAGGGGAGTTGCAAGACCTCCAAGTTTTTTCCGAAACTTTTTCCAGCCACAGCTTTACTAAATACAGAATTTGGGAAAGATCGCGTTTGTCATATTGATAATATTACACGGTTTATAATGGATGGAGGTATGGGAGGTACCAGAAGGGGAGTTGCCAGACCTCCAAGTTTTTGTCCGAAAGTATTTCAGCCACAGCTTTGCTAAATACAGACTTTGGGCAAGATCTCGTTGAGCATATTGATATTATTACACATTTATATGGGGTCGGGATGGTACATTTGTATGGGAGGTACCAGAAGGGGGGTTGCCAGATCTCCAAGTTTTTGTCCGAAACTTTTTGCAACCGCAGCTTTACTAAATACAGAATTTGGGCAAGATGGGTGTGGTCATATTGATATTATTACAAGTTTCTACGGTGGCGGGATGGTACATTTGTATGGGAGGTATCAGAAGGGGAGTTGCCAGACTTCCAATTTTTTGTCCAAAACTTTTTCAGCCACAGCTTTACTAAATACAGAATTTGGCAAGATCGTGTTGGTCATATTGATATTATTACACGTTTCTACGTTGGCGGGATGGTACATTTGTATGGTAGGTACTAGAAGGGGAGTTGCCAGACCTCCAGGTTTTTGTCCGAAACTTTTTCCAGCCACTGCTTTACTAAATACAGAATTTGGGCAAGATCGCGTTTGTCATATTGATATATTACACGGTTTATAAGGGGGGATGGTACATTTGTATAGGAGGTACCAGAAGGGGAGTTGCCAGACCTCCTAGTTTTTGTCTGAAGCTTTTTCCAGGCACAGCTTTACTAAATGCAGAATTTGGGCAAGATCGCGTTTGTCATATTGACAATATTACACGGTTTATAAGGGGGGATGGTACATTTGTGTGGGAGGTACCAGAAGGGGAGTTGCCAGACTTCAAAGTTTTTTTTGGAATCTTCGTTCAGTTATACCTTATCGAAATACAGACTTTGGACAAGATCTCGTTGAGCATATTGATATTATTATACGTTTCTATGGGGTCGGGATGGTACATATGTATGGGAGGTACCAGAAGGGGAGTTGCCAGACCTCCAAGTTTTTGTCCGAAACTTGTTCCAGCCACAGCTTTACTAAATACAGAATTTGGGCGAAATCGCGTTTGTCATATTGATAATATTATACGGTTTATGGTACATTTGTATGGGAGGTACCAGAAGGGGAGTTGCAAGACCACCAAGTTTTTGTCCGAAACTTTTTCCAGCCACAGCTTTACTAAATACAGAATTTGGGCAAGATCGCGTTTGTCATATTGATAATAATCCACGGTTTATAAGGGGGGGATGGTACATTTGTATGGGAGGTTTTGAAGGGGAGTTGCCAGACCTCCTAGTTTTTGGCTGAAGCTTTTTCCAGCCACAGCTTTAATAAATACAGAATTTGGACAAGATCGCGTTTGTCATATTGACAATATTACACGATTTATGAGGGGGGATGGTACATTTGTATGGGAGGTACCCGAAGGGGTAGTTGCCAGACCTCCTAGTTTTTGTCTGAAGCTTTTTCCAGCCACAGCTTTACTAAATACAGAATATGGGCAAGATCGCGTTTGTCATATTGGTAATATTACACGGTTTATGAGGGGGGATGGTACATTTGTATGGGAGGTACCCGAAGGGGAGTTGCCAGTCCTCCTAGTTTTTGTCTGAAGCTTTTTCCAGCCACAGCTTTACTAAATACAGAATATGGGCAAGATCGCGTTTGTCATATTGACAATATTACACGGTTTATAAGGGGTTGATGGTACATTTGTATAGGAGGTACCCGAAGGGGAGTTGCCAGACCTCCTAGTTTTTGTCTGAAGCTTTTTCCAGCCACAGCTTTACTAAATACAGAATATGGGCAAGATCGCGTTTGTCATATTGACAATATTACACGGTTTATGAGGGGGATGGTACATTTGTATGGGAGGTACCCGAAGGGGAGTTGCCAGTCCTCCTAGTTTTTGTCTGAAGCTTTTTGCAGCCACAGCTTTACTAAATACAGAATATGGGCAAGATCGCGTTTGTCATATTGATAACATTACACGGTTTATGAGGGGGGATGGTACATTTGTATGGGAGGTACCCGAAGGGGAGTTGCCAGTCCTCCTAGTTTTTGTCTGAAGCTTTTTCCAGCCACAGCTTTACTAAATACAGAATATGGGCAATATCGCGTTTGTCATATTGACAATATTACACGGTTTATAAGGGGTTGATGGTACATTTGTATAGGAGGTACCCGAAGGGGAGTTGCCAGACCTCCTAGTTTTTGTCTGAAGCTTTTTCCAGCCACAGCTTTACTAAATACAGAATATGGGCAAGATCGCGTTTGTCATATTGACAATATTACACGGTTTATGAGGGGGATGGTACATTTGTATGGGAGGTACCCGAAGGGGAGTTGCCAGTCCTCCTAGTTTTTGTCTGAAGCTTTTTGCAGCCACAGCTTTACTAAATACAGAATATGGGCAAGATCGCGTTTGTCATATTTTTTTTTTTTTTTTTTTTTGATAATATTATACGGTTTATAAGGGGTTGATGGTACATTTGTATAGGAGGTACCCGAAGGGGAGTTGCCAGACCTCCTGGTTTTTGTCTGAAGCTTTTTGCAGCCACAGCTTTACTAAATACAGAATATGGGCAAGATCGCGTTTGTCATATTGATAACATTATACGGTTTATAAGGGGTTGATGGTACATTTGTATAGGAGGTACCCGAATGGGAGTTGCCAGACCTCCTAGTTTTTGTCTGAAGCTTTTTCCAGCCACAGATTTACTAAATACAGAATATGGGCAAGATCGCGTTTGTCATATTGATAATATTATACGGTTTATAAGGGGTTGATGGTACATTTGTATAGGAGGTACCCGAAGGGGAGTTGCCAGACCTCCTAGTTTTTGTCAGAAGCTTTTTCCAGCCACAGATTTACATTTTTATAGGAGGTACCCGAAGGGGAGTTGCCAGACCTCCTAGTTTTTGTCTGAAGCTTTTTCCAGCCACAGCTTTACTAAATACAGAATATGGGCAAGATCGCGTTTGTCATATTGATAATATTATACGGTTTATAAGGGGTTGATGGTACATTTGTATAGGAGGTACCCGAAGGGGAGTTGCCAGACCTCCTAGTTTTTGTCAGAAGCTTTTTCCAGCCACAGATTTACATTTTTATAGGAGGTACCAGAAGGGGAGTTGCAAGACCTCCAAGTTTTTGTCCGAAACTTTTTCCAGCAGAATACAGAATTTGGGCAAGATCACGTTTGTCATATTGATAATATTTCACGGTTTATAAGGGAGGGAGGTATGGGATGTACCAGAAGGGAAGTTGCCAGACCTCCAAGTTTTTGTGCGAAACTTTTTGCAAACACAGATTTACTAAATACAGAATTTTGGGCAAAATCGCGTTTGTCATATTGATAATATTATACGGTTTATAAGGGGGGATGGTACATTTGTATAGGAGGTACCAGAAGGGGAGTTGCCAGACTTCAAAATTTTTTTTGGAATCTTCTTTCAGTTATACCTTAACTAAATACGGACTTTGGGTAAGATCTCGCTGAGCATATTGATATTATTATACGTTTCTATGGGGTCGGGATGGTACATTTGTATGGGAGGTACCAGAAGGGGAGTTGCCAGACCTCCAAGTTTTTGTCCGAAACTTGTTCCAGCCACAGCTTTACTAAATACAGAATTTGGGCAAAATCGCGTTTGTCACATTGATAATATTATACAGTTTATAAGGGGTTGATGGTACATTTGTATAGGAGGTACCCGAAGGGGAGTTACCAGACCTCCTAGTTTTTGTCTGAAGCTTTTTCCAGGCACAGCTTTACTAAATACAGAATTTGGCAAGATCGCGTTGGTCATATTGATATTATTACACGTTTCTACGTTGGCGGGATGGTACATTTGTATGGGAGGTACCAGAAGGGGAGCCAGACCTCCAAGTTTTTGTCCGAAACTTGTTCCAGCCACAGCTTTACTAAATACAGAATTTGGGCAAAATCGCGTTTGTCGTATTGACAATATTACACGGTTTATAAGGGGGGATGGTACATTTGTTTGGGAGGTACCAGAAGGGGAGTTGCCAGACTTCAACGTTTTTTTTGGAATCTTCGTTCAGTTATACCTTAACTAAATACAGAATTTGGGCAAGATCGCGTTTGTCATATTGATATTATTACACGTTTCTACTATTGTGGGATGGTACATTTGTATGGGAGGTACCAGAAGGGGAGTTGCCAGACCTCCAAGTTTTTGCCCGATACTTTTCCCTGTCACAGCTTTCTAAATACACGGTTTATAAGAGGCCGGCTGGTACTTTTGCATGGGAGGTTTTGAAGGGGAGTTGCCAGACCTCCAAGTTTTTGTCCAAAGCTTTTTCCAGCCACAGCTTTACTAAATACAGAATTTGGGCAAAATCGCGTTTGTCATATTGATAATATTATACGGTTTATAAGGGGGGGTGGTATATTTGTATAATGCGTACCAGAAGGGGAACTGCCGGACTCGTATTTTCTGTCTGAAGCTTTTTCCAGCCACAGCTTTACTAAATACAGAATTTGGGCAAGATCGCGTTTGTCATATTGATAATATTACACGGTTTATAATGGTGGGAGGAACCAGAAGGGCAGTTGCCAGACCTCCAAGTTTTTGTCCTAAACTTTTTGCAAACACAGATTTACTAAATACAGGATTTGGGCAAAATCGCGATTTTGTCTGAAGCTTTTTCCAGCCACGGCTTTACTAAATACAGAATTTGGGCAAGATCGCGTTTGTCATATTGATAATATTACTCGGTTTATAAGGGGGGATGGTATATTTGTATGGGAGATACCAGAGGGGGAGTTGCAAGACCACCAAGTTTGTGTCCGAAACTTTTTGTAACCACAGCTTTACAGGATTTGGATAATATTACACGGTTTATAATTGGCTGAATTGTACATTTGTATGGGAGGTACCAGAAGCGGAGTTGCCAGACCTCCAAGTTTTTGTCCGAAACTTTTTGAAACCACAGCTTTACTTAGTACAGAATTTGGCAAGATGGGTGTGGCCATATTGATATTATTACAAGTTTCTACGGTGGCGGGATGGTACATTTGTATGGGAGGTATCAGAAGGGGAGTTGCCAGACTTCCAATTTTTTGTCCAAAACTTTTTCAGCCACAGCTTTACTAAATACAGAATTTGGCAAGATCGCGTTGGTCATATTGATATTATTACACGTTTCTACGTTGGCGGGATGGTACATTTGTATGGGAGGTACCAGAAGGGGAGTTGCCAGACCTCCAAGTTTTTGACCGAAATTTTTTCCAGCCACTGCTTTGCTAAATACAGAATTTGGACAAGATCGCGTTTGTCATATTGATAATATTACACGGTTTATAAGGGAGGATGGTACATTTGTATAGGAGGTACCAGAAGAGGAGTTGCCAGACCTCCTAGTTTTTGTCTGAAGCTTTTTGCAGCCACGGCTTTACTAAATACAGAATTTGGGCAAGATCACGTTGGTCATATTGATAATAGTGTACGGTTTATAAGGGTCGGGATGGTACATTTGTATAGGTGGTACCAGAAGGGGAGTCGCCAGACCTCCAATTTTTTGTCCAAAACTTTTTCAGCCACAGCTTTACTAAATACGGAATTTGGCAAGATCGCGTTGGTCATATTGATATTATTACACGTTTCTACGTTGGCGGGATGGTACATTTGTATAGGAGGTACCAGACGGGGAGTTACCAGACCTCCTAGTTTTTGTCTGAAGCTTTTTGCAGCCACGGCGTTACTAAATACAGAATTTGGGCAAGATCACGTTGGTCATATTGATAATATTACACGGTTTATAAGGGGGGATGGTACATTTGTATAGGAGGTACCAGAAGGGGAGTTGCCAGACCTCCAATCTTTTGTCCAAAACTTTTTCAGCCACAGCTTTACAAAATACAGAATTTGGCAAGATCGCGTTGGTCATATTGATATTATTACACGTTTCTACGTTGGCGGGGTGGTACATTTGTATGGGAGGTACCAGAAGCGGAGTTGCCAGACCTCCAAGTTTTTGTCCGAAACTATTTCAGCCACACCTTTGCTAAATACAGACTTTGCGCAAGATCTCGTTGAGCATATTGATATTATTACACGTTTATATGTGGTCGGGATGGTACATTTGTATGGGAGGTACCAGAAGGGGAGTTGCCAGATCTCCAAGTTTTTGTCCGAAACTTTTTGAAACCACAGCTTTACTTAGAACAGAATTTGGGCAAGATGGGTGTGGCCATATTGATATTATTACAAGTTTCTACGGTGGCGGGATGGTACATTTGTATGGGATGTACCAGAAGGGGAGCCAGACCTCCAAGTTTTTGTCCGAAACTTGTTCCAGCCACAGCTTTACTAAATACAGAATTTGGGCAAAATGGCGTTTGTCGTATTGACAATATTACACGGTTTATAAGGGGGGGTGGTACATTTGTTTGGGAGGTACCAGAAGGGGAGTTGCCAGACTTCAACGTTTTTTTGGAATCTTCGTTCAGTTATACCTTAACTAAATACAGAATTGGGGCAAGATCGCGTTTGTCATATTGATATTATTACACGTTTCTACTATTGTGGGATGGTACATTTGTATGGGAGGTACCAGAAGGGGAGTTGCCAGACCTCCAAGTTTTTGTCCGAAACTTTTTGAAACCACAGCTTTACTTAGTACAGAATTTGGGCAAGATGGGTGTGGCCATATTGATATTATTACAAGTTTCTACGTTGGCGGGATGGTACATTTGTATATGAGGTACCAGAAGGGGAGCCAGACCTCCAATTTTTTGTCCAAAACTTTTTCATCCACAGCTTTACTAAATACAGAATTTTGGCAAGATCGCGTTTGTCATATTGACAATATTACACGGATTATAAGGGAGTATGTCACATTTGTATGGGAGATACCAGAGGGGGAGTTGCAAACCACCAAGTTTGTGTCCGAAACTTGTTGTAACCACAGCTTTACAGGATTTGGATAATATTACACGCTTTATAATAGGCTGAATTGTACATTTGTATGGGAGGTACCAGAAGCGGAGTTGCCAGACCTCCAAGTTTTTGTCCGAAACTATTTCACCCACACCTTTGCTAAATACAGACTTTGCGCAAGATCTCGTTGAGCATATTGATATTATTACACGTTTATATGGGGTCGGGATGGTACATTTGTATGGGAGGTACCAGAAGGGGAGTTGCCAGATCTCCAAGTTTTTGTCCGAAACTTTTTGAAACCACAGCTTTACTTAGTACAGAATTTGGGCAAGATGGGTGTGGCCATATTGATATTATTACAAGTTTCTACGTTGGCGGGATGGTACATTTGTATGGGAGGTACCAGAAGGGGAGCCAGACCTCCAAGTTTTTGTCCGAAACTTGTTCCAGCCACAGCTTTACTAAATACAGAATTTGGGCAAAATGGCGTTTGTCGTATTGACAATATTACACGGTTTATAAGGGGGATGGTACATTTGTTTGGGAGGTACCAGAAGGGGAGTTGCCAGACTTCAACGTTTTTTTAGGAATCTTCGTTCAGTTATACCTTAACTAAATACAGAATTTGGGCAAGATCGCGTTTGTCATATTGATATTATTACAAGTTTCTACTATTGTGGGATGGTACATTTGTATGGGAGGTACCAGAAGGGGAGTTGCCAGACCTCCAAGTTTTTGTCCGAAACTTTTTGCAACCACAGCTTTACTAAATACATAATTTGGGCAAAATCGCGTTTGTCATATTGATACTATTATACGGTTTATGGTACATTTGTATGGGAGTATCAGAAGGGGAGTTGCCAGACCTACAAGTTTTTGTCCGAAACTTGTCATTTTGAAAATATTACACTGTTTATAAGGGGGGATGGTACATTTGTAAGGGAGGTACCAGTAGGGGAGTTGCCAGACTTAAATTTGTTTGTACAAAACTTTTTCTGCTACAACTTTACCAAATACAGAATTTGGGCAAGATCGCGTTGGTCATATTGACATTATTACACGTTTCTACGGTGGTGGGGTGGTACATTTGTATTGGAGGTACCAGAAGGGCAGTTGCCAGACCTCCAAGTTTTTGTCCGAAACTTTTTGCAAACACAGATTTACTAAATACAGGATTTGCGATTTTGTCTGAAGCTTTTTCCAACCACGGCTTTACTAAATACAGAATTTGGGCAAGATCGCGTTGATCATATTGATAATATTATACGGTTTATAAGGGGCGGGATGGTACATTTGTATGGGAGGTACCAGAAGGGGAGTTGCCAGACCTCCTAGTTTTTGTCTGAAGCTATTTCCAGCCACAGCTTTACTAAATACAGAATATGGGCAAGATCGCGTTTGTCATATTGTTAATATTATACGGTTTATAAGGGGTTGATGGTACATTTGTATAGGAGGTACCCGAAGGGGAGTTGCCAGACCTCCTAGTTTTTGTCTGAAGCTTTTTCCAGCCACAGCTTTACTAACTACAGAATATGGGCAAGATCGCGTTTGTCATATTGATAATATTATACGGTTTATAAGGGGTTGATGGTACATTTGTATAGGAGGTACCCGAAGGGGAGATGCCAGACCTCCTAGTTTTTGTCTGAAGCTTTTTCCAGCCACAACTTTACTAAATACAGAATATGGGCAAGATCGCGTTTGTCATATTGATAATATTATACGGTTTATAAGGGGTTGATGGTACATTTGTATAGGAGGTACCCGAAGGGGAGTTGCCAGACCTCCTAGTTTTTGTCTGAAGCTTTTTCCAGCCACATCATTACTAAATACAGAACATGGGAAAGATCGCGTTTGTCATATTGATATTATTACACGTTTCTACGTTGGCGGGATGGTACATTTGTATGGGAGGTACCAGAAGGGGAGTTGCCAGACCTCCAAGTTTTTGTCCGAAACTTTTCCCTGTCACAGCTTTCTAAATACACGGTTTATAAGAGGCCGGTTGGTACTTTTGCATGGGAGGTCCAAGTTTTTGTCCAAAGCTTTTTCCAGCCACAGCTTTACTAAATACAGAATTTGGGCAAAATCGCGTTTGTCGTATTGACAATATTACACGGTTTATAAGGGGGGATGGTACATTTGTATGGGAGGTACCAGAAGGGGAGTTGCCAGACCTCCAAGTTTTTGTCCGAAACTTTTCCCTGTCACAGCTTTCTAAATACACGGTTTATAAGAGGCCGGTTGGTACTTTTGCATGAGAGGTACCAGAAGGGAAGTTGCCAGACTTCAACGTTTTTTTTGGAATCTTCGTTCAGTTATACCTTAACTAAATACAGAATTGGGGCAAGATCGCGTTTGTCATATTGATATTATTACACGTTTCTACTATTGTGGGATGGTACATTTGTATGGGAGGTACCAGAAGGGGAGTTGCCAGACCTCCAAGTTTTTGTCCGAAACTTTTTGAAACCACAGCTTTACTTAGTACAGAATTTGGGCAAGATGGGTGTGGCCATATTGATATTATTACAAGTTTCTACGTTGGCGGGATGGTACATTTGTATATGAGGTACCAGAAGGGGAGCCAGACCTCCAATTTTTTGTCCAAAACTTTTTCATCCACAGCTTTACTAAATACAGAATTTTGGCAAGATCGCGTTTGTCATATTGACAATATTACACGGTTTATAAGGGAGTATGTCACATTTGTATGGGAGATACCAGAGGGGGAGTTGCAAACCACCAAGTTTGTGTCCGAAACTTGTTGTAACCACAGCTTTACAGGATTTGGATAATATTACACGCTTTATAATAGGCTGAATTGTACATTTGTATGGGAGGTACCAGAAGCGGAGTTGCCAGACCTCCAAGTTTTTGTCCGAAACTATTTCACCCACACCTTTGCTAAATACAGACTTTGCGCAAGATCTCGTTGAGCATATTGATATTATTACACGTTCGGGATGGTACATTTGTATGGGAGGTACCAGAAGGGGAGTTGCCAGATCTCCAAGTTTTTGTCCGAAACTTTTTGAAACCACAGCTTTACTTAGTACAGAATTTGGGCAAGATGGGTGTGGCCATATTGATATTATTACAAGTTTCTACGTTGGCGGGATGGTACATTTGTATGGGAGGTACCAGAAGGGGAGCCAGACCTCCAAGTTTTTGTCCGAAACTTGTTCCAGCCACAGCTTTACTAAATACAGAATTTGGGCAAAATCGCGTTTGTCGTATTGACAATATTACACGGTTTATAAGGGGGATGGTACATTTGTTTGGGAGGTACCAGAAGGGGAGTTGCCAGACTTCAACGTTTTTTTAGGAATCTTCGTTCAGTTATACCTTAACTAAATACAGAATTTGGGCAAGATCGCGTTTGTCATATTGATATTATTACACGTTTCTACTATTGTGGGATGGTACATTTGTATGGGAGGTACCAGAAGGGGAGTTGTCAGACCTCCAAGTTTTTGTCCGAAACTTTTTGCAACCACAGCTTTACTAAATACATAATTTGGGCAAAATCGCGTTTGTCATATTGATACTATTATACGGTTTATGGTACATTTGTATGGGAGTATCAGAAGGGGAGTTGCCAGACCTACAAGTTTTTGTCCGAAACTTGTCATTTTGAAAATATTACACTGTTTATAAGGGGGGATGGTACATTTGTAAGGGAGGTACCAGTAGGGGAGTTGCCAGACTTAAATTTGTTTGTACAAAACTTTTTCTGCTACAACTTTACCAAATACAGAATTTGGGCAAGATCGCGTTGGTCATATTGACATTATTACACGTTTCTACGGTGGTGGGGTGGTACATTTGTATTGGAGGTACCAGAAGGGCAGTTGCCAGACCTCCAAGTTTTTGTCCGAAACTTTTTGCAAACACAGATTTACTAAATACAGGATTTGCGATTTTGTCTGAAGCTTTTTCCAACCACGGCTTTACTAAATACAGAATTTGGGCAAGATCGCGTTGATCATATTGATAATATTATACGGTTTATAAGGGGCGGGATGGTACATTTGTATGGGAGGTACCAGAAGGGGAGTTGCCAGACCTCCTAGTTTTTGTCTGAAGCTATTTCCAGCCACAGCTTTACTAAATACAGAATATGGGCAAGATCGCGTTTGTCATATTGATAATATTATACGGTTTATAAGGGGTTGATGGTACATTTGTATAGGAGGTACCCGAAGGGGAGTTGCCAGACCTCCTAGTTTTTGTCTGAACCTTTTTCCAGCCATAGCTTTACTAACTACAGAATATGGGCAAGATCGCGTTTGTCATATTGATAATATTATACGGTTTATAAGGGGTTGATGGTACATTTGTATAGGAGGTACCCGAAGGGGAGATGCCAGACCTCCTAGTTTTTGTCTGAAGCTTTTTCCAGCCACAACTTTACTAAATACAGAATATGGGCAAGATCGCGTTTGTCATATTGATAATATTATACGGTTTATAAGGGGTTGATGGTACATTTGTATAGGAGGTACCCGAAGGGGAGTTGCCAGACCTCCTAGTTTTTGTCTGAAGCTTTTTCCAGCCACATCATTACTAAATACAGAACATGGGAAAGATCGCGTTTGTCATATTGATATTATTACACGTTTCTACGTTGGCGGGATGGTACATTTGTATGGGAGGTACCAGAAGGGGAGTTGCCAGACCTCCAAGTTTTTGTCCGAAACTTTTCCCTGTCACAGCTTTCTAAATACACGGTTTATAAGAGGCCGGTTGGTACTTTTGCATGGGAGGTCCAAGTTTTTGTCCAAAGCTTTTTCCAGCCACAGCTTTACTAAATACAGAATTTGGGCAAAATCGCGTTTGTCGTATTGACAATATTACACGGTTTATAAGGGGGGATGGTACATTTGTATGGGAGGTACCAGAAGGGGAGTTGCCAGACCTCCAAGTTTTTGTCCGAAACTTTTCCCTGTCACAGCTTTCTAAATACACGGTTTATAAGAGGCCGGTTGGTACTTTTGCATGAGAGGTACCAGAAGGGAAGTTGCCAGACCTCCAAGTTTTTGTCCAAAGCTTTTTCCAGCCACAGCTTTACTTAATACAGAATTTGGGCAAGATGGGTGTGGCCATATTGATATTATTACAAGTTTCTACGGTGGCGGGATGGTACATTTGTATGGGAGGTACCAGAAGGGGAGTTGCCAGATCTCCAAGTTTTTGTCCGAAACTTTTTGCAACCACAGCTTTACTTAATACAGAATTTGGGCAAGATGGGTGTGGCCATATTGATATTATTACAAGTTTCTACGGTGGCGGGATGGTACATTTGTATGGGAGGTATCAGAAGGGGAGTTGCCAGACTTCCAATTTTTTGTCCAAACCTTTTTCAGCCACAGCTTTACTAAATACAGAATTTGGCAAGATCGCGTTGGTCATATTGATATTATTACACGTTTCTGCGTTGGCGGGATGGTACATTTGTATGGGAGGTACCGGAAGGGGAGTTGCCAGATCTCCAAGTTTTTGTCCGAAACTTGTTCCAGCCACAGCTTTACTAAATACAGAATTTGGGCAAAATCGCGTTTGTCGTATTGACAATATTACACGGTTTATAAGGGGGGATGGTACATTTGTATGGGAGGTACCAGAAGGGGAGTTGCCAGACCTCCAAGTTTTTGTCCGAAACTTTTCCCTGTCACAGCTTTCTAAATACACGGTTTATAAGAGGCCGGTTGGTACTTTTGCATGGGAGGTACCAGAAGGGAAGTTGCCAGACCTCCAAGTTTTTGTCCAAAGCTTTTTCCAGCCACAGCTTTACTAAATACTGAATTTGGGCAAAATCGCGTTTGTCATATTGATAATATTATACGGTTCATAAGGGGGGGTGGTATATTTGTATAATGGGTATCAGAAGGGGAATTGCCAGACCTCGTATTTTCTGTATGAAGCTTTTTCTAGCCACAGCTTTACTAAATACAGAATTTGGGCAAGATCGCGTTTGTCATATTGATAATATTACACGGTTTATAATGGAGGGAGGTATGGGAGGTACCAGAAGGGGAGTTGCCAGACCTCCAAGTTTTTGTCCGAAACTTTTTGCAAACACAGATTTACTAAATACAGGCTTTGGGCAAAATCGCGATTTTGTCTGAAGCTTTTTCCAGCCACGACTTTACTAAATACAGAATTTGGGCAAGATCGCGTTTGTCATATTGATAATATTACACGGTTTATAAGGGGGGATGGTATATTTGTATGGGAGGTACCAGAGGGGGAGTTGCAAGACCACCAAGTTTGTGTCCGAAACTTTTTCCAGCCACAGCTTTACTAAATGCAGAATTTGGGAAAGATCGCGTTTGTCATATTGATAATATTACACGGTTTATAATGGAGGGAGGTATGGGAGGTACCAGAAGGGGAGTTGCCAGACCTCCAAGTTTTTGTCCGAAACTTTTTGCAAACACAGATTTACTAAATACAGGATTTGGGCAAAATCGCGATTTTGTCTGAAGCATTTTCCAGCCACGACTTTACTAAATACAGAATTTGGGCAAGATCGCGTTTGTCATATTGATAATATTACACGGTTTATAAGGGTGGATGGTAGATTTGTATGGGAGGTACCAGAGGGGGAGTTGCCAGACCTGCAAGTTTTTGTCCGAAACTTTTTCCAGCCACAGCTTTACTAAATGCAGAATTTGGGCAAGATCGCGTTTGTCATATTGATAATATTACACGGTTTATAATGGAGGGAGGTATGGGAGGTACCAGAAGGGGAGTTGCCAGACCTCCAAGTTTTTGTCCGAAACTTTTTGCAAACACAGATTTACTAAATACAGGATTTGGGCAAAATCGCGATTTTGTCTGAAGCTTTTTCCAGCCACGACTTTACTAAATACAGAATTTGGGCAAGATCGCGTTTGTCATATTGATAATATTACACGGTTTATAAGGGGGGATGGTATATTTGTATGGGAGGTACCAGAGGGGGAGTTGCAAGACCACCAAGTTTGTGTCCGAAACTTTTTGTAACCACAGCTTTACAGGGTTTGGATAATATTACACGGTTTATAATAGGCTGGATTGTACATTTGTATGGGAGGTACCAGAAGCGGAGTTGCCAGACCTCCAAGTTTTTTTCCGAAACTATTTCAGCCACAGCTTTGCTAAATACAGAGTTTGGGCAAGATCTCGTTGAGCATATTGATATTATTACACGTTTATATGGGGTCGGGATGGTACATTTGTATGGGAGGTACCAGAAGGGGAGTTGCCAGATCTCCAAGTTTTTGTCCGAAACTTTTTGCAACCACAGCTTTACTTAATACAGAATTTGGGCAAGATGGGTGTGGCCATATTGATATTATTTCAAGTTTCTACGGTGGCGGGATGGTACATTTGTATGGGAGGTATCAGAAGGGGAGTTGCCAGACTTCCAATTTTTTGTCCAAAACTTTTTCAGCCACAGCTTTACTAAATACAGAATTTGGCAAGATCGCGTTGGTCATATTGATATTATTACAGGTTTCTACGTTGGCGGGATGGTACATTTGTATGGGAGGTACCAGAAGGGGAGTTGCCAGACCTCCAAGTTTTTGTCCGAAACTTTTCCCTGTCACAGCTTTCTAAATACACGGTTTATAAGAGGCCGGTTGGTACTTTTGCATGGGAGGTACCTGAAGGGAAGTTTCCAGACCTCCAAGTTTTTGTCCAAAGCTTTTTCCAGCCACAGCTTTACTAAATACAGAATTTGGGCAAAATCGCGTTTGTCATATTGATAATATTATACGGTTTATAAGGGGGGGTGGTATATTTGTATAATGGGTACCAGAAGGGGAGTTGCCAGACCTCCAAGTTTTTGTCCGAAACTTTTCCCTGTCACAGCTTTCTAAATACACGGTTTATAAGAGGCCGGTTGGTACTTTTGCATGGGAGGTACCAGAAGGGAAGTTGCCAGACCTTCAAGTTTTTGTCCAAAGCTTTTTCCAGCCACAGCTTTACTAAATACAGAATTTGGCAAGATCGCGTTGGTCATATTGATAATATTATACGGTTCATAAGGGGGGGGGTGGTATATTTGTATAATGGGTACCAGAAGGGGAATTGCCAGACCTCGTATTTTCTGTATGAAGCTTTTTCCAGCCACAGCTTTACTAAATACAGAATTTGGGCAAGATCGCGTTTGTCATATTGATAATATTACACGGTTTATAAGGGGGGATGGTATATTTGTATGGGAGGTACCAGAGGGGGAGTTGCAAGACCACCAAGTTTGTGTCCGAAAGTTTTTCCAGCCACAGCTTTACTAAATGCAGAATTTGGGCAAGATCGCGTTTGTCATATTGATAATATTACACGGTTTATAATGGAGGGAGGTATGGGAGGTACCAGAAGGGGAGTTGCCAGACCTCCAAGTTTTTGTCCGAAACTTTTTGCAAACACAGATTTACTAAATACAGGATTTGGGCAAAATCGCGATTTTGTCTGAAGCTTTTTCCAGCCACGACTTTACTAAATACAGAATTTGGGCAAGATCGCGTTTGTCATATTGATAATATTACACGGTTTATAAGGGGGGATGGTATATTTGTATGGGAGGTACCAGAGGGGGAGTTGCCAGACCTGCAAGTTTTTGTCCGAAACTTTTTCCAGCCACAGCTTTACTCAATGCAGAATTTGGGCAAGATCGCGTTTGTCATATTGATAATATTACACGGTTTATTATGGAGGGAGGTATGGGAGGTACCAGAAGGGGAGTTGCCAGACCTCCAAGTTTTTGTCCGAAACTTTTTGCAAACACAGATTTACTAAATACAGGATTTGGGCAAAATCGCGATTTTGTCTGAAGCTTTTTCCAGCCACGACTTTACTAAATACAGAATTTGGGCAAGATCGCGTTTGTCATATTGATAATATTACACGGTTTATAAGGGGGGATGGTATATTTGTATGGGAGGTACCAGAGGGGGAGTTGCAAGACCACCAAGTTTGTGTCCGAAACTTTTTCTAACCACAGCTTTACAGGATTTGGATAATATTACTCGGTTTATAATAGGCTGGATTGTACATTTGTATGGGAGGTACCAGAAGCGGAGTTGCCAGACCTCCAAGTTTTTTTCCGAAACTATTTCAGCCACAGCTTTGCTAAATACAGACTTTGGGCAAGATCTCGTTGAGCATATTGATATTATTACACGTTTATATGGGGTCGGGATGGTACATTTGTATGGGAGGTACCAGAAGGGGAGTTGCCAGATCTCCAAGTTTTTGTCCGAAACTTTTTGCAACCACAGCTTTACTTAATACAGAATTTGGGCAAGATGGGTGTGGCCATATTGATATTATTTCAAGTTTCTACGGTGGCGGGATGGTACATTTGTATGGGAGGTATCAGAAGGGGAGTTGCCAGACTTCCAATTTGTTGTCCAAAACTTTTTCAGCCACAGCTTTACTCAATACAGAATTTGGCAAGATCGCGTTGGTCATATTGATATTATTACACGTTTCTACGTTGGCGGGATGGTACATTTGTATGGGAGGTACCAGAAGGGGAGTTGCCAGACCTCCAAGTTTTTGTCCGAAACTTGTTCCAGGCACAGCTTTACTAATGGTATATATGTATGGTATGGTATATTTGTATGGGAGGTACCAGAGGGGGAGTTGCCAGACCTGCAAGTTTTTGTCCGAAACTTTTTCCAGCCACAGCTTTACTAAATGCAGAATTTGGGCAAGATCGCGTTTGTCATATTGATAATATTACACGGTTTATAATGGAGGGAGGTATGGGAGGTACCAGAAGGGGAGTTGCCAGACCTCCAAGTTTTTGTCCGAAACTTTTTGCAAACACAGATTTACTAAATACAGGATTTGGGCAAAATCGCGATTTTGTCTGAAGCTTTTTCCAGCCACGACTTTACTAAATACAGAATTTGGGCAAGATCGCGTTTGTCATATTGATAATATTACACGGTTTATAAGGGGGGATGGTATATTTGTATGGGAGGTACCAGAGGGGGAGTTGCAAGACCACCAAGTTTGTGTCCGAAACTTTTTGTAACCACAGCTTTACAGGATTTGGATAATATTACACGGTTTATGATAGGCTGGATTGTACATTTGTATGGGAGGTACCAGAAGCGGAGTTGCCAGACCTCCAAGTTTTTTTCCGAAACTATTTCAGCCACAGCTTTGCTAAATACAGACTTTGGGCAAGATCTCGTTGAGCATATTGATATTATTACACGTTTATATGGGGTCGGGATGGTACATTTGTATGGGAGGTACCAGAAGGGGAGTTGCCAGACTTCCAATTTTTTGTCCGAAACTTTTTCCAGCCACTGCTTTGCTAAATACAGAATTTAGGCAAGATCGCGGTTGTCATATTGATAATATTACACGGTTTATAAGGGGGGATGGTACATTTGTATAGGAGGTACCAGAAGGGGAGTTGCCGGACCTCCAAGTTTTTGTCCGAAACTTGTCATTTTGATAATATTACACGGTTTATAAGGGGGGATGGTACATTTGTAAGGGAGGTACTAGTAGGGGAGTTGCCAGACTTAAATTTTTTTGTCCAAAACTTTTTCTGCTACAACTTTACCAAATACAGAATTTGGGCAAGATCGCGTTGGTCATATTGATATTATTACACGTTTCTACGATGGCGGGATGGTACATTTGTATGAGAGGTTCCAGAAAGGGAGTTGCCAGACTTCCAAATTTGTGTCCGAAACTTGTTCCAGGCACAGCTTTACTAATGGTATATATGTATGGTATGGTATATTTGTATGGGAGGTACCAGAGGGGGAGTTGCCAGACCTGCAAGTTTTTGTCCGAAACTTTTTCCAGCCACAGCTTTACTAAATGCAGAATTTGGGCAAGATCGCGTTTGTCATATTGATAATATTACACGGTTTATAATGGAGGGAGGTATGGGAGGTACCAGAAGGGGAGTTGCCAGACCTCCAAGTTTTTGTCCGAAACTTTTTGCAAACACAGATTTACTAAATACAGGATTTGGGCAAAATCGCGATTTTGTCTGAAGCTTTTTCCAGCCACGACTTTACTAAATACAGAATTTTGGCAAGATCGCGTTTGTCATATTGATAATATTACACGGTTTATAATGGAGGGAGGTACCAGAAGGGGAGTTGCCAGACCTCCAAGTTTTTGTCCGAAACTTTTTGCAAACACAGATTTACTAAATACAGGATTTGGGCAAAATCGCGATTTTGCCTGAAGCTTTTTCCAACCACGGCTTTACTAAATACAGAATTTGGGCAAGATCGCGTTGATCATATTGATAATATTATACGGTTTATAAGGGGCGGGATGGTACATTTGTATGGGAGGTACCAGAAGGGGAGTTGCCAGATCTCCAAGTTTTTGTCCGAAACTTTTTGCAACCACAGGTTTACTAAATACAGAATTTGGGCAAGATCGCGTTTCTCATATTGGCAATATAACATGGTTTATAAGGGGGGATGGTACATTTGTATGGGAGGTACCAGAAGGGGAGTTGCCAGACTTCCAATTTTTTTTTGGAATCTTCGTTCAGTTATAACTTAACTAAATACAGACATTGGGCAAGATCCCGTTTAGCATATTGATATTATTACACGTTTCTATGGGGTCGGGATGGTACATTTGTATGGGAGGTACCCGAAGGGGAGTTGCCAGACCTACTAGTTTTTGTCTGAAGCTTTTTCCAGCCACAGCTTTACTAAATACAGAATTTGGGCAAAATCGCGTTTGTCATATTGATAATATTATACGGTTTATAAGGGGTTGATGGTACATTTGTATAGGAGGTACCCGAAGGGGAGTTGCCAGACCTCCTAGTTTTTGTCTGAAGCTTTTTCCAGCCACAGCTTTACTAAATACAGAATTTTGGGCAAGATCGCGTTTGTCATATTGACAATATTACACGGTTTATAAGGGGGGATGGGGGGATCGCGTTTGTCATATTGATAACACAGCCCAACAAAATTAAAAAAGATTTTTGCTTCTTTGAATTTATCAACTGATTCTAGTTAATTAGGGTGCGCTGAATTCAAATCTGTAATCAGTTTTTTTTCTATCAGCTCTACTTTTCATGATATAGCATTTTATACCCTCCACTTATGACCTCCAATTATGACCATCTGTATGTATGTATTTATGTATATTTTGTAAATGACGATTTCTGTAAATTGACATTTAAAGTTAATCCATAACAACAATTACATTTCTACTCTATTAAAGCCAGAGAAAGAGTTGTCTTACATGGTAATCTGTACGGTACAACAGCGTTATGCGAACATTAAGCGTAAGAGTAACTGAATTGTTATGCTCTTATCCTATAAGACACTTATTTCTTCACCTTGCGTTTCACCGTATTCTACGTTTAAATTTAGCGGCCGCGTCTCTGATTGTTGTTATGGATTAACTTTTAATGTCAATTTACAGAAATCGTCAATCACAAAATATACATAAATACATACATACATATGGTCATAATTGGAGGTCATAAGTGGAGGGTATAAAATGCTATATCATGTAGAGCTGATAGAGACAAACTGATTACAGATTTGAATTCAGCGCACCCAAATTAACTAGAATCAGTTAATAAATTCAAAGAAGCAAATTGAGTGTAGGCCTGTGTAATATTGTACGGTTTATAAGGGGTTGATGGTACATTTGCATAGGAGGTACCCGAAGGGGAGTTGCCAGACCTCCAAGTTTTTGTCCGAAGCTTTTTCCAGGCACAGCTTTACTAAATACAGAATTTGGGCAAGATCGCGTTTGTCATATTGATAATATTATACGGTTTATAAGGGGTTGATGGTACATTTGTATAGGAGGTACCCGAAGGGGAGTTGCCAGACCTCCTAGTTTTTGTCTGAAGCTTTTTCCAGGCACAGCTTTACTAAATACAGAATTTGGGCAAGATCGCGTTTGTCATATTGATAATATTACACGGTTTATAAGGTGGATGGTACATTTGTATAAGAGGTACCAGAAGGGGAGTTGCAAGACCTCCAAGTTTTTGTCCGAAACTTTTTCCAGCAGAATACAGAATTTGGGCAAGATCACGTTTGTCATATTGATAATATTACTCGGTTTATAAGGGAGGGAGGTATGGGATGTACCAGAATGGAAGTTGCCAGACCTCCAAGTTTTTGTGCGAAACTTTTTGCAAACACAGATTTACTAAATACAGAATTTTGGGCAAAATCGCGTTTGTCATATTGATAATATTATACGGTTTATAAGGGGGGATGGTACATTTGTATAGGAGGTACCAGAAGGGGAGTTGCCAGACTTCAAAGTTTTTTTTGGAATCTTCGTTCAGTTATACCTTAACTAAATACAGACTTTGGGCAAGATCTCGTTGAGCATATTGATATTATTATACGTTTCTATGGGGTCGGGATGGTACATTTGTACGGGAGGTACCAGAAGGGGAGTTGCCAGACCTCCAAGTTTTTGTCCGAAACTTGTTCCAGCCACAGCTTTACTAAATACAGAATTTGGGCAAAATCGCGTTTGTCATATTGATAATATTACAAGGTTTATAAGGGGGGGTGGTACATTTGTAGAGGAGGTACAGAAGGGGAGTTGCCAGACCTCTATGTTTTTGTCCGAAGCTTTTTCCAGCCACAGCTTTACTAAATACAGACTTTGGGCAAGATCTCGTTGAGCATATTGATATTATTATACGTTTCTATGGGGTCGGGATGGTACATTTGTAAGGGAGGTACCAGAAGGGGAGTTGCCAGACCTCCAAGTTTTTCTCCGAAACTTGTTCCAGCCACAGCTTTACTAAATACAGAATTTGGGCAAAATCGCGTTTGTCATATTGATAATATTATACGGTTTATAAGGGGTTGATGGTACATTTGCATAGGAGGTACCCGAAGGGGAGTTGCCAGACCTCCAAGTTTTTGTCCGAAACTTGTTCCAGCCACACCTTTACTAAATACAGAATTTGGTTTTGTCTGAAGCTTTTTCCAGGCACAGCTTTACTAAATACAGAATTTGGGCAAGATCGCGTTTGTCATATTGATAATATTACACGGTTTATAAGGTGGATGGTACATTTGTATAAGAGGTACCAGAAGGGGAGTTGCCAGACCTCCAAGTTTTTCTCCGAAACTTGTTCCAGCCACAGCTTTACTAAATACAGAATTTGGGCAAAATCGCGTTTGTCATATTGATAATATTATACGGTTTATAAGGGGTTGATGGTACATTTGCATAGGAGGTACCCGAAGGGGAGTTGCCAGACCTCCAAGTTTTTGTCCGAAACTTGTTCCAGCCACACCTTTACTAAATACAGAATTTGGTTTTGTCTGAAGCTTTTTCCAGGCACAGCTTTACTAAATACAGAATTTGGGCAAGATCGCGTTTGTCATATTGATAATATTACACGGTTTATAAGGTGGATGGTACATTTGTATAAGAGGTACCAGAAGGGGAGTTGCAAGACCTCCAAGTTTTTGTCCGAAACTTTTTCCAGCAGAATACAGAATTTGGGCAAGATCACGTTTGTCATATTGATAATATTACACGGTTTATAAGGGAGGGAGGTATGGGATGTACCAGAAGGGAAGTTGCCAGACCTCCAAGTTTTTGTGCGAAACTTTTTGCAAACACAGATTTACTAAATACAGAATTTTGGGCAAAATCGCGTTTGTCATATTGATAATAATATACGGTTTATAAGGGGGGAGGTACCAGAAGGGAAGTTGCCAGACCTCCAAGTTTTTGTCCGAAGCTTTTTCCAGCCACAGCTTTATTAAATACAGAATTTCGGCAAAATCGCGTTTGTCATATTGATAATATTATACGGTTTATAAGGGGGGATGGTACATTTGTATAGGAGGTACCAGAAGGGGAGTTGCCAGACTTCAAAGTTTTTTTGGAATCTTCGTTCAGTTATACCTTAACTAAATACAGACTTTGGGCAAGATCTCGTTGAGCATATTGATATTATTATACGTTTCTATGGGGTCGGGATGGTACATTTGTAAGGGAGGTACCAGAAGGGGAGTTGCCAGACCTCCAAGTTTTTGTCCAAAACTTTTTCAGCCAGAGCTTTACTAAATACAGAATTTGGGTAAGATCTCGTTGAGCATATTGATATTATTACACGTTTATAAGGGGTCGGGATGGTACATTTGTATGGGAGGTACCAGAAGGGGAGTTGCCAAGTTTTTGTCCGAAACTTTTTGCAACCACAGCTTTATTAAATACAGAATTTCGGCAAAATCGCGTTTGTCATATTGATAATATTATACGGTTTATAAGGGGTTGATGGTACATTTGTATGGGAGGTACCAGAAGCGGAGTTGCCAGACCTCCAAGTTTTTTTCCGAAACTATTTCAGCCACAGCTTTGCTAAATACAGACTTTGGGCAAGATCTCGTTGAGCATATTGATATTATTACACGTTTATAAGGGGTCGGGATGGTACATTTGTATGGGAGGTATCAGAAGGGGAGTTGCCAGACTTCCAATTTTTTGTCCAAAACTTTTTCAGCCAGAGCTTTACTAAATACAGAATTTGGCAAGATCGCGTTGGTCATATTGATATTATTACACGTTTCTACGTTGGCGGGATGGTACATTTGTATGGGAGGTACCAGAAGGGGAGTTACCAGACCTCCAAGTTTTTGTCCGAAACTTTTTCCAGCCACTGCTTTGCTAAATACAGAATTTAGGCAAGATCGCGTTTGTCATATTGATAATATTACACGGTTTATAAGAGGGGATGGTACATTTGTATAGGAGGTACCAGAAGGGGAGTTGCCGGACCTCCAAGTTTTTGTCCGAAACTTGTCATTTTGATAATATTACACGGTTTATAAGGGGGGATGGTACATTTGTAAGGGAGGTACTAGTAGGGGAGTTGCCAGACTTAAATTTTTTTGTCCAAAACTTTTTCTGCTACAACTTTACCAAATACAGAATTTGGGCAAGATCGCGTTGGTCATATTGATATTATTACACGTTTCTACGATGGCGGGATGGTACATTTGTATGAGAGGTTCCAGAAAGGGAGTTGCCAGACTTCCAATTTTTTGTCCAAAACTTTTTCATCCACAGCTTTACTAAATACAGAATTTTGGCAAAATCGCGTTTGTCATATTGATAATATTACACGGTTTATAATGGAGGGAGGTACCAGAAGGGGAGTTGCCAGACCTCCAAGTTTTTGTCCGAAACATTTTGCAAACACAGATTTACTAAATACAGGATTTGGGCAAAATCGCGATTTTGTCTGAAGCTTTTTCCAACCACGGTTTTACTAAATACAGAATTTGGGCAAGATCGCGTTGATCATATTGATAATATTATACGGTTTATAAGGGGCGGGATGGTACATTTGTATGGGAGGTACCAGAAGGGGAGTTGCCAGATCTCCAAGTTTTTGTCCGAAACTTTTTGCAACCACAGGTTTACTAAATACAGAATTTGGGCAAGATCGCGTTTCTCATATTGGCAATATAACACGGTTTATAAGGGGGGATGGTACATTTGTATGGGAGGTACCAGAAGGGGAGTTGCCAGACTTCCAATTTCTTTTTGGAATCTTCGTTCAGTTATAACTTAACTAAATACAGACATTGGGCAAGATCCCGTTTAGCATATTGATATTATTACACGTTTCTATGGGGTCGGGATGGTACATTTGTATGGGAGGTACCCGAAGGGGAGTTGCCAGACCTACTAGTTTTTGTCTGAAGCTTTTTCCAGCCACAGCTTTACTAAATACAGAATTTGGGCAAAATCGCGTTTGTCATATTGATAATATTATACGGTTTATAAGGGGTTGATGGTACATTTGTATAGGAGGTACCCGAAGGGGAGTTGCCAGACCTCCTAGTTTTTGTCTGAAGCTTTTTCCAGCCACAGCTTTACTAAATACAGAATTTTGGGCAAGATCGCGTTTGTCATATTGACAATATTACACGGTTTATAAGGGGGGATGGGGGGATCGCGTTTGTCATATTGATAACACAGCCCAACAAAATTAAAAATGATTTTTGCTTCTTTGAATTTATCAACTGATTCTAGTTAATTAGGGTGCGCTGAATTCAAATCTGTAATCAGTTTTTTTTCTATCAGCTCTACTTTTCATGATATAGCATTTTATACCCACCACTTATGACCTCCAATTATGACCATCTGTACGTATGTATTTATGTATATTTTGTGATTGACGATTTCTGTAAATTGACATTAAAAGTTAATCCATAACAACAATTACATTTCTACTCTATTAAAGCCAGAGAAAGAGTTGTCTTACATGGTAATCTGTACAACAGCGTTATGCGAACATTAAGCGTAAGAGTAACTGAATTGTTATGCTCTTATCTTATAAGACATTTATTTCTTCACCTTGCGTTTCACCGTATTCTACGTTTAAATTTAGCGGCCGCGTCTCTGATTGTTGTTATGGATTAACTTTTAATGTCAATTTACAGAAATCGTCAATCACAAAATATACATAAATACATACATACAGATGGTCATAATTGGAGGTCATAAGTGGAGGGTATAAAATGCTATATCATGTAGAGCTGATAGAGACAAACTGATTACAGATTTGAATTCAGCGCACCCAAATTAACTAGAATCAGTTAATAAATTCAAAGAAGCAAATTGAGTGTAGGCCTGTGTAATATTATACGGTTTATAAGGGGTTGATGGTACATTTGCATAGGAGGTACCCGAAGGGGAGTTGCCAGACCTCCAAGTTTTTGTCCGAAGCTTTTTCCAGGCACAGCTTTACTAAATACAGAATTTGGGCAAGATCGCGTTTGTCATATTGATAATATTATACGGTTTATAAGGGGTTGATGGTACATTTGTATAGGAGGTACCCGAAGGGGAGTTGCCAGACCTCCTAGTTTTTGTCTGAAGCTTTTTCCAGGCACAGCTTTACTAAATACAGAAGTTGGGCAAGATCGCGTTTGTCATATTGATAATATTACACGGTTTATAAGGTGGATGGTACATTTGTATAAGAGGTACCAGAAGGGGAGTTGCAAGACCTCCAAGTTTTTGTCCGAAACTTTTTCCAGCAGAATACAGAATTTGGACAAGATCACGTTTGTCATATTGATAATATTACTCGGTTTATAAGGGAGGGAGGTATGGGATGTACCAGAAGGGAAGTTGCCAGACCTCCAAGTTTTTGTGCGAAATTTTTGCAAACACAGATTTACTAAATACAGAATTTTGGGCAAAATCGCGTTTGTCATATTGATAATATTATACGGTTTATAAGGGGGGATGGTACATTTGTATAGGAGGTACCAGAAGGGGAGTTGCCAGACTTCAAAGTTTTTTTTGGAATCTTCGTTCAGTTATACCTTAACTAAATACAGACTTTGGGCAAGATCTCGTTGAGCATATTGATATTATTATACGTTTCTATGGGGTCGGGATGGTACATTTGTACGGGAGGTACCAGAAGGGGAGTTGCCAGACCTCCAAGTTTTTGTCCGAAACTTGTTCCAGCCACAGCTTTACTAAATACAGAATTTGGGCAAAATCGCGTTTGTCATATTGATAATATTACAAGTTTTATAAGGGGGGGTGGTACATTTGTAGAGGAGGTACAGAAGGGGAGTTGCCAGACCTCTATGTTTTTGTCCGAAGCTTTTTCCAGCCACAGCTTTACTAAATACAGAATTTGGGCAAGATCGCGTTTGTCATATTGATAATATTACATATTACAATATTACGGTTTATAAGGGAGGGAGGTATGGGATGTACCAGAAGGGAAGTTGCCAGACCTCCAAGTTTTTGTGCGAAACTTTTTGCAAACACAGATTTACTAAATACAGAATTTTGGGCAAAATCGCGTTTGTCATATTGATAATATTATACGGTTTATAAGGGGGGATGGTACATTTGTATAGGAGGTACCAGAAGGGGAGTTGCCAGACTTCAAAGTTTTTTTTGGAATCTTCGTTCAGTTATACCTTAACTAAATACAGACTTTGGGCAAGATCTCGTTGAGCATATTGATATTATTCTACGTTTCTATGGGGTCGGGATGGTACATTTGTAAGGGAGGTACCAGAAGGGGAGTTGCCAGACCTCCAAGTTTTTGTCCGAAACTTGTTCCAGCCACAGCTTTACTAAATACAGAATTTGGGCAAAATCGCGTTTGTCATATTGATAATATTATACCGTTTATAAGGGGTTGATGGTACATTTGCATAGGAGGTACCCGAAGGGGAGTTGCCAGACCTCCAAGTTTTTGTCCGAAACTTGTTCCAGCCACAGCTTTACTAAATACAGAATTTGGACAAAATCGCGTTTGTCATATTGATAATATTATACTTTTTATAAGGGGTTGATGGTACATTTGCATAGGAGGTACCCGAAGGGGAGTTGCCAGACCTCCTAGTTTTTGTCTGAAGCTTTTTCCAGGCACAGCTTTACTAAATACAGAATTTGGGCAAGATCGCGTTTGTCATATTTATAATATTATACGGTTTATAAGGGGTTGATGGTACATTTGTATAGGAGGTACCCGAAGGGGAGTTGCCAGACCTCCTAGTTTTTGTCTGAAGCTTTTTCCAGGCACAGCTTTACTAAATACAGAATTTGGACAAGATCGCGTTTGTCATATTGATAATATTACACGGTTTATAAGGTGGATGGTACATTTGTATAAGAGGTACCAGAAGGGGAGTTGCAAGACCTCCAAGTTTTTGTCCGAAACTTTTTCCAGCAGAATACAGAATTTGGGCAAGATCACGTTTGTCATATTGATAATATTACAACGTTTATAAGGCAGGGAGGTATGGGATGTACCAGAAGGGAAGTTGCCAGACCTCCAAGTTTTTGTGCGAAACTTTTTGCAAACATAGATTTACTAAATACAGAATTTTGGGCAAAATCGCGTTTGTCATATTGATAATAATATACGGTTTATAAGGGGGGATGGTACTTTTGTATAGGAGGTACCAGAAGGGAAGTTGCCAGACCTCCAAGTTTTTGTCCGAAGCTTTTTCCAGCCACAGCTTTATTAAATACAGAATTTCGGCAAAATCGCGTTTGTCATATTGATAATATTATACGGTTTATAAGGGGGGATGGTACATTTGTATAGGAGGTACCAGAAGGGGAGTTGCCAGACTTCAAAGTTTATTTGGAATCTTCGTTCAGTTATACCTTAACTAAATACAGACTTTGGGCAAGATCTCGTTGAGCATATTGATATTATTATACGTTTCTATGGGGTCGGGATGGTACATTTGTAAGGGAGGTACCAGAAGGGGAGTTGCCAGACCTCCAAGTTTTTGTCCGAAACTTGTTCCAGCCACAGCTTTACTAAATACAGAATTTGGGCAAAATCGCGTTTGTCATATTGATAATATTATACGGTTTATAAGGGGTTGATGGTACATTTGCATAGGAGGTACCCGAAGGGGAGTTGCCAGACCTCCAAGTTTTTGTCCGAAACTTGTTCCAGCCACAGCTTTACTAAATACAGAATTTGGGCAAAATCGCGTTTGTCATATTTATAATATTATACTTTTTATAAGGGGTTGATGGTACATTTGCATAGGAGGTACCCGAAGGGGAGTTGCCAGACCTCCTAGTTTTTGTCTGAAGCTTTTTCCAGGCACAGCTTTACTAAATACAGAATTTGGGCAAGATCGCGTTTGTCATATTGATAATATTATACGGGTTATAAGGGGTTGATGGTACATTTGTATAGGAGGTAACCGAAGGGGAGTTGCCAGACCTCCTAGATTTTGTCTGAACCTTTGTCCAGGCACAGCTTTACTAAATACAGAATTTGGGCAAGATCGCGTTTGTCATATTGATAATATTACACGGTTTATAAGGTGGATGGTACATTTGTATAAGAGGTACCAGAAGGGGAGTTGCAAGACCTCCAAGTTTTTGTCCGAAACTTTTTCCAGCAGAATACAGAATTTGGGCAAGATCACGTTTGTCATATTGATAATATTACACGGTTTATAAGGGAGGGAGGTATGGGATGTACCAGAAGGGAAGTTGCCAGACCTCCAAGTTTTTGTGCGAAACTTTTTGAAAACACAGATTTACTAAATACAGAATTTTGGGCAAAATCGCGTTTGTCATATTGATAATATTATACGGTTTATAAGGGGGGATGGTACATTTGTATAGGAGGTACCAGAAGGGGAGTTGCCAGACTTCAAAGTTTTTTTTGGAATCTTCGTTCAGTTATACCTTAACTAAATACAGACTTTGGGCAAGATCTCGTTGAGCATATTGATATTATTATACGTTTCTATGGGGTCGGGATGGTACATTTGGGCAAGATCTCGTTGAGCATATTGATATTATTATACGTTTCTATGGGGTCGGGATGGTACATTTGTAAGGGAGGTACCACAAGGGGAGTTGCCAGACCTCCAAGTTTTTGTCCAAAACTTGTTCCAGCCACAGCTTTACTAAATACAGAATTTGGGCAAAATCGCGTTTGTCATATTGATAATATTATACGGTTTATAAGGGGTTGATGGTACATTTGCATAGGAGGTACCCGAAGGGGAGTTGCCAGACCTCCAAGTTTTTGTCCGAAGCTTTTTCCAGGCACAGCTTTACTAAATACAGAATTTGGGCAAGATCGCGTTTGTCATATTGATAATATTATACGGTTTATAAGGGGTTGATGGTACATTTGTATAGGAGGTACCCGAAGGGGAGGTGCCAGACCTCCTAGTTTTTGTCTGAAGCTTTTTCCAGGCACAGCTTTACTAAATACAGAATTTGGGCAAGATCGCGTTTGTCATATTGATAATATTTCACGGTTTATAAGGTGGATGGTACATTTGTATAAGAGGTACCAGAAGGGGAGTTGCCAGACCTCCAAGTTTTTGTCCGAAACTTTTTCCAGCAGAATACAGAATTTGGGCAATATCACGTTTGTCATATTGATAATATTACACGGTTTATAAGGGAGGGAGGTATGGGATTTACCAGAAGGGAAGTTGCCAGACCTCCAAGTTTTTGTGCGAAACTTTTTGCAAACACAGATTTACTAAATACAGAATTTTGGGCAAAATCGCGTTTGTCATATTGATAATATTATACGGTTTATAAGGGGGGATGGTACATTTGTATAGGAGGTACCAGAAGGGGAGTTGCCAGACTTCAAAGTTTTTTTTGGAATCTTCGTTCAGTTATACCTTAACTAAATACAGACTTTGGGCAAGATCTCGTTGAGCATATTGATATTATTATACGTTTCTATGGGGTCGGGATGGTACATTTGTACGGGAGGTACCAGAAGGGGAGTTGCCAGACCTCCAAGTTTTTGTCCGAAACTTGTTCCAGCCACAGCTTTACTAAGTACAGAATTTGGGCAAAACGCGTTTGTCATATTGATAATATTACAAGGTTTATAAGGGGGGTGGTACATTTGTAGAGGAGGTACAGAAGGGGAGTTGCCAGACCTCTATGTTTTTGTCCGAAGCTTTTTCCAGCCACAGCTTTACTAAATACAGAATTTGGGCAAGATCGCGTTTGTCATATTGATAATATTACACGGTTTATAAGGGAGGGAGGTATGGGATTTACCAGAAGGGAAGTTGCCAGACCTCCAAGTTTTTGTGCGAAACTTTTTGCAAACACAGATTTACTAAATACAGAATTTTGGGCAAAATCGCGTTTGTCATATTGATAATATTATACGGTTTATAAGGGGGGATGGTATATTTGTATAGGAGGCACCAGAAGGGGAGTTGCCAGACTTCAAAGTTTTTTTTGGAATCTGCGTTCAGTTATACCTTAACTAAATACAGACTTTGGGCAAGATCTCTTTGAGCATATTGATATTATTATACGTTTCTATGGGGTCGGGATGGTACATTTGTAAGGGAGGTACCAGAAGGGGAGTTGCCAGACCTCCAAGTTTTTGTCCGAAACTTGTTCCAGCCACAGCTTTACTAAATACAGAATTTGGGCAAAATCGCGTTTGTCATATTGATAATATTATACGGTTTATAAGGGGTTGATGGTACATTTGCATAGGAGGTACCCGAAGGGGAGTTACCAGACCTCCAAGTTTTTGTCCGAAACTTGTTCCAGCCACAGCTTTACTAAATACAGAATTTGGGCAAAATCGCGTTTGTCATATTGCTAATATTATACGGTTTATAAGGGGTTGATGGTACATTTGCATAGGAGGTACCCGAAGGGGAGTTGCCAGACCTCCTAGTTTTTGTCTGAAGCTTTTTCCAGGCACAGCTTTACTAAATACAGAATTTGGGCAAGATCGCGTTTGTCATATTGATAATATTATACGGTTTATAAGGGGTTGATGGTACATTTGTATAGGAGGTACCCGAAGGGGTGTTGCCAGACCTCCTAGTTTTTGTCTGAAGCTTTTTCCAGGCACAACTTTACTAAATACAGAATTTGGGCAAGATCGCGTTTGTCATATTGATAATATTACACGGTTTGTCATATTGATAATATTATACGGTTTATAAGGGGGGATGGTACATTTGTATAGGAGGTACCAGAAGGGGAGTTGCCAGACTTCAAAGTTTTTTTTGGAATCTTCGTTTAGTTATACCTTAACTAAATACAGACTTTGGGCAAGATCTCGTTGAGCATATTGATATTATTATACGTTTCTATGGGGTCGGGATGGTACATTTGTACGGGAGGTACCAGAAGGGGAGTTGCCAGACCTCCAAGTTTTTGTCCGAAACTTGTTCCAGCCACAGCTTTACTAAATACAGAATTTGGGCAAAATCGCGTTTGTCATATTGATAATATTACAAGGTTTATAAGGGGGGTGGTACATTTGTAGAGGAGGTACATAAGGGGAGTTGCCAGACCTCTATGTTTTTGTCCGAAGCTTTTTCCAGCCACAGCTTTACTAAATACAGAATTTGGGCAAGATCGCGTTTGTCATATTGATAATATTATACGGTTTATAAGGGGTTGATGGTACATTTGTATAGGAGGTACCCGAAGGGGAGTTGCCAGACCTCCTAGTTTTTGTCTGAGGCTTTTTCCAGGCACAGCTTTACTAAATACAGAATTTTGGGCAAAATCGCGTTTGTCATATTGATAATATTATACGGTTTATAAGGGGGGATGGTACATTTGTATAGGAGGTACCAGAAGGGGAGTTGCCAGACTTCAAAGTTTTTTTTGGAATCTTCGTTCAGTTATACCTTAACTAAATACAGACTTTGGGCAAGATCTCGTTGAGCATATTGATATTATTATACGTTTCTATGGGGTCGGGATGGTACATTTGTACGGGAGGTACCAGAAGGGGAGTTACCAGACCTCCAAGTTTTTGTCCGAAACTTCTTCCAGCCACAGCTTTACTAAATACAGAATTTGGGCAAAATCGCGTTTGTCATATTGATAATATTACAAGGTTTATAAGGAGGGGTGGTACATTTGTAGAGGAGGTACAGAAGGGGAGTTGCCAGACCTCTATGTTTTTGTCCGAAGCTTTTTCCAGCCACAGCTTTACTAAATACAGAATTTGGGCAAGATCGCGTTTGTCATATTGATAATATTACACGGTTTATAAGGGAGGGAGGTATGGGATTTACCAGAAGGGAAGTTGCCAGACCTCCAAGTTTTTGTGCGAAACTTTTTGCAAACACAGATTTTCTAAATACAGAATTTTGGACAAAATCGCGTTTGTCATATTGATAATATTATACGGTTTATAAGGGGGGATGGTACATTTGTATAGGAGGCACCAGAAGGGGAGTTGCCAGACTTCAAAGTTTTTTTTGGAATCTTCGTTCAGTTACACCTTAACTAAATACAGACTTTGGGCAAGATCTCGTTGAGCATATTGATATTATTATACGTTTCTATGGGGTCGGGATGGTACATTTGTAAGGGAGGTACCAGAAGGGGAGTTGCCAGACCTCCAAGTTTTTGTCCGAAACTTGTTCCAGCCACAGCTTTACTAAATACAGAATTTGGGCAAAATCGCGTTTGTCATATTGATAATATTATACGGTTTATAAGGGGTTGATGGTACATTTGCATAGGAGGTACCCGAAGGGGAGTTACCAGACCTCCAAGTTTTTGTCCGAAACTTGTTCCAGCCACAGCTTTACTAAATACAGAATTTGGGCAAAATCGCGTTTGTCATATTGATAATATTATACGGTTTATAAGGGGTTGATGGTACATTTGCATAGGAGGTACCCGAAGGGGAGTTGCCAGACCTCCTAGTTTTTGTCTGAAGCTTTTTCCAGGCACAGCTTTACTAAATACAGAATTTGGGCAAGATCGCGTTTGTCATATTGATAATATTATACGGTTTATAAGGGGTTGATGGTACATTTGCATAGGAGGTACCCGAAGGGGAGTTGCCAGACCTCCTAGTTTTTGTCTGAAGCTTTTTCCAGGCACAGCTTTACTAAATACAGAATTTGGGCAAGATCGCGTTTGTCATATTGATAATATTATACGGTTTATAAGGGGTTGATGGTACATTTGTATAGGAGGTACCCGAAGGGGAGTTGCAAGACCTCCAAGTTTTTGTCCGAAACTTTTTCCAGCAGAATACAGAATTTGGGCAAGATCACGTTTGTCATATTGATAATATTACACGGTTTATAAGGGAGGGAGGTATGGGATGTACCAGAAGGGAAGTTGCCAGACCTCCAAGTTTTTGTGCGAAACTTTTTGCAAACACAGATTTACTAAATACAGAATTTTGGGCAAAATCGCGTTTGTCATATTGATAATATTATACGGTTTATAATGGGGGATGGTACATTTGTATAGGAGGTACCAGAAGGGGAGTTGCCAGACTTCAAAGTTTTTTTTGGAATCTTCGTTCAGTTATACCTTAACTAAATACAGACTTTGGGCAAGATCTCGTTGAGCATATTGATATTATTATACGTTTCTATGGGGTCGGGATGGTACATTTGTACGGGAGGTACCAGAAGGGGAGTTGCCAGACCTCCTAGTTTTTGTCCGAAGCTTTTTCCAGACACAGCTTTACTATATACAGAATTTGGGCAAGATCGCGTTTGTCATATTGATAATATTACACGGTTTATAAGGGGGTATGGCACATTTGTATGGGAGGTACCAGAAGGGGAGTTGCCAGACCTCCAAGTTTTTGTCCGAAACTTTTTGTAACCACAGCTTTACTAAATACATAATTTGGGCAAGATCGCGTTTGTCATATTGACAATATTACACGGTTTATAAGGGGGGATGGTACATTTGTATGGGAGGTACCAGAAGGGGAGTTGCCAGACTTCAACGTTTTTTTTGGAATCTTCGTTCAGTTATACCTTAACTAAATACAGACTTTGGGCAAGATCTCGTTGAGCATATTGATATTATTATACGTTTCTATGGGGTCGGGATGGTACATTTGCATGGGAGGTACCCGAAGGGGAGTTGCCAGACCTACTAGTTTTTGTCTGAAGCTTTTTCCAGCCACAGCTTTACTAAATACAGAATTTGGGCAAGATCGCGTTTGTCATATTGATAATATTACACGGTTTATAAGGTGGATGGTACATTTGTATAAGAGGTACCAGAAGGGGAGTTGCAAGACCTCCAAGTTTTTGTCCGAAACTTTTTCCAGCAGAATACAGAATTTGGGCAAGATCACGTTTGTCATATCTTAATATATATTTTCCCTCGACACTGATTCACTGATTCCCTGATTCCCTGATTCACTGATACACTGATTCACTGATTCACTGACTCTGTCACGCAGTACGTAGGAATTTAAATAGGCATTCTATAATTCTATAATAAATAATAAAAAAATAATATTTTTTTTTTGTACAGAAATTCTGTTTTCCCCAAATTTTTTTTACCAATATTTTTTTTTTCCAAAATTTTTTTTTTTTCAAAAATTTTTTTTTACAAATTTTTTTTTACCAAATTTTTTTTTTTACAAAATTTTTTTTCCATTTTTTTTTTTTTCAACAAAATTTTTTTTTCCACAATATTTTTTTTTTCAACAAAAATTTTTTTTTTCCACAAAAATTTTTTTTTTCCACAAAATTTTTTTTTTTCAAGAAAATTTTTTTCCGTATTTCAACGGGCGCCATAGGCGCATTACAACTTACTAGTTGATAATATTACACGGTTTATAAGGGAGGGAGGTATGGGATGTACCAGAAGGGAAGTTGCCAGACCTCCAAGTTTTTGTGCGAAACTTTTTGCAAACACAGATTTACTAAATACAGAATTTTGGGCAAAATCGCGTTTGTCATATTGATAATATTATACGGTTTATAAGGGGGGGTGGTATATTTGTATAATGGGTACCAGAAGGGGAATTGCCAGACCTCGTATTTTCTGTCTGAAGCTTTTTCCAGCCACTGCTTTACTAAATACAGAATTTGGGCAAGATCGCGTTTGTCATATTGATAATATTACACATTTTATAAGGGGGGGATGGTACAATTGTATAGGAGGTACCAGAAGGGGAGTTGCCAGACCTCCTAGTTGTTGTCTGAAGCTTTTTCCAGCCACGGCTTTACTAAATACAGAATTTGGTCAAGATCGCGTTTGTCATATTGATAATATTACACGGTTTATAAGGGGGAATGGTATATTTGTATGGGAGGTACCAGAAGGGGAGTTTCAAGACCACCAAGTTTGTGTCCGAAACTTTTTGCAACCACAGCTTTACAGGATTTGGTCAAAATCGCGATTTTGTCTGAAGCTTTTTCCAGCCACAGCTTTACTAAATACAGAATTTGGGCAAGATCGCGTTTGTCATATTGATAATATTACACGGTTTATAATAGGCTGGATTGTACATTTGTATGGGAGGTACCAGAAGGGGAGTTGCCAGATCTCCAAGTTTTTGTCCGAAACTTTTTGCAACCACAGCTTTACTTAATACAGAATTTGGGCAAGATGGGTGTGGCCATATTGATATTATTACAAGTTTCTACGGTGGCGGGATGGTACATTTGTATGGGAGGTATCAGAAGGGGAGTTGCCAGACTTCAAATTTTTTGTCCAAAACTTTTTCAGCCACAGCTTTACTAAATACAGAATTTGGCAAGATCGCGTTGGTCATATTGATATTATTACACGTTTCTACGTTGGCGGGATGGTACATTTGTATGGGAGGTACCAGAAGGGGAGTTGCCAGACCTCCAAGTTTTTGTCCGAAACTTTTTCAGCCACTGCTTTACTAAATACAGAATTTGGGCAAGATCGCGTTTGTCATATTGATAATATTACACGTTTTATAAGGGGGGGATGGTACATTTGTATAGGAGGTACCAGAAGGGGAGTTGCCAGACCTCCTAGTTGTTGTCTGAAGCTTTTTCCAGCTACGGCTTTACTAAATACAGAATTTGGGCAAGATCACGTTGGTTATATTGATAATAGTGTACGGTTTATAAGGGGCGGGATGGTACATTTGTATGGGAGGTACCAGATGGGGAGTTGCAAGACCACCAAGTTTTTGTCCGAAACTTTTTCCAGCCACAGCTTTACTAAATACAGAATTTGGGCAAGATCGCGTTTGTCATATTGATAATATTTCAAGGGGGGATGGTACATTTGTAGAGGAGGTACAGAAGGGGAGTTGCCAGACCTGTAAGTTTTTGTCCGAAGCTTTTTCCAGCCACAGCTTTACTAAATACAGAATTTGGGCAAGATCGCGTTTGTCATATTAATAATATTACACGGTTTATAAGGGGGTAAGGCACATTTGTATGGGAGGTACCAGAAGGGGAGTTGCAAGACATCCATGTTTTTGTCCGAAACTTTTTCCAGCAGAATACAGAATTTGGGCAAGATCACGTTTGTCATATTGATAATATTACACGGTTTATAAGGGAGGGAGGTATGGGATGTACCAGAAGGGAAGTTGCCAGACCTCCAAGTTTTTGTGCGAAACTTTTTGCAAACACAGATTTACTAAATACAGAATTTTGGGCAAAATCGCGTTTGTCATATTGATAATATTATACGGTTTATAAGGGGGGATGGTACATTTGTATAGGAGGTACCAGAAGGGGAGTTGCCAGACTTCAAAGTTTTTTTTGGAATCTTCGTTCAGTTATACCTTAACTAAATACAGACTTTGGGCAAGATCTCGTTGATACTATTATACGTTTCTATGGGGTCGGGATGGTACATTTGTACGGGAGGTACCAGAAGGGGAGTTGCCAGACCTCCAAGTTCTTGTCCGAAACTTGTTCCAGCCACAGCTTTACTAAATACAGAATTTGGGCAAAATCGCGTTTTTCATATTGATAATATTATACGGTTTATAAGGGGTTGATGGTAAATTTGTATAGGAGGTACCCGAAGGGGAGTTGCCAGACCTCCTAGTTTTTGTCAGAAGCTTTTTCCACGCACAGCTTTACTAAATACAGAATTTGGGCAAGATCGCGTTTGTCGTATTGACAATATTACACGGTTTATAAGGGGGGATGGTATATTTGTATGGGAGGTACCAGAAGGGGAGTTGCCAGACTTCAACGTTTTTTTGGAATCTTCGTTCAGTTATACCTTAACTAAATACAGACTTTGGGCAAGATCTCGTTGAGCATATTGATATTATTATACGTTTCTATGGGGTCGGGATGGTAAATTTGTATGGGAGGTACCAGAAGGGGAGTTGCCAGACCTCCAAGTTTTTGTCCGAAACTTGCTCCAGCCACAGCTTTACTAAATACAGAATTTGGGCAAAATCGAGTTTGTCATATTGATATTATTACACGTTTCTACGGTTGTGGGATGGTACATTTGTATGGGAGGTACCAGAAGGGGAGTTGCCAGACCTCCAAGTTTTTGTCCGAAACTTTTCCCTGTCACAGCTTTACTAAATACACGGTTTATAAGAGGCCGGTTGGTACTTTTGCATGGGAGGTACCAGAAGGGAAGTTGCCAGACCTCCAAGTTTTTGTCCAAAGCTTTTTCCAGCCACAGCTTTACTAAATACAGAATTTGGGCAAAATCGCGTTTGTCATATTGATAATATTATACGGTTTATAAGGGGGGGGTGGTATATTTGTATAATGGGTACCAGAAGGGGAATTGCCAGACCTCGTATTTTCTGTCTGAAGCTTTTTCCAGCCACAGCTTTACTAAATACAGAATTTGGGCAAGATCGCGTTTGTCATATTGATAATATTACACGGTTTATAAGGGGGGATGGTATATTTGTATTGGAGGTACCAGAAGGGGAGTTTCAAGACCACCAAATTGTGTCCGAAACTTTTTGCAACCACAGCTTTACAGGATTTGGTCAAAATCGCGATTTTGTCTGAAGCTTTTTCCAGCCACAGCTTTACTAAATACAGAATTTGGGCAAGATCGCGTTTGTCATATTGATAATATTACACGGTTTATAATAGCCTGGATTGTACATTTGTATGGGTGGTACCAGAAGCGGAGTTGCAAGACCTCCAAGTTTTTGTCCGAAACTATTTCAGCAACAGCTTTGCTAAATACAGACTTTGGGCAAGATCTAGTTGAGCATATTGATATTATTACACGTTTATATGGGGTCGGGATGGTACATTTGTATGGGAGGTACCAGAAGGGGAGTTGCCAGATCTCCAAGTTTTTGTCCGAAACTTTTTGCAACCACAGCTTTACTTAATACAGAATTTGGGCAAGATCACGTTGGTCATATTGATAATAGTGTACTGTTTATAAGGGACGGGATGGTACATTTGTATGGGAGGTACCAGAAGGGGAGTTGCAAGACCACCAAGTTTTTGTCCGAAACTTTTTCCAGCCACAGCTTTACTAAATACAGAATTTGGGCAAGATCGCGTTTGTCATATTGATAATATTACAAGGTTTATAAGGGGGGATGGTACATTTGTAGAGGAGGTACAGAAGGGGAGTTGCCAGACCTCCTAGTTTTTGTCCGAAACTTTTCCTTCCACTGCTTTACTAAATACAGAATTTGGGCAAGATCGCGTTTGTCATATTGATAATATTACACGTTTTATAAGGGGGGGAGAGGTACATTTGTATAGGAGGTACCAGAAGGGGAGTTGCCAGACCTCCTAGTTTTTGTCTGAAGCTTTTTCCAACCACGGCTTTACTAAATACAGAATTTGGGCAAGATCACGTTGGTCATATTGATAATAGTGTACGGTTTATAAGGGGCGGGATGGTACATTTGTATGGGAGGTACCAGAAGGGGAGTTGCCAGACTTCCAATTTTTTGTCCAAAACTTTTTCAGCCACAGCTTTACTAAATACAGAATTTGGCAAGATGGCGTTGGTCATATTGATATTATTACACGTTTCTACGTTGGCGGGATGGTACATTTGTATGGGAGGTACCAGAAGGGGAGTTGCCAGACCTCCTAGTTTTTGTCCGAAACTTTTCCAGCCACTGCTTTACTAAATACAGAATTTGGGCAAGATCGCGTTTGTCATATTGATAATATTACACGTTTTATAAGGGGGGGATGGTACAGTTGTATAGGAGGTACCCGAAGGGGAGTTGCCAGACCTCCAAGTTTTTGTCCGAAACTTGTTCCAGCCACAGCTTTACTAAATACAGAATTTGGGCAAAATCGCGTTTGTCATATTGATAATATTATACCGTTTATAAGGGGTTGATGGTACATTTGCATAGGAGGTACCCGAAGGGGAGTTGCCAGACCTCCAAGTTTTTGTCCGAAACTTGTTCCAGCCACAGCTTTACTAAATACAGAATTTGGGCAAAATCGCGTTTGTCATATTGATAATATTATACTTTTTATAAGGGGTTGATGGTACATTTGCATAGGAGGTACCCGAAGGGGAGTTGCCAGACCTCCTAGTTTTTGTCTGAAGCTTTTTCCAGCCACGGCTTTACTAAATACAGAATTTGGGCAAGATCACGTTGGTCATATTGATAATAGTGTACGGTTTATAAGGGGCGGGATGGTACATTTGTATGGGAGGTACCAGAAGGGGAGTTGCCAGACCTCCTAGTTTTTGTCCGAAACTTTTCCAGCCACTGCTTTACTAAATACAGAATTTGGGCAAGATCGCGTTTGTCATATTGATAATATTACACGTTTTATAAGGGGGGGATGGTACATTTGTATAGGGGGTACCAGAAGGGGAGTTGCCAGACCTCCTAGTTTTTGTCTGAAGCTTTTTCCAGCCACGGCTTTACTAAATACAGAATTTGGGCAATATCACGTTGGTCATATTGATAATAGTGTACGGTTTATAAGGGGCGGGATGGTACATTTGTATGGGAGGTACCAGAAGGGGAGTTGCAAGACCACCAAGTTTTTGTCCGAAACTTTTTCCAGCCACAGCTTTACTAAATACAGAATTTGGGCAAGATCGCGTTTGTCATATTGATAATATTACACGGTTTATAAGGGGGTATGGCACATTTGTATGGGAGGTACCAGAAGGGGAGTTGCCAGACCTTTTTCAACCTTACTGAGTCTAGTATTTTGAATGTAGATGGCGGAAAAAAGATCGCGAAACGTCGGCCACTTGCCGTATCCCCCATGAAACGTGTCAGTATCGCAAGGGGGTAACCGGAAAACAGGGGCAAACTCCTTCTCAGTGTCTTTCGGCGGCAATGCGGACATCCTTTCTCGTTTTTCCTCAGAATTCCGATCGGATAGGGTCAGAATCTCGTCGTTCAGTGAACTTAACACTCGTTGATAACTCGTTAAGGCTTCCTTATAGTGTGTACGAAGCTTAGTCTTATCAATGGGGTTCTCTCCCTCGACCTCCTCTTGATCCCTACAATTCAAATAGGACTTCTTCACTTGATCCAATAAAGAATTTATCTCTACCCTTAGGACCTCTAAGGCATGTATACTCTCGGAGGATTCCTTGACTGAATACACTGATTCGAAGTCCACTAAAGTGCTTTAGACATTGTGTAAAGATAGCTGGTAAACAACCGAAGATGGAGTCACAAAATAATCCAATAATAATTATAGGGTCTCAAAAAATTATTTACAAATTGACGATAGGTTTGGCTGTTTACTGAAACTTTTCCCTCAAAAAAGGAATGCCCAAAAATGTTTTTCGCAATTCTGCAAAAAATTCGCAAGAACAAAAACTATTTTGAAAAAAAATAACTTTCTCAATGTTGAACTTCAAAATTATTTTTCCAAAAAATTTTCGTCTTCCAAAATTGTAAATTTTTTTTTTCTCAAATTGACGCAATTTTCGTTGTACAAAAATATTTTTCTTAGTTAGCGCAACTGTCGTCGTAGAAAATTATTTTTCATTAGTTAGCGTAACATTCGCCATATAAAAATATTTTTTCACAAACTGACGCAACTTTTGTCGTATAAAAAATATTTTTCACTAGTTGACGCAACTTTCGTCGTAGAAAAATATTTTTCACAAATCAACGCAACATTCGCCGTATAAAAATATTTTTCACTAGTTGACGCAACTTTCGTCGTAGAAAAATTACTTTTCACAAATCAACGCAACCTTTGCCGCATACAAATATTTTTCACTAGTTGACGCAACTTTCGTCGTAGAAAAATATTTTTCACAAATCAACGCAACATTCGCCGCATAAAAATATTTTTCACTAGTTGACGCAACTTTCGTCGTAGAAAATTATTTTTCACAAATCAACGCAACCTTTGCCGCATAAAAATATTTTTCACTAGTTGACGCAACTTTCGCCGTATAAAAATATTTTTCACCAATTGACGCAACTTTCGTCGTAGAAAAATATGTTTCACAAATCAACGCAACATTCGCCGTATAAAAATATTTTTCACTAGTTGACGCAACTTTCGTCGTAGAAAAATTACTTTTCACAAATCAACGCAACCTTTGCCGCATACAAATATTTTTCACTAGTTGACGCAACTTTCGTCGTAGAAAAATATTTTTCACAAATCAACGCAACATTCGCCGCATAAAAATATTTTTCACTAGTTGACGCAACTTTCGTCGTAGAAAATTATTTTTCACAAATCAACGCAACCTTTGCCGCATAAAAATATTTTTCACTAGTTGACGCAACTTTCGCCGTATAAAAATATTTTTCACCAATTGACGCAACTTTCGTCGTAGAAAAATATTTTTCACAAATCAACGCAATCTTCGCCGTACAAAAATATTTTTCACAAATTGACGCAACTTTCGTTGTAGAAAAATATTTTTCACAAATCAACGCAACATTCGCCGTATAAAAATATTTTTCACTAGTTGACGCAACTTTCGTCGTAGAAAAATTACTTTTCACAAATCAACGCAACCTTTGCCGCATACAAATATTTTTCACTAGTTGACGCAACTTTCGTCGTAGAAAAATATTTTTCACAAATCAACGCAACATTCGCCGCATAAAAATATTTTTCACTAGTTGACGCAACTTTCGTCGTAGAAAATTATTTTTCACAAATCAACGCAACCTTTGCCGCATAAAAATATTTTTCACTAGTTGACGCAACTTTCGCCGTATAAAAATATTTTTCACCAATTGACGCAACTTTCGTCGTAGAAAAATATGTTTCACAAATCAACGCAACATTCGCCGTATAAAAATATTTTTCACTAGTTGACGCAACTTTCGTCGTAGAAAA
The DNA here is from genome assembly GCA_958296145.1 of Hydrotaea cyrtoneurina. Taxonomy (NCBI): domain Eukaryota; kingdom Metazoa; phylum Arthropoda; class Insecta; order Diptera; family Muscidae; genus Hydrotaea; species Hydrotaea cyrtoneurina. The sequence goes on from OY282517.1 coordinate 49,630,118, forward strand.
ATTACTTTTCACAAATCAACGCAACCTTTGCCGCATACAAATATTTTTCACTAGTTGACGCAACTTTCGTCGTAGAAAAATATTTTTCACAAATCAACGCAACATTCGCCGCATAAAAATATTTTTCACTAGTTGACGCAACTTTCGTCGTAGAAAATTATTTTTCACAAATCAACGCAACCTTTGCCGCATAAAAATATTTTTCACTAGTTGACGCAACTTTCGCCGTATAAAAATATTTTTCACCAATTGACGCAACTTTCGTCGTAGAAAATTATTTTTCACAAATCAACGCAACCTTTGCCGCATAAAAATATTTTTCACTAGTTGACGCAACTTTCGCCGTATAAAAATATTTTTCACAAATTGACGCAACTTTCGCCGTATAAAAATATTTTTCACCAATTGACGCAACTTTCGTCGTAGAAAAATATTTTTCACAAAATGGCGTGATCGTCGCTTTTCCAATGATATCTTTCAAGAGTTGCTCACAAATTTTCCTCGGAACTGTTCTAAATCCTGCGAAAGTTGACCGTTGCTAATATTGCTCAGGCCTCTCTAATTCATCTTCAAAATGGGCATATTACAAAATGTCTACCCAAGACCATTGAGCGGGGTCAGTGACAAATTAATCTCAGCAATGGCGAACAGTTGAATCATAAAACAGGGGCTACATATACCGGCAATTTAAATACAGAATTTGGGCAAGATCGCGTTTGTCATATTGATAATATTACACGTTTTATAAGGGGGGGGAGAGGTACATTTGTATAGGAGGTACCAGAAGGTGAGTTGCCAGACCTCCTAGTTTTTGTCTGAAGCTTTTTCCAGCCACGGCTTTACTAAATACAGAATTTGGGCAAGATCACGTTGGTCATATTGATAATAGTGTACGGTTTATAAGGGGCGGGATGGTACATTTGTATGGGAGGTACCAGAAGGGGAGTTGCCAGACTTCCAATTTTTTGTCCAAAACTTTTTCAGCCACAGCTTTACTAAATACAGAATTTGGCAAGATGGCGTTGGTCATATTGATATTATTACACGTTTCTACGTTGGCGGGATGGTACATTTGTATGGGAGGTACCAGAAGGGGAGTTGCCAGACCTCCTAGTTTTTGTCCGAAACTTTTCCAGCCACTGCTTTACTAAATACAGAATTTGGGCAAGATCGCGTTTGTCATATTGATAATATTACACGTTTTATAAGGGGGGGATGGTACAGTTGTATAGGAGGTACCAGAAGGGGAGTTGCCAGACCTCCTAGTTTTTGTCTGAAGCTTTTTCCAGCCACGGCTTTACTAAATACAGAATTTGGGCAAGATCACGTTGGTCATATTGATAATAGTGTACGGTTTATAAGGGGCGGGATGGTACATTTGTATGGGAGGTACCAGAAGGGGAGTTGCCAGACCTCCTAGTTTTTGTCCGAAACTTTTCCAGCCACTGCTTTACTAAATACAGAATTTGGGCAAGATCGCGTTTGTCATATTGATAATATTACACGTTTTATAAGGGGGGATGGTACATTTGTATAGGGGGTACCAGAAGGGGAGTTGCCAGACCTCCTAGTTTTTGTCTGAAGCTTTTTCCAGCCACGGCTTTACTAAATACAGAATTTGGGCAAGATCACGTTGGTCATATTGATAATAGTGTACGGTTTATAAGGGGCGGGATGGTACATTTGTATGGGAGGTACCAGAAGGGGAGTTGCAAGACCACCAAGTTTTTGTCCGAAACTTTTTCCAGCCACAGCTTTACTAAATACAGAATTTGGGCAAGATCGCGTTTGTCATATTGATAATATTACAAGGTTTATAAGGGGGGATGGTACATTTGTAGAGGAGGTACAGAAGGGGAGTTGCCAGACCTCTAAGTTTTTGTCCGAAGCTTTTTCCAGCCACAGCTTTACTAAATACAGAATTTGGGCAAGATCGCGTTTGTCATATTGATAATATTACACGGTTTATAAGGGGGTATGGCACATTTGTATGGGAGGTACCAGAAGGGGAGTTGCCAGACCTTTTTCAACCTTACTGAGTCTAGTATTTTGAATGTAGATGGCGGAAAAAAGATCGCGAAACGTCGGCCACTTGCCGTATCCCCCATGAAACGTGTCAGTATCGCAAGGGGGTAACCGGAAAACAGGGGCAAACTCCTTCTCAGTGTCTTTCGGCGGCAATGCGGACATCCTTTCTCGTTTTTCCTCAGAATTCCGATCGGATAGGGTCAGAATCTCGTCGTTCAGTGAACTTAACACTCGTTGATAACTCGTTAAGGCTTCCTTATAGTGTGTACGAAGCTTAGTCTTATCAATGGGGTTCTCTCCCTCGACCTCCTCTTGATCCCTACAATTCAAATAGGACTTCTTCACTTGATCCAATAAAGAATTTATCTCTACCCTTAGGACCTCTAAGGCATGTATACTCTCGGAGGATTCCTTGACTGAATACACTGATTCGAAGTCCACTAAAGTGCTTTAGACATTGTGTAAAGATAGCTGGTAAACAACCGAAGATGGAGTCACAAAATAATCCAATAATAATTATAGGGTCTCAAAAAATTATTTACAAATTGACGATAGGTTTGGCTGTTTACTGAAACTTTTCCCTCAAAAAAGGAATGCCCAAAAATGTTTTTCGCAATTCTGCAAAAAATTCGCAAGAACAAAAACTATTTTGAAAAAAAATAACTTTCTCAATGTTGAACTTCAAAATTATTTTTCCAAAAAATTTTCGTCTTCCAAAATTGTAAATTTTTTTTTTTCTCAAATTGACGCAATTTTCGTTGTACAAAAATATTTTTCTTAGTTAGCGCAACTGTCGTCGTAGAAAATTATTTTTCATTAGTTAGCGTAACATTCGCCATATAAAAATATTTTTTCACAAATTGACGCAACTTTTGTCGTATAAAAAATATTTTTCACTAGTTGACGCAACTTTCGTCGTAGAAAAATATGTTTCACAAATCAACGCAACATTCGCCGTATAAAAATATTTTTCACTAGTTGACGCAACTTTCGTCGTAGAAAAATTACTTTTCACAAATCAACGCAACCTTTGCCGCATAAAAATATTTTTCACTAGTTGACGCAACTTTCGTCGTAGAAAAATATTTTTCACAAATCAACGCAACATTCGCCGCATAAAAATATTTTTCACTAGTTGACGCAACTTTCGTCGTAGAAAATTATTTTTCACAAATCAACGCAACCTTTGCCTCATAAAAATATTTTTCACTAGTTGACGCAACTTTCGCCGTATAAAAATATTTTTCACCAATTGACGCAACTTTCGTCGTAGAAAAATATTTTTCACAAATCAACGCAACCTTCGCCGTACAAAAATATTTTTCACAAATTGACGCAACTTTCGTTGTAGAAAAATATTTTTCACAAATCAACGCAACATTCGCCGTATAAAAATATTTTTCACTAGTTGACGCAACTTTCGTCGTAGAAAAATTACTTTTCACAAATCAACGCAACCTTTGCCGCATACAAATATTTTTCACTAGTTGACGCAACTTTCGTCGTAGAAAAATATTTTTCACAAATCAACGCAACATTCGCCGCATAAAAATATTTTTCACTAGTTGACGCAACTTTCGTCGTAGAAAATTATTTTTCACAAATCAACGCAACCTTTGCCGCATAAAAATATTTTTCACTAGTTGACGCAACTTTCGCCGTATAAAAATATTTTTCACCAATTGACGCAACTTTCGTCGTAGAAAAATATGTTTCACAAATCAACGCAACATTCGCCGTATAAAAATATTTTTCACTAGTTGACGCAACTTTCGTCGTAGAAAAATTACTTTTCACAAATCAACGCAACCTTTGCCGCATACAAATATTTTTCACTAGTTGACGCAACTTTCGTCGTAGACAAATATTTTTCACAAATCAACGCAACATTCGCCGCATAAAAATATTTTTCACTAGTTGACGCAACTTTCGTCGTAGAAAATTATTTTTCACAAATCAACGCAACCTTTGCCGCATAAAAATATTTTTCACTAGTTGACGCAACTTTCGCCGTATAAAAATATTTTTCACCAATTGACGCAACTTTCGTCGTAGAAAATTATTATTCACAAATCAACGCAACCTTTGCCGCATAAAAATATTTTTCACTAGTTGACGCAACTTTCGCCGTATAAAAATATTTTTCACAAATTGACGCAACTTTCGCCGTATAAAAATATTTTTCACCAATTGACGCAACTTTCGTCGTAGAAAAATATTTTTCACAAAATGGCGTGATCATCGCTTTTCCAATGATATCTTTCAAGAGTTGCTCACAAATTTTCCTCGGAACTGTTCTAAATCCTGCGAAAGTTGACCGTTGCTAATATTGCTCAGGCCTCTCTAATTCATCTTCAAAATGGGCATATTACAAAATGTCTACCCAAGACCATTGAGCGGGGTCAGTGACAAATTAATCTCAGCAATGGCGAACAGTTGAATCATAAAACAGGGGCTACATATACCGGCAATTTATTATAAAAAGCACATACCGACAAGAAAATGATTACCAGGGTCATACGAGGAATTTGAGTTCAACCACAGCTTAGCAACAGCTAGCCTCTATCATTTGCTTGTTTGTCGCGTTTCCTTTCACTGTACTTACGGTTTCTTTATGTGTGGGTATGTGTATGCGTTGATGATACCTGCCTTTATGCTGGGTCTTGATACGTTGTCTATTTCCTTCCTTCGGGTCTGGAGTCTGTGGTTGTTGCTGAAGTTTTGTGTCGAATTAGATTTTGTAGTTTTTGATTTGGCGGGATTTTTTGGCGTCACGCGCGTAAAAGAGAATTAGAAATACCGTTAGAAGAATTTAGTGTAGTTTTGAAAAATTGCGAAATTTCTAGAACACTTATTTTCCGTTATAGAACAGTAAAAAATTTTACGTTATTCTTTATCTTCTTTTTTTGAAGCATTTTCCGCTAAATGCTTTTATACACAAATATTATAAATTCAACACGATTTGGCAAACGTTGGAATTCTAGCACTTTTCTGGAAATTTCGCAATTGTTAAAGAAGAGAAAGAGAGAAAAAAAATACAAATAACGGGTCGAGTTTTTTCACGTGGGTCTTGTTTCACTGGTTTTCGAGTCTATTTCTTTTCACTGGTTTTCGAGTCTATTTCTATTTTTACAAGGGTCATTTCTTTCAGTGTTGCAAAATTTTCACTTTCACAGTTTTTAGTCTATTTGTTCGTTTTTGCACAATTTCCACTTTCACAATTTTTTAGTCTTTTATTTTTTCTCTTTTTTCCACTGGGGTCTTAATTTTCACTTTTTATATTTTTCCCACTGGGTCTTTTATTTCGTTGTATGTACGTATGTATATACACACATGTATGAAAGCGGACGGACATGCACAAAGAAGACGATAATAATGACGAGAATAATTGTGTTATTAATTTCACAATTATTTCTGTTCTTTTACACTTATCCGGTTCGAAGGACCAAATGTTTTGTTATAAACTTCTATTTTAATTATTGCCTTTGAATTAAGAAGGCTTTGATTATTTTAGTTTGTTTAATTTCACTGTTTATTGTTTCGTATATTCATGGGGTTTTTTTTGTTTGTACAATATATGTTTGTGTAGTTATATGTAACTTGTCGTGTACATATTTTATAGTTAACAATAAGGGTGGGGTTTTTGTTTTGAATTAAGTACAATGTTTGTTTTGTCTTATAATTATTACATGTTCTTTGTAGGTTTATAATAATTATTTAATTCTTTTTTTTTTTATTAACAATTTCATTACGTTTAGTTTTTAGTGTTTCGTTCACTTGGTTTTGTAAATTATTGAGTTCACTTGTTCGTTTGTGTGTAACATACTTACAAAATCTGAAATTGTAGAGAAAGTATGATTTATTGTGTCTTTTTTTAAACTGTACTTCACTTTGTTTGTCACTAATTCACGGGGGCAACGTACTGCTTAGAACTTCGATTAAAAACTGATCTGTCGCTTGCATCTGTCTGTCTGTCGCTTGCATCCTCTATCCTTATTTTTTGAAGCGCGATAGACCGTTAGCACATAACAAACGAAGGAAAAAGCGCAAGGAACGCGACAGAAACCTGTACATAGATTTGTACATAGCACAGGTTGAGAACACTTAGAAAACAAAACAGTGTGGGACAGAAGTTTAACGCTGTTTTGAACAAGGGGAGTTGCCAGACCTCCAAGTTTTTGTCCGAAACTTTTTGCAACCACAGGTTTACTATATACAGAAAGATGGGTTGGTCATATTGATATTATTACACGTTTATATGGGGTCGGGATGGTGCATTTGTATGGGAGGTACCAGAAGGGGAGTTGCCAGATCTCCAAGTTTTTGTCCGAAACTTTTTGCAACCTCAGGTTTACTAAATACAAAATTTGGGCAAGATCGCGTTTGTCATATTGACAATATAACACGGTTTATAAGGGGGGATGGTAAAGGGTGTTTTTTTATTGAGGTATAGAACTTCGAATTGAAATAAAACACAAGAAAATCGTTTTAATGTCCATCAATTTGGCTTTATTGGAAGGATAATTTTATGGCATTAATGTTTAAATATGATTTCGGGCATGTGGCCGCAGCGGCTGGCTCGAATAAAGCCAATTCTACAGGTCCAATTTTCAACCACTTGTTGGAACCACAACTCATCCACATTCATGTCATCCAATTCGGGAACAAAATAGTCGGTTATCATGGCTCTATACCGGTCTCCATTAACGGTAACTGACTCTCCAGCATTATTTCGGAAGAAGTATGGCCCAATGACTCCACCAGCCCATAGAGCACACCAAACAGTCAGTTTTTGAGGATGTAATGGCATAAAATGGACGGAGCTTGCGGTGAACTTCGCGAACTGAACCATTACTTTCGAAATAAATTTGCACGATTTGCAAGCGTTGTTCTTTTGTCAACCTGTTCATGATGAAATGGCAAACCAAACAAAATATTAATCAGTTGACAGCTGACAAAATGGCCGCCAGTTAAAAAAGTGATGCCAACTTAAAGTTCTATACCCCAATAAAAAACACCCTTTACATTTGTATGGGAGGTACCAGAAGGGGAGTTGCCAGACTTCCAATTTTTTTTTGGAAACTTCGTTCAGTTATACCTTAACTAAATACAGACATTGGGCAAGATCCCGTTTAGCATATTAATATTATTACACGTTTCTATGGGGTCGGGCCCGAAGTGGTTTGGCCATATAGCCCATATGCAATCCCATATGCAGTTTTGGGTTATACCTTAACTAAATACAGAATTTGGCCAAGATCGAGTTGGGAGTATTGATGTTATTACACGTTTCTACGGGGTCGGGATGGTACATATGTATGGGAGGTACCAGAAGGGGAGTGGCCGGACTTCCAAGTTTTTGTTTCAATCTTTTCCGAGTTATACCTTAACTAAATACAGAATTTGGGCAAGATCTCGTTGAGCATATTGATATTATTACACGGTTGTAAGGGGTCGGGATGGTAGATTTGTATGGTAGGTACCAGAAGGGGAGTGGTCAGACTTCCATGTTTTTGTTGGAATCTTCGTTCAGTTATACCTTAACTAAATACAGACTTTGGAAGATCTCGTTGAGCATATTGATATTATTATACGTTTCTATGGGGTCGGGATGGTACATTTGTATGGGAGGTACCAGAAGGGGAGTTGCCAGACCTCCAAGTTTTTGTCCGAAACTTTTCCCAGTCACAGCTTTACTAAATACAGAATTTGGGCAAAATCGCGTTTGTCATATTGATAATATTATACGGTTTATGGTACATTTGTATGGGAGGTACCAGAAGGGAGTTGCCAGACATCCAAGTTATTGTGCGAAAATTTTGCAACCACAGCTTTACTAAATACATAATTTGGGCAAAATCGCGTTTGTCACATTGATATTATTACACGTTTCTTCGGTTGTGGGATGGTACATTTGTATGGGTGGTACCAGAAGGGGAGTTGCCAGACTTCCAAGTTTTTTTTGGAATCTTCGTTCAGTTATACCTTAACTAAATACAGACTTTGGGCAAGATCTCGTTAAGCATATTGATATTATTACACGTTTCTATGTGGTCGGGATGGTACATTTGTATGGGAGGTACCAGAAGGGGAGTTGCCAGACCTCCAAGTTTTTGTCCGAAACTTTTCCCAGTCACAGCTTTACTAAATACACGGTTTATAAGAGGCGGGTTGGTACTATTGCATGTTATGTACCAGAAGGGAAGTTGCCAGACCTCCATGTTTTTGTCCAATACTAAATACAGAATTTGAGCAAGATCGCGTTTGTCATATTGATAATATTACACGGTTTATAAGGGGGGGGGGGGTGGTATATTTGTATGGGAGGTACCACAAGGGGAGTTGCAAGACCTCCAAGTTTTTGTCCGAAACTTTTTCCAGCCACAGCTTTACTAAATACAGAATTTGGGCAAGATCGCGTTTGTCATATTGATAATATTACAAGGTTTATAATGGAGGGAGGTATGGGAGGTACCAGAAGGGGAGTTGCCAGACCTCCAAGTTTTTGTCCGAAACTTTTTGCAAACATAGATTTACTAAATACAGGATTTGGGCAAAATCGCGATTTTGTCTGAAGCTTTTTCCAGCCACGGCTTTACTAAATACAGAATGTGGGCAAGATCGCGTTAATCATATTGATAATATTATACGGTTTATAAGGGGCGGGATGGTACATTTGTATGGGAGGTAACAGAAGGGGAATTGCCAGACCTACTAGTTTTTGTCTGAAGCTTTTTCCAGCCACAGCTTTACTAAATACAGAATTAGGGAAAGATCGCGTTTGTCATATTGATAATATTACACGGTTTATAAGGGGGAATGGTACATTTGTACCAAGATCGCGTTGGGCGGATTGATATTATTACACGATTTCGAAAGTGAGCGAAATAGCAGATTTGTATGGGAGGTACCCGAAGTGGTTTGGCCATATAGCCCATATGCAATCCCATATGCAGTTTTGGGTTATACCTTAACTAAATACAGAATTTGGCCAAGATCGAGTTGGGAGTATTGATGTTATTACACGTTTCTACGGGGTCGGGATGGTACATATGTATGGGAGGTACCAGAAGGGGAGTGGCCGGACTTCCAAGTTTTTGTTTCAATCTTTTCCCAGTTATACCTTAACTAAATACAGAATTTGGGCAAGATCTCGTTGAGCATATTGATATTATTACACGGTTGTAAGGGGTCGGGATGGTACATTTGTATGGGAGGTACCAGAAGGGGAGTGGTCAGACTTCCATGTTTTTGTTGGAATCTTCGTCCAGTTATACCTTAACTAAATACAGAATTTGGGCAAGATCTCGTTGAGCATATTGATATTATTACACGGTTGTAAGGGGTCGGGATGGTATATTTGTATGGGAGGTACCAGAAGGGGAGTTGCCAGACCTCCAAGTTTTTGTCCGAAACTTTTTCCAGCCACAGCTTTACTAAATACAGAATTTGGGCAAAATCGCGTTTGTCATATTGATAATATTATACGGTTTATGGTACATTTGTATGGGAGGTACCAGAAGGGAGTTGCCAGACATCCAAGTTATTGTCCGAAACTTTTTGCAACCACAGCTTTACTAAATACATAATTTGGGCAAAATCGCGTTTGTCACATTGATATTATTACACGTTTCTTCGGTTGTGGGATGGTACATTTGTATAGGAGGTACCAGAAGGGGAGTTGCCAGACCTCCAAGTTTTTGTCCGAAACTTTTTGCAAACATAGATTTACTAAATACAGGATTTGGGCAAAATCGCGATTTTGTCTGAAGCTTTTTCCAGCCACGGCTTTACTAAATACAGAATGTGGGCAAGATCGCGTTAATCATATTGATAATATTATACGGTTTATAAGGGGCGGGATGGTACATTTGTATGGGAGGTAACAGAAGGGGAATTGCCAGACCTACTAGTTTTTGTCTGAAGCTTTTTCCAGCCACAGCTTTACTAAATACAGAATTTGGGCAAAATCGCGTTTGTCATATTGATATTATTACACGTTTCTACTGTTGTGGGATGGTACATTTGTATAGGAGGTACCCGAAGGGGAGCTGCCAGACCTACTAGTTTTTGTCTGAAGCTTTTTCCAGCCACAGCTTTACTAAATACAGAATTAGGGAAAGATCGCGTTTGTCATATTGATAATATTACACGGTTTATAAGGGGGGATGGTACATTTGTACCAAGATCGCGTTGGGCGGATTGATATTATTACACGATTTCTAAAGTGAGCGAAATAGCAGATTTGTATGGGAGGTACCCGAAGTGGTTTGGCCATATAGCCCATATGCAATCCCATATGCAGTTTTGGGTTATACCTTAACTAAATACAGAATTTGGCCAAGATCGAGTTGGGAGTATTGATGTTATTACACGTTTCTACGGGGTCGGGATGGTACATATGTATGGGAGGTACCAGAAGGGGAGTGACCGGACTTCCAAGTTTTTGTTTCAATCTTTTCCCAGTTATACCTTAACTAAATACAGAATTTGGGCAAGATCTCGTTGAGCATATTGATATTATTACACGGTTGTAAGGGGTCGGGATGGTACATTTGTATGGGAAGTACCAGAAGGGGAGTGGTCAGACTTCCATGTTTTTGTTGGAATCTTCGTCCAGTTATACCTTAACTAAATACAGAATTTGGGCAAGATCTCGTTGAGCATATTGATATTATTATACGGTTGTAAGGGGTCGGGATGGTACATATGTATGGGAGGTACCAGAAGGGGTGTGGCCGGACTTCCAAGTTTTTGTTTCAATATTTTCCCAGTTATACCTTAACTAAATACAGACTTTGGAAGATCTCGTTGAGCATATTGATATTATTATTCGTTTCTATGGGGTCGGGATGGTACATTTGTATGGGAGGTACCAGAAGGGGAGTTGCCAGACTTCCAAGTTTTTGTCCGAAACTTTTTCCAGCCACAGCTTTACTAAATACAGACTTTGGGCAAAATCGCGTTTGTCGTATTGATAATATTATACGGTTTATGGTACATTTGTATGGGAGGTACCAGAAGGGAGTTGCCAGACATCCAAGTTATTGTCCGAAACTTTTTGCAACCACAGCTTTACTAAATACATAATTTGGGCAAAATCGCGTTTGTCACATTGATATTATTACACGTTTCTTCGGTTGTGGGATGGTACATTTGTATGGGTGGTACCAGAAGGGGAGTTGCCAGACTTCCAAGTTTTTTTTGGAATCTTCGTTCAGTTATACCTTAACTAAATACAGACTTTGGGCAAGATCTCGTCAAGCATATTGATATTATTACACGTTTCTATGTGGTCGGGATGGTACATTTGTATGGGAGGTACCAGAAGGGGAGTTGCCAGACCTCCAAGTTTTTGTCCGAAACTTTTCCCAGTCACAGCTTTACTAAATAATGAATTTGGGCAAAATCGCGTTTGTCATATTGATAATATTATACGGTTTATGGTACATTTGTATGGGAGGTACCAGAAGGGAGTTGCCAGACATCCAAGTAATTGTGCGAAAATTTTGCAACCACAGCTTTACTAAATACATAATTTGGGCAAAATCGCGTTTGTCACATTGATATTATTACACGTTTCTTCGGTTGTGGGATGGTACATTTGTATGGGTGGTACCAGAAGGGGAGTTGCCAGACTTCCAAGTTTTTTTCGGAATCTTCGTTCAGTTATACCTTAGCTAAATACAGACTTTGGGCAAGATCTCGTTAAGCATATTGATATTATTACACGTTTCTATATGGTCGGGATGGTACATTTGTATGGGAGGTACCAGAAGGGGAGTTGCCAGACCTCCAAGTTTTTGTCCGAAACTTTTCCCAGTCACAGCTTTACTAAATACACGGTTTAGAAGAGGCGGGTTGGTACTATTGCATGGGATGTACCAGAAGGGAAGTTGCCAGACCTCCAAGTTTTTGTCCAATACTAAATACAGAATTTGAGCAAGATCGCGTTCATCATATTGATAATATTACACGGTTTATAAGGGGGGGTGGTATATTTGTATGGGAGGTACCACAAGGGGAGTTGCAAGACCTCCAAGTTTTTGTCCGAAACTTTTTCCAGCCACAGCTTTACTAAATACAGAATTTGGGCAAGATCGCGTTTGTCATATTGATAATATTACAAGGTTTATAATGGAGGGAGGTATGGGAGGTACCAGAAGGGGAGTTGCCAGACCTCCAAGTTTTTGACCGAAACTTTTTGCAAACATAGATTTACTAAATACAGGATTTGGGCAAAATGCGATTTTGTCTGAAGCTTTTTCCAGCCACGGCTTTACTAAATACAGAATGTGGGCAAGATCGCGTTAATCATATTGATAATATTATACGGTTTATAAGGGGCGGGATGGTACATTTGTATGGGAGGTAACAGAAGGGGAGTGGTCAGACTTCCATGTTTTTGTTGGAATCTTCGTCCAGTTATACCTTAACTAAATACAGAATTTGGGCAAGATCTCGTTGAGCATATTGATATTATTACACGGTTGTAAGGGGTCGGGATGGTACATATGTATGGGAGGTACCAGAAGGGGAGTGGCCGGACCTCCAAGTTTTTGTTGGAATCTTCGTCCAGTTATACCTTAACTAAATACAGAATTTGGGCAAGATCTCGTTGAGCATATTGATATTATTACACGGTTGTAAGGGGTCGGGATGGTACATATGTATGGGAGGTACCAGAAGGGGAGTGGCCGGACCTCCAAGTTTTTGACCGAAACTTTTTGCAAACATAGATTTACTAAATACAGGATTTGGGCAAAATGCGATTTTGTCTGAAGCTTTTTCCAGCCACGGCTTTACTAAATACAGAATTTGGGCAAAATCGCGTTTGTCACATTGATATTATTACACGTTTCTATGTGGTCGGGATGGTACATTTGTATGGGAGGTACCAGAAGGGGAGTTGCCAGACCTCCAAGTTTTTGTCCGAAACTTTTCCCAGTCACAGCTTTACTAAATACATAATTTGGGCAAGATCGCGTTTGTCATATTGATAATATTACAAGGTTTATAATGGAGGGAGGTATGGGAGGTACCAGAAGGGGAGTTGCCAGACCTCCAAGTTTTTGACCGAAACTTTTTGCAAACATAGATTTACTAAATACAGGATTTGGGCAAAATGCGATTTTGTCTGAAGCTTTTTCCAGCCACGGCTTTACTAAATACAGAATTTGGGCAAAATCGCGTTTGTCACATTGATATTATTACACGTTTCTATGTGGTCGGGATGGTACATTTGTATGGGAGGTACCAGAAGGGGAGTTGCCAGACCTCCAAGTTTTTGTCCGAAACTTTTCCCAGTCACAGCTTTACTAAATACAGAATTTGGGCAAAATCGCGTTTGTCATATTGATAATATTATACGGTTTATGGTAAATTTGTATGGGAGGTACCAGAAGGGAGTTGCCAGACATCCAAGTTATTGTCCGAAACTTTTTGCAACCACAGCTTTACTAAATACATAATTTGGGCAAAATCGCGTTTGTCACATTGATATTATTACACGTTTCTTCGGTTGTGGGATGGTACATTTGTATGGGTGGTACTAGAAGGGGAGTTGCCAGACTTCCAAGTTTTTTTTGGAATCTTCGTTCAGTTATACCTTAACTAAATACAGACTTTGGGCAAGATCTCGTTAAGCACATTGATATTATTACACGTTTCTATGTGGTCGGGATGGTACATTTGTATGGGAGGTACCAGAAGGGGAGTTGCCAGACCTACTAGTTTTTGTCTGAAGCTTTTTCCAGCCACAGCTTTACTAAATACAGAATTAGGGAAGATCGCGTTTTTGTCATATTGATAATATTACACGGTTTATAAGGGGGGATGGTACATTTGTACCAAGATCGCGTTGGGCGGATTGATATTATTACACGATTTCTAAAGTGAGTGGTTTGGCCATATAGCCCATATAGTTAAGGTTATACCTTAACTAAATACAGAATTTGGCCAAGATCGAGTTGGGAGTATTGATGTTATTACACGTTTCTACGGGGTCGGGATGGTACATATGTATGGGAGGTACCAGAAGGGGAGTGGCCGGACTTCCCAGTTTTTGTTTCAATCTTTTCCCAGTTATACCTTAACTAAATACAGAATTTGGGCAAGATCTCGTTGAGCATATTGATATTATTACACGGTTGTAAGGGGTCGGGATGGTACATTTGTATGGGAGGTACCAGAAGGGGAGTGGTCAGACTTCCATGTTTTTGTTGGAATCTTCGTCCAGTTATACCTTAACTAAATACAGAATTTGGGCAAGATCTCGTTGAGCATATTGATATTATTACACGGTTGTAAGGGGTCGGGATGGTACATATGTATGGGAGGTACCAGAAGGGGAGTGGCCGGACCTCCAAGTTTTTGTCCGAAACTTTTTCCAGCCACAGCTTTACTAAATACAGAATTTGGGCAAAATCGCGTTTGTCACATTGATATTATTACACGTGTCTATGTGGTCGGGATGGTACATTTGTATGGGAGGTACCAGAAGGGGAGTTGCCAGACCTCCAAGTTTTTGTCCGAAACTTTTCCCAGTCACAGCTTTACTAAATACAGAATTTGGGCAAAATCGCGTTTGTCATATTGATAATATTATACGGTTTATGCTACATTTGTATGGGAGGTACCAGAAGGGAGTTGCCAGACATCCAAGTTATTGTCCGAAACTTTTTGCAACCACAGCTTTACTAAATACATAATTTGGGCAAAATCGCGTTTGTCACATTGATATTATTACACGTTTCTTCGGTTGTGGGATGGTACATTTGTATGGGTGGTACTAGAAGGGGAGTTGCCAGACTTCCAAGTTTTTTTTGGAATCTTCGTTCAGTTATACCTTAACTAAATACAGACTTTGGGCAAGATCTCGTTAAGCACATTGATATTATTACACGTTTCTATGTGGTCGGGATGGTACATTTGTATGGGAGGTACCAGAAGGGGAGTTGCCAGACCTCCAAGTTTTTGTCTGAAACTTTTCCCAGTCACAGCTTTACTAAATACACGGTTTATAAGAGGCGGGTTGGTACTATTGCATGGGATGTACCAGAAGGGAAGTTGCCAGACCTCCAAGTTTTTGTCCAATACTAAATACAGAATTTGAGCAAGATCGCGTTTGTCATATTGATAATATTACACGGTTTATAAGGGGGGGGGGTGGTATATTTGTATGGGAGGTACCACAAGGGGAGTTGCAAGACCTCCAAGTTTTTGTCCGAAACTTTTTCCAGCCACAGCTTTACTAAATACAGAATTTGGGCAAGATCGCGTTTGTCATATTGATAATATTACAAGGTTTATAATGGAGGGAGGTATGGGAGGTACCAGAAGGGGAGTTGCCAGACCTCCAAGTTTTTGTCCGAAACTTTTTGCACACATAGATTTACTAAATACAGGATTTGGGCAAAATCGCGATTTTGTCTGAAGCTTTTTCCAGCCACGGCTTTACTAAATACAGAATGTGGGCAAGATCGCGTTAATCATATTGATAATATTATACGGTTTATAAGGGGCGGGATGGTACATTTGTATGGGAGGTAACAGAAGGGGAATTGCCAGACCTACTAGTTTTTGTCTGAAGCTTTTTCCAGCCACAGCTTTACTAAATACAGAATTAGGGAAAGATCGCGTTTGTCATATTGATAATATTACACGGTTTATAAGGGGGAATGGTACATTTGTACCAAGATCGCGTTGGGCGGATTGATATTATTACACGATTTCGAAAGTGAGCGAAATAGCAGATTTGTATGGGAGGTACCCGAAGTGGTTTGGCCATATAGCCCATATGCAATCCCATATGCAGTTTTGGGTTATACCTTAACTAAATACAGAATTTGGCCAAGATCGAGTTGGGAGTATTGATGTTATTACACGTTTCTACGGGGTCGGGATGGTACATATGTATGGGAGGTACCAGAAGGGGAGTGGCCGGACTTCCAAGTTTTTGTTTCAATCTTTTCCCAGTTATACCTTAACTAAATACAGAATTTGGGCAAGATCTCGTTGAGCATATTGATATTATTACACGGTTGTAAGGGGTCGGGATGGTACATTTGTATGGGAGGTACCAGAAGGGGAGTGGTCAGACTTCCATGTTTTTGTTGGAATCTTCGTCCAGTTATACCTTAACTAAATACAGAATTTGGGCAAGATCTCGTTGAGCATATTGATATTATTACACGGTTGTAAGGGGTCGGGATGGTATATTTGTATGGGAGGTACCAGAAGGGGAGTTGCCAGACCTCCAAGTTTTTGTCCGAAACTTTTTCCAGCCACAGCTTTACTAAATACAGAATTTGGGCAAAATCGCGTTTGTCATATTGATAATATTATACGGTTTATGGTACATTTGTATGGGAGGTACCAGAAGGGAGTTGCCAGACATCCAAGTTATTGTCCGAAACTTTTTGCAACCACAGCTTTACTAAATACATAATTTGGGCAAAATCGCGTTTGTCACATTGATATTATTACACGTTTCTTCGGTTGTGGGATGGTACATTTGTATAGGAGGTACCAGAAGGGGAGTTGCCAGACCTCCAAGTTTTTGTCCGAAACTTTTTGCAAACATAGATTTACTAAATACAGGATTTGGGCAAAATCGCGATTTTGTCTGAAGCTTTTTCCAGCCACGGCTTTACTAAATACAGAATGTGGGCAAGATCGCGTTAATCATATTGATAATATTATACGGTTTATAAGGGGCGGGATGGTACATTTGTAGGGGAATTGCCAGACCTACTAGTTTTTGTCTGAAGCTTTTTCCAGCCACAGCTTTACTAAATACAGAATTTGGGCAAAATCGCGTTTGTCATATTGATATTATTACACGTTTCTACTGTTGTGGGATGGTACATTTGTATAGGAGGTACCCGAAGGGGAGCTGCCAGACCTACTAGTTTTTGTCTGAAGCTTTTTCCAGCCACAGCTTCACTAAATACAGAATTAGGGAAAGATCGCGTTTGTCATATTGATAATATTACACGGTTTATAAGGGGGGATGGTACATTTGTACCAAGATCGCGTTGGGCGGATTGATATTATTACACGATTTCTAAAGTGAGCGAAATAGCAGATTTGTATGGGAGGTACCCGAAGTGGTTTGGCCATATAGCCCATATGCAATCCCATATGCAGTTTTGGGTTATACCTTAACTAAATACAGAATTTGGCCAAGATCGAGTTGGGAGTATTGATGTTATTACACGTTTCTACGGGGTCGGGATGGTACATATGTATGGGAGGTACCAGAAGGGGAGTGGCCGGACTTCCAAGTTTTTGTTTCAATCTTTTCCCAGTTATACCTTAACTAAATACAGAATTTGGGCAAGATCTCGTTGAGCATATTGATATTATTACACGGTTGTAAGGGGTCGGGATGGTACATTTGTATGGGAGGTACCAGAAGGGGAGTGGTCAGACTTCCATGTTTTTGTTGGAATCTTCGTCCAGTTATACCTTAACTAAATACAGAATTTGGGCAAGATCTCGTTGAGAGTATTGATATTATTACACGGTTCTAAGGGGTCGGGAAGTCCCCAGTGGCCAGACTTCCAAGTTTATGTCTGAAACTTTATACAGTTTGGGCCAAGATGGAGTTGGGCGTATTGATATTATTACACGATTTCTAAAGTGGGCGCAGTAGCATATTTGTATGGAAGGTACCCGAAGGGGTACCATATGCAATCCCATAAGCAGTTTTGGGAAAATATTGAGCCATGCCATATTTCAGAGTGATTGTTTAACTCTTTCGAAAGTTAGCGTGCGTACCAGCAGGACAGACGGACATGGCTCAAACGATTCAGAACGTCATGAATCGAATTTCGTTCAAAGACACCTGGGTTGTAATGTGAATATTTCTAGGTGTTACACTTTTGAGCCGTATCAAATGATATATACCCTCCTACCCGTAGTGTAAGGTTATAAAAAGGGCGGAGTATAATGAGTTTTTCTTGAAAATTGTATGTAGTTAATGCTTTATTAAATATAGAATTTCGCAAAGATTCGATGAGCAAATTTATATAATTATACGATTTCTAAAGGAGTGGAATGGTGCATTTGTATGGGAGGTACCCGAAGGGGAGTTGCCAGACCTCCTAGTTTTTGTCTGAAGCGTTTTCCAGCCATAGCTTTGCTAAATACAGAATTTGGCCAAAATCGCATTTGTCATATTGATAATATTACACGGTTTATAAGAAGGGGAGTTGCCAAGCTTCCAATTTTTTGTCCAAATCTTTTTCAGTCACAGCTTTACAGAATTTGGGCAAGATCTCGTTGGTCATATTGATATTATTACACGTTTCTACGGTTGTGGGCTTTACTAAATACACGGTTTATAAGAGGCGGGTTGGTACTTTTGCATGGGAGGTACCAGAAGGGAAGTGGCCAGACCTCCAAGTTTTTGTCCGAAGCTTTTTCCAGCCACAGCTTTACTAAATACACGGTTTATAAGAGGCAAGTTGGTACTTTTGCATGGGAGGTACCAGAAGGGAAGTTGCCAGACCTCCAAGTTTTTGTCCGAAGCTTTTTCCAGCCACAGCTTTATTAAATACAGAATTTCGGCAAAATCGCGTTTGTCATATTGATAATATTATACGGTTAATAAGGGGTGGGGGGAGGTATATTTGTATAATGGGTACCAGAAGGGGAATTGCCAAACCTCGTATTTTTTGTCTGAAGCTTTTTCCAGCCACAGCTTTACTAAATACAGAATTTGGGCAAAATCGCGTTTGTCATATTGATAATATTATACGGTTTATAAGGGGGGGTGGTATATTTGTATAATGGGTACCAGAAGGGGAATTGCCAGACCTCGTATTTTCTGTCTGAAGCTTTTTCCAGCCACAGCTTTACTAAATACAGAATTTGGGCAAGATCGCGTTTGTCATATTGATAATATTACACGGTTTATAAGGGGGGATGGTATATTTGTATGGTAGGTACCAGAAGGGGAGTTGCCAGACCTCCTAGTTTTTGTCCGAAACTTTTTCCAGCCACAGCTTTACTAAATACAGATTTTGGGCAAGATCGCGTTTGTCATATTGATAATATTACACGGTTTATAATGGAGGGAGGTACCAGAAGGGGAGTTGCCAGACCTCCAAGTTTTTGTCCGAAACTTTTTGCAAACACAGATTTACAGGATTTGGTCAAAATCGTGATTTTGTCTGAAGCTTTTTCCATCCACAGCTTTACTAAATACAGAATTTGGGCAAGATCGCGTTTGTCATATTGATAATATTACACGGTTTATAATAGGCTGGATTGTACATTTGTATGGGAGGTACCAGAAGCGGAGTTGCCAGACCTCCAAGTTTTTGTCCGAAACTATTTCAGCCACAGCTTTGCTAAATACAGACTTTGGGCAAGATCTAGTTGAGCATATTGATATTATTATACGTTTATATGGGGTCGGGATGGTACATTTGTATGGGAGGTACCAGAAGGGGAGTTGCCAGATCTCCAAGTTTTTGTCCGAAACTTTTTGCAACCACAGCTTTACTTAATACAGAATTTGGGCAAGATGGGCGTGGCCATATTGATAATATTACACGGTTTATAATGGAGGGGGTACCAGAAGGGGAATTGCAAGACCTCCAAGTTTTTGTCCGAAACTTTTTCCAGCCACAGCTTTACTAAATACAGAATTTGGGCAAGATCGCGTTTGTCATATTGATAATATTACAAGGTTTATAATGGAGGGAGGTATGGGAGGTACCAGAAGGGGAGTTGCCAGACCTCCAAGTTTTTGTCCGAAACTTTTTGCAAACATAGATTTACTAAATACAGGATTTGGGCAAAATCGCGATTTTGTCTGAAGCTTTTTCCAGCCACGGCTTTACTAAATACAGAATGTGGGCAAGATCGCGTTAATCATATTGATAATATTATACGGTTTATAAGGGGCGGGATGGTACATTTGTATGGGAGGTAACAGAAGGGGAATTGCCAGACCTACTAGTTTTTGTCTGAAGCTTTTTCCAGCCATAGCTTTACTAAATACAGAATTTGGGCAAAATCGCGTTTGTCATATTGATATTATTACACGTTTCTACTGTTGTGGGATGGTACATTTGTATAGGAGGTACCCGAAGGGGAGCTGCCAGACCTACTAGTTTTTGTCTGAAGCTTTTTCCAGCCACAGCTTTACTAAATACAGAATTAGGGAAAGATCGCGTTTGTCATATTGATAATATTACACGGTTTATAAGGGGGGATGGTACATTTGTACCAAGATCGCGTTGGGCGGATTGATATTATTACACGATTTCTAAAGTGAGCGAAATAGCAGATTTGTATGGGAGGTACCCGAAGTGGTTTGGCCATATAGCCCATATGCAATCCCATATGGAGTTTTGGGTATACCTTAACTAAATACAGAATTTGGCCAAGATCGAGTTGGGAGTATTGATGTTATTACACGTTTCTACGGGGTCGGGATGGTACATATGTATGGGAGGTACCAGAAGGGGAGTGGCCGGACTTCCATGTTTTTGTTGGAATCTTCGTCCAGTTATACCTTAACTAAATACAGAATTTGGGCAAGATCTCGTTGAGCATATTGATATTATTACACGGTTGTAAGGGGTCGGGATGGTACATTTGTATGGGAGGTACCAGAAGGGGAGTGGTCAGACTTCCATGTTTTTGTTGGAATCTTCGTCCAGTTATACCTTAACTAAATACAGAATTTGGGCAAGATCTCGTTGAGCATATTGATATTATTACACGGTTGTAAGGGGTCGGGATGGTACATTTGTATGGGAGGTACCAGAAGGGGAGTTGCCAGACCTCCAAGTTTTTGTCCGAAACTTTTTCCAGCCACAGCTTTACTAAATACAGAATTTGAGCAAAATCGCGTTTGTCATATTGATAATATTATACGGTTTATGGTACATTTGTATGGGAGGTACCAGAAGGGAGTTGCCAGACATCCAAGTTATTGTCCGAAACTTTTTGCAACCACAGCTTTACTAAATACATAATTTGGGCAAAATCGCGTTTGTCACATTGATATTATTACACGTTTCTTCGGTTGTGGGATGGTACATTTGTATAGGAGGTACCAGAAGGGGAGTTGCCAGACCTCCAAGTTTTTGTCCGAAACTTTTTGCAAACATAGATTTACTAAATACAGGATTTGGGCAAAATCGCGATTTTGTCTGAAGCTTTTTCCAGCCACGGCTTTACTAAATACAGAATGTGGGCAAGATCGCGTTAATCATATTGATAATATTATACGGTTTATAAGGGGCGGGATGGTACATTTGTATGGGAGGTAACAGAAGGGGAATTGCCAGACCTACTAGTTTTTGTCTGAAGCTTTTTCCAGCCACAGCTTTACTAAATACAGAATTTGGGCAAAATCGCGTTTGTCATATTGATATTATTACACGTTTGTACTGTTGTGGGATGGTACATTTGTATAGGAGGTACCCGAAGGGGAGTTGCCAGACCTACTAGTTTTTGTCTGAAGCTTTTTCCAGCCACAGCTTTACTAAATACAGAATTAGGGAAAGATCGCGTTTGTCATATTGATAATATTACACGGTTTATAAGGGGGGATGGTACATTTGTACCAAGATCGCGTTGGGCGGATTGATATTATTACACGATTTCTAAAGTGAGCGAAATAGCAGATTTGTATGGGAGTTACCCGAAGTGGTTTGGCCATATAGCCCATATGCAATCCCATATGCAGTTTTGGGTTATACCTTAGCTAAATACAGAATTTGGCCAAGATCGAGTTGTGAGTATTGATGTTATTACACGTTTCTACGGGGTCGGGATGGTACATATGTATGGGAGGTACCAGAAGGGGAGTGGCCGGACTTCCAAGTTTTTGTTTCAATCTTTTCCCAGTTATACCTTAACTAAATACAGAATTTGGGCAAGATCTCGTTGAGCATATTGATATTATTACACGGTTGTAAGGGGTCGGGATGGTACATTTGTATGGGAGGTACCAGAAGGGGAGTGGTCAGACTTCCATGTTTTTGTTGGAATCTTCGTCCAGTTATACCTTAACTAAATACAGAATTTGGGCAAGATCTCGTTGAGCATATTGATATTATTACACGGTTGTAAGGGGTCGGGATGGTATATTTGTATGGGAGGTACCAGAAGGGGAGTTGCCAGACCTCCAAGTTTTTGTCCGAAACTTTTTCCAGCCACAGCTTTACTAAATACAGAATTTGGGCAAAATCGCGTTTGTCATATTGATAATATTATACGGTTTATGGTACATTTGTATGGGAGGTACCAGAAGGGAGTTGCCAGACATCCAAGTTATTGTCCGAAACTTTTTGCAACCACAGCTTTACTAAATACAGAATTTGGGCAAGATCGCGTTTGTCATATTCACAATAAAACACGGTTTATAAGGGGGGATGGTACATTTGTATGGGAGGTACCAGAAGGGGAGTTGCCAGCCATCCAAGTTTTTTGGAATCTTCGTTCAGTTATACCTTAACTAAATACAGACTTTGGTCAAGATCCCGTTGAGCATATTGATATTATTACACGTTTCTATGGGGTCGGGATGGTACATTTGTATGGGAGGTACCCGAAGGGGAGTTGCCAGACCTCCTAGTTTTTGTCTGAAGCGTTTTTCAGTCATAGCTTTGCTAAATACAGAATTTGGGCAAAATTGTTTTTGTCATATTGATAATATTATACGGTTTATAAGGGGTTGATGGTACATTTGTATGGGAGGTACCAGAAGGGGAATTGCAAGACCTCCAAGTTTTTGTCCGAAACTTTTTCCAGCCACAGATTTACTAAATACACGGTTTATAAGAGGCGGGTTGGTACATTTGTATGGGAGGTACCAGAAGGGGAGTTGCCAGCCATCCAAGTTTTTGTCTGAAGCGTTTTCCAGCCATAGCTTTGCTAAATACAGAATTTGGGCAAGATCGCGTTTGTCATATTCACAATAAAACACGGTTTATAAGGGGGGATGGTACATTTGTATGGGAGGTACCAGAAGGGGAGTTGCCAGCCATCCAAGTTTTTTGGAATCTTCGTTCAGTTATACCTTAACTAAATACAGACTTTGGTCAAGATCCCGTTGAGCATATTGATATTATTACACGTTTCTATGGGGTCGGGATGGTACATTTGTATGGGAGGTACCCGAAGGGGAGTTGCCAGACCTCCTAGTTTTTGTCTGAAGCGTTTTTCAGTCATAGCTTTGCTAAATACAGAATTTGGGCAAAATTGTTTTTGTCATATTGATAATATTATACGGTTTATAAGGGGTTGATGGTACATTTGTATGGGAGGTACCAGAAGGGGAATTGCAAGACCTCCAAGTTTTTGTCCGAAGCTTTTTAAAGCCACTGCTTTACTAAATACAGAATTTGGGCAAGATCGCGTTTGTCATATTGATAATATTACACGGTTTATAAGGGGGGATGGTATATTTGTATGGGAGGTACCAGAAGGGGAGTTGCCAGACCTCCTAGTTTTTGTCCGAAACTTTTTCCAGCCACAGCTTTACTAAATACAGATTTTGGGCAAGATCGCGTTTGTCATATTGATAATATTACACGGTTTATAATGGAGGGAGGTACCAGAAGGGGAGTTGCCAGACCTCCAAGTTTTTGTCCGAAACTTTTTTGCAAACACAGATTTACAGGATTTGGTCAAAATCGCGATTTTGTCTGAAGCTTTTTCCAGCCACAGCTTTACTAAATACAGAATTTGGGCAAGATCGCGTTTGTCATATTGATAATATTACACGGTTTATAATAGGCTGGATTGTACATTTGTATGGGAGGTACCAGAAGCGGAGTTGCCAGACCTCCAAGTTTTTGTCCGAAACTATTTCAGCCACAGCTTTGCTAAATACAGACTTTGGGCAAGATCTAGTTGAGCATATTGATATTATTACACGTTTATATGGGGTCGGGATGGTACATTTGTATGGGAGGTACCAGAAGGGGAGTTGCCAGATCTCCAAGTTTTTGTCCGAAACTTTTTGCAACCACAGCTTTACTTAATACAGAATTTGGGCAAGATGGGTGTGGCCATATTGATAATATTACACGGTTTATAATGGAGGGGGTACCAGAAGGGGAGTTGCCAGACCTCCAAGTTTTTGTCCGAAACTTTTTGCAAACACAGATTTACGAAATACAGGATTTGGGCAAAATCGCGATTTTGCCTGAAGCTTTTTCCAGCCACGGCTTTACTAAATACAGAATTTGGGCAAGATCGCGTTGATCATATTGATAATATTACACGGTTTATAAGGGGGGGATGGTACATTTGTATAGGAGGTACCAGAAGGGGAGTTGCCAGACCTCCTAGTTTTTTTCCGAAACTTTTTGCAACCACAGGTTTACTATATACAGAATTTGGGCAAGATGGGTTGGTCATATTGATATTATTACACGTTTATATGGGGTCGGGATGGTACATTTGTATGGGAGGTACCAGAAGGGGAGTTGTCAGATCTCCCAGTTTTTGTCCGAAACTTTTTGCAGCCACAGGTTTACTAAATACAGAATTTGGGCAAGATCGCGTTTGTCATATTGACAATATAACACGGTTTATAAGGGGGGATGGTACATTTGTAGAGGAGGTACAGAAGGGGAGTTGCCAGACCTCTAAGTTTTTGTCCGAAGCTTTTTAAAGCCACTGCTTTACTAAATACAGAATTTGGGCAAGATCGCGTTTGTCATATTGATAATATTACACGGTTTATAAGGGGGTATGGCACATTTGTATGGGAGGTACCAGAAGGGGAGTTGCCAGACCTCCAAGTTTTTGTCCGAAACTTTTTGCAACCACAGCTTTACTATATACAGAATTTGGGCAAGATGGGTTGGTCATATTGATATTATTACACGTTTATATGGGGTCGGGATGGTACATTTGTATAGGAGGTACCCGAAGGGGAGTTGCCAGACCTCCTAGTTTTTGTCTGAACCTTTTTGCAACCACAGGTTTACTATATACAGAATTTGGGCAAGATGGGTTGGTCATATTGATATTATTACACGTTTATATGGGGTCGGGATGGTACATTTGTATAGGAGGTACCCGAAGGGGAGTTGCCAGACCTCCTAGTTTTTGTCTGAACCTTTTTCCAGCCACAGCTTTACTAAATACAGAATTTGGGCAAGATCGCGTTTGTCATATTGATAATATTACACGGTTCATAAGGGGGGATGGTACATTTGTAGAGGAGGTACAGAAGGGGAGTTGCCAGACCTCTAAGTTTTTGTCCGAAGCTTTTTAAAGCCACTGCTTTACTAAATACAGAATTTGGGCAAGATCGCGTTTGTCATATTGATAATATTACACGGTTTATAAGGGGGTATGGCACATTTGTATGGGAGGTACCAGAAGGGGAGTTGCCAGACCTCCAAGTTTTTGTCCGAAACTTTTTGCAACCACAGCTTTACTAATTACATAATTTGGCAAAATCGCGTTTGTCATATTGATACTATTATACGGTTTATGGTACACTTGTATGGGAGTATCAGAAGGGCAGTTGCCAGACCTCCAAGTTTTTGTCCGAAACTTGTCATTTTGATAATATTACATGGTTTATAAGGGGGGATGGTACATTTGTATGCGAGGTTCCACAAAGGGAGTTGCCAGACTTCCAATTTTTTGTCCAAAACTTTTTCATCCACAGCTTTACTAAAAACAGAATTTTGGCAAGATCGCGTTTGTCATATTGATAATATTACACGGTTTATAATGGAGGGAGGTATGGGAGGTACCAGAAGAGGAGTTGCCAGACCTACAAGTTTTTGTCCGAAACTTTTTGCAAACACAGATTTACTAAATACAGGATTTGGGCAAAATCGCGATTTTGTCTGAAGCTTTTTCCAGCCACGGCTTTACTAAATTCAGAATTTGGGCAAGATCGCGTTGATCATATTGATAATATTATACGGTTTATAAGGGGCGGGATGGTACATTTGTATGGGAGGTACCAGAAGGGGTGTTCCAAGACCACCAAGTTTTTGTCCGAAACTTTTTCCAGCCACAGCTTTACTAAATACAGAATTTGGGCAAGATCGTGTTTGTCATATTGATAATATTACACGGTTTATAATAGGCTGGATGGTACACTTGTATGGGAGGTACCAGAAGGGGAGTTGCCAGATCTCCAAGTTTTTGTCCGAAACTTTTTGCAACCACAGGTTTACTATATACAGAATTTGGGCAAGATCGGTTGGTCATATTGATATTATTAGAAGTTTCTACGGTGGCGGGATGGTACATTTGTATGGGAGGTATCAGAAGTGGAGTTGCCAGACCTCCAAGTTTTTGTCCGAAACTTTTTGCAACCACAGGTTTACTAAATACAGAATTTGGCCAAGATCGCGTTTGTCATATTGACAATATAACACGGTTTATAAGGGGGGATGGTAAAGGGTGTTTTTTATTGAGGTATAGACCTTCGAATTGAAATAAAACACAAGAAAATCGTTTTAATATCCATCAATTTGGCTTTATTGGAAGGATAATTTTATGCCATTAATGTTTAAATATGATTTCGGGCATGTGGCCGCAGCGGCTGGCTCGAATAAAGCCAATTCTACAGGTCCAATTTTCAACCACTTGTTGGAACCACAACTCATCCACATTCATGCCATCCAATTCGGAAACAAAATAGTCGGTTATCATGGCTCTATACCGGTCTCCATTAACGGTAACTGACTCTCCAGCATTATTTCGGAAGAAGTATGGCCCAATGACTCCACCAGCCCATAGAGCACACCAAACAGTCAGTTTTTGTGGATGTAATGGCATAAAATGGACGGAGCTTGCGGTGAACTTCGCGAACTGAACCATTACTTTCGAAATAAATTTGCACGATTTGCAAGCGTTGTTCTTTTGTCAACCTGTTCATGATGAAATGGCAAACCAAACTAAATATTAATCAGCTGACAGCTGACAAAATGGCCGCCAGTTAAAAAAGTGATGCCAACTTAAAGTTCTATACCCCAATAAAAAACACCCTTTACATTTGTATGGGAGGTACCAGAAGGGGAGTTGCCAGACTTCCAATTTTTTTTTTTAAATCTTCGTTCAGTTATACCTTAACTAAATACAGACATTGGGCAAGATCCCGTTTAGCATATTGATATTATTACACGTTTCTATGGGGTCGGGATGGTACATTTGTATGGGAGGTACCCGAAAGGGAGTTGCCAGACCTACTAGTTTTTGTCTGAAGCTTTTTCCAGCCACAGCTTTACTAAATACAGAATTTGGGCAAAATCGCGTTTGTCATAATGATAATATTATACGGTTTGTAAGGGGTTGATGGTACATTTGTACAGGAGGTACCCGAAGGGGAGTTGCCAGACCTCCTAGTTTTTGTCTGAACCTTTTTCCAGCCACAGCTTTACTAAATACGGAATTTGGGCAAGATCGCGTTTGTCATATTGATAATATTACAAGGTTTATAAGGGGGGATGGTACATTTGTAGAGGAGGTACAGAAGGGGAGTTGCCAGACCTCTAAGTTTTTGTCCGAAGCTTTTTGCAACCACAGCTTTACTAAATACATAATTTGGGCAAAATCGCGTTTGTCATATTGATACTATTATACGGTTTATGGTACATTTGTATGGGAGTATCAGAAGGGGAGTTGCCAGACCTCCAAGTTTTTGTCCGAAACTTGTCATTTTGATAATATTACACGGTTTATAAGGGGGGATGGTACATTTGTATGGGAGGTACCCGAAAGGGAGTTGCCAGACCTACTAGTTTTTGTCTGAAGCTTTTTCCAGCCACAGCTTTACTAAATACAGAATTTGGGCAAAATCGCGTTTGTCATATTGATAATATTATACGGTTTGTAAGGGGTTGATGGTACATTTGTACAGGAAGTACCCGAAGGGGAGTTGCCAGACCTCCTAGTTTTTGTCTGAACCTTTTTCCAGCCACAGCTTTACTAAATACGGAATTTGGGCAAGATCGCGTTTGTCATATTGATAATATTACAAGGTTTATAAGGGGGGATGGTACATTTGTAGAGGAGGTACAGAAGGGGAGTTGCCAGACCTCTAAGTTTTTGTCCGAAGCTTTTTGCAACCACAGCTTTACTAAATACATAATTTGGGCAAAATCGCGTTTGTCATATTGATAATATTATACGGTTTGTAAGGGGTTGATGGTACATTTGTATAGGAGGTACCCGAAGGGGAGTTGCCAGACCTCCTAGTTTTTGTCTGAACCTTTTTCCAGCCACAGCTTTACTAAATACGGAATTTGGGCAAGATCGCGTTTGTCATATTGATAATATTACAAGGTTTATAAGGGGGGATGGTACATTTGTAGAGGAGGTACAGAAGGGGAGTTGCCAGACCTCTAAGTTTTTGTCCGAAGCTTTTTGCAACCACAGCTTTACTAAATACATAATTTGGGCAAAATCGCGTTTGTCATATTGATACTATTATACGGTTTATGGTACATTTGTATGGGAGTATCAGAAGGGGAGTTGCCAGACCTCCAAGTTTTTGTCCGAAACTTGTCATTTTGATAATATTACACGGTTTATAAGGGGGGATGGTACATTTGTATGGGAGGTTCCACAAAGGGAGTTGCCAGACTTCCAATTTTTTGTCTAAAACTTTTTCATCCACAGCTTTACTAAAAAGAGAATTTTGGCAAGATGGCGTTTGTCATATTGATAATATTACACGGTTTATAATGGAGGGAGGTATGGGAGATACCAGAAGGGGAGTTGCCAGACCTCCAAGTTTTTGTCCGAAACTTTTTGCAAACACAGATTTACTAAATACAGGATTTGGGCAAAATCGCGATTTTGTCTGAAGCTTTTTCCAGCCACGGCTTTACTAAATACAGAATTTGGGCAAGCTCACGTTGGTCATATTGATAATAGTGTACGGTTTAGAAGGGGCGGGATGGTACATTTGTATGGGAGGTACCAGAAGGGAAGTTGCAAGACCACCAAGTTTTTGTCCGAAACTTTTTCCAGCCACAGCTTTACTAAATACAGAATTTGGGCAAGATCGCGTTTGTCATATTGATACTATTGTACGGTTTATGGTACATTTGTATGGGAGTATCGTTTGTCATATTGATAATATTACACGGTTTATAAGGGGGGATGGTACATTTGTATAGGAGGTACCAGAAGGGGAGTTGCCAGACCTCCAAGTTTTTGTCCGAAACTTTTTGCAACCACAGCTTTACTAATTACATAATTTGGCAAAATCGCGTTTGTCATATTGATACTATTATACGGTTTATGGTACACTTGTATGGGAGTATCAGAAGGGCAGTTGCCAGACCTCCAAGTTTTTGTCCGAAACTTGTCATTTTGATAATATTACATGGTTTATAAGAGGGGATGGTACATTTGTATGCGAGGTTCCACAAAGGGAGTTGCCAGACTTCCAATTTTTTGTCCAAAACTTTTTCATCCACAGCTTTACTAAAAACAGAATTTTGGCAAGATCGCGTTTGTCATATTGATAATATTACACGGTTTATAATGGAGGGAGGTATGGGAGGTACCAGAAGAGGAGTTGCCAGACCTACAAGTTTTTGTCCGAAACTTTTTGCAAACACAGATTTACTAAATACAGGATTTGGGCAAAATCGCGATTTTGTCTGAAGCTTTTTCCAGCCACGGCTTTACTAAATACAGAATTTGGGCAAGATCGCGTTGATCATATTGATAATATTATACGGTTTATAAGGGGCGGGATGGTACATTTGTATGGGAGGTACCAGAAGGGGTGTTCCAAGACCACCAAGTTTTTGTTCGAAACTTTTTCCAGCCACAGCTTTACTAAATACAGAATTTGGGCAAGATCGTGTTTGTCATATTGATAATATTACACGGTTTATAATAGGCTGGATGGTACACTTGTATGGGAGGTACCAGAAGGGGAGTTGCCAGATCTCCAAGTTTTTGTCCGAAACTTTTTGCAACCACAGGTTTACTATATACAGAATTTGGGCAAGATCGGTTGGTCATATTGATATTATTAGAAGTTTCTACGGTGGCGGGATGGTACATTTGTATGGGAGGTATCAGAAGTGGAGTTGCCAGACCTCCAAGTTTTTGTCCGAAACTTTTTGCAACCACAGGTTTACTAAATACAGAATTTGGCCAAGATCGCGTTTGTCATATTGACAATATAACACGGTTTATAAGGAGGGATGGTAAAGGGTGTTTTTTATTGAGGTATAGAACTTCGAATTGAAATAAAACACAAGAAAATCGTTTTAATGTCCATCAATTTGGCTTTATTGGAAGGATAATTTTATGCCATTAATGTTTAAATATGATTTCGGGCATGTGGCCGCAGCGGCTGGCTCGAATAAAGCCAATTCTACAGGTCCAATTTTCAACCACTTGTTGGAACCACAACTCATCCACATTCATGCCATCCAATTCGGAAACAAAATAGTCGGTTATCATGGCTCTATACCGGTCTCCATTAACGGTAACTGACTCTCCAGCATTATTTCGGAAGAAGTATGGCCCAATGACTCCACCAGCCCATAGAGCACACTAAACAGTCAGTTTTTGTGGATGTAATGGCATAAAATGGACGGAGCTTGCGGTGAACTTCGCGAACTGAACCATTACTTTCGAAATAAATTTGCACGATTTGCAAGCGTTGTTCTTTTGTCAACCTGTTCATGATGAAATGGCAAACCAAACTAAATATTAATCAGCTGACAGCTGACAAAATGGCCGCCAGTTAAAAAAGTGATGCCAACTTAAAGTTCTATACCCCAATAAAAAACACCCTTTACATTTGTATGGGAGGTACCAGAAGGGGAGTTGCCAGACTTCCAATTTTTTTTTTTAAATCTTCGTTCAGTTATACCTTAACTAAATACAGACATTGGGCAAGATCCCGTTTAGCATATTGATATTATTACACGTTTCTATGGGGTCGGGATGGTACATTTGTATGGGAGGTACCCGAAAGGGAGTTGCCAGACCTACTAGTTTTTGTCTGAAGCTTTTTCCAGCCACAGCTTTACTAAATACAGAATTTGGGCAAAATCGCGTTTGTCATAATGATAATATTATACGGTTTGTAAGGGGTTGATGGTACATTTGTACAGGAGGTACCCGAAGGGGAGTTGCCAGACCTCCTAGTTTTTGTCTGAACCTTTTTCCAGCCACAGCTTTACTAAATACGGAATTTGGGCAAGATCGCGTTTGTCATATTGATAATATTACAAGGTTTATAAGGGGGGATGGTACATTTGTAGAGGAGGTACAGAAGGGGAGTTGCCAGACCTCTAAGTTTTTGTCCGAAGCTTTTTGCAACCACAGCTTTACTAAATACATAATTTGGGCAAAATCGCGTTTGTCATATTGATACTATTATACGGTTTATGGTACATTTGTATGGGAGTATCAGAAGGGGAGTTGCCAGACCTCCAAGTTTTTGTCCGAAACTTGTCATTTTGATAATATTACACGGTTTATAAGGGGGGATGGTACATTTGTATGGGAGGTACCCGAAAGGGAGTTGCCAGACCTACTAGTTTTTGTCTGAAGCTTTTTCCAGCCACAGCTTTACTAAATACAGAATTTGGGCAAAATCGCGTTTGTCATATTGATAATATTATACGGTTTGTAAGGGGTTGATGGTACATTTGTACAGGAAGTACCCGAAGGGGAGTTGCCAGACCTCCTAGTTTTTGTCTGAACCTTTTTCCAGCCACAGCTTTACTAAATACGGAATTTGGGCAAGATCGCGTTTGTCATATTGATAATATTACAAGGTTTATAAGGGGGGATGGTACATTTGTAGAGGAGGTACAGAAGGGGAGTTGCCAGACCTCTAAGTTTTTGTCCGAAGCTTTTTGCAACCACAGCTTTACTAAATACATAATTTGGGCAAAATCGCGTTTGTCATATTGATAATATTATACGGTTTGTAAGGGGTTGATGGTACATTTGTATAGGAGGTACCCGAAAGGGAGTTGCCAGACCTCCTAGTTTTTGTCTGAACCTTTTTCCAGCCACAGCTTTACTAAATACGGAATTTGGGCAAGATCGCGTTTGTCATATTGATAATAGTACAAGGTTTATAAGGGGGGATGGTACATTTGTAGAGGAGGTACAGAAGGGGAGTTGCCAGACCTCTAAGTTTTTGTCCGAAGCTTTTTGCAACCACAGCTTTACTAAATACATAATTTGGGCAAAATCGCGTTTGTCATATTGATACTATTATACGGTTTATGGTACATTTGTATGGGAGTATCAGAAGGGGAGTTGCCAGACCGCCAAGTTTTTGTCCGAAACTTGTCATTTTGATAATATTACACGGTTTATAAGGGGGGATGGTACATTTGTATGGGAGGTTCCACAAAGGGAGTTGCCAGACTTCCAATTTTTTGTCTAAAACTTTTTCATCCACAGCTTTACTAAAAAGAGAATTTTGGCAAGATGGCGTTTGTCATATTGATAATATTACACGGTTTATAATGGAGGGAGGTATGGGAGATACCAGAAGGGGAGTTGCCAGACCTCCAAGTTTTTGTCCGAAACTTTTTGCAAACACAGATTTACTAAATACAGGATTTGGGCAAAATCGCGATTTTGTCTGAAGCTTTTTCCAGCCACGGCTTTACTAAATACAGAATTTGGGCAAGCTCACGTTGGTCATATTGATAATAGTGTACGGTTTAGAAGGGGCGGGATGGTACATTTGTATGGGAGGTACCAGAAGGGAAGTTGCAAGACCACCAAGTTTTTGTCCGAAACTTTTTCCAGCCACAGCTTTACTAAATACAGAATTTGGGCAAGATCGCGTTTGTCATATTGATACTATTGTACGGTTTATGGTACATTTGTATGGGAGTATCGTTTGTCATATTGATAATATTACACGGTTTATAAGGGGGGATGGTACATTTGTATAGGAGGTACCAGAAGGGGAGTTGCCAGACCTCCTAGTTTTTGTCTGAAGCTTTTTCCAGCCACGGCTTTACTAAATACAGAATTTGGGCAAGATCACGTTGGTCATATTGATAATAGTGTACGGTTTATAAGGGGCGGGATGGTACATTTGTATGGGAGGTACCAGAAGGGGAGTTGCCAGACCTCCTAGTATTTGTCTGAAGCTTTTTCCAGCCACGGCTTTACTAAATACAGAATTTGGGAAAGATCACGTTGGTCATATTGATAATAGTGTACGGTTTATAAGGGGCGGGATGGTACATTTGTATGGGAGGTACCAGAAGGGGAGTTGCCAGACCTACTAGTTTTTGTCTGAAGCTTTTTAAAGCCACAGCTTTACTAAATACAGAATTTGGGCAAGATCGCGTTTGTCATATTGATAATATTACACGGTTTATAAGGGGGTATGGCACATTTGTATGGGAGGTACTAGAAGGGGAGATGCCAGACTTCCAAGTTTTTGTCCAAAACTTTTTCATCCACAGCTTTACTAAAAACGGAATTTTGGCAAGATCGCGTTTGTCATATTGATAATATTACACGGTTTATAATGGAGGGAGGTATGGGAGGTACAAGAAGGGGAGTTGCCAGACCTCCAAGTTTTTGTCCGAAACTTTTTGCAAACACAGATTTACTAAATACAGGATTTGGGCACAATCACGATTTTGTCTGAAGCTTTTTCCAGCCACGGCTTTACTAAATACAGAATTTGGGCAAGATCGCGTTGATCATATTGATAATATTACACGGTTTATAAGGGGCGGGATGGTACATTTGTATGGGAGGTACCAGAAGGGGTGTTGCAAGACCACCAAGTTTTTGTCCGAAACTTTTTCCAGCCACAGCTTTACTAAATACAGAATTTGGGCAAGATCGTGTTTGTCATATTGATAATATTACACGGTTTATAACAGGCTGGATGGTACACTTGTATGGGAGGTACCAGAAGAGGAGTTGCCAGACCTCCAAGTTTTTGTCCGAAACTATTTCAGCCACAGCTTTGCTAAATACAGACTTTGGGCAAGATCTCGTTGAGCATATTGATATTATTTCACGTTTATGTGGGGTCGGGATGGTACATTTGTATGGGAGGTACCAGAAGGGGAGTTGCCAGACCTCCAAGTTTTTGTCCGAAACTTTTTGCAACCACAGCTTTACTATATACAGAATTTGGGCAAGATGGGTTGGTCATATTGATATTATTACACGTTTATATGGGGTCGGGATGGTACATTTGTATAGGAGGTACCCGAAGGGGAGTTGCCAGACCTCCTAGTTTTTGTCTGAACCTTTTTGCAAACACAGCTTTACTATATACAGAATTTGGGCAAGATGGGTTGGTCATATTGATATTATTACACGTTTATATGGGGTCGGGATGGTACATTTGTATAGGAGGTACCCGAAGGGGAGTTGCCAGACCTCCTAGTTTTTGTCTGAACCTTTTTCCAGCCACAGCTTTACTAAATACAGAATTTGGGCAAGATCGCGTTTGTCATATTGATAATATTACACGGTTCATAAGGGGGGATGGTACATTTGTAGAGGAGGTACAGAAGGGGAGTTGCCAGACCTCTAAATTTTTGTCCGAAGCTTTTTAAAGCCACTGCTTTACTAAATACAGAATTTGGGCAAGACCGCGTTTGTCATATTGATAATATTACACGGTTTATAAGGGGGTATGGCACATTTGTATGGGAGGTACCAGAAGGGGAGTTGCCAGACCTCCAAGTTTTTGTCCGAAACTTTTTGCAACCACAGCTTTACTAATTACATAATTTGGGCAAGATCGCGTTTGTCATATTGACAATATAACACGGTTTATAAGGGGGGATGGTACATTTGTAGAGGAGGTACAGAAGGGGAGTTGCCAGACCTCTAAGTTTTTGTCCGAAGCTTTTTAAAGCCACTGCTTTACTAAATACAGAATTTGGGCTAGATCGCGTTTGTCATATTGATAATATTACACGGTTTATAAGGGGGTATGGCACATTTGTATGGGAGGTACCAGAAGGGGAGTTGCCAGACCTCCAAGTTTTTGTCCGAAACTTTTTGCAACCACAGCTTTACTATATACAGAATTTGGGCAAGATGGGTTGGTCATATTGATATTATTACACGTTTATATGGGGTCGGGATGGTACATTTGTATAGGAGGTACCCGAAGGGGAGTTGCCAGACCTCCTCGTTTTTGTCTGAACCTTTTTGCAACCACAGGTTTACTAAATACAGAATTTGGGCAAGATCGCGTTTGTCATATTGATAATATTACACGGTTCATAAGGGGGGATGGTACATTTGTAGAGGAGGTACAGAAGGGGAGTTGCCAGACCTCTAAGTTTTTGTCCGAAGCTTTTTAAAGCCACTGCTTTACTAAATACAGAACTTGGGCAAGATCGCGTTTGTCATATTGATAATATTACACGGTTTATAAGGGGGTATGGCACATTTGTATGGGAGGTACCAGAAGGGGAGTTGCCAGACCTCCAAGTTTTTGTCCGAAACTTTTTGCAACCACAGCATTACTAATTACATAATTTGGCAAAATCGCGTTTGTCATATTGATACTATTATACGGTTTATGGTACACTTGTATGGGAGTATCAGAAGGGCAGTTGCCAGACCTCCAAGTTTTTGTCCGAAGCTTTTTAAAGCCACTGCTTTACTAAATACAGAATTTGGGCAAGATCGCGTTTGTCATATTGATAATATTACACGGTTTATAAGGGGGTATGGCACATTTGTACAGGAAGTACCCGCAGGGGAGTTGCCAGACCTCCTAGTTTTTGTCTGAACCTTTTTCCAGCCACAGCTTTACTAAATACGGAATTTGGGCAAGATCGCGTTTGTCATATTGATAATATTACAAGGTTTATAAGGGGGGATGGTACATTTGTAGAGGAGGTACAGAAGGGGAGTTGCCAGACCTCTAAGTTTTTGTCCGAAGCTTTTTGCAACCACAGCTTTACTAAATACATAATTTGGGCAAAATCGCGTTTGTCATATTGATAATATTATACGGTTTGTAAGGGGTTGATGGTACATTTGTATAAGAGGTACCCGAAGGGGAGTTGCCAGACCTCCTAGTTTTTGTCTGAACCTTTTTCCAGCCACAGCTTTACTAAATACGGAATTTGGGCAAGATCGCGTTTGTCATATTGATAATATTACAAGGTTTATAAGGGGGGATGGTACATTTGTAGAGGAGGTACAGAAGGGGAGTTGCCAGACCTCTAAGTTTTTGTCCGAAGCTTTTTGCAACCACAGCTTTACTAAATACATAATTTGGGCAAAATCGCGTTTGTCATATTGATACTATTATACGGTTTATGGTACATTTGTATGGGAGTATCAGAAGGGGAGTTGCCAGACCTCCAAGTTTTTGTCCGAAACTTGTCATTTTGATAATATTACACGGTTTATAAGGGGGGATGGTACATTTGTATGGGAGGTTCCACAAAGGGAGTTGCCAGACTTCCAATTTTTTGTCTAAAACTTTTTCATCCACAGCTTTACTAAAAAGAGAATTTTGGCAAGATGGCGTTTGTCATATTGATAATATTACACGGTTTATAATGGAGGGAGGTATGGGAGATACCAGAAGGGGAGTTGCCAGACCTCCAAGTTTTTGTCCGAAACTTTTTGCAAACACAGATTTACTAAATACAGGATTTGGGCAAAATCGCGATTTTGTCTGAAGCTTTTTCCAGCCACGGCTTTACTAAATACAGAATTTGGGCAAGCTCACGTTGGTCATATTGATAATAGTGTACGGTTTATAAGGGGCGGGATGGTACATTTGTATGGGAGGTACCAGAAGGGAAGTTGCAAGACCACCAAGTTTTTGTCCGAAACTTTTTCCAGCCACAGCTTTACTAAATACAGAATTTGGGCAAGATCGCGTTTGTCATATTGATACTATTGTACGGTTTATGGTACATTTGTATGGGAGTATCGTTTGTCATATTGATAATATTACACGGTTTATAAGGGGGGATGGTACATTTGTATAGGAGGTACCAGAAGGGGAGTTGCCAGACCTCCTAGTTTTTGTCTGAAGCTTTTTCCAGCCACGGCTTTACTAAATACAGAATTTGGGCAAGATCACGTTGGTCATATTGATAATAGTGTACGGTTTATAAGGGGCGGGATGGTACATTTGTATGGGAGGTACCAGAAGGGGAGTTGCCAGACCTCCTAGTTTTTGTCTGAAGCTTTTTCCAGCCACGGCTTTACTAAATACAGAATTTGGGAAAGATCACGTTGGTCATATTGATAATAGTGTACGGTTTATAAGGGGCGGGATGGTACATTTGTATGGGAGGTACCAGAAGGGGAGTTGCCACACCTACTAGTTTTTGTCTGAAGCTTTTTAAAGCCACAGCTTTACTAAATACAGAATTTGGGCAAGATCGCGTTTGTCATATTGATAATATTACACGGTTTATAAGGGGGTATGGCACATTTGTATGGGAGGTACTAGAAGGGGAGATGCCAGACTTCCAAGTTTTTGTCCAAAACTTTTTCATCCACAGCTTTACTAAAAACGGAATTTTGGCAAGATCGCGTTTGTCATATTGATAATATTACACGGTTTATAACAGGCTGGATGGTACACTTGTATGGGAGGTACCAGAAGAGGAGTTGCCAGACCTCCAAGTTTTTGTCCGAAACTATTTCAGCCACAGCTTTGCTAAATACAGACTTTGGGCAAGATCTCGTTGAGCATATTGATATTAGTTCACGTTTATGTGGGGTCGGGATGGTACATTTGTATGGGAGGTACCAGAAGGGGAGTTGCCAGACCTCCAAGTTTTTGTCCGAAACTTTTTGCAACCACAGCTTTACTATATACAGAATTTGGGCAAGATGGGTTGGTCATATTGATATTATTACACGTTTATATGGGGTCGGGATGGTACATTTGTATAGGAGGTACCCGAAGGGGAGTTGCCAGACCTCCTAGTTTTTGTCTGAACCTTTTTGCAACCACAGCTTTACTATATACAGAATTTGGGCAAGATGGGTTGGTCATATTGA
This sequence comes from Hydrotaea cyrtoneurina, assembly GCA_958296145.1. Classification (NCBI taxonomy): domain Eukaryota; kingdom Metazoa; phylum Arthropoda; class Insecta; order Diptera; family Muscidae; genus Hydrotaea; species Hydrotaea cyrtoneurina. The sequence continues at coordinate 49,668,134 of OY282517.1, forward strand.
TATTATTACACGTTTATATGGGGTCGGGATGGTACATTTGTATAGGAGGTACCCGAAGGGGAGTTGCCAGACCTCCTAGTTTTTGTCTGAACCTTTTTCCAGCCACAGCTTTACTAAATACAGAATTTGGGCAAGATCGCGTTTGTCATATTGATAATATTACACGGTTCATAAGGGGGGATGGTACATTTGTAGAGGAGGTACAGAAGGGGAGTTGCCAGACCTCTAAATTTTTGTCCGAAGCTTTTTAAAGCCACTGCTTTACTAAATACAGAATTTGGGCAAGACCGCGTTTGTCATATTGATAATATTACACGGTTTATAAGGGGGTATGGCACATTTGTATGGGAGGTACCAGAAGGGGAGTTGCCAGACCTCCAAGTTTTTGTCCGAAACTTTTTGCAACCACAGCTTTACTAATTACATAATTTGGGCAAGATCGCGTTTGTCATATTGACAATATAACACGGTTTATAAGGGGGGATGGTACATTTGTAGAGGAGGTACAGAAGGGGAGTTGCCAGACCTCTAAGTTTTTGTCCGAAGCTTTTTAAAGCCACTGCTTTACTAAATACAGAATTTGGGCAAGATCGCGTTTGTCATATTGATAATATTACACGGTTTATAAGGGGGTATGGCACATTTGTATGGGAGGTACCAGAAGGGGAGTTGCCAGACCTCCAAGTTTTTGTCCGAAACTTTTTGCAACCACAGCTTTACTATATACAGAATTTGGGCAAGATGGGTTGGTCATATTGATATTATTACACGTTTATATGGGGTCGGGATGGTACATTTGTATAGGAGGTACCCGAAGGGGAGTTGCCAGACCTCCTCGTTTTTGTCTGAACCTTTTTGCAACCACAGGTTTACTATATACAGAATTTGGGCAAGATGGGTTGGTCATATTGATATTATTACACGTTTATATGGGGTCGGGATGGTACATTTGTATAGGAGGTACACGAAGGGGAGTTGCCAGACCTCCTAGTTTTTGTCTGAACCTTTTTCCAGCCACAGCTTTACTAAATACAGAATTTGGGCAAGATCGCGTTTGTCATATTGATAATATTACACGGTTCATAAGGGGGGATGGTACATTTGTAGAGGAGGTACAGAAGGGGAGTTGCCAGACCTCTAAGTTTTTGTCCGAAGCTTTTTAAAGCCACTGCTTTACTAAATACAGAATTTGGGCAAGATCGCGTTTGTCATATTGATAATATTACACGGTTTATAAGGGGGTATGGCACATTTGTATGGGAGGTACCAGAAGGGGAGTTGCCAGACCTCCAAGTTTTTGTCCGAAACTTTTTGCAACCACAGCATTACTAATTACATAATTTGGCAAAATCGCGTTTGTCATATTGATACTATTATACGGTTTATGGTACACTTGTATGGGAGTATCAGAAGGGCAGTTGCCAGACCTCCAAGTTTTTGTCCGAAACTTGTCATTTTGATAATATTACATGGTTTATAAGGGGGGATGGTACATTTGTATGCGAGGTTCCACAAAGGGAGTTGCCAGACTTCCAATTTTTTGTCCAAAACTTTTTCATCCACAGCTTTACTAAAAACAGAATTTTGGCAAGATCGCGTTTGTCATATTGATAATATTACACGGTTTATAATGGAGGGAGGTATGGGAGGTACCAGAAGGGGAGTTGCCAGACCTACAAGTTTTTGTCCGAAACTTTTTGCAAACACAGATTTACTAAATACAGGATTTGGGCAAAATCGCGATTTTGTCTGAAGCTTTTTCCAGCCACGGCTTTACTAAATACAGAATTTGGGCAAGATCGCGTTGATCATATTGATAATATTATACGGTTTATAAGGGGCGGGATGGTACATTTGTATGGGAGGTACCAGAAGGGGTGTTCCAAGACCACCAAGTTTTTGTCCGAAACTTTTTCCAGCCACAGCTTTACTAAATACAGAATTTGGGCAAGATCGTGTTTGTCATATTGATAATATTACACGGTTTATAATAGGCTGGATGGTACACTTGTATGGGAGGTACCAGAAGGGGAGTTGCCAGATCTCCAAGTTTTTGTCCGAAACTTTTTGCAACCACAGGTTTACTATATACAGAATTTGGGCAAGATCGGTTGGTCATATTGATATTATTAGAAGTTTCTACGGTGGCGGGATGGTACATTTGTATGGGAGGTATCAGAAGTGGAGTTGCCAGACCTCCAAGTTTTTGTCCGAAACTTTTTGCAACCACAGGTTTACTAAATACAGAATTTGGGCAAGATCGCGTTTGTCATATTGACAATATAACACGGTTTATAAGGGGGGATGGTAAAGGGTGTTTTTTATTGAGGTATAGAACTTCGAATTGAAATAAAACACAAGAAAATCGTTTTAATGTCCATCAATTTGGCTTTATTGGAAGGATAATTTTATGCCATTAATGTTTAAATATGATTTCGGGCATGTGGCCGCAGCGGCTGGCTCGAATAAAGCCAATTCTACAGGTCCAATTTTCAACCACTTGTTGGAACCACAACTCATCCACATTCATGCCATCCAATTCGGAAACAAAATAGTCGGTTATCATGGCTCTATACCGGTCTCCATTAACGGTAACTGACTCTCCAGCATTATTTCGGAAGAAGTATGGCCCAATGACTCCACCAGCCCATAGAGCACACCAAACAGTCAGTTTTTGTGGATGTAATGGCATAAAATGGACGGAGCTTGCGGTGAACTTCGCGAACTGAACCATTACTTTCGAAATAAATTTGCACGATTTGCAAGCGTTGTTCTTTTGTCAACCTGTTCATGATGAAATGGCAAACCAAACTAAATATTAATCAGCTGACAGCTGACAAAATGGCCGCCAGTTAAAAAAGTGATGCCAACTTAAAGTTCTATACCCCAATAAAAAACACCCTTTACATTTGTATGGGAGGTACCAGAAGGGGAGTTGCCAGACTTCCAATTTTTTTTTTGAAATCTTCGTTCAGTTATACCTTAACTAAATACAGACATTGGGCAAGATCCCGTTTAGCATATTGATATTATTACACGTTTCTATGGGGTCGGGATGGTACATTTGTATGGGAGGTACCCGAAAGGGAGTTGCCAGACCTTCTAGTTTTTGTCTGAAGCTTTTTCCAGCCACAGCTTTACTAAATACAGAATTTGGGCAAAATCGCGTTTGTCATATTGATAATATTATACGGTTTGTAAGGGGTTGATGGTACATTTGTACAGGAGGTACCCGAAGGGGAGTTGCCAGACCTCCTAGTTTTTGTCTGAACCTTTTTCCAGCCACAGCTTTACTAAATACGGAATTTGGGCAAGATCGCGTTTGTCATATTGATAATATTACAAGGTTTATAAGGGGGGATGGTACATTTGTAGAGGAGGTACAGAAGGGGAGTTGCCAGACCTCTAAGTTTTTGTCCGAAGCTTTTTGCAACCACAGCTTTACTAAATACATAATTTGGGCAAAATCGCGTTTGTCATATTGATACTATTATACGGTTTATGGTACATTTGTATGGGAGTATCAGAAGGGGAGTTGCCAGACCTCCAAGTTTTTGTCCGAAACTTGTCATTTTGATAATATTACACGGTTTATAAGGGGGGATGGTACATTTGTATGGGAGGTACCCGAAAGGGAGTTGCCAGACCTACTAGTTTTTGTCTGAAGCTTTTTCCAGCCACAGCTTTACTAAATACAGAATTTGGGCAAAATCGCGTTTGTCATATTGATAATATTATACGGTTTGTAAGGGGTTGATGGTACATTTGTACAGGAGGTACCCGAAGGGGAGTTGCCAGACCTCCTAGTTTTTGTCTGAACCTTTTTCCAGCCACAGCTTTACTAAATACGGAATTTGGGCAAGATCGCGTTTGTCATATTGATAATATTACAAGATTTATAAGGGGGGATGGTACATTTGTAGAGGAGGTACAGAAGGGGAGTTGCCAGACCTCTAAGTTTTTGTCCGAAGCTTTTTGCAACCACAGCTTTACTAAATACATAATTTGGGCAAAATCGCGTTTGTCATATTGATAATATTATACGGTTTGTAAGGGGTTGATGGTACATTTGTATAGGAGGTACCCGAAGGGGAGTTGCCAGACCTCCTAGTTTTTGTCTGAACCTTTTTCCAGCCACAGCTTTACTAAATACGGAATTTGGGCAAGATCGCGTTTGTCATATTGATAATATTACAAGGTTTATAAGGGGGGATGGTACATTTGTAGAGGAGGTACAGAAGGGGAGTTGCCAGACCTCTAAGTTTTTGTCCGAAGCTTTTTGCAACCACAGCTTTACTAAATACATAATTTGGGCAAAATCGCGTTTGTCATATTGATACTATTATACGGTTTATGGTACATTTGTATGGGAGTATCAGAAGGGGAGTTGCCAGAGCTCCAAGTTTTTGTCCGAAACTTGTTATTTTGATAATATTACACGGTTTATAAGGGGGGATGGTACATTTGTATGGGAGGTTCCACAAAGGGAGTTGCCAGACTTCCAATTTTTTGTCTAAAACTTTTTCATCCACAGCTTTACTAAAAAGAGAATTTTGGCAAGATGGCGTTTGTCATATTGATAATATTACACGGTTTATAATGGAGGGAGGTATGGGAGATACCAGAAGGGGAGTTGCCAGACCTCCAAGTTTTTGTCCGAAACTTTTTGCAAACACAGATTTACTAAATACAGGATTTGGGCAAAATCGCGAATTTGTCTGAAGCTTTTTCCAGCCACGGCTTTACTAAATACAGAATTTGGGCAAGCTCACGTTGGTCATATTGATAATAGTGTACGGTTTATAAGGGGCGGGATGGTACATTTGTATGGGAGGTACCAGAAGGGGAGTTGCCAGACCTCCTAGTTTTTGTCTGAAGCTTTTTCCAGCCACGGCTTTACTAAATACAGAATTTGGGAAAGATCACGTTGGTCATATTGATAATAGTGTACGGTTTATAAGGGGCGGGATGGTACATTTGTATGGGAGGTACCAGAAGGGGAGTTGCCAGACCTACTAGTTTTTGTCTGAAGCTTTTTAAAGCCACAGCTTTACTAAATACAGAATTTGGGCAAGATCGCGTTTGTCATATTGATAATATTACACGGTTTATAAGGGGGTATGGCACATTTGTATGGGAGGTACCAGAAGGGGAGATGCCAGACTTCCAAGTTTTTGTCCAAAACTTTTTCATCCACAGCTTTACTAAAAACGGAATTTTGGCAAGATCGCGTTTGTCATATTGATAATATTACACGGTTTATAATGGAGGGAGGTATGGGAGGTACCAGAAGGGGAGTTGCCAGACCTCCAAGTTTTTGTCCGAAACTTTTTGCAAACACAGATTTACTAAATACAGGATTTGGGCACAATCACGATTTTGTCTGAAGCTTTTTCCAGCCACGGCTTTACTAAATACAGAATTTGGGCAAGATCGCGTTGATCATATTGATAATATTACACGGTTTATAAGGGGCGGGATGGTACATTTGTATGGGAGGTACCAGAAGGGGTGTTGCAAGACCACCAAGTTTTTGTCCGAAACTTTTTCCAGCCACAGCTTTACTAAATACAGAATTTGGGCAAGATCGTGTTTGTCATATTGATAATATTACACGGTTTAAAACAGGCTGGATGGTACACTTGTATGGGAGGTACCAGAAGAGGAGTTGCCAGACCTCCAAGTTTTTGTCCGAAACTATTTCAGCCACAGCTTTGCTAAATACAGACTTTGGGCAAGATCTCGTTGAGCATATTGATATTATTTCACGTTTATGTGGGGTCGGGATGGTACATTTGTATGGGAGGTACCAGAAGGGGAGTTGCCAGACCTCCAAGTTTTTGTCCGAAACTTTTTGCAACCACAGCTTTACTATATACAGAATTTGGGCAAGATGGGTTGGTCATATTGATATTATTACACGTTTATATGGGGTCGGGATGGTACATTTGTATAGGAGGTACCCGAAGGGGAGTTGCCAGACCTCCTAGTTTTTGTCTGAACCTTTTTGCAACCACAGGTTTACTATATACAGAATTTGGGCAAGATGGGTTGGTCATATTGATATTATTACACGTTTATATGGGGTCGGGATGGTACATTTGTATAGGAGGTACCCGAAGGGGAGTTGCCAGACCTCCTAGTTTTTGTCTGAACCTTTTTGCAACCACAGGTTTACTATATACAGAATTTGGGCAAGATGGGTTGGTCATATTGATATTATTACACGTTTATATGGGGTCGGGATGGTACATTTGTATAGGAGGTACCCGAAGGGGAGTTGCCAGACCTCCTAGTTTTTGTCTGAACCTTTTTCCAGCCACAGCTTTACTAAATACAGAATTTGGGCAAGATCGCGTTTGTCATATTGATAATATTACACGGTTCATAAGGGGGGATGGTACATTTGTAGAGGAGGTACAGAAGGGGAGTTGCCAGACCTCTAAGTTTTTGTCCGAAGCTTTTTAAAGCCACTGCTTTACTAAATACAGAATTTGGGCAAGATCGCGTTTGTCATATTGATAATATTACACGGTTTATAAGGGGGTATGGCACATTTGTATGGGAGGTACCAGAAGGGGAGTTGCCAGACCTCCAAGTTTTTGTCCGAAACTTTTTGCAACCACAGCTTTACTAATTACATAATTTGGGCAAAATCGCGTTTGTCATATTGATACTATTATACGGTTTATGGTACACTTGTATGGGAGTATCAGAAGGGCAGTTGCCAGACCTCCAAGTTTTTGTCCGAAACTTGTCATATTGATAATATTACACGGTTTATAAGGGGGTATGGGACATTTGTATGGGAGGTACCAGAAGGGGAGTTGCCAGACCTCCAAGTTTTTGTCCGAAACTTTTTCCAGCCACAGCTTTACTAAATACAGAATTTGGGCAAGATCGTGTTTGTCATATTGATAATATTACACGGTTTATAATAGGCTGGATGGTACACTTGTATGGGAGGTACCAGAAGGGGAGTTGCCAGATCTCCAAGTTTTTGTCCGAAACTTTTTGCAACCACAGGTTTACTATATACAGAATTTGGGCAAGATCGGTTGGTCATATTGATATTATTAAAAGTTTCTACGGTGGCGGGATGGTACATTTGTATGGGAGGTATCAGAAGGGGAGTTGCCAGACCTCCAAGTTTTTGTCCGAAACTTTTTGCAACCACAGGTTTACTAAATACAGAATTTGGGCAAGATCGCGTTTGTCATATTGACAATATAACACGGTTTATAAGGGGGGATGGTAAAGGGTGTTTTTTATTGAGGTATAGAACTTCGAATTGAAATAAAACACAAGAAAATCGTTTTAATGTCCATCAATTTGGCTTTATTGGAAGGATAATTTTATGCCATTAATGTTTAAATATGATTTCGGGCATGTGGCCGCAGCGGCTGGCTCGAATAAAGCCAATTCTACAGGTCCAATTTTCAACCACTTGTTGGAACCACAACTCATCCACATTCATGCCATCCAATTCGGAAACAAAATAGTCGGTTATCATGGCTCTATACCGGTCTCCATTAACGGTAACTGACTCTCCAGCATTATTTCGGAAGAAGTATGGCCAAATGACTCCACCAGCCCATAGGGCACACCAAACAGTCAGTTTTTGTGGATGTAATGGCATAAAATGGACGGAGCTTGCGGTGAACTTCGCGAACCGAACCATTACTTTCGAAATAAATTTGCACGATTTGCAAGCGTTGTTCTTTTGTCAACCTGTTCATGATGAAATGGCAAACCAAACTAAATATTAATCAGCTGACAGCTGACAAAATGGCCGCCAGTTAAAAAAGTGATGCCAACTTAAAGTTCTATACCCCAATAAAAAACACCCTTTACATTTGTATGGGAGGTACCAGAAGGGGAGTTGCCAGACTTCCAATTTTTTTTTTGAAATCTTCGTTCAGTTATACCTTAACTAAATACAGACATTGGGCAAGATCCCGTTTAGCATATTGATATTATTACACGTTTCTATGGGGTCGGGATGGTACATTTGTATGGGAGGTACCCGAAAGGGAGTTGCCAGACCTACTAGTTTTTGTCTGAAGCTTTTTCCAGCCACAGCTTTACTAAATACAGAATTTGGGCAAAATCGCGTTTGTCATGTTGATAATATTATACGGTTTGTAAGGGGTTGATGGTACATTTGTAGAGGAGGTACAGAAGGGGAGTTGCCAGACCTCTAAGTTTTTGTCCGAAGCTTTTTGCAACCACAGCTTTACTAAATACATAATTTGGGCAAAATCGCTTTTGTCATATTGATACTATTATACGGTTTATGGTACATTTGTATGGGAGTATCAGAAGGGGAGTTGCCAGACGTCCAAGTTTTTGTCCGAAACTTGTCATTTTGATAATATTACACGGTTTATAAGTGGGGATGGTACATTTGTAAGGGAGGTACCAGTAGGGGAGTTGCCAGACTTAAATTTTGTTGTCCAAAACTTTTTCTGCCACAACTTTACCAAATACAGAATTTGGGCAAGATCGCGTTGGTCATATTGATATTATTACACGTTTCTACGGTGGCGGGATGGTACATTTGTATGGGAGGTTCCAGAAAGGGAGTTGCCAGACTTCGAATTTTTAGTCCAAAACTTTTTCATCCACAGCTTTACTAAATACAGAATTTTGGCAAGATCGCGTTTGTCATATTGATAATATTACACGGTTTATAATGGAGGGAGGTTCCAGAAGGGGAGTTGCCAGACCTCCAAGTTTTTGTCCGAAAAATTTGCAAACACAAATTTACTAAATACAGGATTTGGGCAAAATCGCGATTTTGTCTGAAGCTTTTTCCAGCCACGGCTTTACTAAATACAGAATTTGGGCAAGATCGCGTTGATCATATTGATAATATTATACGGTTTATAAGGGGCGGGATGGTACATTTGTATGGGAGGTACCAGAAGGGGAGATGCCAGACTTCCAAGTTTTTGTCCAAAACTTTTTCATCCACAGCTTTACTAAAAACGGAATTTTGGCAAGATCGCTTTTGTCATATTGATAATATTACACGGTTTATAATGGAGGGAGGTATGGGAGGTACCAGAAGGGGAGTTGCCAGACCTCCAAGTTTTTGTCCGAAACTTTTTGCAAACACAGATTTACTATATACAGGATTTGGGCACAATCACGATTTTGTCTGAAGCTTTTTCCAGCCACGGCTTTACTAAATACAGAATTTGGGCAAGATCGCGTTGATCATATTGATAATATTACACGGTTTATAAGGGGCGGGATGGTACATTTGTATGGGAGGTACCAGAAGGGGTGTTGCAAGACCACCAAGTTTTTGTCCGAAACTTTTTGCAACCACAGGTTTACTATACACAGAATTTGGGCAAGATGGGTTGGTCATATTGATATTATTACACGTTTATATGGGGTCGGGATGGTACATTTGTATGGGAGGTACCAGAAGGGGAGTTGCCAGATCTCCAAGTTTTTGTCCGAAACTTTTTGCAACCACAGGTTTACTAAATACAGAATTTGGGCAAGATCGCGTTTGTCATATTGACAATATAACACGGTTTATAAGGGGGGATGGTACATTTGTATGGGAGGTACCAGAAGGGGAGTTGCCAGACTTCCAATTTTTTTTTGGAATCTTCGTTCAGTTATACCTTAACTAAATACAGACATTGGGGAAGATCCCGTTTAGCATATTGCTATTATTACACGTTTCTATGGGGTCGGGATGGTACATTTGTATGGGAGGTACCCGAAGGGGAGTTGCCAGACCTACTGGTTTTTGTCTGAAGCTTTTTCCAGCCACAGCTTTACTAAATACAGAATTTAGGCAAAATCGCGTTTGTCATATTGATAATAGTGTACGGTTTATAAGGGGCGGGATGGTAAATTTGTATGGGAGGTACCAGAAGGGGAGTTGCCAGACTTATTTTTTTTTGGAATCTTCGTTCAGTTATACCTTAACTAAATACAGACATTGGGGAAGATCCCGTTTAGCATATTGATATTATTACACGTTTCTATGGGGTCGGGATGGTACATTTGTATGGGAGGTACCCGAAGGGGGTTGCCAGACCTACTAGTTTTTGTCTGAAGCTTTTTAAAGCCACAGCTTTACTAAATACAGAATTTGGGCAAGATCGCGTTTGTCATATTGATAATATTACACGGTTTATAAGGGGGGATGGTACATTTGTATAGGAGGTACCAGAAGGGGAGTTGCCAGACCTCCTAGTTTTTGTCTGAAGCTTTTTCCAGCCACGGCTTTACTAAATACAGAATTTGGGAAAGATCACGTTGGTCCTATTGATAATAGTGTACGGTTTATAAGGGGCGGGATGGTACATTTGTATGGGAGGTACCAGAAGGGGAGTTGCCAGACTTATTTTTTTTTGGAATCTTCGTTCAGTTATACCTTAACTAAATACAGACATTGGGGAAGATCCCGTTTAGCATATTGATATTATTACACGTTTCTATGGGGTCGGGATGGTACATTTGTATGGGAGGTACCCGAAGGGGAGTTGCCAGACCTACTAGTTTTTGTCTGAAGCTTTTTAAAGCCACAGCTTTACTAAATACAGAATTTGGGCAAGATCGCGTTTGTCATATTGATAATATTACACGGTTTATAAGGGGGTATGGCACATTTGTATGGGAGGTACCAGAAGGGGAGATGCCAGACTTCCAAGTTTTTGTCCAAAACTTTTTCATCCACAGCTTTACTAAAAACGGAATTTTGGCAAGATCGCTTTTGTCATATTGATAATATTACACGGTTTATAATGGAGGGAGGTATGGGAGGTACCAGAAGGGGAGTTGCCAGACCTCCAAGTTTTTGTCCGAAACTTTTTGCAACCACAGGTTTACTATATACAGAATTTGGGCAAGATGGGTTGGTCATATTGATATTATTACAAGTTTCTACGGTGGCGGGATGGTACATTTGTATGGGAGATATCAGAAGGGGAGTTGCCAGACCTCCAAGTTTTTGTCCGAAACTTTTTCCAGCCACAGCTTTGCTAAATACAGACTTTGGGCAAGATCTCGTTGAGCATATTGATATTATTTCACGTTTATGTGGGGTCGCGATGGTACATTTGTATGGGAGGTACCAGAAGGGGAGTTTCCAGATCTCCAAGTTTTTGTCCGAAACTTTTTGCAACCACAGGTTTACTATATACAGAATTTGGGCAAGATGGGTTGGTCATATTGATATTATTACAAGTTTCTACGGTGGCGGGATGGTACATTTGTATGGGAGATATCAGAAGGGGAGTTGCCAGACCTCCAAGTTTTTGTCCGAAACTATTTCAGCCACAGCTTTGCTAAATACAGACTTTGGGCAAGATCTCGTTGATCATATTGATATTATTACAAGTTTATGTGGGGTCGGGATGGTACATTTGTATGGGAGGTACCAGAAGGGGAGTTTCCAGATCTCCAAGTTTTTGTCCGAAACTTTTTGCAACCACAGGTTTACTATATACAGAATTTGGGCAAGATGGGTTGGTCATATTGATATTATTACAAGTTTCTACGGTGGCGGGATGGTACATTTGTATGGGAGATATCAGAAGGGGAGTTGCCAGACCTCTAAGTTTTTGTCCGAAGCTTTTTAAAGCCACTGCTTTACTAAATACAGAATTTGGGCAAGATCGCGTTTGTCATATTGATAATATTACACGGTTTATAAGGGGGTATGGCACATTTGTATGGGAGGTACCAGAAGGGGAGTTGCCAGACCTCCAAGTTTTTGTCCGAAACTTTTTGCAACCACAGCTTTACTAATTACATAATTTGGGCAAAATCGCGTTTGTCATATTGATACTATTATACGGTTTATGGTACACTTGTATTGGAGTATCAGAAGGGCAGTTGCCAGACCTCCAAGTTTTTGTCCGAAACTTGTCATTTTGATAATATTACATGGTTTATAAGGGGGGATGGTACATTTGTATGGGAGGTTCCACAAAGGGAGTTGCCAGACTTCCAATTTTTTGTCCAAAACTTTTTCATCCACAGCTTTACTAAAAACAGAATTTTGGCAAGATCGCGTTTGTCATATTGATAATATTACACGGTTTATAATGGAGGGAGGTATGGGAGGTACCAGAAGGGGAGTTGCCAGACCTCCAAGTTTTTGTCCGAAACTTTTTGCAAACACAGATTTACTAAATACAGGATTTGGGCAAAATCGCGATTTTGTCTGAAGCTTTTTCCAGCCACGGCTTTACTAAATACAGAATTTGGGCAAGATCGCGTTGATCATATTGATAATATTATACGGTTTATAAGGGGCGGGATGGTACATTTGTATGGGAGGTACCAGAAGGGGTGTTCCAAGACCACCAAGTTTTTTTCCGAAACTTTTTCCAGCCACAGCTTTACTAAATTCAGAATTTGGGCAAGATCGTGTTTGTCATATTGATAATATCACACGGTTTATAATAGGCTGTATGGTACACTTGTATGGGAGGTACCAGAAGAGGAGTTGCCAGACCTCCAAGTTTTTGTCCGAAACTATTTCAGCCACAGCTTTGCTAAATACAGACTTTGGGCAAGATCTCGTTGGTCATATTGATATTATTACAAGTTTCTACGGTGGCGGGATGGTACATTTGTATGGGAGGTACCAGAAGGGGAGTTGCCAGACCTCCTAGTTTTTGTCTGAACCTTTTTCCACCCACAGCTTTACTAAATACAGAATTTGGGCAAGATCGCGTTTGTCATATTGATAATATTACAAGGTTTATAAGGGGGGATGGTACATTTGTAGAGGAGGTACAGAAGGGGAATTGCCAGACCTCTAAGTTTTTGTACGAAGCTTTTTAAAGCCACAGCTTTACTAAATACAGAATTTGGGCAAGATCGCGTTTGTCATATTGATAATATTACACGGTTTATAAGGGGGTGTGGCACATTTGTATGGGAGGTACCAGAAGGGGTGTTGCTAGACCTCCAAGTTTTTGTCCGAAACTTTTTCCAACCACTGCTTTACTAAAGACATAATTTGGGCAAAATCGCGTTTGTCATATTGATACTATTATACGGTTTAAGGTACATTTGTATGGGAGTATCAGAAGGGGAGTTGCCAGACCTCCAAGTTTGTGTCCGAAACTTGTCATTTTGATAATATTACACGGTTTATAAGGGGGGATGGTACATTTGTATGGGAGGTTCCACAAAGGGAGTTGCCAGACTTCCAATTTTTTGTCCAAAACTTTTTCATCCACAGCTTTACTAAAAACAGAATGTTGGCAAGATCGCGTTTGTCATATTGATAATATTTCACGGTTTGTAATGGAGGGAGGTATGGGAGGTACCAGAAGGGGAGTTGCCAGACCTCCAAGTTTTTGTCCGAAACTTTTTGCAAACACAGATTTACTAAATACAGGATTTGGGCAAAATCGCGATTTTGTCTGAAGCTTTTTCCAGCCACGGCTTTACTAAATACAGAATTTGGGCAAGATCGTGTTTGTCATATTGATAATATTACACGGTTTATAATAGGCTCGATGGTACACTTGTATGAGAGGTACCAGAAGAGGAGTTGCCAGACCTCCAAGTTTTTGTCCGAAACTATGTCAGCCACAGCTTTGCTAAATACAGACTTTGGGCAAGATCTCGTTGAGCATATTGATATTATTACACGTTTATGTGGGGTCGGGATGGTACATTTGTATGGGAGGTACCAGAAGGGGAGTTGCCAGATCTCCAAGTTTTTGTCTGAAACTTTTTCCAGCCACAGCTTTACTAAATACAGAATTTGGGCAAGATCGCGTTTGTCATATTGATAATATTACAAGGTTTATAAGGGGGGATGGTACATTTGTAGAGGAGGTACAGAAGGGGAGTTGCCAGACCTCCTAGTTTTGTCTGAAACTTTTTCCAGCCACAGCTTTACTAAATACAGAATTTGGGCAAGATCGCGTTTGTCATATTGATAATATTACAAGGTTTATAATGGGGGATGGTACATTTGTATAGGAGATACCAGAAGGGGAGTTGCCAGACCTCCTAGTTTTTGTCTGAAGCTTTTTCCAGGCACGGCTTTACTAAATACTGAATTTGGGCAAGATCGCGTTGGTCATATTGATAATAGTGTACGGTTTATAAGGGGCGGGATGGTACATTTGTATGGGAGGTACCAGAAGGGGAGTTGCAAGACCACCAAGTTTTTGTCTGAAACTTTTTCCAGCCACAGCTTTACTAAATACAGAATTTGGGCAAGATCGCGTTTGTCATATTGATAATATTACAAGGTTTATAAGGGGGGATGGTACATTTGTAGAGGAGGTACAGAAGGGGAGTTGCCAGACCTCCTAGTTTTTGTCTGAAACTTTTTCCAGCCACAGCTTTACTAAATACAGAATTTGGGCAAGATCGCGTTTGTCATATTGATAATATTACAAGGTTTATAAGGGAGGATGGTACATTTGTAGAGGAGGTACAGAAGGGGAGTTGCCAGACCTCCTAGTTTTTGTCTGAAACTTTTTCCAGCCACAGCTTTACTAAATACAGAATTTGGGCAAGATCGCGTTTGTCATATTGATAATATTACAAGGTTTATAAGTGGGGATGGTACATTTGTAGAGGAGGTACAGAAGGGGAGTTGCCAGACCTCTAAGTTTTTGTCCGAAGCTTTTTAAAGCCACAGCTTTACTAAATACAGAATTTGGGCAAGATCGCGTTTATCATATTGATAATATTACACGGTTTATAAGGGGGGATGGTACATTTGTATGGGAGGTTCCACAAAGGGAGTTGCCAGACTTCCAATTTTTTATCCAAAACTTTTTCATCCACAGCTTTACTAAAAACAGAATGTTGGCAAGATCGCGTTTGTCATATTGATAATATTTCACGGTTTGTAATGGAGGGAGGTATGGGAGGTACCAGAAGGGGAGTTGCCAGACTTCAAATTTTTTTTTGGAATCTTCGTTCAGTTATACCTTAACTAAATACAGACATTGGGCAAGATCCCGTTTAGCATATTGATATTATTACACGTTTCTATGGGGTCGGGATGGTACATTTGTATGGGAGGTACCCGAAAGGGAGTTGCCAGACCTACTAGTTTTTGTCTGAAGCTTTTTCCAGCCACAGCTTTACTAAATACAGAATTTGGGCAAAATCGCGTTTGTCATATTGATAATATTATACGGTTTATAAAGTGTTGATGGTACATTTGTATAGGAGGTACCCGAAGGGGAGTTGCCAGACCTCCTAGTTTTTGTCTGAACCTTTTTCCAGCCACAGCTTTACTAAATACAGAATTTGGGCAAGATCGCGTTTGTCATATTGATAATATTACAAGGTTTATAAGGGGGGATGGTACATTTGTAGAGGAGGTACAGAAGGGGAATTGCCAGACCTCTAAGTTTTTGTACGAAGCTTTTTAAAGCCACAGCTTTACTAAATACAGAATTTGGGCAAGATCGCGTTTGTCATATTGATAATATTACACGGTTTATAAGGGGGTGTGGCACATTTGTATGGGAGGTACCAGAAGGGGAGTTGCCAGACCTCCAAGTTTTTGTCCGAAACTATTTCAGCCACAGCTTTGCTAAATACAGACTTTGGGCAAGATCTCGTTGAGCATATTGATATTATTACACGTTTATGTGGGGTCGGGATGGTACATTTGTATGGGAGGTACCAGAAGGTTAGTTGCCAGATCTCCAAGTTTTTGTCCGAAACTTTTTGCAACCACAGGTTTACTATATACAGAATTTGGGCAAGATGTGTTGGTCATATTGATAATATTACACGGTTTATAATAGGCTGGATGGTACACTTGTATGGGAGGTACCAGAAGAGGAGTTGCCAGACCTCCAAGTTTTTGTCCGAAACTTTTTGCAACCACAGGTTTACTATATACAGAAAGATGGGTTGGTCATATTGATATTATTACACGTTTATATGGGGTCGGGATGGTACATTTGTATGGGAGTATCAGAAGGGGAGTTGTCAGACCTCCAAGTTTTTGTCCGAAACTTTTCGCAACCACAGCTTTACTAAATACATAATTTGGGCAAAATCGCGTTTGTCATATTGATACTATTATACGGTTTATGGTACATTTGTATAGGAGGTACCAGAAGGGGAGTTGCCAGACCTCCTAGTTTTTGTCTGAAGCTTTTTCCAGCCACGGCTTTACTAAATACAGAATTTGGGCAAGATCACGTTGGTCATATTGATAATAGTGTACGGTTTATAGGGGGCGGGATGGTACATTTGTATGGGAGGTACCAGAAGGGGAGTTGCAAGACCACCAAGTTTTTGTCCGAAACTTTTTCCAGCCACAGCTTTACTAAATACAGAATTTGGGCATGATCGCGTTTGTCATATTGATAATATTACATGGTTTATAAGGGGGGATGGTACATTTGTAGAGGAGGTACAGAAGGGGAGTTGCCAGACCTCTAAGTTTTTGTCCGAAGCTTTTTAAAGCCACAGCTTTACTAAATACAGAATTTGGGCAAGATCGCGTTTGTCATATTGATAATATTACACGGTTTATAAGGGGGTATGGCACATTTGTATGGGAGGTACCAGAAGGGGAGTTGCCAGACCTCCAAGTTTTTGTCTGAAGCTTTTTCCAGCCACAGCTTTACTAAATACAGAATTTGGGCAAAATCGCGTTTGTCATATTGATAATATTACAAGGTTTATAAGGGGGGATGGTACATTTGTAGAGGAGGTACAGAAGGGGAGTTGCCAGACCTCTAAGTTTTTGTCCGAAGCTTTTTAAAGCCACAGCTTTACTAAATACAGAATTTGGACAAGATCGCGTTTGTCATATTGATAATATTACACGGTTTAAAAGGGGGGATGGTACATTTGTATAGGAGGTACCAGAAGGGGAGTTGCCAGACCTCCTAGTTTTTGTCTGAAGCTTTTTCCAGCCACGGCTTTACTAAATACAGAATTTGGGCAAAATCGCGTTTGTCATATTGATAATATTACACGGTTTATAAGGGGCGGGATGGTACATTTGTATGGGAGGTACCAGAAGAGGAGTTGCCAGACCTCCAAGTTTTTATCCGAAACTATTTCAGCCCCAGCTTTGCTAAATACAGACTTTGGGCAAGATCTCGTTGAGCATATTGATATTATTACACGTTTATGTGGGGTCGGGATGGTACATTTGTATGGGAGGTACCAAAAGGGGAGTTGCCAGATCTCCAAGTTTTTGTCCGAAACTCTTTGCAACCACAGGTTTACTATATACAGAATTTGGGCAAGATGGGTTGGTCATATTGATATTATTACAAGTTTCTACGGTGGCGGGATTGTACATTTGTATGGGAGGTATCAGAAGGGGAGTTGCCAGACCTCCAAGTTTTTGTCCGAAACTATTTCAGCCACAGCTTTGCTAAATACAGACTTTGGGCAAGATCTCGTTGAGCATATTGATATTATTACACGTTTATGTGGGGTCGGGATGGTACATTTGTATGGGAGATACCAGAAGTTTAGTTGCCAGATCTCCAAGTTTTTGTCCGAAACTTTTTGCAACCACAGGTTTACTATATACAGAATTTGGGCAAGATGTGTTGGTCATATTGATATTATTACAAGTTTCTACGGTGGCGGGATGGTACATTTGTATGGGAGGTATCAGAAGGGGAGTTGCCAGACCTCCAAGTTTTTGTCCGAAACTTTTTGCAACCACAGGTTTACTATATACAGAAAGATGGGTTGGTCATATTGATATTATTACACGTTTATATGGGGTCGGGATGTTACATTTGTATGGCAGGTACCAGAAGGGGAGTTGCCAGATCTCCAAGTTTTTGTCCGAAACTTTTTGCAACCAGAGGTTTACTAAATACAGAATTTGGGCAAGATCGCGTTTGTCATATTGACAATATAACACGGTTTATAAGGGGGGATAGTAAAGGGTGTTTTTTTATTGAGGTATAGAACTTCGAATTGAAATAAAACACAAGAAAATCGTTTTAATGTCCATTAATTTGGCTTTATTGGAAGGATAATTTTATGCCATTAATGTTTAAATATGATTTCGGGCATGTGGCCGCAGCGGCTGGCTCGAATAAAGCCAATTCTACAGGTCGAATTATCAACCACTTGTTGGAACCACAACTCATCCACATTCATGTCATCCAATTCGGGAACAAAATAGTCGGTTATCATGGCTCTATACCGGTCTCCATTAACGGTAACTGACTCTCCAGCATTATTTCGGAAGAAGTATGGCCCAATGACTCCACCAGCCCATAGAGCACACCAAACAGTCAGTTTTTGAGGATGTAATGGCATAAAATGGACGGAGCTTGCGGTGAACTTCGCGAACTGAACCATTACTTTCGAAATAAATTTGCACGATTTGCAAGCGTTGTTCTTTTGTCAACCTGTTCATGATGAAATGGCAAACCAAACTAATTAATCAGTTGACAGCTGACAAAGTGGCCGCCAGTTAAAAAAGTGATGCCAACTTAAAGTTCTATACCCGAATAAAAAACACCCTTTACATTTGTATGGGAGGTACCAGAAGGGGAGTTACCAGACTTCCAATTTTTTTTTTGGAATCTTCGTTCAGTCATACCTTAACTAAATACAGACATTGGGCAAGATCCCGTTTAGCATATTGATATTATAACACGTTTCTATGGGGTCGGGATGGTACATTTGTATGGGAGGTACCCGAAAGGGAGTTGCCAGACCTACTAGTTTTTGTCTGAAGCTTTTTCTAGCCACAGCTTTATTAAATACAGAATTTGGGCAAAATCGCGTTTGTCATATTGATAATATTATACGGTTTATAAGGGGTTGATGGAACATTTGAATAGGAGGTACCCGAAGGGGAGTTGCCAGACCTCCTAGTTTTTGTCTGAACCTTTTTCCAGCCACAGCTTTACTAAATACAGAATTTGGGCAAGATCGCGTTTGTCATATTGATAATATTACAAGGTTTATAAGGGGGGAAGGTACATTTGTAGAGGAGGTACAGAAGGGGAATTGCCAGACCTCTAAGTTTTTGTCCGAAGCTTTTTAAAGCCAAAGCTTTACTAAATACAGAATTTGGGCAAGATCGCGTTTGTCATATTGATAATATTACACGGTTTATAAGGGGGTGTGGCACATTTGTATGGGAGGTACAAGAAAGGGAGTTGCCAGACCTCCAAGTTTTTGTCCGAAACTTTTTGCAACCACAGCTTTACTAAATACATAATTTGGGCAAAATCGCGTTTGTCATATTGATACTATTATACGGTTTATGGTACATTTGTATGGGAGTATCAGCAGGGGAGTTGCCAGACCTCCAAGTTTTTGTCCGAAACTTTTTCATCCACAGCTTTACTAAAAACAGAATTTTGGCAAGATCGCGTTTGTCATATTGATAATATTACACGGTTTATAATGGAGGGAGGTATGGGAGGTACCAGAAGGGGAGTTGCCAGACCTCCAAGTTTTTGTCCGAAACTTTTTGCAAACACAGATTTACTAAATACAGGATTTGGGCAAAATCGCGATTTTGTCCGAAGCTTTTTCCAGCCACGGCTTTACTAAATACAGAATTTGGGCAAGATCGCGTTGATCATGTTGATAATATTACACGGTTTATAAGGGGCGGGATGGTACATTTGTATGGGAGGTACCAGAAGGGGTGTTGCAAGACCACCAAGTTTTTGTCCGAAACTTTTTCCAGCCACAGCTTTACTAAATACAGAATTTGGGCAAGATCGTGTTTGTCATATTGATAATATTACACGGTTTATAATAGGCTGGATGGTACACTTGTATGGGAGGTACCAGAAGAGGAGTTGCCAGACCTCCAAGTTTTTGTCCGAAACTATTTCAGCCACAGCTTTGCTAAATACAGACTTTGGGCAAGATCTCGTTGAGCATATTGATATTATTACACGTTTATGTGGGGTCGGGATGGTACATTTGTATGGGAGGTACCAGAAGGGGAGTTGCCAGATCTCCAAGTTTTTGTCCGAAACTTTTTGCAACCACAGGTTTACTATATACAGAATTTGGGCAAGATGGGTTGGTCATATTGATATTATTACAAGTTTCTACGGTGGCGGGATGGTACATTTGTATGGGAGGTATCAGAAGGGGAGTTGCCAGACCTCCAAGTTTTTGTCCGAAACTTTTTGCAACCACAGGTTTACTATATACAGAAAGATGGGTTGGTCATATTGATATTATTACACGGTTTATAATAGGCTGGATGGTACACTTGTATGGGAGGCACCAGAAGAGGAGTTGCCAGACCTCCAAGTTTTTGTCCGAAACTATTTCAGCCACAGCTTTGCTAAATACAGACTTTGGGCAAGATCTCGTTGGTCATATTGATATTATTACAAGTTTCTACGGTGGCGGGATGGTACATTTGTATGGGAGGTACCAGAAGGGGAGTTGCCAGATCTCCAAGTTTTGTCCGAAACTTTTTGCAACCACAGGTTTACTAAATACAGAATTTGGGCAAGATCGCGTTTGTCATATTGACAATATAACACGGTTTATAAGGGGGGATGGTAAAGGGTGTTTTTTATTGAGGTATAGAACTTCGAATTGAAATAAAACACAAGAAAATCGTTTTAATGTCCATCAATTTGGCTTTATTGGAAGGATAATTTTATGCCATTAATGTTTAAATATGATTTCGGGCATGTGGCCGCAGAGGCTGGCTCGAATAAAGCCAATTCTACAGGTCCAATTTTCAACCACTTGTTGGAACCACAACTCATCCACATTCATGCCATCCAATTCGGGAACAAAATAGTCGGTTATCATGGCTCTATACCGGTCTCCATTAACGGTAACTGACTCTCCAGCATTATTTCGGAAGAAGTATGGCCCAATGACTCCACCAGCCCATAGAGCACACCAAACAGTCAGTTTTTGTGGATGTAATGGCATAAAATGGACGGAACTTGCGGTGAACTTCACGAACTGAACCATTACTTTCGAAATAAATTTGCACGATTTGCAAGCGTTGTTCTTTTGTCAACCTGTTCATGATGAAATGGCAAACCAAACTAAATATTAATCAGTTGACAGCTGACAAAATGGCCGCCAGTTAAAAAAGTGATGCCAACTTAAAGTTCTATACCCCAATAAAAAACACCCTTTACATTTGTATGGGAGGTACCAGAAGGGGAGTTGCCAGACTTCCAATTTTTTTTTGGAAACTTCGTTCAGTTATACCTTAACTAAATACAGACATTGGGCAAGATCCCGTTTAGCATATTGATACTATTATACGGTTTATGGTACATTTGTATGGGAGTATCAGAAGGGGAGTTGTCAGACCTCCAAGTTTTTGTCCGAAACTTTTCGCAACCACAGCTTTACTAAATACATAATTTGGGCAAAATCGCGTTTGTCATATTGATACTATTATACGGTTTATGGTACATTTGTATAGGAGGTACCAGAAGGGGAGTTGCCAGACCTCCTAGTTTTTGTCTGAAGCTATTTCCAGCCACGGCTTTACTAAATACAGAATTTGGGCAAGATCACGTTGGTCATATTGATAATAGTGTACGGTTTATAGGGGGCGGGATGGTACATTTGTATGGGAGGTACCAGAAGGGGAGTTGCAAGACCACCAAGTTTTTGTCCGAAACTTTTTCCAGCCACAGCTTTACTAAATACAGAATTTGGGCAAGATCGTGTTTGTCATATTGATAATATTACACGGTTTATAATAGGCTGGATGGTACACTTGTATGGGAGGTACCAGAAGAGGAGTTGCCAGACCTCCAAGTTTTTGTCCGAAACTATTTCAGCCACAGCTTTGCTAAATACAGACTTTGGGCAAGATCTCGTTAAGCATATTGATATTATTACACGTTTCTATGGGGTCGGGATGGTACATTTGTATGGGAGGTACCTGAAAGGGAGTTGCCAGACCTACTAGTTTTTGTCTGAAGCTTTTTTCAGCCACAGCTTTACTAAATACAGAATTTGGGCAAAATCGCGTTTGTCATATTGATAATATTATACGGTTTATAAGGGGTTGATGGTACATTTGTATAGGAGGTACTCGAAGGGGAGTTGCCAGACCTCCTAGTTTTTGTCTGAAGCTTTTTCCAGCCACGGCTTTACTAAATACAGAATTTGGGCAAGATCGCGTTAATCATATTGATAATATTATACGGTTTATAAGGGGCGGGATGGTACATTTGTATGGGAGGTACCAGAAGGGGAATTGCCAGACCTACTAGTTTTTGTCTGAAGCTTTTTCCAGCCACAGCTTTACTAAATACAGAATTAGGGAAAGATCGCGTTTGTCATATTGATAATATTACACGGTTTATAAGGGGGGATGGTACATTTGTACGAATATCGCGTTGGGCGGATTGATATTATTACACGATTTCTAAAGTGAGCGAAATAGCAGATTTGTATGGGAGGTACCAGAAGTGGTTTGGCCATATAGCCCATATGCAATCCCATAAGCAGTTTTGGGTACGTTTCTACGGGGTCGGGATGGTACATATGTATGGGAGGTACCAGAAGGGGAGTGGTCAGACTTCCATGTTTTTGTTGGAATCATCGTCCAGTTATACCTTAACTAAATACAGAATTTGGGCAAGATCTCGTTGAGAATATTGATATTATTACACGGTTCTAAGGGGTCGGGAAGTCACCAGTGGCCAGACTTCCAAGTTTATGTCTGACACTTTGTACAGTTTGGGCCAAGATGGAGTTGGTCGTATTGATATTATTACACGATTTCTAAAGTGGGCGAAATAGCATATTTGTATGGAAGGTACCCGAAGGGGTACCATATGCAATCCCATAAGCAGTTTTGGGAAAATATTGAGCCATGCCATATTTCAGAGTGATTGTTTAACTCTTTCGAAAGTTAGCGTGCGTTCCAGCAGGACAGACGGAAATGGCTCAAACGATTCAGAACGTCATGAATCGAATTTGGTTCAAAGACACCTGGGGTGTAATGTGAATATTTCTAGGTGTTACACTTTTGAGCCGTATCAAATGATATATACGTAGTGTAAGGTTATAAAAAGGGCGGAATATAAAGAGTTTTTCTTGAAAATTGTATGTAGTTAATGCTTTATTAAATATAGAATTTCGGCAAGATTCGATGAGCGAATTTATATAATTATACGATTTCTAAAGGGGTGGAATGGTGCATTTGTATGGGAGGTACCAGAAGGGGGGGTCGCAGATCTCCAAGTTTTTGTCTGAAACTTTTTGCAACTACAGCTTTATAAATACAGAATTTGGCGAAAATAGCATTTGTCATATTGATAATATTACACGGTTTATAAGAGGGGGAGTTACCAGACTTCCAATTTTTTGTCCAAAACTGTTTCAGCCACAGCTTTACAAAATACAGAATTTGGGCAAGATCGCGTGGGTCATATTGATATTATTACACGTTTCTACGGTTGTGGGATGGTACATTTGTATGGGAGGTACCAGAGGGGGAGTTGCCAGACCTCCTAGTTGTTGTCTGAAGCTTTTTCCAGCCACAGCTTTACTAAATACAGAATTTGGGCAAGATCGCGTTTGTCATATTCATAATATAACACGGTTTATAAGGGAGATGGTAGATTTGTATGGGAGGTACCAGAAGGGGAGTTGCCAGACTTCCACGTTTTTTTGGAATCAGTTATATAGTTCAGTTATACCTTAACTAAATACAGACTTTGGGCAAGATCCCGTTGAGCATATTGATATTATTACACGTTTCTATGGGGTCGGGATGGTACATTTGTATGGGAAGTACCCAAAGGGGTACATTTGTATGGGTACCAGAAGGGGAATTGCCAGACCTCGTATTTTTTGTCTGAAGCTTTTTCCAGCCACAGATTTACTAAATACAGAATTTGTGCATAATCGAGATTTTGTCTGAAGCTTTTTCCAGGTACGGCTTTACTTAATACAGAATTTGGGCAAGATCGCGTTGATCATATTGATAATATTATACGGTTTATAAGGGGCGGGATGGTACATTTGTATGGGAGGTACCAGAAGGGGAGTTGCAAGACCAACAAGTTTTTGTCCGAAACTTTTTGCAACCACAGCTTTACTAAATACATAATTTTGGCAACATCGCGTTTGTCATATTGATATTATTACACGTTTCTACGGTTATGGGATGGTACATTTGTATGGGAGGTACCAAAAGGGGAGTTGCCAGACCTCCAAGTTTTTGTCCGAAACTTTTTCCAGCCACAGCTTTACTAAATACACGGTTTATAAGAGGCGGGTTGGTACTTTTGCATGGGAGGTACCAGAAGGGAAGTTCCCAGACCTCCAAGTTTTTGTCCGAAGCTTTTTCCAGCTACGGCTTTACTTAATACAGAATTTGGGCAAGATCGCGTTGATCATATTGATAATATTATACGGTTTATAAGGGGCGGGATGGTACATTTGTATGGGAGGTACCAGAAGGGGAGCTGCCAGACCTCCAAGTTTTTGTCCGAAACTATTTCAGCCACAGCTTTGCTAAATACAGACTTTGGTCAAGATCTCGTTGAGCATATTGATATTATTACACGTTTATATGGGGTCGGATGGTACATTTGTATGAGAGGTACCAGAAGGGGAGTTGCCAGATCTCCAAGTTTTTGTCCAAAACTTTTTCAGCCACAGCTTTACTAAATACAGAATTTGGCAAGATCGCGTTGGTCATATTGATATTATTACACGTTTCTACGTTGGCGGGATGGTATATTTGGATGGGAGGTGCCAGAAGGGGAGTTGCCAGACCTCCAAGTTTTTTTCCGAAACTTTTTCCAGCCACAGCTTTACTAAATACAGAATTTGGGCTAGATCGCGTTTGTCATATTGATAATATTACACGGTTTATAAGGGGGGATGGTACATTTGTGTGGGAGGTACCAGAAGGGGAGCTGCCAGACTTCCAAGTTTTTTTTTTGGAATCTTCGTTCAGTTATACCTTAACTAAATACAGACTTTGGGCAAGATATCGTTGAGCATATTGATATTATTACACGTTTATATGGGGTCGGGATGGTACATTTGTATGGGAGGTACCAGAAGGGGAGTTGCCAGATCTCCAAGTTTTTGTCCGAAACTTTTTGCAACCACAGCTTTACTAAATACAGAACTTGGGCAAGATGAGTGTGGTCATATTGATATTATTACAAGTTTCTACGGTGGCGGGATGGTACATTTGTATGGGAGGTATTAGAATGGGAGTTGCCAGACTTCCAATTTTTTGTCCAAAACTTTTTCAGCCACAGCTTTACTAAATACAGAATTTGGCAAGATCGCGTTGGTCATATTGATATTATTACACGTTTCTACGTTGGCGGGATGGTATATTTGGATGGGAGGTACCAGAAGGGGAGTTGCCAGACCTCCACGTTTTTTATCCGAAACTTTTTCCAGCCACAGCTTTACTAAATACAGAATTTGGGCTAGATCGCGTTTGTCATATTGATAATATTACACGGTTTATAAGGGGGGATGGTACATTTGTGTGGGAGGTACCCGAAGGTGAGTTGCCAGACCTCCAAGTTTTTGTCTTAAGCTTTTTCCAGCCACAGCTTTACTAAATACAGAATTTGGGCAAGATCGCGTTTGTCATATTGATAATATTACACGGTTTATAATGGAGGGAGGTATGGGAGGTACCAGAAGGGGAGTTGCCAGACCTCCAAGTTTTTGTCCGAAACTTTTTGCAAACACAGATTTACTAAATACAGGATTTGGGCAAAATCTCGATTTTGTCTGAAGCTTTTTCCAGCCACGGCTTTACTAAATACAGAATTTGGGCAAGATCGCGTTGATCATATTGATAATATTGTACGGTTTATAAGTGGCGGGATGGTACATTTGTATGGGAGGTACCAGAAGGGGAGTTGCAAGACCACCAAGTTTGTGTCCGTAAGTTTTTCCAGCCACAGCTTTACAGAATTTGGGAAAGATCTCGTTGGTCATATTGATATTATTACACGGTTCTAAGGGGTCGGGATGGTACATTTGTATGGGAGGTACCAGAAGGGGAGTGGTCAGACTTCCATGTTTTTGTTGGAATCATCGTCCAGTTATACCTTAACTAAATACAGAATTTGGGCAAGATCTCGTTGAGAATATTGATATTATTACACGGTTCTAAGGGGTCGGGAAGTCACCAGTGGCCAGACTTCCAAGTTTATGTCTGACACTTTGTACAGTATGGGCCAAGATGGAGTTGGGTGTATTGATATTATTACACGATTTCTAAAGTGGGCGAAATAGCATATTTGTATGGAAGGTACCCGAAGGGGTACCATAGCAATCCCATAAGCAGTTTTGGGAAAATATTGAGCCATGCCATATTTCAGAGTGATTGTTTAACTCTTTCGAAAGTTAGCGTGCGTACCAGCAGGACAGACGGAAATGGCTCAAACGATTCAGAACGTCATGAATCGAATTTGGTTCAAAGACACCTGGGGTGTAATGTGAATATTTCTAGGTGTTACACTTTTGAGCCGTATCAAATGATATATACCCTCCTACCCGTAGTGTAAGGTTATAAAAAGGGCGGAATATAAAGAGTTTTTCTTGAAAATTGTATGTAGTTAATGCTTTATTAAATATAGAATTTCGGCAAGATTCGATGAGCGAATTTATATAATTATACGATTTCTAAAGGGGTGGAATGGTGCATTTGTATGGGAGGTACCAGAAGGGGGGGTCGCAGACCACCAAGTTTTTGTCTGAAACTTTTTGCAACTACAGCTTTACTAAATACAGAATTTGGCCAAAATAGCATTTGTCATATTGATAATATTACACGGTTTATAAGAAGGGGAGTTACCAGACTTCCAATTTTTTGTCCAAAACTGTTTCAGCCACAGCTTTACAAAATACAGAATTTGGGCAAGATCGCGTGGGTCATATTGATATTATTACACATTTCTACGGTGGCGGGATGGTACATTTGTATGGGAGGTACCAGAAGGGGAGTTGCCAAGCTTCCAATTTTTTGTCCAAATCTTTTTCAGTCACAGCTTTACAGAATTTGGGAAAGATCTCGTTGGTCATATTGATATTATTACACGTTTCTACGGTTGTGGGATGGTACATTTGTATGGGAGGTACCAGAAGGGGAGTTGCCAGACCTCCTAGTTGTTGTCTGAAGCTTTTTCCAGCCACAGCTTTACTAAATACAGAATTTGGCAAGATCGCGTTTGTCATATTCACAATAAAACTGGGGGGATTGTACATTTAAGGGGGGATTGTACATTTGTATGGGAGGTACCAGAAGGGGAGTTGCCAGACTTCCAAGTTTTTTTGGAATCTTCGTTCAGTTATACCTTAACTAAATACAGACTTTGGGCAAGATCCCGTTGAGCATATTGATATTATTACACGTTTCTATGGGGTCGGTATGGTACATTTGTATGGGAGACCTCCTAGTTTTTGTCTGAAGCGTTTCCAGCCATAGCTTTGCTAAATACAGAATTTGGGCAAAATTGCGTTTGTCATATTGATAATATTATACGGTTTATAAGGGGTTGATGGTACGTTTGTATGGAAGGTACCAGAAGGGGAATTGCAAGACCTCCGAGTTTTTGTCCGAAACTTTTTGCAACCACAGCTTTACTAAATACATAATTTGGGCAAAATCGCGTTTGTCATATTGATATTATTACACGTTTCTACGGTTATGGGATGGTACATTTGCATGGGAGGTACCAGAAGGGAAGTTGCCAGACCTCCAAGTTTTTGTCCGAAGCTTTTTCCAGCCACAGATTTACTAAATACAGAATTTGGGCAAGATCGCGTTTGTCATATTGATAATATTACACGTTTATATGGGGTCGGATGGTACATTTGTATGAGAAGTACCAGAAGGGGAGTTGCCAGATCTCCAAGTTTTTGTCCGAAACTATTTCAGCCACAGCTTTGCTAAATACAGACTTTGGTCAAGATCTCGTTGAGCATATTGATATTATTACACGTTTATATGGGGTCGGGATGGTATATTTGGATGGGAGGTGCCAGAAGGGGAGTTGCCAGACCTCCAAGTTTTTTTCCGAAACTTTTTCCAGCCACAGCTTTACTAAATACAGAACTTGGGCAAGATGGGTGTGGTCATATTGATATTATTACACGTTTCTACGGTGGCGGGATGGTACATTTGTATGGGAGGTATCAGAAGGGGAGTTGCCAGACGTCCAATTTTTTGTCCAAAACTTTTTCAGCCACAGCTTTACTAAATACAGAATTTGGCAAGATCGCGTTGGTCATATTGATATTATTACACGTTTCTACGTTGGCGGGATGGTATATTTGGATGGGAGGTGCCAGAAGGGGAGTTGCCAGACCTCCAAGTTTTTCCGAAACTTTTTCCAGCCACAGCTTTACTAAATACAGAATTTGGGCAAGATCGCGTTTGTCATATTGACAATATAACACGGTTTATAAGAGGGGATGATACATTTGTATGGGAGGTACCAGAAGGGGAGCTGCCAGACTTCCAAGTTTTTTTTTGGAATCTTCGTTCAGTTATACCTTAACTAAATACAGACTTTGGGCAAGATCTCGTTGAGCATATTGATATTATTACACGTTTATATGGGGTCGGGATGGTACATTTGTATGGGAGGTACCAGAAGGGGAGTTGCCAGATCTCCAAGTTTTTGTCCGAAACTTTTTGCAACTACAGCTTTACTAAATACAGAACTTGGGCAAGATGGGTGTGGTCATATTGATATTATTACACGTTTCTACGGTGGCGGGATGGTATATTTGTATGGGAGGTATTAGAAGGGGAGTTGCCAGACTTCCAATTTTTTGTCCAAAACTTTTTCAGCCACAGCTTTACTAAATACAGAATTTGGCAAGATCGCGTTGGTCATATTGATATTATTACACGTTTCTACGTTGGCGGGATGGTATATTTGGATGGGAGGTACCAGAAGGGGAGTTGCCAGACCTCCACGTTTTTTATCCGAAACTTTTTCCAGCCACAGCTTTACTAAATACAGAATTTGGGCTAGATCGCGTTTGTCATATTGATAATATTACACGGTTTATAAGGGGGGATGCTACATTTGTGTGGGAGGTACCCGAAGGTGAGTTGCCAGACCTCCAAGTTTTTGTCTTAAGCTTTTTCAGCCACAGCTTTACTAAATACAGAATTTGGGCAAGATCGCGTTTGTCATATTGATAATATTACACGGTTTATAATGGAGGGAGGTATGGGAGTAACCAGAAGGGGAGTTGCCAGACCTCCAAGTTTTTGTCCGAAACTTTTTGCAAACACAGATTTACTAAATACAGGATTTGGGTAAAATCTCGATTTTGTCTGAAGATTTTTCCAGCCACGGCTTTACTAAATACAGAATTTGGGCAAGATCGCGTTGATCATATTGATAATATTGTACGGTTTATAAGTGGCGGGATGGTACATTTGTATGGGAGGTACCAGAAGGGGAGTTGCAAGACCACCAAGTTTGTGTCCGTAACTTTTTCCAGCCACAGATTTACTAAATACAGAATTTGGGCAAGATCGCGTTTGTCATATTGATAATATTACACGGTTTATAATAGGCTGGATGGCACATATGTATGGGAAGTACCAGAAGAGGAGTTGCCAGACCTCCAAGTTTTTGTCTGAAGCTTTTTCAGCCACATCTTTACTATAAACAGAATTTGGGCAAAATCGCGTTTGTCATATTGATAATATTATACGGTTTATGGTACATGGGAGGTACCAGAAGGGAGTTGCCAGACATCCAAGTTTTTGTCCGAAACTTTTTGCAACCACAGCTTTACTAAATACATAATTTGGGCAAAATCTCGTTTGTCATATTGATATTATTACACGTTTCTACGGTTATGGGATGGTACATTTGTATGGGAGGTATCAGCAGGGGAGTTGCCAGATCTCCAAGTTTTTGTCCGAAGCTTATTCCCGCCACAGCTTTACTAAATACACGGTTTATACGAGACGGGTTGGTACTTTTGCATGGGAGGTACCAGAAGGGAAGTTGCCAGACCTCCAAGTTTTTGTCCGAAGCTTTTTCCCGCCACAGCTTTACTAAATACAGAATTTCGGCAAAATCGCGTTTGTCATATTGATAATATTATACGGTTAATAAAGGGGGGGGGGGGGGGGGGGGGGGTGAGGTGGTATATTTGTATAATGGGTACCAGAAGGGGAATTGCCAGACCTCGCATTTTTTGTCTGAAGCTTTTTCCAGCCACAGCTTTACTAAATACAGAATTTGGGCAAGATCGCGTTTGTAATATTGATAATATTACACTGTTAATAAGGGGGATTGTATATTTGTATGGGAGGTACCAGAAGGGGAGTTGCCAGACTTCCAAGTTTTTTTGGAATCTTCGTTCAGTTATTCCTTAACTAAATACAGACTTTGGGCAAGATCCCGTTGATCATATTGATATTATTACACGTTTCTATGGGGTCGGGATGGTACATTTGTATGGGAGGTACCCGAAGGGGAGTTGCCAGACCTCCTAGTTTTTGTCTGAAGCGTTTTCCAGCCATAGCTTTGCTAAATACAGAATTTGGGCAAAATTGCGTTTGTCATATTGATAATATTACACGGTTTATAAGGGGGTATGGCACATTTGTATGGGAGGTACCAGAAGGGGAGTTGCCAGACCTCCAAGTTTTTGTCCAAAACTTTTTCATCCACAGCGTTACTAAAAACGGAATTTTGGCAAGATCGCGTTTGTCATATTGAAATTTAAACACGGTTTATAATGGAGGGAGGTATCAGAAGGGGAGTTGCCAGACCTCCAAGTTTTTGTCCGAAACTATTTCAGCCACAGCTTTGCTAAATACAGACTTTGGGCAAGATCTCGTTGAGCATATTGATATTATTACACGTTTATGTGGGGTCGGGATGGTACATTTGTATGGGAGGTACCAGAAGGTTAGTTGCCAGATCTCCAAGTTTTTGTCCGAAACTTTTTGCAACCACAGGTTTACTATATACAGAATATGGGCAAGATGGGTTGGTCATATTGATATTATTACAAGTTTCTACGGTGGCGGGATGGTACATTTGTATGGGAGGAATCAGAAGGGGAGTTGCCAGACCTCCAAGTTTTTGTCCGAAACTTTTTGCAACCACAGGTTTACTATATACAGAAAGATGGGTTGGTCATATTGATATTATTACACGTTTATATGGGGTCGGGATGGTACATTTGTATGGGAGGTACCAGAAGGGGAGTTGTCAGATCTCCAAGTTTTTGTCCGAAACTTTTTGCAACCACAGGTTTACTAAATACAGAATTTGGGCAAGATCGCGTTTGTCATATTGACAATATAACACGGTTTATAAGGGGGGATGGTAAAGGGTGTTTTTTATTAAGGTTTAGAACTTCGAATTGAAATAAAACACAAGAAAATCGATCAATTTGGCTTTATTGGAAGGATAATTTTATGCCATTAATGTTTAAATATGATTTCGGGCATGTGGCCGCAGCGGCTGGCTCGAATAAAGCCAATTCTACAGGTCCAATTTTCAACCACTTGTTGGAACCACAACTCATCCACATTCATGCCATCCAATTCGGAAACAAAATAGTCGGTTATCATGGCTCTATACCGGTCTCCATTAACGGTAACTGACTCTCCAGCATTATTTCGGAAGAAGTATGGCCAAATGACTCCACCAGCCCATAGATCACACCAAACAGTCAGTTTTTGTGGATGTAATGGCATAAAATGGACGGAGCTTGCGGTGAACTTCGCGAACTGAACCATTACTTTCGAAATAAATTTGCACGATTTGCAAGCGTTGTTCTTTTGTCAACCTGTTCATGATGAAATGGCAAACCAAACTAAATATTAATCAGCTGACAGCTGACAAAATGGCCGCCAGTTAAAAAAGTGATGCCAACTTAAAGTTCTATACCCCAATAAAAAACACCCTTTACATTTGTATGGGAGGTACCAGAAGGGGAGTTGCCAGACTTCCAATTTTTTTTTTTGAAATCTTCGTTCAGTTATACCTTAACTAAATACAGACATTGGGCAAGATCCCGTTTAGCATATTGATATTATTACACGTTTCTATGGGGTCGGGATGGTACATTTGTATGGGAGGTACCCGAAAGGGAGTTGCCAGACCTACTAGTTTTTGTCTGAAGCTTTTTCCAGCCACAGCTTTACTAAATACAGAATTTGGGCAAAATCGCGTTTGTCATATTGATAATATTATACGGTTTGTAAGGGGTTGATGGTACATTTGTAGAGGAGGTACACAAGGGGAGTTGCCAGACCTCTAAGTTTTTGTCCGAAGCTTTTTGCAACCACAGCTTTACTAAATACATAATTTGGGCAAAATCGCTTTGTCATATTGATACTATTATACGGTTTATGGTACATTTGTATGGGAGTATCAGAAGGGGAGTTGCCAGACGTCCAAGTTTTTGTCCGAAACTTGTCATTTTGATAATATTACACGGTTTATAAGGGGGGATGGTACATTTGTAAGGGAGGTACCAGTAGGGGAGTTGCCAGACTTAAATTTTGTTGTCCAAAACTTTTTCTGCCACAACTTTACCAAATACAGAATTTGGGCAAGATCGCGTTGGTCATATTGATATTATTACACGTTTCTACGGTGGCGGGATGGTACATTTGTATGGGAGGTTCCAGAAACGGAGTTGCCAGACTTCGAATTTTTAGTCCAAAACTTTTTCATCTACAGCTTTACTAAATACAGAATTTGGGCAAAATCGCGTTTGTCATATTGATAATATTATACGGTTTATGGTACATGGGAGGTACCAGAAGGGAGTTGCCAGACATCCAAGTTTTTGTCCGAAACTTTTTGCAACCACAGCTTTACTAAATACATAATTTGGGCAAAATCTCGTTTGTCATATTGATATTATTACACGTTTCTACGGTTATGGGATGGTACATTTGTATGGGAGGTATCAGCAGGGGAGTTGCCAGATCTCCAAGTTTTTGTCCGAAGCTTATTCCCGCCACAGCTTTACTAAATACACGGTTTATACGAGACGGGTTGGTACTTTTGCATGGGAGGTACCAGAAGGGAAGTTGCCAGACCTCCAAGTTTTTGTCCGAAGCTTTTTCCCGCCACAGCTTTACTAAATACAGAATTTCGGCAAAATCGCGTTTGTCATATTGATAATATTATACGGTTAATAAAGGGGGGGGGGGGGGGGGGGGTGAGGTGGTATATTTGTATAATGGGTACCAGAAGGGGAATTGCCAGACCTCGCATTTTTTGTCTGAAGCTTTTTCCAGCCACAGCTTTACTAAATACAGAATTTGGGCAAGATCGCGTTTGTAATATTGATAATATTACACTGTTAATAAGGGGGATTGTATATTTGTATGGGAGGTACCAGAAGGGGAGTTGCCAGACTTCCAAGTTTTTTTGGAATCTTCGTTCAGTTATTCCTTAACTAAATACAGACTTTGGGCAAGATCCCGTTGATCATATTGATATTATTACACGTTTCTATGGGGTCGGGATGGTACATTTGTATGGGAGGTACCCGAAGGGGAGTTGCCAGACCTCCTAGTTTTTGTCTGAAGCGTTTTCCAGCCATAGCTTTGCTAAATACAGAATTTGGGCAAAATTGCGTTTGTCATATTGATAATATTACACGGTTTATAAGGGGGTATGGCACATTTGTATGGGAGGTACCAGAAGGGGAGTTGCCAGACCTCCAAGTTTTTGTCCAAAACTTTTTCATCCACAGCGTTACTAAAAACGGAATTTTGGCAAGATCGCGTTTGTCATATTGAAATTTAAACACGGTTTATAATGGAGGGAGGTATCAGAAGGGGAGTTGCCAGACCTCCAAGTTTTTGTCCGAAACTATTTCAGCCACAGCTTTGCTAAATACAGACTTTGGGCAAGATCTCGTTGAGCATATTGATATTATTACACGTTTATGTGGGGTCGGGATGGTACATTTGTATGGGAGGTACCAGAAGGTTAGTTGCCAGATCTCCAAGTTTTTGTCCGAAACTTTTTGCAACCACAGGTTTACTATATACAGAATATGGGCAAGATGGGTTGGTCATATTGATATTATTACAAGTTTCTACGGTGGCGGGATGGTACATTTGTATGGGAGGAATCAGAAGGGGAGTTGCCAGACCTCCAAGTTTTTGTCCGAAACTTTTTGCAACCACAGGTTTACTATATACAGAAAGATGGGTTGGTCATATTGATATTATTACACGTTTATATGGGGTCGGGATGGTACATTTGTATGGGAGGTACCAGAAGGGGAGTTGTCAGATCTCCAAGTTTTTGTCCGAAACTTTTTGCAACCACAGGTTTACTAAATACAGAATTTGGGCAAGATCGCGTTTGTCATATTGACAATATAACACGGTTTATAAGGGGGGATGGTAAAGGGTGTTTTTTATTAAGGTTTAGAACTTCGAATTGAAATAAAACACAAGAAAATCGATCAATTTGGCTTTATTGGAAGGATAATTTTATGCCATTAATGTTTAAATATGATTTCGGGCATGTGGCCGCAGCGGCTGGCTCGAATAAAGCCAATTCTACAGGTCCAATTTTCAACCACTTGTTGGAACCACAACTCATCCACATTCATGCCATCCAATTCGGAAACAAAATAGTCGGTTATCATGGCTCTATACCGGTCTCCATTAACGGTAACTGACTCTCCAGCATTATTTCGGAAGAAGTATGGCCAAATGACTCCACCAGCCCATAGATCACACCAAACAGTCAGTTTTTGTGGATGTAATGGCATAAAATGGACGGAGCTTGCGGTGAACTTCGCGAACTGAACCATTACTTTCGAAATAAATTTGCACGATTTGCAAGCGTTGTTCTTTTGTCAACCTGTTCATGATGAAATGGCAAACCAAACTAAATATTAATCAGCTGACAGCTGACAAAATGGCCGCCAGTTAAAAAAGTGATGCCAACTTAAAGTTCTATACCCCAATAAAAAACACCCTTTACATTTGTATGGGAGGTACCAGAAGGGGAGTTGCCAGACTTCCAATTTTTTTTTTTGAAATCTTCGTTCAGTTATACCTTAACTAAATACAGACATTGGGCAAGATCCCGTTTAGCATATTGATATTATTACACGTTTCTATGGGGTCGGGATGGTACATTTGTATGGGAGGTACCCGAAAGGGAGTTGCCAGACCTACTAGTTTTTGTCTGAAGCTTTTTCCAGCCACAGCTTTACTAAATACAGAATTTGGGCAAAATCGCGTTTGTCATATTGATAATATTATACGGTTTGTAAGGGGTTGATGGTACATTTGTAGAGGAGGTACACAAGGGGAGTTGCCAGACCTCTAAGTTTTTGTCCGAAGCTTTTTGCAACCACAGCTTTACTAAATACATAATTTGGGCAAAATCGCTTTGTCATATTGATACTATTATACGGTTTATGGTACATTTGTATGGGAGTATCAGAAGGGGAGTTGCCAGACGTCCAAGTTTTTGTCCGAAACTTGTCATTTTGATAATATTACACGGTTTATAAGGGGGGATGGTACATTTGTAAGGGAGGTACCAGTAGGGGAGTTGCCAGACTTAAATTTTGTTGTCCAAAACTTTTTCTGCCACAACTTTACCAAATACAGAATTTGGGCAAGATCGCGTTGGTCATATTGATATTATTACACGTTTCTACGGTGGCGGGATGGTACATTTGTATGGGAGGTTCCAGAAACGGAGTTGCCAGACTTCGAATTTTTAGTCCAAAACTTTTTCATCTACAGCTTTACTAAATACAGAATTTTGGCAAGATCGCGTTTGTCATATTGATAATATTACACGGTTTATAATGGAGGGAGGTACCAGAAGGGGAGTTGCCAGACACAAATTTACTAAATACAGGATTTGGGCAAAATCGCGATTTTGTCTGAAGCTTTTTCCAGCCACGGCTTTACTAAATACAGAATTTGGGCAAGATCGCGTTGATCATATTGATAATATTATACGGTTTATAAGGGGCGGGATGGTACATTTGTATGGGAGGTACCAGAAGGGGAGATGCCAGACTTCCAAGTTTTTGTCCAAAACTTTTTCATCCACAGCTTTACTAAAAACGGAATTTTGGCAAGATCGCTTTTGTCATATTGATAATATTACACGGTTTATAATGGAGGGAGGTATGGGAGGTACCAGAAGGGGAGTTGCCAGACCTCCAAGTTTTTGTCCGAAACTTTTTGCATACACAGATTTAATATATACAGGATTTGGGCACAATCACGATTTTGTCTGAAGCTTTTTCCAGCCACGGCTTTACTAAATACAGAATTTGGGCAAGATCGCGTTGATCATATTGATAATATTACACGGTTTATAAGGGGCGGGATGGTACATTTGTATGGGAGGTACCAGAAGGGGTGTTGCAAGACCACCAAGTTTTTGTCCGAAACTTTTTGCAACCACAGGTTTACTATACACAGAATTTGGGCAAGATGGGTTGGTCATATTGATATTATTACACGTTTATATGGGGTCGGGATGGTACATTTGTATGGGAGGTACCAGAAGGGGAGTTGCCAGATCTCCAAGTTTTTGTCCGAAACTTTTTGCAACCACAGGTTTACTAAATACAGAATTTGGGCAAGATCGCGTTTGTCATATTGACAATATAACACGGTTTATAAGGGGGGATGGTACATTTGTATGGGAGGTACCAGAAGGGGAGTTGCCAGACTTCCAATTTTTTTTTGGAATCTTCGTTCAGTTATACCTTAACTAAATACAGACATTGGGGAAGATCCCGTTTAGCATATTGCTATTATTACACGTTTCTATGGGGTCGGGATGGTACATTTGTATGGGAGATACCCGAAGGGGAGTTGCCAGACCTACTGGTTTTTGTCTGAAGCTTTTTCCAGCCACAGCTTTACTAAATACAGAATTTAGGCAAAATCGCGTTTGTCATATTGATAATAGTGTACGGTTTATAAGGGGGGATGGTACATTTGTATAGGAGGTACCAGAAGGGGAGTTGCCAGACCTCCTAGTTTTTGTCTGAAGCTTTTTCCAGCCACGGCTTTACTAAATACAGAATTTGGGAAATATCACGTTGGTCCTATTGATAATAGTGTACGGTTTATAAGGGGCGGGATCATTTGTATGGGAGGTACCAGAAGGGGAGTTGCCAGACTTATTTTTTTTTGGAATCTTCGTTCAGTAATACCTTAACTAAATACAGACATTGGGGAAGATCCCGTTTAGCATATTGATATTATTACACGTTTCTATGGGGTCGGGATGGTACATTTGTATGGGAGGTACCCGAAGGGGAGTTGCCAGACCTACTAGTTTTTGTCTGAAGCTTTTTAAAGCCACAGCTTTACTAAATACAGAATTTGGGCAAGATCGCGTTTGTCATATTGATAATATTACACGGTTTATAAGGGGGTATGGCACATTTGTATGGGAGGTACCAGAAGGGGAGATGCCAGACTTCCAAGTTTTTGTCCAAAACTTTTTCATCCACAGCTTTACTAAAAACGGAATTTTGGCAAGATGGGTTGGTCATATTGATATTATTACAAGTTTCTACGGTGGCGGGATGGTACATTTGTATGGGAGATATCAGAAGGGGAGTTGCCAGACCTCCAAGTTTTTGTCCGAAACTTTTTCCAGCCACAGCTTTATTTATATTGATAATATTACACGGTTTATAACAGGCTGGATGGTACACTTGTATGGGAGGTACCAGAAGAGGAGTTGCCAGACCTCCAAGTTTTTGTCCGAAACTTTTTGCAACCACAGGTTTACTATATACAGAATTTGGGCAAGATGGGTTGGTCATATTGATATTATTACAAGTTTCTACGGTGGCGGGATGGTACATTTGTATGGGAGATATCAGAAGGGGAGTTGCCAGACCTCCAAGTTTTTGTCCGAAACTTTTTCCAGCCACAGCTTTATTTATATTGATAATATTACACGGTTTATAACAGGCTGGATGGTACACTTGTATGGGAGGTACCAGAAGAGGAGTTGCCAGACCTCCAAGTTTTTGTCCGAAACTTTTTGCAACCACAGGTTTACTATATACAGAATTTGGGCAAGATGGGTTGGTCATATTGATATTATTACAAGTTTCTACGGTGGCGGGATGGTACATTTGTATGGGAGATAT
Source organism: Hydrotaea cyrtoneurina (assembly GCA_958296145.1). Classification (NCBI taxonomy): domain Eukaryota; kingdom Metazoa; phylum Arthropoda; class Insecta; order Diptera; family Muscidae; genus Hydrotaea; species Hydrotaea cyrtoneurina. The sequence goes on from OY282517.1 coordinate 49,706,237, forward strand.
CAGAAGGGGAGTTGCCAGACCTCCAAGTTTTTGTCCGAAACTTTTTCCAGCCACAGCTTTATTTATATTGATAATATTACACGGTTTATAACAGGCTGGATGGTACACTTGTATGGGAGGTACCAGAAGAGGAGTTGCCAGACCTCCAAGTTTTTGTCCGAAACTTTTTGCAACCACAGGTTTACTATATACAGAATTTGGGCAAGATGAGTTGGTCATATTGATATTATTACAAGTTTCTACGGTGGCGGGATGGTACATTTGTATGGGAGATATCAGAAGGGGAGTTGCCAGACCTCCAAGTTTTTGTCCGAAACTTTTTCCAGCCACAGCTTTATTTATATTGATAATATTACACGGTTTATAACAGGCTGGATGGTACACTTGTATGGGAGGTACCAGAAGAGGAGTTGCCAGACCTCCAAGTTTTTGTCCGAAACTAGTTCAGCTACAGCTTTGCTAAATACAGACTTTGGGCAAGATCTCGTTGAGCATATTGATATTATTTCACGTTTATGTGGGGTCGCGATGGTACATTTGTATGGGAGGTACCAGAAGGGGAGTTTCCAGATCTCCAAGTTTTTGTCCGAAACTTTTTGCAACCACAGGTTTACTATATACAGAATTTGGGCAAGATGGGTTGGTCATATTGATATTATTACAAGTTTCTACGGTGGCGGGATGGTACATTTGTATGGGAGATATCAGAAGGGGAGTTGCCAGACCTCCAAGTTTTTGTCCGAAACTATTTCAGCCACAGCTTTGCTAAATACAGACTTTGGGCAAGATCTCGTTGATCATATTGATATTATTACAAGTTTATGTGGGGTCGGGATGGTACATTTGTATGGGAGGTACCAGAAGGGGAGTTTCCAGATCTCCAAGTTTTTGTCCGAAACTTTTTGCAACCACAGGTTTACTATATACAGAATTTGGGCAAGATGGGTTGGTCATATTGATATTATTACAAGTTTCTACGGTGGCGGGATGGTACATTTGTATGGGAGATATCAGAAGGGGAGTTGCCAGACCTCTAAGTTTTTGTCCGAAGCTTTTTAAAGCCACTGCTTTACTAAATACAGAATTTGGGCAAGATCGCGTTTGTCATATTGATAATATTACACGGTTTATAAGGGGGTATGGCACATTTGTATGGGAGGTACCAGAAGGGGAGTTGCCAGACCTCCAAGTTTTTGTCCGAAACTTTTTGCAACCACAGCTTTACTAATTACATAATTTGGGCAAAATCGCGTTTGTCATATTGATACTATTATACGGTTTATGGTACACTTGTATTGGAGTATCAGAAGGGCAGTTGCCAGACCTCCAAGTTTTTGTCCGAAACTTGTCATTTTGATAATATTACATGGTTTATAAGGGGGGATGGTACATTTGTATGGGAGGTTCCACAAAGGGAGTTGCCAGACTTCCAATTTTTTGTCCAAAACTTTTTCATCCACAGCTTTACTAAAAACAGAATTTTGGCAAGATCGCGTTTGTCATATTGATAATATTACACGGTTTATAATGGAGGGAGGTATGGGAGGTACCAGAAGGGGAGTTGCCAGACCTCCAAGTTTTTGTCCGAAACTTTTTGCAAACACAGATTTACTAAATACAGGATTTGGGCAAAATCGCGATTTTGTCTGAAGCTTTTTCCAGCCACGGCTTTACTAAATACAGAATTTGGGCAAGATCGCGTTGATCATATTGATAATATTATACGGTTTATAAGGGGCGGGATGGTACATTTGTATGGGAGGTACCAGAAGGGGTGTTCCAAGACCACCAAGTTTTTTTCCGAAACTTTTTCCAGCCACAGCTTTACTAAATACAGAATTTGGGCAAGATCGTGTTTGTCATATTGATAATATCACACGGTTTATAATAGGCTGGATGGTACACTTGTATGGGAGGTACCAGAAGAGGAGTTGCCAGACCTCCAAGTTTTTGTCCGAAACTATTTCAGCCACAGCTTTGCTAAATACAGACTTTGGGCAAGATCTCGTTGGTCATATTGATATTATTACAAGTTTCTACGGTGGCGGGATGGTACATTTGTATGGGAGGTACCAGAAGGGGAGTTGCCAGATCTCCAAGTTTTTGTCCGAAACTTTTTGCAACCACAGGTTTACTATATACAGAATTTGGGCAAGATCGGTTGGTCATATTGATATTATTAGAAGTTTCTACGGTGGCGGGATGGTACATTTGTATGGGAGGTATCAGAAGGGGAGTTGCCAGACCTCCAAGTTTTTGTCCGAAACTTTTTGCAACCACAGGTTTACTAAATACAGAATTTGGGCAAGATCGCGTTTGTCATATTGACAATATAACACGGTTTATAAGGGGGGATGGTAAAGGGTTTTTTTTTATTGAGGTATAGAACTTCGAATTGAAATAAAACACAAGAAAATCGTTTTAATGTCCATCAATTTGGCTTTATTGGAAGGATAATTTTATGCCATTAATGTTTAAATATGATTTCGGGCATGTGGCCGCAGCGGCTGGCTCGAATAAAGCCAATTCTACAGGTCCAATTTTCAACCACTTGTTGGAACCACAACTCATCCACATTCATGCCATCCAATTCGGAAACAAAATAGTCGGTTATCATGGCTCTATACCGGTCTCCATTAACGGTAACTGACTCTCCAGCATTATTTCGGTAGAAGTATGGCCCAATGACTCCACCAGCCCATAGAGCACACCAAACAGTCAGTTTTTGTGGATGTAATGGCATAAAATGGACGGAGCTTGCGGTGAACTTCGCGAACTGAACCATTACTTTCGAAATAAATTTGCACGATTTGCAAGCGTTGTTCTTTTGTCAACCTGTTCATGATGAAATGGCAAACCAAACTAAATATTAATCAGCTGACAGCTGACAAAATGGCCGCCAGTTAAAAAAGTGATGCCAACTTAAATTTCTATACCCCAATAAAAAACACCCTTTACATTTGTATGGGAGGCACCAGAAGGGGAGTTGCCAGACTTCAAATTTTTTTTTGAAATCTTCGTTCAGTTATACCTTAACTAAATACAGACATTGGGCAAGATCCCGTTTAGCATATTGATATTATTACACGTTTCTATGGGGTCGGGATGGTACATTTGTATGGGAGGTACCCGAAAGGGAGTTGCCAGACCTACTAGTTTTTGTCTGAAGCTTTTTCCAGCCACAGCTTTACTAAATACAGAATTTGGGCAAAATCGCGTTTGTCATATTGATAATATTATACGGTTTATAAGGGGTTGATTGTACATTTGTATAGGAGGTACCCGAAGGGGAGTTGCCAGACCTCCTAGTTTTTGTCTGAACCTTTTTCCAGCCACAGCTTTACTAAATACAGAATTTGGGCAAGATCGCGTTTGTCATATTGATAATATTACAAGGTTTATAAGGGGGGATGGTACATTTGTAGAGGAGGTACAGAAGGGGAATTGCCAGACCTCTAAGTTTTTGTACGAAGCTTTTTAAAGCCACAGCTTTACTAAATACAGAATTTGGGCAAGATCGCGTTTGTCATATTGATAATATTACACGGTTTATAAGGGGGTGTGGCACATTTGTATGGGAGGTACCAGAAGGGGTGTTGCTAGACCTCCAAGTTTTTGTCCGAAACTTTTTGCAACCACAGCTTTACTAAAGACATAATTTGGGCAAAATCGCGTTTGTCATATTGATACTATTATACGGTTTAAGGTACATTTGTATGGGAGTATCAGAAGGGGAGTTGCCAGACCTCCAAGTTTTTGTCCGAAACTTGTCATTTTGATAATATTACAAAGTTTATAAGGGGGGATGGTACATTTGTATGGGAGGTTCACCAAAGGGAGTTGCCAGACTTCCAATTTTTTGTCCAAAACTTTTTCATCCACAGCTTTACTAAAAACAGAATGTTGGCAAGATCGCGTTTGTCATATTGATAATATTTCACGGTTTGTAATGGAGGGAGGTATGGGAGGTACCAGAAGGGGAGTTGCCAGACCTCCAAGTTTTTGTCCGAAACTTTTTGCAAACACAGATTTACTAAATACAGGATTTGGGCAAAATCGCGATTTTGTCTGAAGCTTTTTCCAGCCACGGCTTTACTAAATACAGAATTTGGGCAAGATCGTGTTTGTCATATTGATAATATTACACGGTTTATAATAGGCTCGATGGTACACTTGTATGAGAGGTACCAGAAGAGGAGTTGCCAGACCTCCAAGTTTTTGTCCGAAACTATGTCAGCCACAGCTTTGCTAAATACAGACTTTGGGCAAGATCTCGTTGAGCATATTGATATTATTACACGTTTATGTGGGGTCGGGATGGTACATTTGTATGGGAGGTACCAGAAGGGGAGTTGCCAGATCTCCAAGTTTTTGTCTGAAACTTTTTCCAGCCACAGCTTTACTAAATACAGAATTTGGGCAAGATCGCGTTTGTCATATTGATAATATTACAAGGTTTATAAGGGGGGATAGTACATTTGAAGAGGAGGTACAGAAGGGGAGTTGCCAGACCTCCTAGTTTTTGTCTGAAACTTTTTCCAGCCACAGCTTTACTAAATACAGAATTTGGGCAAGATCGCGTTTGTCATATTGATAATATTACAAGGTTTATAATGGGGGATGGTACATTTGTATAGGAGATACCAGAAGGGGAGTTGCCAGACCTCCTAGTTTTTGTCTGAAGCTTTTTCCAGGCACGGCTTTACTAAATACTGAATTTGGGCAAGATCGCGTTGGTCATATTGATAATAGTGTACGGTTTATAAGGGGCGGGATGGTACATTTGTATGGGAGGTACCAGAAGGGGAGTTGCAAGACCACCAAGTTTTTGTCTGAAACTTTTTCCAGCCACAGCTTTACTAAATACAGAATTTGGGCAAGATCGCGTTTGTCATATTGATAATATTACAAGGTTTATAAGGGGGGATGGTACATTTGTAGAGGAGGTACAGAAGGGGAGTTGCCAGACCTCCTAGTTTTTGTCTGAAACTTTTTCCAGCCACAGCTTTACTAAATACAGAATTTGGGCAAGATCGCGTTTGTCATTTTGATAATATTACAAGGTTTATAAGGGGGGATGGTACATTTGTAGAGGAGGTACAGAAGGGGAGTTGCCAGACCTCTAAGTTTTTGTCCGAAGCTTTTTAAAGCCACAGCTTTACTAAATACAGAATTTGGGCAAGATCGCGTTTATCATATTGATAATATTACACGGTTTATAAGGGGGTATGGCACATTTGTATGGGAGGTACCAGAAGGGGAGTTGCCAGACCTCCAAGTTTTTGTCCAAAACTTTTTCATCCACAGCGTTACTAAAAACGGAATTTTGGCAAGATCGCGTTTGTCATATTGATAATATTACACGGTTTATAATGGAGGGAGGTATCAGAAGGGGAGTTGCCAGACCTCCAAGTTTTTGTCCGAAACTATTTCAGCCACAGCTTTGCTAAATACAGACTTTGGGCAAGATCTCGTTGAGCATATTGATATTATTACACGTTTATGTGGGGTCGGGATGGTACATTTGTATGGGAGGTACCAGAAGGTTAGTTGCCAGATCTCCAAGTTTTTGTCCGAAACTTTTTGCAACCACAGGTTTACTATATACAGAATATGGGCAAGATGGGTTGGTCATATTGATATTATTACAAGTTTCTACGGTGGCGGGATGGTACATTTGTATGGGAGGAATCAGAAGGGGAGTTGCCAGACCTCCAAGTTTTTGTCCGAAACTTTTTGCAACCACAGGTTTACTATATACAGAAAGATGGGTTGGTCATATTGATATTATTACACGTTTATATGGGGTCGGGATGGTACATTTGTATGGGAGGTACCAGAAGGGGAGTTGCCAGATCTCCAAGTTTTTGTCCGAAACTTTTTGCAACCACAGGTTTACTAAATACAGAATTTGGGCAAGATCGCGTTTGTCATATTGACAATATAACACGGTTTATAAGGGGGGATGGTAAAGGGTGTTTTTTATTAAGGTTTAGAACTTCGAATTGAAATAAAACACAAGAAAATCGATCAATTTGGCTTTATTGGAAGGATAATTTTATGCCATTAATGTTTAAATATGATTTCGGGCATGTGGCCGCAGCGGCTGGCTCGAATAAAGCCAATTCTACAGGTCCAATTTTCAAACACTTGTTGGAACCACAACTCATCCACATTCATGTCATCCAATTCGGGAACAAAATAGTCGGTTATCATGGCTCTATACCGGTCTCCATTAACGGTAACTGACTCTCCAGCATTATTTCGGAACAATTATGGCCCAATGACTCCACCAGCCCATAGAGCACACCAAACAGTCAGTTTTTGAGGATGTAATGGCATAAAATGGACGGAGCTTGCGGTGAACTTCGCGAACTGAACCATTACTTTCGAAATAAATTTGCACGATTTGCAAGCGTTGTTCTTTTGTCAACCTGTTCATGATGAAATGGCAAACCAAACTAAATATTAATCAGTTGACAGCTGACAAAATGGCCGCCAGTTAAAAAAGTGATGCCAACTTAAAGTTCTATACCCCAATAAAAAACACCCTTTACATTTGTATGGGAGGTACCAGAAGGGGAGTTGCCAGACTTCAAATTTTTTTTTGGAATCTTCGTTCAGTTATACCTTAACTAAATACAGACATTGGGCAAGATCCCGTTTAGCATATTGATATTATTACACGTTTCTATGGGGTCGGGATGGTACATTTGTATGGGAGGTACCCGAAAGGGAGTTGCCAGACCTACTAGTTTTTGTCTGAAGCTTTTTCCAGCCACAGCTTTACTAAATACAGAATTTGGGCAAAATCGCGTTTGTCATATTGATAATATTATACGGTTTATAAAGTGTTGATGGTACATTTGTATAGGAGGTACCCGAAGGGGAGTTGCCAGACCTCCTAGTTTTTGTCTGAACCTTTTTCCAGCCACAGCTTTACTAAATACAGAATTTGGGCAAGATCGCGTTTGTCATATTGATAATATTACAAGGTTTATAAGGGGGGATGGTACATTTGTAGAGGAGGTACAGAAGGGGAATTGCCAGACCTCTAAGTTTTTGTACGAAGCTTTTTAAAGCCACAGCTTTACTAAATACAGAATTTGGGCAAGATCGCGTTTGTCATATTGATAATATTACACGGTTTATAAGGGGGTGTGGCACATTTGTATGGGAGGTACCAGAAGGGGAGTTGCCAGACCTCCAAGTTTTTGTCCGAAACTATTTCAGCCACAGCTTTGCTAAATACAGACTTTGGGCAAGATCTCGTTGAGCATATTGATATTATTACACGTTTATGTGGGGTCGGGATGGTACATTTGTATGGGAGGTACCAGAAGGTTAGTTGCCAGATCTCCAAGTTTTTGTCCGAAACTTTTTGCAACCACAGGTTTACTATATACAGAATTTGGGCAAGATGTGTTGGTCATATTGATAATATTACACGGTTTATAATAGGCTGGATGGTACACTTGTATGGGAGGTACCAGAAGAGGAGTTGCCAGACCTCCAAGTTTTTGTCCGAAACTTTTTGCAACCACAGGTTTACTATATACAGAAAGATGGGTTGGTCATATTGATATTATTACACGTTTATATGGGGTCGGGATGGTACATTTGTATGGGAGTATCAGAAGGGGAGTTGTCAGACCTCCAAGTTTTTGTCCGAAACTTTTCGCAACCACAGCTTTACTAAATACATAATTTGGGCAAAATCGCGTTTGTCATATTGATAATATTACATGGTTTATAAGGGGGGATGGTACATTTGTAGAGGAGGTACAGAAGGGGAGTCGCCAGACCTCTAAGTTTTTGTCCGAAGCTTTTTAAAGCCACAGCTTTACTAAGTACAGAATTTGGGCAAGATCGCGTTTGTCATATTGATAATATTACACGGTTTATAAGGGGGTATGGCACATTTGTATGGGAGGTACCAGAAGGGGAGTTGCCAGACCTCCAAGTTTTTGTCTGAAGCTTTTTCCAGCCACAGCTTTACTAAATACAGAATTTGGGCAAAATCGCGTTTGTCATATTGATAATATTACAAGGTTTATAAGGGGGGATGGTACATTTGTAGAGGGGGTACAGAAGGGGAGTTGCCAGACCTCTAAGTTTTTGACCGAAGCTTTTTAAAGCCACAGCTTTACTAAATACAGAATTTGGACAAGATCGCGTTTGTCATATTGATAATATTACACGGTTTAAAAGGGGGGATGGTACATTTGTATAGGAGGTACCAGAAGGGGAGTTGCCAGACCTCCTAGTTTTTGTCTGAAGCTTTTTCCAGCCACGGCTTTACTAAATACAGAATTTGGGCAAAATCGCGTTTGTCATATTGATAATATTACACGGTTTATAAGGGGCGGGATGGTACATTTGTATGGGAGGTACCAGAAGAGGAGTTGCCAGACCTCCAAGTTTTTATCCGAAACTATTTCAGCCCCAGCTTTGCTAAATACAGACTTTGGGCAAGATCTCGTTGAGCATATTGATATTATTACACGTTTATGTGGGGTCGGGATGGTACATTTGTATGGGAGGTACCAAAAGGGGAGTTGCCAGATCTCCAAGTTTTTGTCCGAAACTCTTTGCAACCACAGGTTTACTATATACAGAATTTGGGCAAGATGGGTTGGTCATATTGATATTATTACAAGTTTCTACGGTGGCGGGATTGTACATTTGTATGGGAGGTATCAGAAGGGGAGTTGCCAGACCTCCAAGTTTTTGTCCGAAACTATTTCAGCCACAGCTTTGCTAAATACAGACTTTGGGCAAGATCTCGTTGAGCATATTGATATTATTACACGTTTATGTGGGGTCGGGATGGTACATTTGTATGGGAGGTACCAGAAGTTTAGTTGCCAGATCTCCAAGTTTTTGTCCGAAACTTTTTGCAACCACAGGTTTACTATATACAGAATTTGGGCAAGATGTGTTGGTCATATTGATATTATTACAAGTTTCTACGGTGGCGGGATGGTACATTTGTATGGGAGGTATCAGAAGGGGAGTTGCCAGACCTCCAAGTTTTTGTCCGAAACTTTTTGCAACCACAGGTTTACTATATACAGAAAGATGGGTTGGTCATATTGATATTATTACACGTTTATATGGGGTCGGGATGTTACATTTGTATGGCAGGTACCAGAAGGGGAGTTGCCAGATCTCCAAGTTTTTGTCCGAAACTTTTTGCAACCACAGGTTTACTAAATACAGAATTTGGGCAAGATCGCGTTTGTCGTATTGACAATATAACACGGTTTTTAAGGGGGGATGGTAAAGGGTATTTTTTTATTGAGGTATAGAACTTCGAATTGAAATAAAACACAAGAAAATCGTTTTAATGTCCATTAATTTGGCTTTATTGGAAGGATAATTTTATGCCATTAATGTTTAAATATGATTTCGGGCATGTGGCCGCAGCGGCTGGCTCGAATAAAGCCAATTCTACAGGTCGAATTATCAACCACTTGTTGGAACCACAACTCATCCACATTCATGTCATCCAATTCGGGAACAAAATAGTCGGTTATCATGGCTCTATACCGGTCTCCATTAACGGTAACTGACTCTCCAGCATTATTTCGGAAGAAGTATGGCCCAATGACTCCACCAGCCCATAGAGCACACCAAACAGTCAGTTTTTGAGGATGTAATGGCATAAAATGGACGGAGCTTGCGGTGAACTTCGCGAACTGAACCATTACTTTCGAAATAAATTTGCACGATTTGCAAGCGTTGTTCTTTTGTCAACCTGTTCATGATGAAATGGCAAACCAAACTAATTAATCAGTTGACAGCTGACAAAGTGGCCGCCAGTTAAAAAAGTGATGCCAACTTAAAGTTCTATACCCGAATAAAAAACACCCTTTACATTTGTATGGGAGGTACCAGAAGGGGAGTTACCAGACTTCCAATTTTTTTTTTGGAATCTTCGTTCAGTTATACCTTAACTAAATACAGACATTGGGCAAGATCCCGTTTAGCATATTGATATTATTACACGTTTCTATGGGGTCGGGATGGTACATTTGTATGGGAGGTACCCGAAAGGGAGTTTCCAGACCTACTAGTTTTTGTCTGAAGCTTTTTCTAGCCACAGCTTTATTAAATACAGAATTTGGGCAAAATCGCGTTTGTCATATTGATAATATTATACGGTTTATAAGGGGTTGATGGAACATTTGAATAGGAGGTACCCGAAGGGGAGTTGCCAGACCTCCTAGTTTTTGTCTGAACCTTTTTCCAGCCACAGCTTTACTAAATACAGAATTTGGGCAAGATCGCGTTTGTCATATTGATAATATTACAAGGTTTATAAGGGGGGATGGTACATTTGTAGAGGAGGTACAGAAGGGGAATTGCCAGACCTCTAAGTTTTTGTCCGAAGCTTTTTAAAGCCAAAGCTTTACTAAATACAGAATTTGGGCAAGATCGCGTTTGTCATATTGATAATATTACACGGTTTATAAGGGGGTGTGGCACATTTGTATGGGAGGTACAAGAAAGGGAGTTGCCAGACCTCCAAGTTTTTGTCCGAAACTTTTTGCAACCACAGCTTTACTAAATACATAATTTGGGCAAAATCGCGTTTGTCATATTGATACTATTATACGGTTTATGGTACATTTGTATGGGAGTATCAGCAGGGGAGTTGCCAGACCTCCAAGTTTTTGTCCGAAACTTTTTCATCCACAGCTTTACTAAAAACAGAATTTTGGCAAGATCGCGTTTGTCATATTGATAATATTACACGGTTTATAATGGAGGGAGGTATGGGAGGTACCAGAAGGGGAGTTGCCAGACCTCCAAGTTTTTGTCCGAAACTTTTTGCAAACACAGATTTACTAAATACAGGATTTGGGCAAAATCGCGATTTTGTCCGAAGCTTTTTCCAGCCACGGCTTTACTAAATACAGAATTTGGGCAAGATCGCGTTGATCATGTTGATAATATTACACGGTTTATAAGGGGCGGGATGGTACATTTGTATGGGAGGTACCAGAAGGGGTGTTGCAAGACCACCAAGTTTTTGTCCGAAACTTTTTCCAGCCACAGCTTTACTAAATACAGAATTTGGGCAAGATCGTGTTTGTCATATTGATAATATTACACGGTTTATAATAGGCTGGATGGTACACTTGTATGGGAGGTACCAGAAGAGGAGTTGCCAGACCTCCAAGTTTTTGTCCGAAACTATTTCAGCCACAGCTTTGCTAAATACAGACTTTGGGCAAGATCTCGTTGAGCATATTGATATTATTACACGTTTATGTGGGGTCGGGATGGTACATTTGTATGGGAGGTACCAGAAGGGGAGTTGCCAGATCTCCAAGTTTTTGTCCGAAACTTTTTGCAACCACAGGTTTACTATATACAGAAAGATGGGTTGGTCATATTGATATTATTACACGGTTTATAATAGGCTGGATGGTACACTTGTATGGGAGGCACCAGAAGAGGAGTTGCCAGACCTCCAAGTTTTTGTCCGAAACTATTTCAGCCACAGCTTTGCTAAATACAGACTTTGGGCAAGATCTCGTTGGTCATATTGATATTATTAGAAGTTTCTACGGTGGCGGGATGGTACATTTGTATGGGAGGTACCAGAAGGGGAGTTGCCAGATCTCCAAGTTTTGTCCGAAACTTTTTGCAACCACAGGTTTACTAAATACAGAATTTGGGCAAGATCGCGTTTGTCATATTGACAATATAACACGGTTTATAAGGGGGGATGGTAAAGGGTGTTTTTTATTGAGGTATAGAACTTCGAATTGAAATAAAACACAAGAAAATCGTTTTAATGTCCATCAATTTGGCTTTATTGGAAGGATAATTTTATGCCATTAATGTTTAAATATGATTTCGGGCATGTGGCCGCAGAGGCTGGCTCGAATAAAGCCAATTCTACAGGTCCAATTTTCAACCACTTGTTGGAACCACAACTCATCCACATTCATGCCATCCAATTCGGGAACAAAATAGTCGGTTATCATGGCTCTATACCGGTCTCCATTAACGGTAACTGACTCTCCAGCATTATTTCGGAAGAAGTATGGCCCAATGACTCCACCAGCCCATAGAGCACACCAAACAGTCAGTTTTTGTGGATGTAATGGCATAAAATGGACGGAACTTGCGGTGAACTTCACGAACTGAACCATTACTTTCGAAATAAATTTGCACGATTTGCAAGCGTTGTTCTTTTGTCAACCTGTTCATGATGAAATGGCAAACCAAACTAAATATTAATCAGTTGACAGCTGACAAAATGGCCGCCAGATAAAAAAGTGATGCCAACTTAAAGTTCTATACCCCAATAAAAAACACCCTTTACATTTGTATGGGAGGTACCAGAAGGGGAGTTGCCAGACTTCCATTTTTTTTTTTTTGGTATCTTCGTTCAGTTGTACCTTAACTAAATACAGACATTGGGCAAGATCGCGTTTGTCATATTGATAATATTATACGGTTTATAAGGGGTTGATGGTACATTTGTATGGGAGGTACCAGAAGGGGAGTTGCCAGACCTCCATGTTTTTGTCCGAAACTTTTTGCAACCACAGCTTTACTAAATACATAATTTGGGCAAAATCGCGTTTGTCATGTTGATACTATTATACGGTTTATGCTACATTTGTATGGGAGTATCAGAAGGGGAGTTGCCAGACCTCCAAGTTTTTGTCCGAAACTTGTCATTTTGATAATATTACACGGATTATAAGGGGGATGGTACACTTGTATGGGAGGTACCAGAAGAGGAGTTGCCAGACCTCCATGTTTTTGTCCGAAACTTTTTGCAACCACAGCTTTACAAAATACATAATTTGGGCAAGATCGCGTTTGTCATATTGATAATATTACACGGTTTATAAGGGGGTGTGGCACATTTGTATGGGAGGTACCCGAAGGGGAGTTTCCAGACCTCCTAGTTTTTGTCTGAACCTTTTTCCAGCCACAGCTTTACTAAATACAGAATTTGGGCAAGATCGCGTTTGTCATATTGATACTATTATACGGTTTATAAGGGGGTGTGGCACATTTGTATGGGAGGTACCAGAAGGGGAGTTGCCAGACCTCCATGTTTTTGTCCGAAACTTTTTGCAACCACAGCTTTACTAAATACATAATTTGGGCAAAATCGCGTTTGTCATGTTGATACTATTATACGGTTTATGCTACATTTGTATGGGAGTATCAGAAGGGGAGTTGCCAGACCTCCAAGTTTTTGTCCGAAACTTGTCATTTTGATAATATTACACGAATTATAAGGGGGATGGTACACTTGTATGGGAGGTACCAGAAGAGGAGTTGCCAGACCTCCATGTTTTTGTCCGAAACTTTTTGCAACCACAGCTTTACAAAATACATAATTTAGGCAAGATCGCGTTTGTCATATTGATAATATTACACGGTTTATAAGGGTGTGTGGCACATTTGTATGGGAGGTACCAGAAGGGGAGTTGCCAGACCTCCATGTTTTTGTCCGAAACTTTTTGCAACCACAGCTTTACTAAATACATAATATGGGCAAAATCGCGTTTGTCATGTTGATACTATTATACGGTTTATGCTACATTTGTATGGGAGTATCAGAAGGGGAGTTGCCAGACCTCCAAGTTTTTGTCCGAAACTTGTCATTTTGATAATATTACACGGATTATAAGGGGGATGGTACACTTGTATGGGAGGTACCAGAAGAGGAGTTGCCAGACCTCCAAGTTTTTGTCCGAAACTATTTCAACCACAGCTTTGCTAAATACAGACTTTGGGCAAGATCTCGTTGAGCATATTGATATTATTACACGTTTATGTGGGGTCGGGATGGTACATTTGTATGGGAGGTACCAGAAGGGGAGTTGCCAGATCTCCAAGTTTTTGTCCGAAACTTTTTCAGAAGGGGTGTTGCAAGACCACCAAGTTTTTGTCCGAAAAATTTTCCAGCCACAGCTTTTCTAAATACAGAATTTGGGCAAGATCGTGTTTGTCCTATTGATAATATTACACGGTTTATAATAGGCTGGATGGTACACTTGTATGGGAGGTACCAGAAGAGGAGTTGCCAGACCTCCAAGTTTTTGTCCGAAACCATTTCAGCCACAGCTTTGCTAAATACAGACTTTGGGCAAGATCTCGTTGAGCATATTGATATTATTACACGTTTATGTGGGGTCGGGATAGAACATTTGTATGGGAGGTACCAGAAGGGGAGTTGCCAGATCTCCAAGTTTTTGTCCGAAACTTTTTGCAACCACAGGTTTACTAAATACAGAATTTGGGCAAGATCGCGTTTGTCATATTGACAATATAACACGGTTTATAAGGGGGGATAGTAAAGGGTGTTTTTTTATTGAGGTATAGAACTTCGAATTGAAATAAAACACAAGAAAATCGTTTTAATGTCCATCAATTTGGCTTTATTGGAAGGATAATTTTATGCCATTAATGTTTAAATATGATTTCGGGCATGTGGCCGCAGCGGCTGGCTCGAATAAAGCCAATTCAACAGGTCCAATTTGCAACCACTTGTTGGAACCACAACTCATCCACATTCATGCCATCCAATTCGGAAACAAAATAGTCGTTTATCATGGCTCTATACCGGTCTCCATTAACGGTAACTGACTCTCCAGCATTATTTCGGAAGAAGTATGGCCCAATGACTCCACCAGCCCATAGAGCACACCAAACAGTCAGTTTTTGTGGATGTAATGGCATAAAATGGACGGAGCTTGCGGTGAACTTCGCGAACTGAACCATTACTTTCGAAATAAATTTGCACGATTTGCAAGCGTTGTTCTTTTGTCAACCTGTTCATGATGAAATGGCAAACCAAACTAAATATTAATCAGTTGACAGCTGACAAAATGGCCGCCAGTTAAAAAAGTGATGCCAACTTAAAGTTCTATACCCCAATAAAAAACACCCTTTACATTTGTATGGGAGGTACCAGAAGGGGAGTTGCCAGACTTCCAATTTTTTTTTGGAAACTTCGTTCAGTTATACCTTAACTAAATACAGACATTGGGCAAGATCCCGTTTAGCATATTGATACTATTATACGGTTTATGGTACATTTGTATGGGAGTATCAGAAGGGGAGTTGTCAGACCTCCAAGTTTTTGTCCGAAACTTTTCGCAACCACAGCTTTACTAAATACATAATTTGGGCAAAATCGCGTTTGTCATATTGATACTATTATACGGTTTATGGTACATTTGTATAGGAGGTACCAGAAGGGGAGTTGCCAGACCTCCTAGTTTTTGTCTGAAGCTATTTCCAGCCACGGCTTTACTAAATACAGAATTTGGGCAAGATCACGTTGGTCATATTGATAATAGTGTACGGTTTATAGGGGGCGGGATGGTACATTTGTATGGGAGGTACCAGAATTGGAGTTGCAAGACCACCAAGTTTTTGTCCGAAACTTTTTCCAGCCACAGCTTTACTAAATACAGAATTTGGGCAAGATCGTGTTTGTCATATTGATAATATTACACGGTTTATAATAGGCTGGATGGTACACTTGTATGGGAGGTACCAGAAGAGGAGTTGCCAGACCTCCAAGTTTTTGTCCGAAACTATTTCAGCCACAGCTTTGCTAAATACAGACTTTGGGCAAGATCTCGTTAAGCATATTGATATTATTACACGTTTCTATGGGGTCGGGATGGTACATTTGTATGGGAGGTACCTGAAAGGGAGTTGCCAGACCTACTAGTTTTTGTCTGAAGCTTTTTTCAGCCACAGCTTTACTAAATACAGAATTTGGGCAAAATCGCGTTTGTCATATTGATAATATTATACGGTTTATAAGGGGTTGATGGTACATTTGTATAGGAGGTACTCGAAGGGGAGTTGCCAGACCTCCTAGTTTTTGTCTGAAGCTTTTTCCAGCCACGGCTTTACTAAATACAGAATTTGGGCAAGATCGCGTTAATCATATTGATAATATTATACGGTTTATAAGGGGCGGGATGGTACATTTGTATGGGAGGTACCAGAAGGGGAATTGCCAGACCTCCAAGTTTTTGTCCGAAACTATTTCAGCCACAGCTTTGCTAAATACAGACTTTGGGCAAGATCTCGTTAAGCATATTGATATTATTACACGTTTCTATGGGGTCGGGATGGTACATTTGTATGGGAGGTACCTGAAAGGGAGTTGCCAGACCTACTAGTTTTTGTCTGAAGCTTTTTCCAGCCACAGCTTTACTAAATACAGAATTAGGGAAAGATCGCGTTTGTCATATTGATAATATTACACGGTTTATAAGGGGGGATGGTACATTTGTACGAATATCGCGTTGGGCGGATTGATATTATTACACGATTTCTAAAGTGAGCGAAATAGCAGATTTGTATGGGAGGTACCAGAAGTGGTTTGGCCATATAGCCCATATGCAATCCCATAAGCAGTTTTGGGTTATACCTTAACTAAATACAGAATTTGGCCAAGATCGAGTTGGGAGTATTGATGTTATTACACGTTTCTACGGGGTCGGGATGGTACATATGTATGGGAGGTACCAGAAGGGGAGTGGTCAGACTTCCATGTTTTTGTTGGAATCATCGTCCAGTTATACCTTAACTAAATACAGAATTTGGGCAAGATCTCGTTGAGAATATTGATATTATTACACGGTTCTAAGGGGTCGGGAAGTCACCAGTGGCCAGACTTCCAAGTTTATGTCTGACACTTTGTACAGTTTGGGCCAAGATGGAGTTGGGCGTATTGATATTATTACACGATTTCTAAAGTGGGCGAAATAGCATATTTGTATGGAAGGTACCCGAAGGGGTACCATATGCAATCCCATAAGCAGTTTTGGGAAAATATTGAGCCATGCCATATTTCAGAGTGATTGTTTAACTCTTTCGAAAGTTAGCGTGCGTACCAGCAGGACAGACGGAAATGGCTCAAACGATTCAGAACGTCATGAATCGAATTTGGTTCAAAGACACCTGGGGTGTAATGTGAATATTTCTAGGTGTTACACTTTTGAGCCGTATCAAATGATATATACCCTCCTACCCGTAGTGTAAGGTTATAAAAAGGGCGGAATATAAAGAGTTTTTCTTGAAAATTGTATGTAGTTAATGCTTTATTAAATATAGAATTTCGGCAAGATTCGATGAGCGAATTTATATAATTATACGATTTCTAAAGGGGTGGAATGGTGCATTTGTATGGGAGGTACCAGAAGGGGGGGGTCGCAGATCTCCAAGTTTTTGTCTGAAACTTTTTGCAACTACAGCTTTACTAAATACAGAATTTGGCGAAAATAGCATTTGTCATATTGATAATATTACACGGTTTATAAGAGGGGGAGTTACCAGACTTCCAATTTTTTGTCCAAAACTGTTTCAGCCACAGCTTTACAAAATACAGAATTTGGGCAAGATCGCGTGGGTCATATTGATATTATTACACGTTTCTACGGTTGTGGGATGGTACATTTGTATGGGAGGTACCAGGGGGGGAGTTGCCAGACCTCCTAGTTGTTGTCTGAAGCTTTTTCCAGCCACAGCTTTACTAAATACAGAATTTGGGCAAGATCGCGTTTGTCATATTCATAATATAACACGGTTTATAAGGGAGATGGTAGATTTGTATGGGAGGTACCAGAAGGGGAGTTGCCAGACTTCCACGATTTTTTGGAATCAGTTATATAGTTCAGTTATACCTTAACTAAATACAGACTTTGGGCAAGATCCCGTTGAGCATATTGATATTATTACACGTTTCTATGGGGTCGGGATGGTACATTTGTATGGGAAGTACCCAAAGGGGTACATTTGTATGGGTACCAGAAGGGGAATTTCCAGACCTCGTATTTTTTGTCTGAAGCTTTTTCCAGCCACAGATTTACTAAATACAGAATTTGTGCATAATCGAGATTTTGTCTTAAGCTTTTTCCAGGTACGGCTTTACTTAATACAGAATTTGGGCAAGATCGCGTTGATCATATTGATAATATTATACGGTTTATAAGGGGCGGGATGGTACATTTGTATGGGAGGTACCAGAAGGGGAGTTGCAAGACCAACAAGTTTTTGTCCGAAACTTTTTGCAACCACAGCTTTACTAAATACATAATTTTGGCAACATCGCGTTTGTCATATTGATATTATTACACGTTTCTACGGTTATGGGATGGTACATTTGTATGGGAGGTACCAAAAGGGGAGTTGCCAGACCTCCAAGTTTTTGTCCGAAACTTTTTCCAGCCACAGCTTTACTAAATACACGGTTTATAAGAGGCGGGTTGGTACTTTTGCATGGGAGGTACCAGAAGGGAAGTTGCCAGACTTCCACGTTTTTTTGGAATCAGTTATATAGTTCAGTTATACCTTAACTAAATACAGACTTTGGGCAAGATCCCGTTGAGCATATTGATATTATTACACGTTTCTATGGGGTCGGGATGGTACATTTGTATGGGAAGTACGCAAAGGGGTACATTTGTATGGGTACCAGAAGGGGAATTGCCAGACCTCGTATTTTTTGTCTGAAGCTTTTTCCAGCCACAGATTTACTAAATACAGAATTTGTGCATAATCGAGATTTTGTCTTAAGCTTTTTCCAGGTACGGCTTTACTTAATACAGAATTTGGGCAAGATCGCGTTGATCATATTGAAAATATTATACGGTTTATAAGGGGCGGGATGGTACATTTGTATGGGAGGTACCAGAAGGGGAGCTGCCAGACCTCCAAGTTTTTGTCCGAAACTATTTCAGCCACAGCTTTGCTAAATACAGACTTTGGTCAAGATCTCGTTGAGCATATTGATATTATTACACGTTTATATGGGGTCGGATGGTACATTTGTATGAGAGGTACCAGAAGGGGAGTTGCCAGATCTCCAAGTTTTTGTCCGAAACTTTTTGCAACCACAGCTTTACTAAATACAGAACTTGGGCAAGATGGTTGTGGTCATATTGATATTATTACATGTTTCTACGGTGGCGGGATGGTACATTTGTATGGGAGGTATCAGAAGGGGAGTTGCCAGACGTCCAATTTTTTGTCCGAAACTTTTTGCAACCACAGCTTTACTAAATACAGAACTTGGGCAAGATGGGTGTGGTCATATTGATATTATTACAAGTTTCTACGGTGGCGGGATGGTACATTTGTATGGGAGGTACCAGAAGGGGAGTTGCCAGATCTCCAAGTTTTTGTCCGAAACTTTTTGCAACCACAGCTTTACTAAATACAGAACTTGGGCAAGATGGGTGTGGTCATATTGATATTATTACAAGTTTCTACGGTGGCGGGATGGTACATTTGTATGGGAGGTATTAGAATGGGAGTTGCCAGACTTCCAATTTTTTGTCCAAAACTTTTTCAGCCACAGCTTTACTAAATACAGAATTTGGCAAGATCGCGTTGGTCATATTGATATTATTACACGTTTCTACGTTGGCGGGATGGTATATTTGGATGGGAGGTACCAGAAGGGGAGTTGTAAGACCTCCACGTTTTTTATCCGAAACTTTTTCCAGCCACAGCTTTACTAAATACAGAATTTGGGCTAGATCGCGTTTGTCATATTGATAATATTACACGGTTTATAAGGGGGGATGGTACATTTGTGTGGGAGGTACCCGAAGGTGAGTTGCCAGACCTCCAAGTTTTTGTCTTAAGCTTTTTCCAGCAACAGCTTTACTAAATACAGAATTTGGGCAAGATCGCGTTTGTCATATTGATAATATTACACGGTTTATAATGGAGGGAGGTATGGGAGGTACCAGAAGGGGAGTTGCCAGACCTCCAAGTTTTTGTCCGAAACTTTTTGCAAACACAGATTTACTAAATACAGGATTTGGGCAAAATCTCGATTTTGTCTGAAGCTTTTTCCAGCCACGGCTTTACTAAATACAGAATTTGGGCAAGATCGCGTTGATCATATTGATAATATTGTACGGTTTATAAGTGGCGGGATGGTACATTTGTATGGGAGGTACCAGAAGGGGAGTTGCAAGACCACCAAGTTTGTGTCCGTAAGTTTTTCCAGCCACAGCTTTACAGAATTTGGGAAAGATCTCGTTGGTCATATTGATATTATTACACGGTTCTAAGGGGTCGGGATGGTACATTTGTATGGGAGGTACCAGAAGGGGAGTGGTCAGACTTCCATGTTTTTGTTGGAATCATCGTCCAGTTATACCTTAACTAAATACAGAATTTGGGCAAGATCTCGTTGAGAATATTGATATTATTACACGGTTCTAAGGGGTCGGGAAGTCACCAGTGGCCAGACTTCCAAGTTTATGTCTGACACTTTGTACAGTATGGGCCAAGATGGAGTTGGGCGTATTGATATTATTACACGATTTCTAAAGTGGGCGAAATAGCATATTTGTATGGAAGGTACCCGAAGGGGTACCATAGCAATCCCATAAGCAGTTTTGGGAAAATATTGAGCCATGCCATATTTCAGAGTGATTGTTTAACTCTTTCGAAAGTTAGCGTGCGTACCAGCAGGACAGACGGAAATGGCTCAAACGATTCAGAACGTCATGAATCGAATTTGGTTCAAAGACACCTGGGGTGTAATGTGAATATTTCTAGGTGTTACACTTTTGAGCCGTATCAAATGATATATACCCTCCTACCCGTAGTGTAAGGTTATAAAAAGGGCGGAATATAAAGAGTTTTTCTTGAAAATTGTATGTAGTTAATGCTTTATTAAATATAGAATTTCGGCAAGATTCGATGAGCGAATTTATATAATTATACGATTTCTAAAGGGGTGGAATGGTGCATTTGTATGGGAGGTACCAGAAGGGGGGGTCGCAGACCACCAAGTTTTTGTCTGAAACTTTTTGCAACTACAGCTTTACTAAATACAGAATTTGGCCAAAATAGCATTTGTCATATTGATAATATTACACGGTTTATAAGAATTGGAGTTACCAGACTTCCAATTTTTTGTCCAAAACTGTTTCAGCCACAGCTTTACAAAATACAGAATTTGGGCAAGATCGCGTGGGTCATATTGATATTATTACACATTTCTACGGTGGCGGGATGGTACATTTGTATGGGAGGTACCAGAAGGGGAGTTGCCAAGCTTCCAATTTTTTGTCCAAATCTTTTTCAGTCACAGCTTTACAGAATTTGGGAAAGATCTCGTTGGTCATATTGATATTATTACACGTTTCTACGGTTGTGGGATGGTACATTTGTATGGGAGGTACCAGAAGGGGAGTTGCCAGACCTCCTAGTTGTTGTCTGAAGCTTTTTCCAGCCACAGCTTTACTAAATACAGAATTTGGGCAAGATCGCGTTTGTCATATTCACAATAAAACTGGGGGGATTGTACATTTAAGGGGGGATTGTACATTTAAGGGGGGATTGTACATTTGTATGGGAGGTACCAGAAGGGGAGTTGCCAGACTTCCAAGTTTTTTTGGAATCTTCGTTCAGTTATACCTTAACTAAATACAGACTTTGGGCAAGATCCCGTTGAGCATATTGATATTATTACACGTTTCTATGGGGTCGGTATGGTACATATGTATGGGAGACCTCCTAGTTTTTGTCTGAAGCGTTTCCAGCCATAGCTTTGCTAAATACAGAATTTGGGCAAAATTGCGTTTGTCATATTGATAATATTATACGGTTTATAAGGGGTTGATGGTACGTTTGTATGGAAGGTACCAGAAGGGGAATTGCAAGACCTCCGAGTTTTTGTCCGAAACTTTTTGCAACCACAGCTTTACTAAATACATAATTTGGGCAAAATCGCGTTTGTCATATTGATATTATTACACGTTTCTACGGTTATGGGATGGTACATTTGTATGGGAGGTACCAGCAGGGGAGTTGCCAGATCTCCAAGTTTTTGTCCGAAGCTTATTCCAGCCACAGCTTTACTAAATACACGGTTTATAAGAGGCGGGTTGGTACTTTTGCATGGGAGGTACCAGAAGGGAAGTTGCCAGACCTCCAAGTTTTTGTCCGAAGCTTTTTCCAGCCACAGATTTACTAAATACAGAATTTGGGCAAGATCGCGTTTGTCATATTGATAATATTACACGTTTATATGGGGTCGGATGGTACATTTGTATGAGAAGTACCAGAAGGGGAGTTGCCAGATCTCCAAGTTTTTGTCCGAAACTATTTCAGCCACAGCTTTGCTAAATACAGACTTTGGTCAAGATCTCGTTGAGCATATTGATATTCTTACACGTTTATATGGGGTCGGGATGGTATATTTGGATGGGAGGTGCCAGAAGGGGAGTTGCCAGACCTCCAAGTTTTTTTCCGAAACTTTTTCCAGCCACAGCTTTACTAAATACAGAACTTGGGCAAGATGGGTGTGGTCATATTGATATTATTACACGTTTCTACGGTGGCGGGATGGTACATTTGTATGGGAGGTATCAGAAGGGGAGTTGCCAGACGTCCAATTTTTTGTCCAAAACTTTTTCAGCCACAGCTTTACTAAATACAGAATTTGGCAAGATCGCGTTGGTCATATTGATATTATTACACGTTTCTACGTTGGCGGGATGGTATATTTGGATGGGAGGTGCCAGAAGGGGAGTTGCCAGACCTCCAAGTTTTTCCGAAACTTTTTCCAGCCACAGCTTTACTAAATACAGAATTTGGGCAAGATCGCGTTTGTCATATTGACAATATAACACGGTTTATAAGAGGGGATGATACATTTGTATGGGAGGTACCAGAAGGGGAGCTGCCAGACTTCCAAGTTTTTTTTTGGAATCTTCATTCAGTTATACCTTAACTAAATACAGACTTTGGGCAAGATCTCGTTGAGCATATTGATATTATTACACGTTTATATGGGGTCGGGATGGTACATTTGTATGGGAGGTACCAGAAGAGGAGTTGCCAGATCTCCAAGTTTTTGTCCGAAACTTTTTGCAACTACAGCTTTACTAAATACAGAACTTTGGCAAGATGGGTGTGGTCATATTGATATTATTACACGTTTCTACGGTGGCGGGATGGTATATTTGTATGGGAGGTATTAGACTTCCAATTTTTTGTCCAAACCTTTTTCAGCCACAGCTTTACTAAATACAGAATTTGGCAAGATCGCGTTGGTCATATTGATATTATTACACGTTTCTACGTTGGCGGGATGGTATATTTGGATGGGAGGTACCAGAAGGGGAGTTGCCAGACCTCCACGTTTTTTATCCGAAACTTTTTCCAGCCACAGCTTTACTAAATACAGAATTTGGGCTAGATCGCGTTTGTCATATTGATAATATTACACGGTTTATAAGGGGGGATGCTACATTTGTGTGGGAGGTACCCGAAGGTGAGTTGCCAGACCTCCAAGTTTTTGTCTTAAGCTTTTTCAGCCACAGCTTTACTAAATACAGAATTTGGGCAAGATCGCGTTTGTCATATTGATATTATTACACGTTTATATGGGGTCGGGATGGTACATTTGTATGGGAGGTACCAGAAGGGGAGTTGCCAGATCTCCAAGTTTTTGTCCGAAACTTTTTGCAACCACAGCTTTACTAAATACAGAACTTGGGCAAGATGGGTGTGGTCATATTGATATTATTACACGTTTCTACGTTGGCGGGATGGTATATTTGGATGGGAGGTACCAGAAGGGGAGTTGTAAGACCTCCACGTTTTTTATCCGAAACTTTTTCCAGCCACAGCTTTACTAAATACAGAATTTGGGCTAGATCGCGTTTGTCATATTGATAATATTACACGGTTTATAAGGGGGGATGGTACATTTGTGTGGGAGGTACCCGAAGGTGAGTTGCCAGACCTCCAAGTTTTTGTCTTAAGCTTTTTCCAGCAACAGCTTTACTAAATACAGAATTTGGGCAAGATCGCGTTTGTTATATTGATAATATTACACGGTTTATAATGGAGGGAGGTATGGGAGGTACCAGAAGGGGAGTTGCAAGACCACCAAGTTTGTGTCCGTAACTTTTTCCAGCCACAGATTTACTAAATACAGAATTTGGGCAAGATCGCGTTTGTCATATTGATAATATTACACGGTTTATAATAGGCTGGATGGCACATATGTATGGGAAGTACCAGAAGAGGAGTTGCCAGATCTCCAAGTTTTTGTCCGAAACTTTTTGCAACCACAGCTTTACTAAATACAGAACTTGGGCAAGATGGGTGTGGTCATATTGATATTATTACAAGTTTCTACGGTGGCGGGATGGTACATTTGTATGGGAGGTATTGGAATGGGAGTTGCCAGACTTCCAATTTTTTGTCCAAAACTTTTTCAGCCACAGCTTTACTAAATACAGAATTTGGCAAGATCGCGTTGGTCATATTGATATTATTACACGTTTCTACGTTGGCGGGATGGTATATTTGGATGGGAGGTACCAGAAGGGGAGTTGTAAGACCTCCACGTTTTTTATCCGAAACTTTTTCCAGCCACAGCTTTACTAAATACAGAATTTGGGCTAGATCGCGTTTGTCATATTGATAATATTACACGGTTTATAAGGGGGGATGGTACATTTGTGTGGGAGGTACCCGAAGGTGAGTTGCCAGACCTCCAAGTTTTTGTCTTAAGCTTTTTCCAGCAACAGCTTTACTAAATACAGAATTTGGGCAAGATCGCGTTTGTTATATTGATAATATTACACGGTTTATAATGGAGGGAGGTATGGGAGGTACCAGAAGGGGAGTTGCCAGACCTCCAAGTTTTTGTCCGAAACTTTTTGCAAACACAGATTTACTAAATACAGGATTTGGGCAAAATCTCGATTTTGTCTGAAGCTTTTTCCAGCCACGGCTTTACTAAATACAGAATTTGGGCAAGATCGCGTTGATCATATTGATAATATTGTACGGTTTATAAGTGGCGGGATGGTACATTTGTATGGGAGGTACCAGAAGGGGAGTTGCAAGACCACCAAGTTTGTGTCCGTTAGTTTTTCCAGCCACAGCTTTACAGAATTTGGGAAAGATCTCGTTGGTCATATTGATATTAGTACACGGTTCTAAGGGGTCGGGATGGTACATTTGTATGGGAGGTACCAGAAGGGGAGTGGTCAGACTTCCATGTTTTTGTTGGAATCATCGTCCAGTTATACCTTAACTAAATACAGAATTTGGGCAAGATCTCGTTGAGAATATTGATATTATTACACGGTTCTAAGGGGTCGGGAAGTCACCAGTGGCCAGACTTCCAAGTTTATGTCTGACACTTTGTACAGTATGGGCCAAGATGGAGTTGGGCGTATTGATATTATTACACGATTTCTAAAGTGGGCGAAATAGCATATTTGTATGGAAGGTACCCGAAGGGGTACCATAGCAATCCCATAAGCAGTTTTGGGAAAATATTGAGCCATGCCATATTTCAGAGTGATTGTTTAACTCTTTCGAAAGTTAGCGTGCGTACCAGCAGGACAGACGGAAATGGCTCAAACGATTCAGAACGTCATGAATCGAATTTGGTTCAAAGACACCTGGGGTGTAATGTGAATATTTCTAGGTGTTACACTTTTGAGCCGTATCAAATGATATATACCCTCCTACCCGTAGTGTAAGGTTATAAAAAGGGCGGAATATAAAGAGTTTTTCTTGAAAATTGTATGTAGTTAATGCTTTATTAAATATAGAATTTCGGCAAGATTCGATGAGCGAATTTATATAATTATACGATTTCTAAAGGGGTGGAATGGTGCATTTGTATGGGAGGTACCAGAAGGGGGGGTCGCAGACCACCAAGTTTTTGTCTGAAACTTTTTGCAACTACAGCTTTACTAAATACAGAATTTGGCCAAAATAGCATTTGTCATATTGATAATATTACACGGTTTATAAGAATTGGAGTTACCAGACTTCCAATTTTTTGTCCAAAACTGTTTCAGCCACAGCTTTACAAAATACAGAATTTGGGCAAGATCGCGTGGGTCATATTGATATTATTACACATTTCTACGGTGGCGGGATGGTACATTTGTATGGGAGGTACCAGAAGGGGAGTTGCCAAGCTTCCAATTTTTTGTCCAAATCTTTTTTAGTCACAGCTTTACAGAATTTGGGAAAGATCTCGTTGGTCATATTGATATTATTACACGTTTCTACGGTTGTGGGATGGTACATTTGTATGGGAGGTACCAGAAGGGGAGTTGCCAGACCTCCTAGTTGTTGTCTGAAGCTTTTTCCAGCCACAGCTTTACTAAATACAGAATTTGGGCAAGATCGCGTTTGTCATATTCACAATAAAACTGGGGGGATTGTACATTTAATGGGGGGATTGTACATTTGTATGGGAGGTACCAGAAGGGGAGTTGCCAGACTTCCAAGTTTTTTTGGAATCTTCGTTCAGTTATACCTTAACTAAATACAGACTTTGGGCAAGATCCCGTTGAGCATATTGATATTATTACACGTTTCTATGGGGTCGGTATGGTACATATGTATGGGAGACCTCCTAGTTTTTGTCTGAAGCGTTTCCAGCCATAGCTTTGCTAAATACAGAATTTGGGCAAAATTGCGTTTGTCATATTGATAATATTATACGGTTTATAAGGGGTTGATGGTACGTTTGTATGGAAGGTACCAGAAGGGGAATTGCAAGACCTCCGAGTTTTTGTCCGAAACTTTTTGCAACCACAGCTTTACTAAATACATAATTTGGGCAAAATCGCGTTTGTCATATTGATATTATTACACGTTTCTACGGTTATGGGATGGTACATTTGTATGGGAGGTACCAGCAGGGGAGTTGCCAGATCTCCAAGTTTTTGTCCGAAGCTTATTCCAGCCACAGCTTTACTAAATACACGGTTTATAAGAGGCGGGTTGGTACTTTTGCATGGGAGGTACCAGAAGGGAAGTTGCCAGACCTCCAAGTTTTTGTCCGAAGCTTTTTCCAGCCACAGATTTACTAAATACAGAATTTGGGCAAGATCGCGTTTGTCATATTGATAATATTACACGTTTATATGGGGTCGGATGGTACATTTGTATGAGAAGTACCAGAAGGGGAGTTGCCAGATCTCCAAGTTTTTGTCCGAAACTATTTCAGCCACAGCTTTGCTAAATACAGACTTTGGTCAAGATCTCGTTGAGCATATTGATATTATTACACGTTTATATGGGGTCGGGATGGTATATTTGGATGGGAGGTGCCAGAAGGGGAGTTGCCAGACCTCCAAGTTTTTTTCCGAAACTTTTTCCAGCCACAGCTTTACTAAATACAGAACTTGGGCAAGATGGGTGTGGTCATATTGATATTATTACACGTTTCTACGGTGGCGGGATGGTACATTTGTATGGGAGGTATCAGAAGGGGAGTTGCCAGACGTCCAATTTTTTGTCCAAAACTTTTTCAGCCACAGCTTTACTAAATACAGAATTTGGCAAGATCGCGTTGGTCATATTGATATTATTACACGTTTCTACGTTGGCGGGATGGTATATTTGGATGGGAGGTGCCAGAAGGGGAGTTGCCAGACCTCCAAGTTTTTCCGAAACTTTTTCCAGCCACAGCTTTACTAAATACAGAATTTGGGCAAGATCGCGTTTGTCATATTGACAATATAACACGGTTTATAAGAGGGGATGATACATTTGTATGGGAGGTACCAGAAGGGGAGCTGCCAGACTTCCAAGTTTTTTTTTGGAATCTTCGTTCAGTTATACCTTAACTAAATACAGACTTTGGGCAAGATCTCGTTGAGCATATTGATATTATTACACGTTTATATGGGGTCGGGATGGTACATTTGTATGGGAGGTACCAGAAGAGGAGTTGCCAGATCTCCAAGTTTTTGTCCGAAACTTTTTGCAACTACAGCTTTACTAAATACAGAACTTGGGCAAGATGGGTGTGGTCATATTGATATTATTACACGTTTCTACGGTGGCGGGATGGTATATTTGTATGGGAGGTATTAGAAGGGGAGTTGCCAGACTTCCAATTTTTTGTCCAAACCTTTTTCAGCCACAGCTTTACTAAATACAGAATTTGGCAAGATCGCGTTGGTCATATTGATATTATTACACGTTTCTACGTTGGCGGGATGGTATATTTGGATGGGAGGTACCAGAAGGGGAGTTGCCAGACCTCCACGTTTTTTATCCGAAACTTTTTCCAGCCACAGCTTTACTAAATACAGAATTTGGGCTAGATCGCGTTTGTCATATTGATAATATTACACGGTTTATAAGGGGGGATGCTACATTTGTGTGGGAGGTACCCGAAGGTGAGTTGCCAGACCTCCAAGTTTTTGTTTTAAGCTTTTTCAGCCACAGCTTTACTAAATACAGAATTTGGGCAAGATCGCGTTTGTCATATTGATAATATTACACGGTTTATAATGGAGGGAGGTATGGGAGTAACCAGAAGGGGAGTTGCCAGACCTCCAAGTTTTTGTCCGAAACTTTTTGCAAACACAGATTTACTAAATACAGGATTTGGGTAAAATCTCGATTTTGTCTGAAGATTTTTCCAGCCACGGCTTTACTAAATACAGAATTTGGGCAAGATCGCGTTGATCATATTGATAATATTGTACGGTTTATAAGTGGCGGGATGGTACATTTGTATGGGAGGTACCAGAAGGGGAGTTGCAAGACCACCAAGTTTGTGTCCGTAACTTTTTCCAGCCACAGATTTACTAAATACAGAATTTGGGCAAGATCGCGTTTGTCATATTGATAATATTACACGGTTTATAATAGGCTGGATGGCACATATGTATGGGAAGTACCAGAAGAGGAGTTGCCAGACCTCCAAGTTTTTGTCTGAAGCTTTTTCAGCCACATCTTTACTATAAACAGAATTTGGGCAAAATCGCGTTTGTCATATTGATAATATTATACGGTTTATGGTACATGGGAGGTACCAGAAGGGAGTTGCCAGACATCCAAGTTTTTGTCCGAAACTTTTTGCAACCACAGCTTTACTAAATACATAATTTGGGCAAAATCTCGTTTGTCATATTGATATTATTACACGTTTCTACGGTTATGGGATGGTACATTTGTATGGGAGGTATCAGCAGGGGAGTTGCCAGATCTCCAAGTTTTTGTCCGAAGCTTATTCCCGCCACAGCTTTACTAAATACACGGTTTATACGAGACGGGTTGGTACTTTTGCATGGGAGGTACCAGAAGGGAAGTTGCCAGACCTCCAAGTTTTTGTCCGAAGCTTTTTCCCGCCACAGCTTTACTAAATACAGAATTTCGGCAAAATCGCGTTTGTCATATTGATAATATTATACGGTTAATAAAGGGGGGGGGGGGTGAGGTGGTATATTTGTATAATGGGTACCAGAAGGGGAATTGCCAGACCTCGCATTTGTTGTCTGAAGCTTTTTCCAGCCACAGCTTTACTAAATACAGAATTTGGGCAAGATCGCGTTTGTAATATTGATAATATTACACTGTTAATAAGGGGGATTGTATATTTGTATGGGAGGTACCAGAAGGGGAGTTGCCAGACTTCCAAGTTTTTTTGGAATCTTCGTTCAGTTATACCTTAACTAAATACAGACTTTGGGCAAGATCCCGTTGATCATATTGATATTATTACACGTTTCTATGGGGTCGGGATGGTACATTTGTATGGGAGGTACCCGAAGGGGAGTTGCCAGACCTCCTAGTTTTTGTCTGAAGCGTTTTCCAGCCATAGCTTTGCTAAATACAGAATTTGGGCAAAATTGCGTTTGTCATATTGATAATATTATACGGTTTATAAGGGGTTGATGGTACATTTGTATGGGAGGTACCAGAAGGGGATTTGCAAGACCTCCAAGTTTTTGTCCGAAACTTTTGTTATATTTGTATAATGGGTACCAGAAGGGGAATTGCCAGACCTCGTATTTTTTGTCTGAAGCTTTTTCCAGCCACAGCTTTACTAAATACAGAATTTGGGCAAGATCGCGTTTGTCATATTGATACTATTACACGGTTTATAATGGAGGGAGGTACCAGAAGGGGAGTTGCCAGACCTCCAAGTTTTTGTCCGGAACTTTTTGCAAACACAGATTTACTAAATACAGGATTTGGGCAAAATCGAGATTTTGTCTGAAGCTTTTTCCAGCCACAGATTTACTAAATACAGAATTTGGGCAAGATCGCGATTGTCATATTCATAATATAACACGGTTTATAAGGGAGATGGTAGATTTGTATGGGAGGTACCAGAAGGGGAGTTGCCAGACTTCCAAGTTTTTTTGGAATCTTCGTTCAGTTATACCTTAACTAAATACAGACTTTGGGCAAGATCCCGTTGAGCATATTGATATTATTACACGTTTATATGGTGTCGGGATGGTACATTTGTATGGGAAGTACCCGAAGGGGTACATTTGTATGGGTACCAGAAGGGGAATTGCCAGACCTCGTATTTTTTGTCTGAAGCTTTTTCCAGCCACAGCTTTACTAAATACAGAATTTGGGCAAGATCGCGTTTGTAATATTGATAATACTACACGGTTAATAAGGGGGATGGTATATTTGTATGGGAGGTACCAGAAGGGGAGTTGCAAGACCTCCAAGTTGTTGTCGGAAACTTTTTCCAGCCACAGCTTTACTAAATACAGAATTTGAGCAAGATCGCGTTTGTCATATTGATAATATTATACGGTTTATAAGTGGCGGGATGGTACATTTGTATGGGAGGTACCAGAAGGGGAGTTGCAAGACCACCAAGTTTTTGTCAGAAACTTTTTGCAACCACAGCTTTACTAAATACATAATTTGGGCAAGATCGCGTTTGTCATATTGATATTATTACACGTTTCTACGGTTATGGGATGGTACATTTGTATGGGAGGTACCAGAAGGGGAGTTGCCAGACCTCCAAGTTTTTGTCCGAAACTTTTTCCAGCCACAGCTTTACTAAATACACGGTTTATAAGAGGCGGGTTGGTACTAATGCATGGGAGGTACCAGAAGGGAAGTTGCCAGACCTCCAAGTTTTTGGCCGAAACTTTTTCCAGCCACAGCATTACTAAGTACAGAATTTGGGCAAGATCGCGCGTGTCATACTGATAATATTACACGGTTTATAAGGGGGGATGGTATATTTGTATGGGAGGTACCAGAAGGGGAGTTGCAAGACCACCAAGTTTGTGTCCGAAACTTTTTCCAGCCACAGTTTTACTAAATACAGAATTTGGGCAAGATCGCGTTTGTCATATTGATAATATTACACGGTTTATAATGGAGGGAGGTATGGGAGGTACCAGAAGGGGAGTTGCCACACCTCCAAGTTTTTGTCCGAAACTTTTTGCAAACACAGATTTACTAAATACAGGATTTGGGCAAAATCGACATTTTGTCTGATGCTTTTTCCAGCCACGGCTTTACTTAATATAGAATTTGGGCAAGATCGCGTTGATTATATTGATAATATTACACGGTTTATAATAGGCTGGATGGTACATTTGTAAGGGAGGTACCAGAAGGGGAGTTGCCAGATCTCCAAGTTTTTGTCCGAAACTTTTTGCAACCACAGCTTTACTAAATACAGAACTTGGGCAAGATGGGTGTGGTCATATTGATATTATTACACGTTTCTACGGTGGCGGGATAGTACATTTGTATGGGAGGTATCAGAAGGGGAGTTGCCAGACGTCCAATTTTTTGTCAAAAACTTTTTCAGCCACAGCTTTACTAAATACAGAATTTAGCAAGATCGCGTTGGTCATATTGATATTATTACACGTTTCTACGTTGGCGGGATGGTATATTTGGAAGGGAGGTGCCAGAAGGGGAGTTGCCAGACCTCCAAGTTTTTGTCCGAAACTTTTTCCAGCCACAGCTTTACTAAATACAGAATTTGGGCAAGATCGCGTTTGTCATATTGATAATATTACACGGTTTATAATAGGCTGGATGGTACATTTGTAAGGGAGGTACCAGAAGGGGAGTTGCCAGATCTCCAAGTTTTTGTCCGAAACTTTTTGCAACCACAGCTTTACTAAATACAGAACTTGGGCAAGATGGGTGTGGTCATATTGATATTATTACACGTTTCTACGTTGGCGGGATGGTACATTTGTATGGGAGGTACCAGAAGGGGAGTTGCAAGACCACCAAGTTTGAGTCCGAAACTTTTTCCAGCCACAGTTTTACTAAATACAGAATTTGGGCAAGATCGCGTTTGTCATATTGATAATATTACACGGTTTATAATAGGCTGGATGGTACATTTGTAAGGGAGGTACCAGAAGGGGAGTTGCCAGATCTCCAAGTTTTTGTCCGAAACTTTTTGCAACCACAGCTTTACTAAATACAGAACTTGGGCAAGATGGGTGTGGTCATATTGATATTATTACACGTTTCTACGGTGGCGGGATGGTACATTTGTATGGGAGGTATCAGAAGGGGAGTTGCCAGACGTCCAATTTTTTGTCAAAAACTTTTTCAGCCACAGCTTTACTAAATACAGAATTTAGCAAGATCGCGTTGGTCATATTGATATTATTACACGTTTCTACGTTGGCGGGATGGTATATTTGGAAGGGAGATACCAGAAGGGGAGTTGCCAGACCTCCAAGTTTTTGTCCGAAACTATTTCAGCCACAGCTTTGCTAAATACAGACTTTGGTCAAGATCTCGTTGAGCATATTGATATTATTACACGTTTATATGGGGTCGGATGGTACATTTGTATGAGAGGTACCAGAAGGGGAGTTGCCAGAACTCCAAGTTTTTGTCCGAAACTTTTTGCAACCACAGCTTTACTAAATACAGAATTTGGGCAAGATCGCATTGGTAATATTGATATTATTACACGTTTCTACGGTGGCGGGATGGTACATTTGTATGGGAGGTATCAGAAGGAGAGTTGCCAGACGTCCAATTTTTTGTCAAAAACTTTTTCAGCCACAGCTTTACTAAATACAGAATTTGGCAAGATCGCGTTGGTCATATTGATATTATTACACGTTTCTACGTTGGCGGATGGTATATTTGGAAGGGAGGTGCCAGAAGGGGAGTTGCCAGACCTCCAAGTTTTTGTCTGAAGCTTTTTCCAGCCACAGCTTTACTAAATACAGAATTTGGGCAAGATCGCGTTTGTCATATTGACAATATAACACGGTTTATAAGAGGGGATTGTACATTTGTATGGGAGGTACCAGAAGGGGAGTTGTCAGACTTCCAAGTTTTTTTTTGGAATCTTCGTTCAGTTATACCTTAACTAAATACAGACTTTGGGCAAGATCTCGTTGAGCATATTGATATTATTACACGTTTATATGGGGTCGGGATGGTACATATGTATGGGAGGTACCAGAAGGGGAGTTGCCAGACCTCCAAGTTTTTGTCCGAAACTTTTTGCAACCACAGCTTTACTAAATACATAATTTGGGCAAAATCGCGTTTGTCATATTGATATTATTACACGTTTCTACGGTTGTGGGATGGTACATTTGTACGGGTGGTACCAGAAGGGGAGTTGCCAGACTTCCAAGTTTTTTTTGAAATCTTCGTTCAGTTATACCTTAACTAAATACAGACTTTGGGCAAGATCTCGTTGAGCATATTGATATTATTACACGTTTCTATGGGGTCGGGATGGTACATTTGTATGGGAGGTACCAGAAGGGGAGTTGCCAGACCTCCAAGTTTTTTATCCGAAACTTTTTCCAGCCACAGCTTTACTAAATACAGGATTTGGGCTAGATCGCCTTTGTCATATTGATAATATTACACGGTTTATTAGGGGGGATGGTACATTTGTGTGGGAGGTACCCGAAGGGGAGTTGCCAGACCTCCAAGTTTTTGTCTGAAGCTTTTTCCAGCCACAGCTTTACTAAATACAGAATTTGGGCAAGATCGCGTTTGTCATATTGACAATATAACACGGTTTATAAGAGGGGATGGTACATTTGTATGGGAGGTACCAGAAGGGGAGCTGCCAGACTTCCAAGTTTTTTTTTGGAATCTTCGTTCAGTTATACCTTAACTAAATACAGACTTTGGGCAAGATCTCGTTGAGCATATTGATATTATTACACGTTTATATGGGGTCGGGATGGTACATTTGTATGGGAGGTACCAGAAGGGGAGTTGCCAGATCTCCAAGTTTTTGTCCGAAACTTTTTGCAACCACAGCTTTACTAAATACAGAACTTGGGCAAGATGGGTGTGGTCATATTGATATTATTACAAGTTTCTACGGTGGCGGGATGGTACATTTGTATGGGAGGTATTAGAAGGGGAGTTGCCAGACTTCCAATTTTTTGTCCAAAACTTTTTCAGCCACAGCTTTACTAAATACAGAATTTGGCAAGATCGCGTTGGTCATATTGATATTATTACACGTTTCTACGTTGGCGGGATGGTATATTTGGATGGGAGGTACCAGAAGGGGAGTTGCCAGACCTCCACGTTTTTTATCCGAAACTTTTTCCAGCCACAGCTTTACTAAATACAGAATTTGGGCTAGATCGCGTTTGTCATATTGATAATATTACACGGTTTATAAGGGGGGATGGTACATTTGTGTGGGATGTACCCGAAGGTGAGTTGCCAGACCTCCAAGTTTTTGTCTTAAGCTTTTTCCAGCCACAGCTTTACTAAATACAGAATTTGGGCAAGATCGCGTTTGTCATATTGATAATATTACACGGTTTATAATGGAGGGAGGTATGGGAGGTACCAGAAGGGGAGTTGCCAGACCTCCAAATTTTTGTCCGAAACTTTTTGCAAACACAGATTTACTAAATACAGGATTTGGGCAAAATCTCTATTTTGTCTGAAGCTTTTTCCAGCCACGGCTTTACTAAATACAGAATTTGGGCAAGATCGCGTTTATCATATTGATAATATTACACGGTTCTAAGGGGTCGGGATGGTACATTTGTATGGGAGGTACCAGAAGGGGAGTTGCAAGACCACCAAGTTTGTGTCCGTAACTTTTTCCAGCCACAGCTTTACAGAATTTGGGAAAGATCTCGTTGGTCATATTGATATTATTACACGGTTCTAAGGGGTCGGGATGGTACATTTGTATGGGAGGTACCAGAAGGGGAGTGGTCAGACTTCCATGTTTTTGTTGGAATCATCGTCCAGTTATACCTTAACTAAATACAGAATTTGGGCAAGATCTCGTTGAGAATATTGATATTATTACACGGTTCTAAGGGGTCGGGAAGTCACCAGTGGCCAGACTTCCAAGTTTATGTCTGACACTTTGTACAGTTTGGGCCAAGATGGAGATGGGCGTATTGATATTATTACACGATTTCTAAAGTGGGCGAAATATCATATTTGTATGGAAGGTACCCGAAGGGGTACCATAGCAATCCCATAAGCAGTTTTGGGAAAATATTGAGCCATGCCATATTTCAGAGTGATTGTTTAACTCTTTCGAAAGTTAGCGTGCGTACCAGCAGGACAGACGGAAATGGCTCAAACGATTCAGAACGTCATGAATCGAATTTGGTTCAAAGACACCTGGGGTGTAATGTGAATATTTCTAGGTGTTACACTTTTGAGCCGTATCAAATGATATATACCCTCCTACCCGTAGTGTAAGGTTATAAAAAGGGCGGAATATAAAGAGTTTTTCTTGAAAATTGTATGTAGTTAATGCTTTATTAAATATAGAATTTCGGCAAGATTCGATGAGCGAATTTATATAATTATACGATTTTTAAAGGGGTGGAATGGTGCATTTGTATGGGAGGTACCAGAAGGGGGGGTCGCAGACCACCAAGTTTTTGTCTGAAACTTTTTGCAACTACAGCTTTACTAAATACAGAATTTGGCCAAAATAGCATTTGTCATATTAATAATATTACACGATTTATAAGAAGGGGAGTTACCAGACTTCCAATTTTTTGTCCAAAACTGTTTCAGCCACAGCTTTACAAAATACAGAATTTGGGCAAGATCGCGTGGGTCATATTGATATTATTACACATTTCTACGGTGGCGGGATGGTACATTTGTATGGGAGGTACCAGAAGGGTAGTTGCCAAGCTTCCAATTTTTTGTCCAAATCTTTTTCAGTCACAGCTTTACAGAATTTGGGAAAGATCTCGTTGGTCATATTGATATTATTACACGTTTTTACGGTTGTGGGATGGTACATTTGTATGGGAGGTACCAGAAGGGGAGTTGCCAGACCTCCTAGTTGTTGTCTGAAGCTTTTTCCAGCCACAGCTTTACTAAATACAGAATTTGGGCAAGATCGCGTTTGTCATATTCACAATAAAACTGGGGGGATTGTACATTTAAGGGGGGATGGTACATTTGTATGGGAGGTACCAGAAGGGGGGTCGCAGACCACCAAGTTTTTGTCTGAAACTTTTTGCAACTACAGCTTTACTAAATACAGAATTTGGCCAAAATAGCATTTATCATATTGATAATATTACACGGTTTATAAGAAGGGGAGTTACCAGACTTCCAATTTTTTGTCCAAAACTGTTTCAGCCACAGCTTTACAAAATACAGAATTTGGGCAAGATCGCGTGGGTCATATTGATATTATTACACATTTCTACGGTGGCGGGATGGTACATTTGTATGGGAGGTACCAGAAGGGGAGTTGCCAAGCTTCCAATTTTTTGTCCAAATCTTTTTCAGTCACAGCTTTACAGAATATTATACGGTTTATAAGGGGCGGGATGGTACATTTGTATGGGAGGTACCAGAAGGGGAGTTGCAAGACCAACAAGTTTTTGTCCGAAACTTTTTGCAACCACAGCTTTACTAAATACATAATTTGGGCAAAATCGCGTTTGTCATATTGATATTATTACACGTTTCTACGGTTATGGGATGGTACATTTGTATGGGAGGTACCAGAAGGGGAGTTGCCAGACCTCCAAGTTTTTGTCCGAAACTTTTTCCAGCCACAGCTTTACTAAATACACGGTTTATAAGAGGCGGGTTGGTACTTTTGCATGGGAGGTACCAGAAGGGAAGTTGCCAGACCTCCAAGTTTTTGTCCGAAGCTTTTTCCAGCTACGGCTTTACTTAATACAGAATTTGGGCAAGATCGCGTTGATCATATTGATAATATTATACGGTTTATAAGGGGCGGGATGGTACATTTGTATGGGAGGTACCAGAAGCGGAGTTGCTAGACCACCAAGTTTGTGTCCGAAACTTTTTCCAGCCACAGCTTTACTAAATACAGAATTTGGGCAAGATCGCGTTTGTCATATTGATAATATTACACGGTTTATAATAGGCTGGATGGTACATTTGTATGGGAGATACCAGAAGGGGAGTTGCCAGACCTCCAAGTTTTTGTCCGAAACTATTTCAGCCACAGCTTTGCTAAATTCAGACTTTGGTCAAGATCTCGTTGAGCATATTGATATTATTACACGTTTATATGGGGTCGGATGGTACATTTGTATGAGAGTTGCCAGATCTCCAAGTTTTTGTCCGAAACTTTTTGCAACCACAGCTTTACTAAATACAGAACTTGGGCAAGATGGGTGTGGTCATATTGATATTATTACACGTTTCTACGGTGGCGGGATGGTACATTTGTATGGGAGGTATCAGAAGGGGAGTTGCCAGACGTCCAATTTTTTGTCCAAAACTTTTTCAGCCACAGCTTTACTAAATACAGAATTTGGCAAGATCGCGTTGGTCATATTGATATTATTACACGTTTATATGGGGTCGGGATGGTACATATGTATGGGAGGTACCAGAAGGGGAGTTGCCAGACCTCCAAGTTTTTGTCCGAAACTTTTTGCAACCACAGCTTTACTAAATACATAATTTGGGCAAAATCGCGTTTGTCATATTGATATTATTACACGTTTCTACGGTTGTGGGATGGTACATTTGTACGGGTGGTACCAGAAGGGGAGTTGCCAGACTTCCAAGTTTTTTTTGAAATCTTCGTTCAGTTATACCTTAACTAAATACAGACTTTGGGCAAGATCTCGTTGAGCATATTGATATTATTACACGTTTCTATGGGGTCGGGATGGTACATTTGTATGGGAGGTACCAGAAGGGGAGTTGCCAGACCTCCAAGTTTTTTATCCGAAACTTTTTCCAGCCACAGCTTTACTAAATACAGGATTTGGGCTAGATCGCGTTTGTCATATTGATAATATTACACGGTTTATAAGGGGGGATGGTACATTTGTGTGGGAGGTACCCGAAGGGGAGTTGCCAGACCTCCAAGTTGTTGTCTGAAGCTTTTTCCAGCCACAGCTTTACTAAATACAGAATTTGGGCAAGATCGCGTTGGTCATATTGATATTATTACACGTTTCTACTTTGGCGGGATGGTATATTTGGATGGGAGGTACCAGAAGGGGAGTTGCCAGACCTCCACGTTTTTTATCCGAAACTTTTTCCAGCCACAGCTTTACTAAATACAGAATTTGGGCTAGATCGCGTTTGTCATATTGATAATATTACACGGTTTATAAGGGGGGATGGTACATTTGTATGGGAGGTACCAGAAGGGGAGCTGCCAGACTTCCAAGTTTTTTTTTGGAATCTTCGTTCAGTTATACCTTAACTAAATACAGACTTTGGGCAAGATCTCGTTGAGCATATTGATATTATTACACGTTTATCAGTCTGGTGTTGACTGTGATTGCGTACACACGTACAATATTTCTGTGTTCTTCAAAGTGATTTTGTTCATAAAAGTAAACAAAACTTCTAAAAACAATAACAACATTTCTTCTCTGAGTAAAAGAGTAACAATAACAACTAGTGCACTTTAGTTCGTGGGTGAACTCTTCAACCATGGATGAAGATGACACAGGAGATGAAAGCGAAGTAAACTGGCAAGTGGTGCCCGCGAAAAAAAGAGATCGAAGTGAATCGCCGAAAATATTCATTAGCAAAAGAATAAACAACAACGACGATAGTAACTCAACTAGCTGTAGCAAAGCCAACAACAACATTGCTGCTTCTAAAATACCATCACTGCATCTGAATGCAAGTACGTCAAAGCAAGCATTGGCGTTCAGCAGTAAAACAAAAACAACTAGCAACCGGTTCTCTGCCCTTAGTACCAATGACAATGACACTGATGTTGATGAAGATGACGATGAAGAAGATATGGAAGAAAACAAAACCCCCAAACCTCCGCAAATAGTTATACCAAACGTCGCCAATATTAGTGCTATGGTAAAGAATTTTGCGTCAATTATTTCTCCAGATGGTTTCACCTATAAATCTATGCATGACGGTCAAATAAGAGTTATGACAAACACAGTATCATGGTACAGAATACTAGTGAAGCACCTCAACGATAAAAAAATTAATTTTCATACATATCAACTTAAAGAAAGTCGGGCTTATAGAGTTGTTATAAAAAACTTACACCAATCAACGCCAATTGACGATATTAAAATGTTTATTGAAGGAAAGGGACATAAAGTAAGAAATATTGTAAATATTCGCAAACGTATAACTAAAGAGCCAATGCCTATGTTTTTTGTTGACATTGAACCAGCCAATAACAATAAAGATATCTACGATCTTAGACATATCAAAAACGCTATTGTTAAAGTAGAACCACCTAGAAAAACACACGACCTCGTCCAATGCCATCGTTGCCAGGAATTTGGACACACCAAAGCATATTGTAAAAAGTCTGTAAATTGTGTTAAATGTGGATTAGGCCATCTTACATCAGCGTGCAGAAAAAATAGAGAAACGCCAGCACGTTGCGTGAATTGTCTTCAAAACCATCCGGCAAATTATAAAGGCTGTATAGTTTACCAAAACTTAATCAAAAGACGTCCGCAAAACAATAATAATACTAGAAACCGACACCAAAAAGAGACAAATTTTTCATGGAATGATACAGACTTTCCTTATTTGCACGACGAAACTACCAAACCTAACAGTCAAAACAATAATTTTTCATATTCTGAAGCTTTGAAAACGAAAGAATCTTCTTCTTTTAATAAAATAGAAACACTTCTACAGAAACAAATCGAACTTACCAACACTCTTTTAAGAATGATGTCAGTTCTAATAACAAAACTATGCAATTAGATGTAAAAATTGCTATATGGAATGCTAATGGGCTTTCCAACCATACTCTTGAAATAGAAGTTTTTCTACATACACATTTTATAGATATACTTATGGTATCAGAAACACACTTCACAAACAAGACTTATTTTAAAATCAGAGGCTATGATTTGATTAAGGCCAATCATCCAGATGAAAAAGCACATGGTGGCGCAGCTATTCTTGTAAAATCTACCATTAAATATGAAATATCTGAAACCATTAGAAAACCACACTTACAAGCAGCTTCAATAACAGTCAAATGCGACGGAATAGATATTAATTTCTCTTCAATATATTTTCCTCCACGATATTCGGTAAAGTGTGAACAATATGAAGACTTCTTTAAATCATTAGGAACACGATTTCTCGTTGGAGGTGACTTCAATGCCAAGCATCAGTGGTGGGGTTCAAGACTGAGTAATCCCAAAGGCAAAGAACTGTACAAATGTATATGCAACAAAAATTACTCAGTACTGTCCACCGGAAACCCTACATATTGGCCAACGGATCCTAGAAGAATTCCAGATCTTCTTGACTTTGCTGTTTATAGTGGTATATCACGCCAATTTCTTCAAATATCTGATAGTGTTGAACTTAGTTCCGATCATACACCACTCCTTATCAATTTTAACACATTCTTGCAATCCGTATCAAAAAAGTATAAGATCCTAAGCCCAAACACAGATTTGAACTTGTTCTCTCAATGGATAGAACAAAATCTTAATTTGGGGGTTTCAATAAAATCTGCTTCTGAATTAGATGACATCGTCGAATCCTTTAATGATTTGATCCACGAAGCTGGCTTCCTTTCAACTTCTGCTGTTATAAACCAACAGCCACAAAATAACAACATAAGCGTAGAAATACGAGAGCTGATCAGAACAAAACGGCTGCTGAGGAAGAGATGGCAACGCACCAGAAATCCAAATGACAAACGACTGTTCAACAAAGCTGCGAAAGATCTTAAAGCTAAGCTTTTTCAACAGAAAAACTACCAATTTCAACATTTTCTACAAAATCTTGACGTAACTCGCAACGATGAACACGGACTATGGAGAGCTACTAAGTTCTTAAAACGTTCTACTAAAAGAAATATTCCTGTCAAAAATGCAAGTGGACAATGGTGTAAAAGTGATAAAAGCAAAGCAGAATCATTTGCTCTTCATCTACAACATACATTTCAGCCACATGCATCAAGCAATAACCCAGAAAAGGATAGTATATTAGAATTCATAGATAGTCCATGTCCAGTAGATTGGCCCGTGAAACACATCTCCCCTCACGAAGTTAAAGAAGAAATCGCCCAATTAAATTGGAAAAAATCTCCCGGATATGATCAAATTGACGGAAAAGTCGTTAAAAACCTGCCGAAGAAAGCTATTGTATTTCTGACCATAATTTTTAACTCTATCCTGCGTTTAAACCATTTCCCATCTCAATGGAAATGTGCAGAAATAATAATGCTGCCCAAACCTAATAAACCCGAGAATGAAGTCACGTCTTACAGGCCGATTAGTTTGCTGACCACTTTCTCTAAAATATTCGAGAGAATATTTTTAAGAAGAATTTTGCCAGTATTAGAGGAAAGTAACATTATACCTGACCATCAATTTGGCTTTCGACATAAACATGGCACTCCCGAACAATGCCATCGTATCATAGCATACATAAGAGATACATTGGAAAATAAAAAATATTGTTCTGGAGCCTTTTTAGACGTGAAACAAGCATTCGACAGGGTTTGGCATTATGGCCTGCTGTACAAACTTAAAAAGCACTTCCAACACACATGTACCTGGTACTAAAATCGTATCTATCGGAGCGGAGTTTTTATGTGAAAGTTAACGAAGATCACTCGGAGATTTATACAATGAAAGCAGGAGTACCACAAGGTAGCGTATTAGGACCAGTGCTCTATACAGTGTTTACTGCGGACCTACCGACAAACGATGGTGTATTAGTAGCGACCTATGCTGACGACACCGCGATACTAGCATCCAGTTCATGTCGTGTAGAAGCCTCGTTTTTAGTGCAAAACGAACTGAATAAAATTCAAAATTGGATGGACAAATGGAATATTAAAATTAATGCTGACAAATCTACTCATGTCACATTTTCTTTGCGATCAGGTGATTGCCCTAGTTTGATAATCAACAATTGTCTTATTCCGAAGCTGACGAGCGTTAAATACTTGGGCATCCATATTGACAGGAGATTAACATGGCAATCACATATTAAAGCTAAGAGAAAGTGCTTGGACATCAAGTGGCGAAGATTATACTGGTTGTTGGGGCCTACATCGCAGTTAAGTACAATTAACAAAATTGAAGTATACAAAACTATTCTTAAACCCGTATGGACATATGGTATCCAACTATGGGGTACTGCTAGCAATTCGAATATAGAGATTCTGCAACGATATCAGTCAAAAGTACTTAGATCGATTATTAAAGCTCCTTGGTACGTCTCCAACAACACAATTCACAACGATTTAAGCATACCTACCATAAAGGACGAAATCAAACGATTCGCAACAAACTACCTTCAAAAATTAAGTGATTATTGTAATCCGTTGGCCATTGCATTATTGGATGACACAAACGAAACAAAAAGACTGAAGCGACACCACATTCTTGATCTTCCATTTCGAATATAGCTTATAATATTAGTTGTTTCTTCATAATAAAATTTAGTATATATTATTTGTAATGTAATCATAAGATCATAAGATTCTTTTGTATTGTTGTTCTCGTTGGAGTTCAATAGTTTATGTTATTTGATATATTGTTATTAAATTTGCTTATTGTCCTTAACTGGACAGATTGTAAATAAAAGAATGAGAGAAAAAAAAAAAAAAAATTACACGTTTATATGGGGTCGGGATGGTACATTTGTATGGGAGGTACCAGAAGGGGAGTTGCCAGATCTCCAAGTTTTTGTCCGAAACTTTTTGCAACCACAGCTTTACTAAATACAGAACTTGGGCAAGATGGGTGTGGTCATATTGATATTATTACAAGTTTCTACGGTGGCGGGATGGTACATTTGTATGGGAGGTATTAGAAGGGGAGTTGCCAGACTTCCAATTTTTTGTCCAAAACTTTTTCAGCCACAGCTTTACTAAATACAGAATTTGGCAAGA
The DNA here is from genome assembly GCA_958296145.1 of Hydrotaea cyrtoneurina. Taxonomy (NCBI): domain Eukaryota; kingdom Metazoa; phylum Arthropoda; class Insecta; order Diptera; family Muscidae; genus Hydrotaea; species Hydrotaea cyrtoneurina. The sequence goes on from OY282517.1 coordinate 49,749,366, forward strand.
TCGCGTTGGTCATATTGATATTATTACACGTTTCTACTTTGGCGGGATGGTATATTTGGATGGGAGGTACCAGAAGGGGAGTTGCCAGACCTCCACGTTTTTTATCCGAAACTTTTTCCAGCCACAGCTTTACTAAATACAGAATTTGGGCTAGATCGCGTTTGTCATATTGATAATATTACACGGTTTATAAGGGGGGATGGTACATTTGTGTGGGAGGTACCCGAAGGTGAGTTGCCAGACCTCCAAGTTTTTGTCTTAAGCTTTTTCCAGCCACAGCTTTACTAAATACAGAATTTGGGCAAGATCGCGTTTGCCATATTGATAATATTACACGGTTTATAATGGAGGGAGGTATGGGAGGTACCAGAAGGGGAGTTGCCAGACCTCCAAGTTTTTGTCCGAAACTTTTTGCAAACACAGATTTACTAAATACAGGATTTGGGCAAAATCTCGATTTTGTCTGAAGCTTTTTCCAGCCACGGCTTTACTAAATACAGAATTTGGGCAAGATCGCGTTGATCATATTGATAATATTACATGGTTCTAAGGGGTCGGGATGGTACATTTGTATGGGAGGTACCAGAAGGGGAGTTGCAAGACCACCAAGTTTGTGTCCGTAACTTTTTCCAGCCACAGCTTTACAGAATTTGGGAAAGATCTCGTTGGTCATATTGATATTATTACACGGTTCTAAGGGGTCGGGATGGTACATTTGTATGGGAGGTACCAGAAGGGGAGTGGTCAGACTTCCATGTTTTTGTTGGAATCATCGTCCAGTTATACCTTAACTAAATACAGAATTTGGGCAAGATCTCGTTGAGAATATTGATATTATTACACGGTTCTAAGGGGTCGGGAAGTCACCAGTGGCCAGACTTCCAAGTTTATGTCTGACACTTTGTACAGTTTGGGCCAAGATGGAGTTGGGCGTATTGATATTATTACACGATTTCTAAAGTGGGCGAAATAGCATATTTGTATGGAAGGTACCCGAAGGGGTACCATAGCAATCCCATGAGCAGTTTTGGGAAAATATTGAGCCATGCCATATTTCAGAGTGATTGTTTAACTCTTTCGAAAGTTAGCGTGCGTACCAGCAGGACAGACGGAAATGGCTCAAACGATTCAGAACGTCATGAATCGAATTTGGTTCAAAGACACCTGGGGTGTAATGTGAATATTTCTAGGTGTTACACTTTTGAGCCGTATCAAATGATATATACCCTCCATTTGTATCGGAGGTACCAGAAGGGGAGTTGCCAAGCTTCCAATTTTGTGTCCAAATCTTTTTCAGTCACAGCTTTACAGAATATTATACGGTTTATAAGGGGCGGGATGGTACATTTGTATGGGAGGTACCAGAAGGGGAGTTGCAAGACCAACAAGTTTTTGTCCGAAACTTTTTGCAACCACAGCTTTACTAAATACATAATTTGGGCAAAATCGCGTTTGTCATATTGATATTATTACACGTTTCTACGGTTATGGGATGGTACATTTGTATGGGAGGTACCAGAAGGGGAGTTGCCAGACCTCCAAGTTTTTGTCCGAAACTTTTTCCAGCCACAGCTTTACTAAATACACGGTTTATAAGAGGCGGGTTGGTACTTTTGCATGGGAGGTACCAGAAGGGAAGTTGCCAGACCTCCAAGTTTTTGTCCGAAGCTTTTTCCAGCTACGGCTTTACTTAATACAGAATTTGGGCAAGATCGCGTTGATCATATTGATAATATTATACGGTTTATAAGGGGCGGGATGGTACATTTGTATGGGAGGTACCAGAAGCGGAGTTGCTAGACCACCAAGTTTGTGTCCGAAACTTTTTCCAGCCACAGCTTTACTAAATACAGAATTTGGGCAAGATCGTGTTTGTCATATTGATAATATTACACGGTTTATAATAGGCTGGATGGTACATTTGTATGGGAGATACCAGAAGGGGAGTTGCCAGACCTCCAAGTTTTTGTCCGAAACTATTTCAGCCACAGCTATGCTAAATACAGACTTTGGTCAAGATCTCGTTGAGCATATTGATATTATTACACGTTTATATGGGGTCGGATGGTACATTTGTATGAGAGGCACCAGAAGGGGAGTTGCCAGATCTCCAAGTTTTTGTCCGAAACTTTTTGCAACCACAGCTTTACTAAATACAGAACTTGGGCAAGATGGGTGTGGTCATATTGATATTATTACACGTTTCTACGGTGGCGGGATGGTACATTTGTATGGGAGGTATCAGAAGGGGAGTTGCCAGACGTCAAATTTTTTGTCCAAAACTTTTTCAGCCACAGCTTTACTAAATACAGAATTTGGCAAGATCGCGTTGGTCATATTGATATTATTACACGTTTCTACGTTGGCGGGATGGTATATTTGGATGGGAGGTGCCAGAAGGGGAGTTGCCAGACCTCCAAGTTTTTTTGCGAAACTTTTTCCAGCCACAGCTTTACTAAATACAGAATTTGGGCAAGATCGCGTTTGTCATATTGACAATATAACACGGTTTATAAGAGGGGATGGTACATTTGTATGGGAGGTACCAGAAGGGAAGTTGCCAGACCTCCAAGTTTTTGTCCGAAGCTTTTTCCAGCTACGGCTTTACTTAATACAGAATTTGGGCAAGATCGCGTTGATCATATTGATAATATTATACGGTTTATAAGGGGCGGGATGGTACATTTGTATGGGAGGTATCAGAAGGGGAGTTGCCAGACGTCCAATTTTTTGTCCAAAACTTTTTCAGCCACAGCTTTACTAAATACAGACTTTGGGCAAGATCTCGTTGAGCATATTGATATTATTACACGTTTATATGGGGTCGGGATGGTACATTTGTATGGGAGGTACCAGAAGGGGAGTTGCCAGATCTCCAAGTTTTTGTCCGAAACTTTTTGCAACCACAGCTTTACTAAATACAGAACTTGGGCAAGATGGGTGTGGTCATATTGATATTATTACAAGTTTCTACGGTGGCGGGATGGTAGATTTGTATGGGAGGTATTAGAAGGGGAGTTGCCAGACTTCCAATTTTTTGTCCAAAACTTTTTCAGCCACAGCTTTACTAAATACAGAATTTGGCAAGATCGCGTTGGTCATATTGATATTATTACACGTTTCTACGTTGGCGGGATGGTATATTTGGATGGGAGGTACCAGAAGGGGAGTTGCCAGACCTCCACGTTTTTTATCCGAAACTTTTTCCAGCCACAGCTTTACTAAATACAGAATTTGGGCTAGATCGCGTTTGTCATATTGATAATATTACACGGTTTATAAGGGGGGATGGTACATTTGTGTGGGAGGTACCCGAAGGTGAGTTGCCAGACCTCCAAGTTTTTGTCTTAAGCTTTTTCCAGCCACAGCTTTACTAAATACAGAATTTGGGCAAGATCGCGTTTGTCATATTGATAATATTACACGGTTTATAGTGGAGGGAGGTATGGGAGGTACCAGAAGGGGAGTTGCCAGACCTCCAAGTTTTTGTCCGAAACTTTTTGCAAACACAGATTTACTAAATACAGGATTTGGGCAAAATCTCGATTTTGTCTGAAGCTTTTTCCAGCCACGGCTTTACTAAATACAGAATTTGGGCAAGATCGCGTTGATCATATTGATAATATTGTACGGTTTATAAGTGGCGGGATGGTACATTTGTATGGGAGGTACCAGAAGGGGAGTTGCAAGACCACCAAGTTTGTGTCCGTAACTTTTTCCAGCCACAGCTTTACAGAATTTGGGAAAGATCTCGTTGGTCATATTGATATTATTACACGGTTCTAAGGGGTCGGGATTGTACATTTGTATGGGAGGTACAGAAGGGGAGTGGTCAGACTTCCATGTTTTTGTTGGAATCATCGTCCAGTTATACCTTAACTAAATACAGAATTTGGGCAAGATCTCGTTGAGAATATTGATATTATTACACGGTTCTAAGGGGTCGGGAAGTCACCAGTGGCCAGACTTCCAAGTTTATGTCTGACACTTTGTACAGTTTGGGCCAAGATGGAGTTGGGCGTATTGATATTATTACACGATTTCTAAAGTGGGCGAAATAGCATATTTGTATGGAAGGTACCCGAAGGGGTACCATAGCAATCCCATAAGCAGTTTTGGGAAAATATTGAGCCATGCCATATTTCAGAGTGATTGTTTAACTCTTTCGAAAGTTAGCGTGCGTACCAGCAGGACAGACGGAAATGGCTCAAACGATTCAGAACGTCATGAATCGAATTTGGTTCAAAGACACCTGGGGTGTAATGTGAATATTTCTAGGTGTTACACTTTTGAGCCGTATCAAATGATATATACCCTCCTACCCGTAGTGTAAGGTTATAAAAAGGGCGGAATATAAAGAGTTTTTCTTGAAAATTGTATGTAGTTAATGCTTTATTAAATATAGAATTTCGGCAAGATTCGATGAGCGAATTTATATAATTATACGATTTCTAAAGGGGTGGAATGGTGCATTTGTATGGGAGGTACCAGAAGGGGGGGTCGCAGACCACCAAGTTTTTGTCTGAAACTTTTTGAAACTACAGCTTTACTAAATACAGAATTTGGCCAAAATAGCATTTGTCATATTGATAATATTACACGGTTTATAAGAAGGGGAGTTACCAGACTTCCAATTTTTTGTCCAAAACTGTTTCAGCCACAGCTTTACAAAATACAGAATTTGGGCAAGATCGCTTGGGTCATATTGATATTATTACACATTTCTACGGTGGCGGGATGGTACATTTGTATGGGAGGTACCAGAAGGGTAGTTGCCAAGCTTCCAATTTTTTGTCCAAATCTTTTTCAGTCACAGCTTTACAGAATTTGGGAAAGATCTCGTTGGTCATATTGATATTATTACACGTTTCTACGGTTGTGGGATGGTACATTTGTATGGGAGGTACCAGAAGGGGAGTTGCCAGACCTCCTAGTTGTTGTCTGAAGCTTTTTCCAGCCACAGCTTTACTAAATACAGAATTTGGGCAAGATCGCGTTTGTCATATTCACAATAAAACTGGGGGGATTGTACATTTAAGGGGGGATGGTACATTTGTATGGGAGGTACCAGAAGCGGAGTTGCTAGACCACCAAGTTTGTGTCCGAAACTTTTTCCAGCCACAGCTTTACTAAATACAGAATCTGGGAAAGATCGCGTTTGTCATATTGATAATATTACACGTTTCTACGGTTATGGGATGGTACATTTGTATGGGAGGTACCAGAAGGGGAGTTGCCAGACCTCCAAGTTTTTGTCCGAAACTTTTTCCAGCCACAGCTTTACTAAATACACGGTTTATAAGAGGCGGGTTGGTACTTTTGCATGGGAGGTACCAGAACGGAAGTTGCCAGACCTCCAAGTTTTTGTCCGAAGCTTTTTCCAGCTACGGCTTTACTTAATACAGAATTTGGGCAAGATCGCGTTGATCATATTGATAATATTATACGGTTTATAATAGGCTGGATGGTACATTTGTATGGGAGATACCAGAAGGGGAGTTGCCAGACCTCCAAGTTTTTGTCCGAAACTATTTCAGCCACAGCTTTGCTAAATACAGACTTTGGTCAAGATCTCGTTGAGCATATTGATATTATTACACGTTTATATGGGGTCGGATGGTACATTTGTATGAGAGGTACCAGAAGGGGAGTTGCCAGATCTCCAAGTTTTTGTCCGAAACTTTTTGCAACCACAGCTTTACTAAATACAGAACTAGGGCAAGATGGGTGTGGTCATATTGATATTATTACACGTTTCTACGGTGGCGGGATGGTATATTTGGATGGGAGGTGCCAGAAGGGGAGTTGCCAGACCTCCAAGTTTTTTTCCGAAACTTTTTCCAGCCACAGCTTTACTAAATACAGAATTTGGGCAAGATCGCGTTTGTCATTTGGACAATATAACACGGTTTACAAGAGGGGATGATACATTTGTATGGGAGGTACCAGAAGGGGAGCTGCCAGACTTCCAAGTTTTTTTTTGGAATCTTCGTTCAGTTATACCTTAACTAAATACAGACTTTGGGCAAGATCTCGTTGAGCATATTGATATTATTACACGTTTATATGGGGTCGGGATGGTACATTTGTATGGGAGGTACCAGAAGGGGAGTTGCCAGATCTCCAAGTTTTTGTCCGAAACTTTTTGCAACTACAGCTTTACTAAATACAGAACTTGGGCAAGATGGGTGTGGTCATATTGATATTATTACACGTTTCTACGGTGGCGGGATGGTACATTTGTATGGGAGGTATTAGAAGGGGAGTTGCCAGACTTCCAATTTTTTGTCCAAAACTTTTTCAGCCACAGCTTTACTAAATACAGAATTTGGCAAGATCGCGTTGGTCATATTGATATTATTACACGTTTCTACGTTGGCGGGATGGTATATTTGGATGGGAGGTACCAGAAGGGGAGTTGCCAGACCTCCAAGTTTTTGTCCGAAACTTTTTACAAACACAGATTTACTAAATACAGGATTTGGGCAAAATCTCGATTTTGTCTGAAGCTTTTTCCAGCCACGGCTTTACTAAATACAGAATTTGGCAAGATCGCGTTGATCATATTGATAATATTGTACGGTTTATAAGTGGCGGGATGGTACATTTGTATGGGAGGTACCAGAAGGGGAGTTGCAAGACCACCAAGTTTGTGTCCGTAACTTTTTCCAGCCTCAGATTTACTAAATACAGAATTTGGGCAAGATCGCGTTTGTCATATTGATAATATTACACGGTTTATAATAGGCTGGATGGCACATATGTATGGGAAGTACCAGAAGAGGAGTTGCCAGACCTCCAAGTTTTTGTCTGAAGCTTTTTGCCACAGCTTTACTAACTACAGAACTTGGGCAAGATGGGTGTGGTCATATTGATATTATTACACGTTTCTACGGTGGCGGGATGGTACATTTGTATGGGAGGTATAGAAGGGGAGTTGCTAGACTTCCAATTTTTGTCCAAAACTTGTTCAGCCACATCTTTACTAAATACATAATTTGGGCAAAATCTCGTTTGTCATATTGATATTATTACACGTTTCTACGGTTATGGGATGGTACATTTGTATGGGAGGTATCAGCAGGGGAGTTGCCAGATCTCCAAGTTTTTGTCCGAAGCTTATTCCAGCCACAGCTTTACTAAATACACGGTTTATAAGAGGCGGGTTGGTACTTTTGCATGGGAGGTACCAGAAGGGAAGTTGCCAGACCTCCAAGTTTTTGTCCGAAGCTTTTTCCAGCCACAGCTTTACTAAATACACGGTTTATACGAGACGGGTTGGTACTTTTGTATGGGAGGTACCGGAAGGGAAGTTGCCAGACCTCCAAGTTTGTGTCCGTAACTTTTTCCAGCCACAGATTTACTAAATACAGAATTTGGGCAAAATTGCGTTTGTCATATTGATAATATTATATGGTTTATAAGGGGTTGATGGTACATTTGTATGGGAGGTACCAGAAGGGGATTTGCAAGACCTCCAAGTTTTTGTCCGAAACTTTTGTTATATTTGTATAATGGGTACCAGAAGGGGAATTGCCAGACCTCGTATTTTTTGTCTGAAGCTTTTTCCAGCCACAGCTTTACTAAATACAGAATTTGGGCAAGATCGCGTTTGTCATATTGATACTATTACACGGTTTATAATGGAGGGAGGTACCAGAAGGGGAGTTGCCAGACCTCCAAGTTTTTGTCCGGAACTTTTTTGCAAACACAGATTTACTAAATACAGGATTTGGGCAAAATCGAGATTTTGTCTGAAGCTTTTTCCAGCCACAGATTTACTAAATACAGAATTTGGGCAAGATCGCGTTTGTCATATTCATAATATAACACGGTTTATAAGGGAGATGGTAGATTTGTATGGGAGGTACCAGAAGGGGAGTTGCCAGACTTCCAAGTTTTTTTGGAATCTTCGTTCAGTTATACCTTAACTAAATACAGACTTTGGGCAAGATCCCGTTGAGCATATTGATATTATTATACGTTTATATGGTGTCGGGATGGTACATTTGTATGGGAAGTACCCGAAGGGGTACATTTGTATGGGTACCAGAAGGGGAATTGCCAGACCTCGTATTTTTTGTCTGAAGCTTTTTCCAGCCACAGCTTTTCTAAATACAGAATTTGGGCAAGATCGCGTTTGTAATATTGATAATACTACACGGTTAATAAGGGGGATGGTATATTTGTATGGGAGGTACCAGAAGGGGAGTTGCAAGACCTCCAAGTTGTTGTCGGAAACTTTTTCCAGCCACAGCTTTACTAAATACAGGATTTGGCAAGATCGCGTTGGTCATATTGATATTATTACACGTTTCTACGTTGGCGGGATGGTATATTTGGATGGGAGGTACCAGAAGGGGAGTTGCCAGACCTCCAAGTTTTTGTCCGAAACTTATTCCAGCCACAGCTTTACTAAATACACGGTTTATAAGAGGCGGGTTGGTACTTTTGCATGGGAGGTACCAGAAGGGAAGTTGCCAGACCTCCAAGTTTTTGTCCGGAACTTTTTTGCAAACACAGATTTACTAAATACAGGATTTGGGCAAAATCGAGATTTTGTCTGAAGCTTTTTCCAGCCACAGATTTACTAAATACAGAATTTGGGCAAGATCGCGTTTGTCATATTCATAATATAACACGGTTTATAAGGGAGATGGTAGATTTGTATGGGAGGTACCAGAAGGGGAGTTGCCAGACCTCCAAGTTGTTGTCGGAAACTTTTTCCAGCCACAGCTTTACTAAATACAGGATTTGGCAAGATCGCGTTGGTCATATTGATATTATTACACGTTTCTACGGTGGCGGGATGGTACATTTGTATGGGAGGTATTAGAAGGGGAGTTGCCAGACTTCCAATTTTTTGTCCAAAACTTTTTCAGCCACAGCTTTACTAAATACAGAATTTGGCAAGATCGCGTTGGTCATATTGATATTATTACACGTTTCTACGTTGGCGGGATGGTATATTTGGATGGGAGGTACCAGAAGGGGAGTTGCCAGACCTCCAAGTTTTTGTCCGAAACTTTTTGCAAACACAGATTTACTAAATACAGGATTTGGGCAAAATCTCGATTTTGTCTGAAGCTTTTTCCAGCCACGGCTTTACTAAATACAGAATTTGGGCAAGATCGCGTTGATCATATTGATAATATTGTACGGTTTATAAGTGGCGGGATGGTACATTTGTATGGGAGGTACCAGAAGGGGAGTTGCAAGACCACCAAGTTTGTGTCCGTAACTTTTTCCAGCCACAGATTTACTAAATACAGAATTTGGGCAAGATCGCGTTTGTCATATTGATAATATTACACGGTTTATAATAGGCTGGATGGCACATATGTATGGGAAGTACCAGAAGAGGAGTTGCCAGACCTCCAAGTTTTTGTCTGAAGCTTTACTAAATACAGAACTTGGGCAAGATGGGTGTGGTCATATTGATATTATTACACGTTTCTACGGTGGCGGGATGGTACATTTGTATGGGAGGTATAGAAGGGGAGTTGCCAGACTTCCAATTTTTGTCCAAAACTTTTTCAGCCACATCTTTACTAAATACATAATTTGGGCAAAATCTCGTTTGTCATATTGATATTATTACACGTTTCTACGGTTATGGGATGGTACATTTGTATGGGAGGTATCAGCAGGGGAGTTGCCAGATCTCCAAGTTTTTGTCCGAAGCTTATTCCAGCCACAGCTTTACTAAATACACGGTTTATAAGAGGCGGGTTGGTACTTTTGCATGGGAGGTACCAGAAGGGAAGTTGCCAGACCTCCAAGTTTTTGTCCGAAGCTTTTTCCAGCCACAGCTTTACTAAATACACGGTTTATACGAGACGGGTTGGTACTTTTGTATGGGAGGTACCGGAAGGGAAGTTGCCAGACCTCCAAGTTTTTGTCCGAAGATTTTCCAGCCATAGCTTTGCTAAATACAGAATTTGGGCAACATTGCGTTTGTCATATTGATAATATTATACGGTTTATAAGGGGTTGATGGTACATTTGTATGGGAGGTACCAGAAGGGGATTTGCAAGACCTCCAAGTTTTTGTCCGAAACTTTTGTTATATTTGTATAATGGGTACCAGAAGGGGAATTGCCAGACCTCGTATTTTTTGTCTGAAGCTTTTTCCAGCCACAGCTTTACTAAATACAGAATTTGGGCAAGATCGCGTTTGTCATATTGATACTATTACACGGTTTATAATGGAGGGAGGTACCAGAAGGGGAGTTGCCAGACCTCCAAGTTTTTGTCCGGAACTTTTTTGCAAACACAGATTTACTAAATACAGGATTTGGGCAAAATCGAGATTTTGTCTGAAGCTTTTTCCAGCCACAGATTTACTAAATACAGAATTTGGGCAAGATCGCGTTTGTCATATTCATAATATAACACGGTTTATAACGGAGATGGTAGATTTGTATGGGAGGTACCAGAAGGGGAGTTGCCAGACTTCCAAGTTTTTTTGGAATCTTCGTTCAGTTATACCTTAACTAAATACAGACTTTGGGCAAGATCCCGTTGAGCATATTGATATTATTACACGTTTATATGGTGTCGGGATGGTACATTTGTATGGGAAGTACCCGAAGGGGTACATTTGTATGGGTACCAGAAGGGGAATTGCCAGACCTCGTATTTTTTGTCTGAAGCTTTTTCCAGCCACAGCTTTTCTAAATACAGAATTTGGGCAAGATCGCGTTTGTAATATTGATAATACTACACGGTTAATAAGGGGGATGGTATATTTGTATGGGAGGTACCAGAAGGGGAGTTGCAAGACCTCCAAGTTGTTGTCGGAAACTTTTTCCAGCCACAGCTTTACTAAATACAGAATTTGGGCAAGATCGCGTTTGTCATATTGATAATATTATACGGTTTATAAGTGGCGGGATGGTACATTTGTATGGGAGGTACCAGAAGGGGAGTTGCAAGACCACCAAGTTTTTGTCCGAAACTTTTTGCAACCACAGCTTTACTAAATACATAATTTGGGCAAAATCGCGTTTGTCATATTGATATTATTACACGTTTCTACGGTTATGGGATGGTACATTTGTATGGGAGGTACCAGAAGGGAAGTTGCCAGGCCTCCAAGTTTTTGTCCAAAGCTTTTTCCAGCCACAGCATTACTAAGTACAGAATTTGGGCAAGATCGCGTTGGTCATATTGATATTATTACACGTTTCTACGTTGGCGGGATGGTATATTTGGAAGGGAGGTGCCAGAAGGGGAGTTGCCAGACCTCCAAGTTTTTTTCCGAAACTTTTTCCAGCCACAGCTTTACTAAATACAGAATTTGGGCAAGATCGCGTTTGTCATATTGACAATATAACACGGTTTATAAGAGGGGATGGTACATTTGTATGGGAGGTACCAGAAGGGGAGCTGCCAGACTTCCAAGTTTTTTTTTTGGAATCTTCGTTCAGTTATACCTTAACTAAATACAGACATTGGGCAAGATCCCGTTGAGCATATTGATATTATTACACGTTTCTATGGGTTCGGGATGGTACATTTGTATGTGTTGCGGCTGCAACGCGAATTGGTGCTACGGCAGTAGCACTTTTTGATTTATATATTGTTGCGGCTGCAACCCGTATTGGTGTTACGACAGTAACACAATTCAAAGTAATAATAAAACAATACTGCTTCAATTTGTCGATTTATTGTCGATGTTTATTCTTATAGAAGAAGTATTATAAGATGTTTTATTATCTATAAGGTAATAATAATATGAGTTAAATGTAAAAATAAAATAATTCCAAATTATGCTTACTCTACTCTGACTCGTGAAATTAATAAATTTACTTTACGCGCAATCGAAGCGGTTATCAATTGCAATCGAGTAGCCTACAAGGTTGTATCTGTTGCAAATATCCGATTACAAACAACGTTGCATTTGTTGCAAGTATACGAGTAAAAAAAATGAGATCAATTTGCGCAAATACTTGCATAATCAAAATTAATTCAAAATAGGAACATAAATAAAAAATAACGGTAAAATAACTGAATACAAAATTCAAATTCGAAATTTAACGCATTTTCGTGGCCTTACTTCACAACATCCCGCCACCCGTGAGTCGATCCGGAAGACTCACCACCAACGTCCAGTACTGCCAATTTCGATGCCGGTCGTCGCAGCCTGCCAATCGATGTTTTTATTACTGCCGAACGAACCTGACCATCTGCTGCCGGGAACACATCCTCAATCACACCCTTTTTCCACTGTCCGCGTGCTTCGTTGTCATCGCATATCAAAACAACATCTCCAACTTCTATGGGTTTTACTGGCTGATACCATTTCGTGCGACGAGTAAGCTCTGGGAGATATTCCAACACCCACCTTTTCCAAAACGTTTGTTTGAGTTGCTGCAACATTTGCCATTGCTTTCTAAGGCAAACTTTTTCTGGCACTGCTGGTGTCTGAAGTCTGTTTGGGCAACCAATCAAAAAATGATTGGGAGTCAAAGGATCATCGTCCGAGCTCTCAATTGAAAGATGTGTCAACGGACGAGAATTTATCAAGTTCTCCGCCTCAATGAGCAAACTCTGTAACGTCTCAACTTGAGGGGTTTTCTCCTTTAATGTGAAGGCCAACACATTTTTTACAGAACGCACCATTCTTTCCCAGGCGCCCCCAGCTGATGGATTTGCTGGAGCATTAAACACCCATTCCACGCCACGTTTTGTGCACTCCTCCGCCACCTTTGCCTCTTCAAAACCGAGATCCTCCTTAGTTGCTCCGATGAAGTTTGTCCCTCTGTCGCTTCTCATACGCACTGGTAAGCCTCTGCGATTAACATAATTCCGAATACATAATATCACTCCATCCGTTGACAATTGAAAGATGTGTCAACGGACGAGAATTTATCAAGTTCTCCGCCTCAATGAGCAAACTCTGTAACGTCTCAACTTGAGGGGTTTTCTCCTTTAATGTGAAGGCCAACACATTTTTTACAGAACGCACCATTCTTTCCCAGGCGCCCCCAGCTGATGGATTTGCTGGAGCATTAAACACCCATTCCACGCCACGTTTTGTGCACTCCTCCGCCACCTTTGCCTCTTCAAAACCGAGATCCTCCTTAGTTGCTCCGATGAAGTTTGTCCCTCTGTCGCTTCTCATACGCACTGGTAAGCCTCTGCGATTAACAAAATTCCGAATACATAATATCACTCCATCCGTTGACAAGTCCTTTGAAATCTCCAGGTGAACTGCCCTTACCGTTAGGCAAGTGAAGAGAGCCACCCATCTCTTTTCGGAGCGTCTTCCAACCGATACTAAAAATGGACCCAAATAATCTACGCCAGTATAAGCGAATGGCCTCACGTACGGCGTCAGTCTATCAATCGGAAGTTGTCCCATTAATGGAGGTTTTGGAACGGCTGCTCTATTTTTGCAAATCTGGCAACTTCTTTTCACGGATCTCACCACTTGCCGTATACTTGGAATCCAATACTTTAAACGAATGGCGGCACAAATTGATTCCTGATTTTGGTGTTTAAAATCTTCATGGTATTGTTTTACAATAAGTCTTGTCAAAATATGATCCCTCGGCAAAATTATTGGCTTCTTTGTATCTGTTACTACACAATTTGCATTATTGATGCGGCCAGACAATCTTATTAAATCATCATGATCAAGAAATGGAGTAAGTTTGTATATCGAACTAGATTTGGATATAGGCTTACTCATTTTCAAGTCGTTATACTCCTCTAAAAACGTATCATGTTGGGCAACTCTGCACAACAAATAAGTGGACTCATTCATCTCTTTAACACTTAGTGGCGCCGATTCCGTGCGATGTGGGGCATATGACTTGAAAAGTTCTACTGCACGACGAACCCAGCACATAACTCTTACTAATTTGTTGAAACTCGAATATTTTTCAAATGGTATAATATTATCCACATTTATTGTTAATATAAATTTGGCTCGCTTTTCAGTTTTGCAGTCATAATCCTCAATGTCTTCTGGTAACTTCGGCCAATTCTCTGCGGCAGATTTTAAAAAATTTGGTCCCTTCAACCAGTGGGAATTGATAGATGTATCCGAAAAATTGCGTGGTCTGGTTGCGGCGTCTGCAGGGTTTTGGGAGCCAGGAACCCATCGCCATTGCTCCACCTCCGATGACATCAATAACTCAGAAACACGATGGCATACAAATTGTTTATAGGTTCTGCTATCAGACCGTATCCATTTTATGACCGTCTTTGAGTCCGACCAAAATGTCACACTGCTTGGCTTGATATCGTGACTCGAAATTATTGTTCCTTTGAGTCTTACACCAAGGACCGATGCCTGCAGCTCAAGCCGTGGGATTGAGAGTGGTTTAATTGGTGCACATCTTGACTTTCCAGCAATAAATTGTATGTTAACTCCATTTTCAGTTGATATCCGCCAATAAGCAACTGCAGCATAGGCAACCTCACTTGCGTCAACGAAAATATGCAAGCCCACTTCGCTATCAAAATTCAAGCCATAGCACCTAGAAATTTTTACGAATTGTACATTTTGTAGACTTTGGTACCACTCGTACCATTTTTCATAAATTTGCTCAGGAATTTGCGAGTTCCAATCAATTTTGTACCTCCATAGCTCTTGAAGGAGAACCTTTGATTTTATTACCATATTTGCCAGAAACCCAAACGGGTCGAATATGGACATCGTCAAGCTTAAAACTTCGCTTTTGGTAGGTTTCCTGTCTCCCTTTAAGACAGCCTCGGGAACTCTGGCAAATTTTAAAACGAAACAAAATGCATCTTGAGAAGGTGACCAAAACATTCCATTTTTTTAGTTGTGTTCTCATCTTTACACAAATTTCTTAAACCGAAGTCTTTTTCGGGTAATGCATTTTCATCGATAGCATTCAAAAGGTTTCTTGAGTTAGACACGAATCCCCTCAATTCAAAACCGGCATTTTGTTGTATTGTCACAACCTCTTTTGTCACTTTAATGGCCTCGTTCTCTTCGTCAAAACTGTCCACATAATCATCGACATAGTGACAGTCAACAATAGCTCTGTAGGCCTGTGGATGAGTATCTTTGTAAATTTCCGCGTTCACATTCTTCACATATTGCGCCGAGCAAGGGGAACTAACAGATCCAAAGATCATAACCTGCATGACGTACTCATCAGGTGGTCGTGTCGTGTCACATCTCCATAAAAATCGTTGGGCTGTTTGATCTTCTTTTCTAATTTCAACTCTGTGAAACATCTCTCTAATATCGGCACAGACTCCGAACTTTCTTTGCCGAAATTTAAATAAAATTGACAGCAGGGACCTTGGCTGATACTTTTCAGGTCCTTTCATCAATCTTGAATTGAATGATTCACCGCCAACACATGCGGCAGCATCGAAAACTATACGTCGTTTGTTGTCCTTATTTTGGTTCGCGATAACAAAATGTGGCAAATACCAAGTACGGTCCTCACTGAATTGACACTCTTCTTGAGTCAGTTTTCTGACATACGATTTTGAAATGTAAACATCGATTTTTGCTTTGTACCAATCAGCTAAGTTTTCATCATTTCTCATTTTGGCTTCTACACTACGAAGCCGTTTCATTGCCATTGGATAAGTGTCCTTGAAGCTATAATCGTCAAATCTCCATAAAAGACCAGTCTCGTATCTATTCCCTTTTTTCTTTGTAGTATCTTTAAGAATTTCCTCAGATCGTTTGTCGTCCGGAGATACTATTGGCTCTATATGTTTTACACCAAGATTTTCTAAAGCAAAGTATTCGCTGATTTGTCTTTGAATATTCTCTAAAATTTCACAATCGATTCGGCACACTGTTGCTTCCGTATGGTCTTCGTTCGACCCAAATAAGATATTACCCAAATTGGTCTCATGCACTGCAAAACAATCATCTAGATTTATTACATTAGTTGGACGAACGAGTCGTATGTGTGGCAAGCCAATAAGCATTTTTGGTCTTGCGTCATAATTATCAATTTCGATTCCATTCAAAACAGGAAACCGTTTTACGAATTTTTTCAAGTGTAAACATTGTGGTGGTAATTTCAAATTATTTGTCGTCCACACATTCCTCATTTGAAAGCCATAGCCGTGTTTACCTTTACGGCTTATTTCCATGTTCACCTTTTCAGATATTTCATTTGTTGTTTTGCCCCCAATCCATCCCAAACGCAAATTACTTTGGTTTCCTTTCAAACCAATTTTCCTTGCAATATCGTTTTCTATCAGTGTAATTTTTGAACCTTCGTCTATAAAGGCAACAATTTCAATAGTACCCTTTGGGCCTTTTAATTGTACTGGCAGAAATTTAAATAATGTTCCTCCATTAATCGATTCATCAACAATCGTAATTACAGGACTGTCATCAGATTCTCTAATTATCGAAATGTTGTCATCACTGTTATTGACATTATTTATTTTAACAACATTCGATTTTGTTTTGTTATCATTTGTTTCGTTTTTCGTGTTAAAGTCTTCGTGTAGCATCTTATTATGATACTTAACACATTTGGACAAACCGCATTGTCTTTTTGTCTGACAACGAGCAGAAGTGTGGCCAGCACGAAGGCAACCAAAGCAAAGACCATTCTGCTTGACAAATTTCCATCGATCAGAAGTTGATGCATTCTTAAATTTATTGCAGCCATATAGTGGGTGGTTCTCGCGGCACATAAGGCAATTGGTAGTTCGACCTCCTTCTTTCGTGATTGTAAATGACGGATTTGTTTTATCTTTTTTGTGGCATGCAACATCTCTGTGGGTCTCAATTTCAACAACAAGGGAGACATATTTTGCGACTTCTTGCAACCACAAACTAAATTCACGCACACTAGGATACGGACCAAGGTTGATTGTGGAATGTTTCATCCATTCTTCACGTTTGTGTGCCGGAAGCTTATTGATCAACTCTTCCACTAGTGTGGGATTATTTAGATGAGCAGTTGCGTTGGCGTTTTCTAAAAATGAAATTCATAATTTCATGCATTCTTTTTCCAGCTATTGAAGGAAATGCACGAACTTTGGCAATCTGGCTGCGAATAAGTACTTGTGGTCGACCGTAATGGAACTCCAGTGTACTTATAACTTCTGCGACGCTATCCGGGTGAATCAAAAATGACTCCACTTTGTATTTAGCATCGCCTTTTAATGACTTTTGCAGTCGCATTAAATTTTCTAAATTTGTGTACTGATAGTTTCTTGTTGTCTCCATGTATGAGTTAATAAACATCGGCCACTGTTCTGGGTGACCAGCGAACTCAGGCAAATCGTGAAGTTTACGAAGCTGGATATTAAAAATTTGCTGCATGGGCGGCTGCTGTGTGGCATAAGTCGAATAAGGTTGGTACGCAGCTGTTACGGCAGGGGTCATTCTCGGCGTAGCAGACGTATAAAAGAAAGGTGGTTGGGCTTGTGGTAGGGCAGTTGGTTGTGGTGGCAGAGAGGCAAAGTGTGTGGTCGGTGGCAGAGAGGGAAAATGTGTGGTCGGTGGCAGAGAGGGAAAGCGTGAGGTTGGTGACACATATGCTTGTGCGGCAGTAAAGGGCATGTTATATGGCATTGTATACTCACATATGTTTTGATGATATTGCATCGACGTTGGGGCAGAATATGCGCATGTTGTGACAGTAGCTGGCTGTGCAGTGGTAATATACGACGTTGTATTTAAGGCTTGTGATGGCTCCTCCAATTTATTTGTTGCTGTTGTATTCGTAGTAGCAGGCAGAATAGTCGATTCACTTCGTGAAGATGTTCCGACTGGCATCTGATCATCTGTATTGGTAACAGGTAATGCAAGCTTCTTGAAGTTTTCCATAAAATCAATCATCGCAGTTTTCATCGTCTGAATTTCTAACTCTAAATGCGCAATAGAGGAATCTTTCGCCTGTATTATAATTTTGTCTTTATCATTCTCTCCTTGTGAAGAGGTGTCGTCATCTTTCTCGTGATCAGACATCTTTTCCTTCAAGCGTTTGCTCCGGCGTGGCATTCACTCAGTAGAATAATAAAAAATGTTGCGGCTGCAACGCGAATTGGTGCTACGGCAGTAGCACTTTTTGATTTATATATTGTTGCGGCTGCAACCCGTATTGGTGTTACGACAGTAACACAATTCAAAGTAATAATAAAACAATACTGCTTCAATTTGTCGATTTATTGTCGAAGTTTATTCTTATAGAAGAAGTATTATAAGATGTTTTATTATCTATAAGGTAATAATAATATGAGTTAAATGTAAAAATAAAATAATTCCAAATTATGCTTACTCTACTCTGACTTTTCGTGAAATTAATAAATTTACTTTACGCGCAATCGAAGCGGTTATCAATTGCAATCGAGTAGCCTACAAGGTTGTATCTGTTGCAAATATCCGATTACAAACAACGTTGCATTTGTTGCAAGTATACGAGTAAAAAAATGAGATCAATTTGCGCAAATACTTGCATAATCAAAATTAATTCAAAATAGGAACATAAATAAAAAATAACGGTAAAATAACTGAATACAAAATTCAAATTCGAAATTTAACGCATTTTCGTGGCCTTACTTCACAACAGTATGGGAGGTACCAGAGGGGGAGTTGCCAGACTTCCAAGTTTTTTTTGGAATCTTCGTTCAGTTATACCTTAACTAAATACAGACTTTGGGCAGGATCTCGTTGAGCATATTGATATTATTACACGTTTATATGGGGTCGGGATGGTACATTTGTATGGGAGGTACCAGAAGGGGAGTTGCCAGACCTCCAAGTTTTTTATCCGAAACTTTTTCCAGCCACAGCTTTACTAAATACAGGATTTGGGCTAGATCGCGTTTGTCATATTGATAATATTACACGGTTTATAAGGGGGGATGGTACATTTGTGTGGGAGGTACCCGAAGGGGAGTTGCCAGACCTCCAAGTTTTTTTTGGAATCTTCGTTCAGTTATACCTTAACTAAATACAGACATTGGGCAAGATCTCGTTGAGCATATTGATATTATTACACGTTTCTATGGGGTCGGGATGGTACATTTGTATGGGAGGTACCCGAAGGGGAGTTGCCAGACCTACTAGTTTTTGTCCGAAAATTTTTGCAACCACAGCTTTACTAAATACATAATTTGGGCAAAATCGCGTTTGTCATATTGATATTATTACACGTTTCTACGGTTGTGGGATGGTACATTTGTACGGGTGGTACCAGAAGGTTTGTCTGGAGCTTGCCAGACTTCCAAGTTTTATTTGGAATCTTCGTTCAGTTATACCTTAACTAAATACAGACTTTGGGCAAGATCTCGTTGAGCATATTGATATTATTACACGTTTCTATGGGGTCGGGATGGTACATTTTTATGGGAGGTACCCGAAGGGGAGTTGCCAGACCTACTAGTTTTTGTCTGAAGCTTTTTCCAGCCACAGATTTACTAAATACAGAATTTGGGCAAAATCGCGTTTGTCATATTGATATTATTACACGTTTCTACGGTTGTGGGATGTTACATTTGTATGGGAGGTACCAGAAGGGGAGTTGCCAGACCTCCAAGTTTTTGTCCGAAACTTTTTCCAGCCACAGCATTACTAAATACAGAATTTGGGCAAGATCGCGTTTGTCATATTGATAATATTACACGGTTTATAAGGGGGGATGGTATATTTGTATGGGAGGTACCAGAAGGGGAGTTGCAAGACCTCCAAGTTTTTGTCCGAAACTATTTCAGCCACAGCTTTGCTAAATACAGAATTTGGGCAAGATCGCGTTTGTCATATTGATAATATTACACGGTTTATAAGGGGGGATGGTATATTTGTATGGGAGGTACCAGAAGGGGAGTTGCAAGACCACCAAGTTTTTGTCCGAAACTATTTCAGCCACAGCTTTGCTAAATACAGAATTTGGGCAAGATCGCGTTTGTCATATTGATAATATTACACGGTTTATAAGGGGGGATGATATATTTGTATGGGAGGTACCAGAAGGTGAGTTGCAAGACCTCCAAGTTTTTGTCCGAAACTATTTCAGCCACAGCTTTGCTAAATACAGAATTTGGGCAAAATCGCGTTTGTCATATTGATATTATTACACGTTTCTACGGTTGTGGGGTGGTACATTTGTATGGGAGGTACCAGAAGGGGAGTTGCCAGACCTCCAAGTTTTTGTCCGAAACTTTTTCCAGCCACACCAATACTAAATACAGAATTTGGGCAAGATCGCGTTTGTCATATTGATAATATTACACGGTTTATAATGGAGGAAGGTATGGGAGGTACCAGAAGGGGAGTTGCCAGACCTCCAAGTTTTTGTCCGAAACTTTTTCCAGCCACAGCATTACTAAATACAGAATTTGGGCAAGATCGCGTTTGTCATACTGATAATATTACACGGTTTATAAGGGGGGATGGTATATTTGTATGGGAGGTACCAGAAGGGGAGTTGCAAGACCTCCAAGTTTTTGTCCGAAACTATTTCAGCCACAGCTTTGCTAAATACAGAATTTGGGCAAGATCGCGTTTGTCATATTGATAATATTACACGGTTTATAAGGGGGGATGGTATATTTGTATGGGAGGTACCAGAAGGGGAGTTGCAAGACCTCCAAGTTTTTGTCCGAAACTCTTTCAGCCACAGCTTTGCTAAATACAGAATTTGGGCAAAATCGCGTTTGTCATATTGATATTATTACACGTTTCTACGGCTGTGGGATGGTACATTTGTATGGGAGGTACCAGAAGGGGAGTTGCCAGACCTCCAAGTTTTTGTCCGAAACTTTTTCCAGCCACAGCAATACTAAATACAGAATTTGGGCAAGATCGCGTTTGTCATATTGATAATATTACACGGTTTATAATGGATTGAGGTATGGGAGGTACCAGAAGGGGAGTTGCCAGACCTCCAACTTTTTGTCCGAAACTATTTTAGCCACAGCTTTGCTAAATACAGACTTTGGGCAAGATCTCGTTGAGCATATTGATATTATTACACGTTTATATGGGGTCGGGATGGTACATTTGTATGGGAGGTACCAGAAGGGGAGTTGCCAGACCTCCTAGTTTTTGGCTGAAGCTTTTTCCAGCCACAGCTTTACTAAGTACAGAATTTGGGCAAGATCGCGTTTGTCATATTGACAATATTACACGGTTTATAAGGGGGGATGGTACATTTGTGTGGGAGATAACCGAAGGGGAGTTCCCAGACCACCAAGTTTTTGTCTGAAGCTTTTTCCAGCCACAGCTTTACTAAATACAGAATTTGGGCAAGATCGCGTTTGTCATATTGACAATATAACACGGTTTATAAGAGGGGATGGTACATTGTATGGGAGGTACCAGAAGAGGAGTTGCCAGACTTCCAATTTTTTTTTTGGAATCTTCGTTCAGTTATACCTTAACTAAATACAGACATTGGGCAAGATTCCGTTGGGCATATTGATATTATTACACGTTTCTATGGGGTCGGGATGGTACATTTGTATGGGAGGTACCCGAAGGGGAGTTGCCAGACCTACTAGTTTTTGTCTGAAACTTTTTCCAGCCACAGCTTTACTAAATACAGAATTTGGGCAAGATCGCGTTTGTCATATTGACAATATTACACGGTTTATAAGAGGGGTTGGTACAAAAAAGCTTTTTGGCTGAAGCTTTTTCCAGCCACAGCTTTACTAAGTACAGAATTTGGGCAGACCACCAAGGTTTTGTCTGAAGCTTTTTCCAGCCACAGCTTTACTAAATACAGAATTTGGGCAAGATCGCGTTTGTCATATTGACAATATAACACGGTTTATAAGAGGGGATGGTACATTGTATGGGAGGTACCAGAAGAGGAGTTGCCAGACTTCCAATTTTTTTTTTGGAATCTTCGTTCAGTTATACCTTAACTAAATACAGACATTGGGCAAGATCCCGTTGAGCATATTGATATTATTACACGTTTCTATGGGGTCGGGATGGTACATTTGTATGGGAGGTACCAGAAGGGGAGTTGCCAGACTTCCAAGTTTTTTTTTGGAATCTTCTTTCAGTTATACCTTACCTAAATACAGACTTTGGGCAAGATCTTTTCAGCCACAGCTTTACTAAATACAGAATTTGGCAAGATCGCGTTGGTCATATTGATATTATTACACGTTTCTACGTTGGCGGGATAGTATATTTGGATGGGAGGTGCCAGAAGGGGAGTTGCCAGACCTCCAAGTTTTTTTCCGAAACTTTTTCCAGCCACAGCTTTACTAAGTACAGAATTTGGTCAAGATCGCGTTTGTCATATTGACAATATAACACGGTTTATAAGAGGGGATGGTACATTTGTATGGGAGGTACCAGAAGGGGAGCTGCCAGACTTCCAAGTTTTTTTTTTTTGAATCTTCGTTAAGGTATACCTTAACTAAATACAGACATTGGGCAAGATCCCGTTGAGCATATTGATATTATTACACGTTTCTATGGGTTCGGGATGGTACATTTGTATGGGAGGTACCAGAAGGGGAGTTGCCAGACTTCCAAGTTTTATTTGGAATCTTCGTTCAGTTATACCTTAACTAAATACAGACTTTGGGCAAGATCTCGTTGAGCATCGCGTTGGTCATATTGATATTATTACACGTTTCTACGTTGGCGGGATGGTATATTTGGATGGGAGGTACCAGAAGAGGAGTTGCCAGACCTCCAAGTTTTTTATCCGAAACTTTTTCCAGCCACAGCTTTACTAAATACAGAATTTGGGCTAGATCGCGTTTGTCATATTGACAATATAACAGGGTTTATAAGAGGGGATGGTACATTTGTATGGAAGGTACCAGAAGGGGAGTTGTCAGACTTCCAAGTTTTTTTTGGAATATTCGTTCAGTTATACCTTAACTAAATACAGACATTGGGCAAGATCGCGTTGAGCATATTGATATTATTACACGTTTCTATGGGGTCGGGATGGTATATATGTATGGGAGGCACCGGAAGGGGAGTTGCCAGACCTCCAAGTTTTTGTCCGAAACTTTTTCCAGCCACAGCTTTACTAAATACAGAATTTGGGCAAAATCGCGTTTGTCATATTGATAATATTATACGGTTTATGGTACATTTGTATGGGAGGTACCAGAAGGGAGTTGCCAGACATCAAATTTTTTGTCCGAAACTTTTTGCAACCACAGCTTTACTAAATATATAATTTGGGCAAAATCGCGTTTGTCATATTGATATTGTTACACGTTTCTTCGGTTGTGGGATGGTACATTTGTACGGGTGGTACCAGAAGGGGAGTTGCCAGACTTCCAAGTTTTTTTTGGAATCTTCGTTCAGTTATAGCTTAACTAAATACAGACTTTGGGGAAGATCTCGTTGAGCATATTGATATTATTACACGTTTCTATGGGGTCGGGATGGTACATTTGTATGGGAGGTACCCGAAGGGGAGTTGCCAGACCTCCAACTTTTTGTCTGAAGCTTTTTCCAGCCACAGCTTTACTAAATACAGAATTTGGGCAAGATCGCGTTTGTCATATTGACAATATTACACGGTTTATAAGGGGCGATTTTGCATTTGTATGGGACATACCAGAAGGGGAGTTGCCAGACTTCCAAGTTTTTTTTTGGAATCTTCGTTCAGTTATACCTTAACTAAATACAGACTTTGGGCAAGATCCCGTTGAGCATATTGATATTATTACACGTTTCTATGGGGTCGGGATGGTACATTTGTATGGGAGGTACCCGAAGGGGAGCTGCCAGATCTCCTAGTTTTTGTCTGAAGCTTTTTCCAGCCACAGTTTTACTAAATACAGAATTTGGGCAAGATCGCGTTTGTCATATTGACAATATTACACGGTTTATAAGAGGGGATGGTACATTGTATGGGAGGTACCAGAAGAGGAGTTGCCAGACTTCAAATTTTTTTTTTTGGAATCTTCGTTCAGTTATACCTTAACTAAATACAGACATTGGGCAAGATCCCGTTGAGCATATTGATATTATTACACGTTTCTATGGGGTCGGGATGGTACATTTGTATGGGAGGTACCCGAAGGGGAGCTGCCAGACCTCCTAGTTTTTGTCTGAAGCTTTTTCCAGCCCCAGCTTTACTAAATACAGAATTTGGGCAAGATCGCGTTTGTCATATTGACAATATTACACGGTTTATAAGGGGCGATGTTGCATTTGTATGGGACATACCAGAAGGGGAGTTGCCAGACTTCCAAGTTTTTTTTTGGAATCTTCGTTCAGTTATACCTTAACTAAATACAGACTTTGGGCAAGATCCCGTTGAGCATATTGATATTATTACACGTTTCTATGGGGTCGGGATGGTACATTTGTATGTGAGGTACCCGAAGGGGAGCTGCCAGACCTCCTAGTTTTTGTCTGAAGCTTTTTCCAGCCACAGCTTTACTAAATACAGAATTTGGGCAAGATCGCGTTTGTCATATTGACAATATTACACGGTTTATAAGAGGGGATGGTACATTGTATGGGAGGTACCAGAAGAGGAGTTGCCAGACTTCCAATTTTTTTTTTGGAATCTTCGTTCAGTTATACCTTAACTAAATACAGACATTGGGCAAGATCCCGTTGAGCATATTGATATTATTACACGTTTCTATGGGGTTGGGATGGTACATTTGTATTGGAGGTACCCGAAGGGGAGCTGCCAGACCTCCTAGTTTTTGTCTGAGGCTTTTTCCAGCCACAGCTTTACTAAATACAGAATTTGGGCAAGATCGCGTTTGTCATATTGACAATATTACACGGTTTATAAGAGGGGATGGTACATTGTATGGGAGGTACCAGAAGAGGAGTTGCCAGACTTCCAATTTTTTTTTTGGAAACTTCGTTCAGTTATACCTTAACTAAATACAGACATTGGGCAAGATCCCGTTGAGCATATTGATATTATTACACGTTTCTATGGGGTCGGGATGGTACATTTGTATGGGAGGTACCCGAAGGGGAGCTGCCAGACCTCCAACTTTTTGTCTGAAGCTTTTTCCAGCCACAGCTTTACTAAATACAGAATTTGGGAAAGATCGCGTTTGTCATATTGACAATATTACACGGTTTATAAGGGGCGATGTTGCATTTGTATGGGACATACCAGAAGGGGAGTTGCCAGACTTCCAAGTTTTTTTTTGGAATCTTCGTTCAGTTATACCTTAACTAAATACAGACTTTGGGCAAGATCCAGTTGAGCATATTGATATTATTACACGTTTCTATGGGGTCGGGATGGTACATTTGTATGGGAGGTACCCGAAGGAGAGCTGCCAGACCTCCTAGTTTTTGTCTGAAGCTTTTTCCAGCCACAAATTTACTAAATATAGAATTTGGGCAAGATAGCGTTTGTCATATTGACAATATTACACGGTTTATAAGAGGGGATGGTACATTTGTATGGGAGGTACCCGAAGGGGAGTTGCCAGACCTACTAGTTTTTGTCTGAAGCTTTTTCCAGCCACAGCTTTACTAAATACAGAATTTGGGCAAAATCGCGTTTGTCATATTGATAATATTATACGGTTTATAAGGGGTTGATGGTACATTTGTATAGGAGGTACCCGAAGGGGAGCTGCCAGACCTCCTAGTTTTTGTCTGAACCTTTTTCCAGCCACAGCTTTACTAAATACAGAATTTGGGCAAGATCGCGTTTGTCATATTGACAATATTACACGGTTTATAAGGGGCGATGTTGCATTTGTATGGGACATACCAGAAGGGTAGTTGCCAGACTTCCCAGTTTTTTTTTTGGAATCTTCGTTCAGTTCTACCTTAACTAAATACAGACTTTGGGCAAGATCCCGTTGAGCATATTGATATTATTACACGTTTCTATGGCGTCGGGATGGTACATTTGTATGGGAGGTACCCGAAGGTGAGTTGCCAGACCTCCTAGTTTTTGTCTGAAGCGTTTTCCAGCCATAGCTTTGCTAAATACAGAATTTGGGCAAAATTGCGTTTGTCATATTGATAATATTATACGGTTTATAAGGGGGGATGGTGCATTTGTATGGGAGGTACCAGAAGGGGAGTTGCCAGACCTCCAAGTTTTTGTCCGAAGCTTTTTCCAGCCACAGCTTTACTAAATACACGGTTTATAAGAGGCGGGTTGGTACCTTTGCATGGGAGGTACCAGAAGGGAAGTTGCCAGACCTCCAAGTTTTTGTCCGAAGCTTTTTCCAGCCACAGCTTTACTAAATACACGGTTTATAAGAGGCGGGTTGGTACTTTTGCATGGGAGGTACCAGAAGGGAAGTTGCCAGAGCTCCAACTTTTTGTCCGAAGCTTTTTCCAGCCACAGCTTTATTAAATACAGAATTTCGGCAAAATCGCGTTTGTCATATTGATAATATTATACGGTTAATAAGGGGGGGGGGGGGGGTGGTATATTTGTATAATGGGTACCAGAAGGGGAATTGCCAGACCTCGTATTTTTTGTCTGAAGCTTTTTCCAGCCACAGCTTTACTAAATACAGAATTTGGGCAAGATCGCGTTTGTCATATTGATAATATTACACGGTTTATAATGGAGGGAGGTATGGGAGGTACCAGAAGGGGAGTTGCCAGACCTCCAAGTTTTTGTCCGAAACTTTTTGCAAACACAGATTTACTAAATACAGGATTT
Source organism: Hydrotaea cyrtoneurina (assembly GCA_958296145.1). Taxonomy (NCBI): domain Eukaryota; kingdom Metazoa; phylum Arthropoda; class Insecta; order Diptera; family Muscidae; genus Hydrotaea; species Hydrotaea cyrtoneurina. Next base: position 49,775,936 of record OY282517.1, read on the forward strand.
GGGCAAAATCGAGATTTTGTCTGAAGCTTTTTCCAGCCACAGATTTACTAAATACAGAATTTGGGCAAGATCGCGTTTGTTATGTTCATAATATAACACGGTTTATAAGGGGGATGGTACATTTGTATGGGAGGTACCCGAAGGGGAGTTTTCCAGCCATAGCTTTGCTAAATACAGAATTTGGGCAAAATTGCGCTTGTCATATTGATAATATTAAACGGTTAATAATGGACCTCCAAGTTTATGTCCGAAACTTTTTGCAACCACAGCTTTACTAAATACAGAATTTGGGCAAAATCGCGTTTGTCATATTGATATTATTACACGTTTCTACGGTTGTGGGATGGTACTTTTGCATGGGAGGTACCAGAAGGGAAGTTGCCAGACCTCCAAGTTTTTGTCCGAAGCTTTTTCCAGCCACAGCTTTACTAAATACAGAATTTGGGCAAAATTGCGTTTGTCATATTGATAATATTATACGGTTTATAAGGGGGGATGGTGCATTTGTATGGGACATACCAGAAGGGGAGTTGCCAGACTTCCAAGTTTTTTTTGGAATCTTCGTTCAGTTATATCTTAACTAAATACAGACTTTGGGCAAGATCCCGTTGAGCATATTGATATTATTACACGTTTCTATGGGGTCGGGATGGTACATTTGTATGGGAGGTACCCGAAGGGGAGTTGCCAGACCTCCTAGTTTTTGTCTGAAGCGTTTTCCAGCCATAGCTTTGCTAAATACAGAATTTGGGCAAGATCGCGTTTGTCATATTGATAATATTACACGGTTTATAATGGAGGGAGGTATGGGAGGTACCAGAAGGGGAGTTGCCAGACCTCCAAGTTTTTGTCCGAAACTTTTTGCAAACACAGATTTACTAAATACAGGATTTGGGCAAAATCGAGATTTTGTCTGAAGCTTTTTCCAGCCACAGATTTACTAAATACAGAATTTGGGCAAGATCGCGTTTGTTATGTTCATAATATAACACGGTTTATAAGGGGGATGGTACATTTGTATGGGAGGTACCCGAAGGGGAGTTTTCCAGCCATAGCTTTGCTAAATACAGAATTTGGGCAAAATTGCGCTTGTCATATTGATAATATTAAACGGTTAATAATGGACCTCCAAGTTTATGTCCGAAACTTTTTGCAACCACAGCTTTACTAAATACAGAATTTGGGCAAAATCGCGTTTGTCATATTGATATTATTACACGTTTCTACGGTTGTGGGATGGTACTTTTGCATGGGAGGTACCAGAAGGGAAGTTGCCAGACCTCCAAGTTTTTGTCCGAAGCTTTTTCCAGCCACAGCTTTACTAAATACAGAATTTGGGCAAAATTGCGTTTGTCATATTGATAATATTATACGGTTTATAAGGGGGGATGGTGCATTTGTATGGGACATACCAGAAGGGGAGTTGCCAGACTTCCAAGTTTTTTTTGGAATCTTCGTTCAGTTATATCTTAACTAAATACAGACTTTGGGCAAGATCCCGTTGAGCATATTGATATTATTACACGTTTCTATGGGGTCGGGATGGTACATTTGTATGGGAGGTACCCGAAGGGGAGTTGCCAGACCTCCTAGTTTTGTCTGAAGCGTTTTCCAGCCATAGCTTTGCTAAATACAGAATTTGGGCAAAATTGCGTTTGTCATATTGATAATATTATACGGTTTATAAGGGGTTGATGGTACATTTGTATGGGAGGTACCCGAAGGGGAGTTGCCAGACCTCCTAGTTTTTGTCTGAAGCTTTTTCCAGCCACAACTTTACTAAATACAGAATTTGGGCAAGATCGCGTTTGTCATATTGACAATATTACACGGTTTATAAGGGGCGATGTTGCATTTGTATGGGACATACCAGAAGGGGAGTTGCCCGACTTCCAAGTTTTTTTTTGGAATCTTCGTTCAGTTATACCTTAACTAAATACAGACTTTGGGCAAGATCCCGTTGAGCATATTGATATTATTACACGTTTCTATGGGGTCGGGATTGTACATTTGTATGGGAGGTACCCGAAGGGGAGTTGCCAGACCTCCTAGTTTTTGTCTGAAGCGTTTTCCAGCCATAGCTTTGCTAAATACAGAATTTAGGCAAAATTGCGTTTGTCATATTGATAATATTATACGGTTTATAAGGGGGGATGGTGCATTTGTATGGGAGGTACCAGAAGGGGAGTTGCCAGACCTCCAAGTTTTTGTCCGAAGCTTTTTCCAGCCACAGCTTTACTAAATACACGGTTTATAAGAGGCGGGTTGGTACTTTTGCATGGGAGGTACCAGAAGGGAAGTTGCCAGACCTCCAAGTTTTTGTCCGAAGCTTTTTCCAGCCACAGCTTTATTAAATACAGAATTTCGGCAAAATCGCGTTTGACATATTGATAATATTATATGGTTTATAAGGGGTTGATGGTACATTTGTATGGGAGGTACCAGAAGGGGATTTGCAAGACCTCCAAGTTTTTGTCCGAAACTTTTTCCAGCCCCAGATTTACTAATTACACAATTTGGGCAAAATCGTGTTTGTCATATTGATATTATTACACGTTTCTACGGTTATGGGATGGTACATTTGTATGGGAGGTACCAGAAGGGGAGTTGCAAGACCTCCAAGTTTTTGTCCGAAACTTTTTCCAGCCACAGCTTTACTAAATACAGAATTTGGACAAGATCGCGTTTGTCATATTGATAATATTACACGGTTTATAATGGAGGGAGGTATGGGAGGTACCAGAAGGGGAGTTGGCAGACCTCCAAGTTTTTGTCCGAAACTTTTTGCAAACACAGATTTACTAAATACAGGATTTGGCAAAATCGCGATTTTGTCTGAAGCTTTTTCCAGCCACGGCTTTACTAAATACAGAATTTGGGCAAGATCGCGTTGATCAGCCACGGCTTTACTAAATACAGAATTTGGGCAAGATCGCGTTGATCATATTGATAATATTATACGGTTTATAAGGGGCGGGATGGTACATTTGTTTGGGAGGTACCATAAGGGGAGTTGCAAGACCACCAAGTTTGTGTCCGAAACTTTTTCCAGCCACAGCTTTACTAAATACAGAATTTGGGCAAGATCTCGTTGAGCATATTGATACTATAACACGTTTCTATGGGGTCGGGATGGTACATTTGTTTGGGAGGTACCATAAGGGGAGTTGCAAGACCACCAAGTTTGTGTCCGAAACTTTTTCCAGCCACAGCTTTACTAAATACAGAATTTGGGCAAGATCGCGTTGATCATATTGATAATATTATACGGTTTATAAGGGGCGGGATGGTACATTTGTTTGGGAGTTACCCGAAGGGGAGTTGCCAGACCTACTAGTTTTTGTCTTAACCTTTTTCCACCCACAGCTTTACTAAATACAGAATTTGGGCAAAATCGCGTTTGTCATATTGATATTATTACTCGTTTCTACGGTTGTGGGATGGTACATTTGTATGGGAGATACCAGAAGGGGAGTTGCCAGACCTCCAAGTTTTTGTCCGAAACTTTTTCCAGCCACAGCTTTACTAAATACAGAATTTGGGCAAGATCGCGTTTGTCATATTGATAATATTACACGGTTTATAAGGGGGGATGGTATATTTGTATGGGAGGTACCAGAAGGGGAGTGGCAAGACCTCCAAGTTTTTGTCCGAAACTTTTTCCAGCCACAGCTTTACTAAATACAGAATTTGGGCAAGATCGCGTTTGTCATATTGATTATATTACACGGTTTATAATGGAGGGTGGTATGGGAGGTACCAGAAGGGGAGTTGCCAGACCTCCAAGTTGTTGTCCGAAACTTTTTGCAAAAACAGATTTACTAAATACAGGATTTGGGCAAAATCTCGATTTTGTCTGAAGCTTTTTCCAGCCACGGCTTTACTAAATACAGAATTTGGGCAAGATCGCGTTGATCATATTGATAATATTGTACGGTTTATAAGTGGCGGGATGGTACATTTGTATGGGAGGTACCAGAAGGGGAGTTGCAAGACCACCAAGTTTGTGTCCGTAACTTTTTCCAGCCACAGCTTTACTATATACAGAATTTGGGCAAGATCGCGTTGGTCATATTGATAATATTACACGGTTTATAATAGGCTGGATGGCACATATGTATGGGAGGTACCAGAAGGGGAGTTGCCAGACCTCCAAGTTTTTGTTCGAAACTATTTCAGCCACAGCTTTGCTAAATGCAGACTTTGGGCAAGATCTCGTTGAGCATATTGATATTATTACACGTTTATATGGGGTCGGGATGGTACATTTGTATGGGAGGTACCAGAAGGGGAGTTGCCAGACCTCCTAGTTTTTGGCTGAAGCTTTTTCCAGCCACAGCTTTACTAAATACAGAATTTGGGCAAAATTGCGTTTGTCATATTGATAATATTATACGGTTTATAAGGGGGGATGGTGCATTTGTATGGGACATACCAGAAGGGGAGTTGCCAGACTTCCAAGTTTTTTTTGGAATCTTCGTTCAGTTATATCTTAACTAAATACAGACTTTGGGCAAGATCCCGTTGAGCATATTGATATTATTACACGTTTCTATGGGGTCGGGATGGTACATTTGTATGGGAGGTACCCGAAGGGGAGTTGCCAGACCTCCTAGTTTTGTCTGAAGCGTTTTCCAGCCATAGCTTTGCTAAATACAGAATTTGGGCAAAATTGCGTTTGTCATATTGATAATATTATACGGTTTATAAGGGGTTGATGGTACATTTGTATGGGAGGTACCCGAAGGGGAGTTGCCAGACCTCCTAGTTTTTGTCTGAAGCTTTTTCCAGCCACAACTTTACTAAATACAGAATTTGGGCAAGATCGCGTTTGTCATATTGACAATATTACACGGTTTATAAGGGGCGATGTTGCATTTGTATGGGACATACCAGAAGGGGAGTTGCCCGACTTCCAAGTTTTTTTTTGGAATCTTCGTTCAGTTATACCTTAACTAAATACAGACTTTGGGCAAGATCCCGTTGAGCATATTGATATTATTACACGTTTCTATGGGGTCGGGATTGTACATTTGTATGGGAGGTACCCGAAGGGGAGTTGCCAGACCTCCTAGTTTTTGTCTGAAGCGTTTTCCAGCCATAGCTTTGCTAAATACAGAATTTAGGCAAAATTGCGTTTGTCATATTGATAATATTATACGGTTTATAAGGGGGGATGGTGCATTTGTATGGGAGGTACCAGAAGGGGAGTTGCCAGACCTCCAAGTTTTTGTCCGAAGCTTTTTCCAGCCACAGCTTTACTAAATACACGGTTTATAAGAGGCGGGTTGGTACTTTTGCATGGGAGGTACCAGAAGGGAAGTTGCCAGACCTCCAAGTTTTTGTCCGAAGCTTTTTCCAGCCACAGCTTTATTAAATACAGAATTTCGGCAAAATCGCGTTTGACATATTGATAATATTATATGGTTTATAAGGGGTTGATGGTACATTTGTATGGGAGGTACCAGAAGGGGATTTGCAAGACCTCCAAGTTTTTGTCCGAAACTTTTTCCAGCCCCAGATTTACTAATTACACAATTTGGGCAAAATCGTGTTTGTCATATTGATATTATTACACGTTTCTACGGTTATGGGATGGTACATTTGTATGGGAGGTACCAGAAGGGGAGTTGCAAGACCTCCAAGTTTTTGTCCGAAACTTTTTCCAGCCACAGCTTTACTAAATACAGAATTTGGACAAGATCGCGTTTGTCATATTGATAATATTACACGGTTTATAATGGAGGGAGGTATGGGAGGTACCAGAAGGGGAGTTGGCAGACCTCCAAGTTTTTGTCCGAAACTTTTTGCAAACACAGATTTACTAAATACAGGATTTGGCAAAATCGCGATTTTGTCTGAAGCTTTTTCCAGCCACGGCTTTACTAAATACAGAATTTGGGCAAGATCGCGTTGATCAGCCACGGCTTTACTAAATACAGAATTTGGGCAAGATCGCGTTGATCATATTGATAATATTATACGGTTTATAAGGGGCGGGATGGTACATTTGTTTGGGAGGTACCATAAGGGGAGTTGCAAGACCACCAAGTTTGTGTCCGAAACTTTTTCCAGCCACAGCTTTACTAAATACAGAATTTGGGCAAGATCTCGTTGAGCATATTGATACTATAACACGTTTCTATGGGGTCGGGATGGTACATTTGTTTGGGAGGTACCATAAGGGGAGTTGCAAGACCACCAAGTTTGTGTCCGAAACTTTTTCCAGCCACAGCTTTACTAAATACAGAATTTGGGCAAGATCGCGTTGATCATATTGATAATATTATACGGTTTATAAGGGGCGGGATGGTACATTTGTTTGGGAGTTACCCGAAGGGGAGTTGCCAGACCTACTAGTTTTTGTCTTAACCTTTTTCCACCCACAGCTTTACTAAATACAGAATTTGGGCAAAATCGCGTTTGTCATATTGATATTATTACTCGTTTCTACGGTTGTGGGATGGTACATTTGTATGGGAGATACCAGAAGGGGAGTTGCCAGACCTCCAAGTTTTTGTCCGAAACTTTTTCCAGCCACAGCTTTACTAAATACAGAATTTGGGCAAGATCGCGTTTGTCATATTGATAATATTACACGGTTTATAAGGGGGGATGGTATATTTGTATGGGAGGTACCAGAAGGGGAGTGGCAAGACCTCCAAGTTTTTGTCCGAAACTTTTTCCAGCCACAGCTTTACTAAATACAGAATTTGGGCAAGATCGCGTTTGTCATATTGATTATATTACACGGTTTATAATGGAGGGTGGTATGGGAGGTACCAGAAGGGGAGTTGCCAGACCTCCAAGTTGTTGTCCGAAACTTTTTGCAAAAACAGATTTACTAAATACAGGATTTGGGCAAAATCTCGATTTTGTCTGAAGCTTTTTCCAGCCACGGCTTTACTAAATACAGAATTTGGGCAAGATCGCGTTGATCATATTGATAATATTGTACGGTTTATAAGTGGCGGGATGGTACATTTGTATGGGAGGTACCAGAAGGGGAGTTGCAAGACCACCAAGTTTGTGTCCGTAACTTTTTCCAGCCACAGCTTTACTATATACAGAATTTGGGCAAGATCGCGTTGGTCATATTGATAATATTACACGGTTTATAATAGGCTGGATGGCACATATGTATGGGAGGTACCAGAAGGGGAGTTGCCAGACCTCCAAGTTTTTGTTCGAAACTATTTCAGCCACAGCTTTGCTAAATGCAGACTTTGGGCAAGATCTCGTTGAGCATATTGATATTATTACACGTTTATATGGGGTCGGGATGGTACATTTGTATGGGAGGTACCAGAAGGGGAGTTGCCAGACCTCCTAGTTTTTGGCTGAAGCTTTTTCCAGCCACAGCTTTACTAAATACAGAATTTGGGCAAGATCGCGTTTGTCATATTGACAATATTACACGGTTTATAAGGGAGGATGGTACATTTGTGTGGGAGGTACCCGAAGGGGAGTTGCCAGACCTCCAAGTTTTTGTTTGAAGCTTTTTCCAGCCACAGCTTTACTAAATGCAGAATTTGGGCAAGATCGAGTTTGTCATATTGACAATATAACACGGTTTATAAGAGGGGATGGTACATTTGTATGGGAGGTACCAGAAGAGGAGTTGCCAGACTTCCAAGTTTTTTTTTTGAATCTTCGTTCAGTTATACCTTAACTAAATACAGACATTGGGCAAGATCCCGATGAGCATATTGATATTATTACACGTTTCTATGGGGTCGGGATGGTACATTTGTATCGGAGGTACCCGAAGGGGAGTTGCCAGACCTACTAAATACAGAATTTGGTCAAAATCGCGTTTGCTTACTAAATACACGGTTTATAAGAGGCGGGTTGGTGCTTTTGCATGGGAGGTACCAGAAGGGAAGTTGCCAGACCTCCAAGTTTTTGTCCAAAGCTTTTTCCAGCAACATCTTTACTAAATACAGAATTTGGGCAAAATCGCGTTTGTCATATTCATAATATTATACGGGTGGTATATTTGTATAATGGGTACCAGAAGGGGAATTGCCAGACCTCCAAGTTTTTGTCCGAAACTTTTTGCAAACACAGATTTACTAAATACAGGATTTGGGCAAAATCGCGATTTTGTCTGAAACTTTTTCCAGCCACGGCTTTACTAAATACAGAATTTGGGCAAGATCGCGTTTATCATATTGATAATATTATACGGATTATAAGGGGCGGGATGGTACATTTGTATGGGAGGTACCAGAAGGGGAGTTGCAAGACCTCCAAGTTTTTGTCCGAAACTTTTTCCAGCAACAGCTTTACTAAATACAGAATTTGGACAAGATCGCGTTTGTCATATTGATAATATTACATGGTTTATAATGGAGGGAGGTATGGGAGGTACCAGAAGGGGAGTTGCCAGACCTCCAAGTTTTTGTCCGAAACTTTTTGCAAACACAGATTTACTAAATACAGGATTTGGGCAAAATCGCGATTTTGTCTGAAGCTTTTTCCAGCCACGGCTTTACTAAATACAGAATTTGGGCAAGATCGCGTTGATCATATTGATAATATTATACGGTTTATAAGGGGCGGGATGGTACATTTGTATGGGAGGTACCAGAAGGGGAGTTGCAAGACCAACAAGTTTGTGTCCGTAACTTTTTCCAGCCACAGCTTTACTAAATACAGAATTTGGGCAAGATGGGTGTGGCCATATTGATATTATTACACGTTTCTACGTTGGCGGGATGGTATATTTGGATGGGAGGTGCCAGAAGGGGAGTTGCCAGACCTCCAAGTTTTTTTCCGAAACTTTTTCCAGCCACAGCTTTACTAAATACAGAATTTGGGCAAAATCGCGTTTGTCATCTTCACAATATAACACGGTTTATAAGAGGGGATGGTACATTTGTATGGGAGGTACCAGAAGGGGAGCTGCCAGACTTCCAAGTTGTTTTTTTTGGAATCTTCGTTCAGTTATACCTTAACTAAATACAGACATTGGGCAAGATCCGTTTGAGCATATTGATATTATTACACGTTTCTATGGGTTCGGGATGGTACATTTGTATGGGAGGTACCCGAAGGGGAGTAGCTAGACCTCCAAGTTTTTTTTTGGAATCTTCATTCAGTTATACCTTAACTAAATACAGACTTTGGGCAAGATCTCGTTGAGCATATTGATATTATTACACGTTTATATGGGGTCGGGATGGTACATTTGTATGGGAGGTACCAGAACGGAAGTTGCCAGATCTCCAAGTTTTTGTCCGAAACTTTTTGCAACCACAGCTTTACTAAATACAGAACTTGGGCAAGATGGGTGTGGTCATATTGATATTATTACACGTTTCTACGGTGGCGGGATTTTACATTTGTATGGGAGGTATTAGAAGGGGAGTTTCCAGACTTCCAATTTTTTGTCCAAAACTTTTTCAGCCACAGCTTTACTAAATACAGAATTTGGCAAGATCGCGTTGGTCGTATTGATATTATTACACGTTTCTACGTTGGCGGGATGGTATATTTGGATGGGAGGTACCAGAAGGGGAGTTGCCAGACCTCCAAGTTTTTCATCCGAAACTTTTTCCAGCCACAGCTTTACTAAATACAGAATTTGGGTTAGATCGCGTTTGTCATATTGATAATATTACACGGTTTATAAGGGGGGATGGTACATTTGTGTGGGAGGTACCCGAAGGGGAGTTGCTAGACCACCAAGTTTTTGTCTGAAGCTTTTTCCAGCCACAGCTTTACTAAATACAGAATTTGGACAAGATCGCGTTTGTCATATTGACAATATAACAGGGTTTATAAGAGGGGATGGTACATTTGTATGGGAGGTACCAGAAGGGGAGTTGTCAGACCTCCAAGTTTTTGTCCGAAACTTTTTCCAGCCACAGCTTTACTAAATACAGAATTTGGGCAAAATCGCGTTTGTCATATTGATATTATTACACGTTTCTACTGTTGTGGGATGGTACATTTGTACGGGTGGTACCAGAAGGGGAGTTGCCAGACTTCCAAGTTTTTTTGGAATCTTCGTTCAGTTATACCTTAACTAAATACAGACTGTGGGCAAGATCTCGTTGAGCATATTGATATTATAACACGTTTCTATGGGGTCGGGATGGTACATTTGTATGGGAGTTACCCGAAGGGGAGTTGCCAGACCTACTAGTTTTTGTCTGAAGCTTTTCCCAGCCACAGCTTTACTAAATACAGAATTTGGGCAAAATCGCGTTTGTCATATTGATATTATTACACGTTTCTACGGTTGTGGGATGGTACATTTGTATGGGAGGTACCAGAAGGGGAGTTGCCAGACCTCCAAGTTTTTGTCCGAAACTTTTTCCAGCCACAGCTTTACTAAATACAGAATTTGGTCAAAATCTCGATTTTGTCTGAAGCTTTTTCCAGCCACGGCTTTACTAAATACAGAATTTAGGCAAGATCGCGTTGATCATATTGATAATATTGTACGGTTTATAAGTGGCGGGATGGTACATTTGTATGGGAGGTACCAGAAGGGGAGTTGCAAGACCACCAAGTATGTGTCCGGAAATTTTCCAGCCACAGCTTTACTATATACAGAATTTGGGCAAGATCGCGTTTGTCATATTGATAATATTACACGGTTTATAAGGGGGGATGGTATATTTGTATGGGAGGTACCAGAAGGGGAGTGGCAAGACCTCCAAGTTTTTGTCCGAAACTTTTTCCAGCCACAGCTTTACTAAATACAGAATTTGGGCAAGATCGCGTTTGTCATATTGATTATATTACACGGTTTATAATGGAGGGAGGTATGGGAGGTACCAGAAGGGGAGTTGCCAGACCTCCAAGTTGTTGTCCGAAACTTTTTGCAAAAACAGATTTACTAAATACAGGATTTGGTCAAAATCTCGATTTTGTCTGAAGCTTTTTCCAGCCACGGCTTTACTAAATACAGAATTTAGGCAAGATCGCGTTGATCATATTGATAATATTGTACGGTTTATAAGTGGCGGGATGGTACATTTGTATGGGAGGTACCAGAAGGGGAGTTGCCAGACCTCCAAGTTTTGGTCCGAAACTATTTCAGCCACAGCTTTGCTAAATACAGACTTTGGGCAAGATCTCGTTGAGCATATTGATATTATTACACGTTTATATGGGGTCGGGATGGTACATTTGTATGGGAGGTACCAGAAGGGGAGTTGCCAGACCTCCTAGTTTTTGGGTGAAGCTTTTTCCAGCCACAGCTTTACTAAATACAGAATTTGGGCAAGATCGCGTTTGTCATATTGACAATATTACACGGTTTATAAGGGAGGATGGTACATTTGTGTGGGAGGTACCCGAAGGGGAGTTGCCAGACCTCCAAGTTTTTGTTTTAAGCTTTTTCCAGCCACAGCTTTACTAAATGCAGACTTTGGGCAAGATCGCGTTTGTCATATTGACAATATAACACGGTTTTTAAGAGGGGATGGTACATTTGTATGGGAGGTACCAGAAGAGGAGTTGCCAGACTTCCAAGTTTTTTTTTTGGAATCTTCGTTCAGTTATACCTTAACTAAATACAGACATTGGGCAAGATCCCAATGAGCATATTGATATTATTACACGTTTCTATGGGGTCGGGATGGTACATTTGTATGGGAGGTACCCGAAGGGGAGTTGCCAGACCTACTAAATACAGAATTTGGTCAAAATCGCGTTTGCTTACTAAATACACGGTTTATAAGAGGCGGGTTGGTGCTTTTGCATGGGAGGTACCAGAAGGGAAGTTGCCAGACCTCCAAGTTTTTGTCCAAAGCTTTTTCCAGCCACATCTTTACTAAATACAGAATTTGGGCAAAATCGCGTTTGTCATATTCATAATATTATACGGGTGGTATATTTGTATAATGGGTACCAGAAGGGGAATTGCCAGACCTCCAAGTTTTTGTCCGAAACTTTTTGCAAACACAGATTTACTAAATACAGGATTTGGGCAAAATCGCGATTTTGTCTGAAACTTTTTCCAGCCACGGCTTTACTAAATACAGAATTTGGGCAAGATCGCGTTTATCATATTGATAATATTATACGGATTATAAGGGGCGGGATGGTACATTTGTATGGGAGGTACCAGAAGGGGAGTTGCAAGACCTCCAAGTTTTTGTCCGAAACTTTTTCCAGCCACAGCTTTACTAAATACAGAATTTGGACGAGATCGCGTTTGTCATATTGATAATATTACATGGTTTATAATGGAGGGAGGTATGGGAGGTACCAGAAGGGGAGTTGCCAGACCTCCAAGTTTTTTTCCGAAACTTTTTCCAGCCACAGCTTTACTAAATACAGAATTTGGGCAAGATCGCGTTTGTCATCTTCACAATATAACACGGTTTATAAGAGGGGATGGTACATTTGTATGGGTGGTACCAGAAGGGGAGCTGCCAGACTTCCAAGTTGTTTTTTTTGGAATCTTCGTTCAGTTATACCTTAACTAAATACAGACATTGGGCAAGATCCCGTTGAGCATATTGATATTATTACACGTTTCTATGGGTTCGGGATGGTACATTTGTATGGGAGGTACCCGAAGGGGAGTAGCTAGACCTCCAAGTTTTTTTTGGAATCTTCATTCAGTTATACCTTAACTAAATACAGACTTTGGGCAAGATCTCGTTGAGCATATTGATATTATTACACGTTTATATGGGGTCGGGATGGTACATTTGTATGGGAGGTACCAGAACGGAAGTTGCCAGATCTCCAAGTTTTTGTCCGAAACTTTTTGCAACCACAGCTTTACTAAATACAGAACTTGGGCAAGATGGGTGTGGTCATATTGATATTATTACACGTTTCTACGGTGGCGGGATTTTACATTTGTATGGGAGGTATTAGAAGGGGAGTTGCCAGACCTCCAAGTTTTTCATCCGAAACTTTTTCCAGCCACAGCTTTACTAAATACAGAATTTGGGTTAGATCGCGTTTGTCATATTGATAATATTACACGGTTTATAAGGGGGGATGGTACATTTGTGTGGGAGGTACCCGAAGGGGAGTTGCTAGACCACCAAGTTTTTGTCTGAAACTTTTTCCAGCCACAGCTTTACTAAATACAGAATTTGGACAAGATTGCGTTTGTCATATTGACAATATAACAGGGTTTATAAGAGGGGATGGTACATTTGTATGGGAGGTACCAGAAGGGGAGTTGTCAGACCTCCAAGTTTTTGTCCGAAACTTTTTCCAGCCACAGCTTTACTAAATACAGAATTTGGCAAGATCGCGTTGGTCGTAGTGATATTATTACACGTTTCTACGTTGGCGGGATGGTATATTTGGATGGGAGGTACCAGAAGGGGAGTTGCCAGACCTCCAAGTTTTTCATCCGAAACTTTTTCCAGCCACAGCTTTACTAAATACAGAATTTGGGTTAGATCGCGTTTGTCATATTGATAATATTACACGGTTTATAAGGGGGGATGGTACATTTGTGTGGGAGGTACCCGAAGGGGAGTTGCTAGACCACCAAGTTTTTGTCTGAAGCTTTTTCCAGCCACAGCTTTACTAAATACAGAATTTGGACAAGATTGCGTTTGTCATATTGACAATATAACAGGGTTTATAAGAGGGGATGGTACATTTGTATGGGAGGTACCAGAAGGGGAGTTGTCAGACCTCCAAGTTTTTGTCCGAAACTTTTTCCAGCCACAGCTTTACTAAATACAGAATTTGGGCAAAATCGCGTTTGTCATATTGATATTATTACACGTTTCTACGGTTGTGGGATGGTAAATTTGTACGGGTGGTACCAGAAGGGAGTTGCCAGACTTCCAAGTTTTTTTGGAATCTTCGTTCAGTTATACCTTAACTAAATACAGACTGTGGGCAAGATCTCGTTGAGCATATTGATATTATAACACGTTTCTATGGGGTCGGGATGGTACATTTGTATGGGAGTTACCCGAAGGGGAGTTGCCAGACCTACTAGTTTTTGTCTGAAGCTTTTCCCAGCCACAGCTTTACTAAATACAGAATTTGGGCAAAATCGCGTTTGTCATATTGATATTATTACACGTTTCTACGGTTGTGGGATGGTACATTTGTATGGGAGGTACCAGAAGGGGAGTTGCCAGACCTCCAAGTTTTTGTCCGAAACTTTTTCCAGCCACAGCTTTACTAAATACAGAATTTGGGCAAGATCGCGTTTGTCATATTGATAATATTACACGGTTTATAAGGGGGGATGGTATATTTGTATGGGAGGTACCAGAAGGGGAGTGGCAAGACCTCCAAGTTTTTGTCCGAAACTTTTTCCAGCCACAGCTTTACTAAATACATAATTTGGTCAAAATCTCGATTTTGTCTGAAGCTTTTTCCAGCCACGGCTTTACTAAATACAGAATTTAGGCAAGATCGCGTTGATCATATTGATAATATTGTACGGTTTATAAGTGGCGGGATGGTACATTTGTATGGGAGGTACCAGAAGGGGAGTTGCAAGACCACCAAGTATGTGTCCGTAACTTTTTCCAGCCACAGCTTTACTATATACAGAATTTGGGCAAGATCGCGTTTGTCATATTGATAATATTACACGGTTTATAAGGGGGGATGGTATATTTGTATGGGAGGTACCAGAAGGGGAGTGGCAAGACCTCCAAGTTTTTGTCCGAAACTTTTTCCAGCCACAGCTTTACTAAATACAGAATTTGGGCAAGATCGCGTTTGTCATATTGATTATATTACACGGTTTATAATGGAGGGAGGTATGGGAGGTACCAGAAGGGGAGTTGCCAGACCTCCAAGTTGTTGTCCGAAACTTTTTGCAAAAACAGATTTACTAAATACAGGATTTGGTCAAAATCTCGATTTTGTCTGAAGCTTTTTCCAGCCACGGCTTTACTAAATACAGAATTTAGGCAAGATCGCGTTGATCATATTGATAATATTGTACGGTTTATAAGTGGCGGGATGGTACATTTGTATGGGAGGTACCAGAAGGGGAGTTGCCAGACCTCCAAGTTTTGGTCCGAAACTATTTCAGCCACAGCTTTGCTAAATACAGACTTTGGGCAAGATCTCGTTGAGCATATTGATATTACTACACGTTTATATGGGGTCGGGATGGTACATTTGTATGGGAGGTACCAGAAGGGGAGTTGCCAGACCTCCTAGTTTTTGGGTGAAGCTTTTTCCAGCCACAGCTTTACTAAATACAGAATTTGGGCAAGATCGCGTTTGTCATATTGACAATATTACACGGTTTATAAGGGAGGATGGTACATTTGTGTGGGAGGTACCCGAAGGGGAGTTGCCAGACCTCCAAGTTTTTGTTTGAAGCTTTTTCCAGCCACAGCTTTACTAAATGCAGAACTTGGGCAAGATCGCGTTTGTCATATTGACAATATAACACGGTTTTTAAGAGGGGATGGTACATTTGTATGGGAGGTACCAGAAGAGGAGTTGCCAGACTTCCCAGTTTTTTTTTTGGAATCTTCGTTCAGTTATACCTTAACTAAATACAGACATTGGGCAAGATCCCGATGAGCATATTGATATTATTACACGTTTCTATGGGGTCGGGATGGTACATTTGTATGGGAGGTACCCGAAGGGGAGTTGCCAGACCTACTAAATACAGAATTTGGTCAAAATCGCGTTTGCTTACTAAATACACGGTTTATAAGAGGCGGGTTGGTGCTTTTGCATGGGAGGTACCAGAAGGGAAGTTGCCAGACCTCCAAGTTTTTGTCCAAAGCTTTTTCCAGACACATCTTTACTAAATACAGAATTTGGGCAAAATCGCGTTTGTCATATTCATAATATTATACGGGTGGTATATTTGTATAATGGGTACCAGAAGGGGAATTGCCAGACCTCCAAGTTTTTGTCCGAAACTTTTTGCAAACACAGATTTACTAAATACAGGATTTGGGCAAAATCGCGATTTTGTCTGAAACTTTTTCCAGCCACGGCTTTACTAAATACAGAATTTGGGCAAGATCGCGTTTATCATATTGATAATATTATACGGGTTATAATGGGCGGGATGGTACATTTGTATGGGAGGTACCAGAAGGGGAGTTGCAAGACCTCCAAGTTTTTGTCCGAAACTTTTTCCAGCCACAGCTTTACTAAATACAGAATTTGGACAAGATCGCGTTTGTCATATTGATAATATTACATGGTTTATAATGGAGGGAGGTATGGGAGGTACCAGAAGGGGAGTTGCCAGACCTCCAAGTTTTTGTCCGAAACTTTTTGCAAACACAGATTTACTAAATACAGGATTTGGGCAAAATCGCGATTTTGTCTGAAGCTTTTTCCAGCCACGGCTTTACTAAATACAGAATTTGGGCAAGATCGCGTTGATCATATTGATAATATTATACGGTTTATAAGGGGCGGGATGGTACATTTGTATGGGAGGTACCAGAAGGGGAGTTGCAAGACCAGCAAGTTTGTGTCCGTAACTTTTTCCAGCCACAGCTTTACTAAATACAGAATTTGGGCAAGATGGGTGTGGCCATATTGATATTATTACACGTTTCTACGTTGGCGGGATGGTATATTTGGATGGGAGGTGCCAGAAGGGGAGTTGCCAGACCTCCAAGTTTTTTTCCGAAACTTTTTCCAGCCACAGCTTTACTAAATACAGAATTTGGGCAAGATCGCGTTTGTCATCTTCACAATATAACACGGTTTATAAGAGGGGATGGTACATTTGTATGGGAGGTACCAGAAGGGGAGCTGCCAGACTTCCAAGTTGTTTTTTTGGAATCTTCGTTCAGTTATACCTTAACTAAATACAGACATTGGGCAAGATCCCGTTGAGCATATTGATATTATTACACGTTTCTATGGGTTCGGGATGGTACATTTGTATGGGAGGTACCCGAAGGGGAGTAGCTAGACCTCCAAGTTTTTTTTTGGAATCTTCATTCAGTTATACCTTAACTAAATACAGACTTTGGGCAAGATCTCGTTGAGCATATTGATATTATTACACGTTTATATGGGGTCGGGATGGTACATTTGTATGGGAGGTACCAGAACGGAAGTTGCCAGATCTCCAAGTTTTTGTCCGAAACTTTTTGCAACCACAGCTTTACTAAATACAGAACTTGGGCAAGATGGGTGTGGTCATATTGATATTATTACACGTTTCTACGGTGGCGGGATTTTACATTTGTATGGGAGGTATTAGAAGGGGAGTTTCCAGACTTCCAATTTTTTGTCCAAAACTTTTTCAGCCACAGCTTTACTAAATACAGAATTTGGCAAGATCGCGTTGGTCGTATTGATATTATTACACGTTTCTACGTTGGCGGGATGGTATATTTGGATGGGAGGTACCAGAAGGGGAGTTGCCAGACCTCCAAGTTTTTCATCCGAAACTTTTTCCAGTCACAGCTTTACTAAATACAGAATTTGGGTTAGATCGCGTTTGTCATATTGATAATATTACACGGTTTATAAGGGGGGATGGTACATTTGTGTGGGAGGTACCCGAAGGGGAGTTGCCAGACCACCAAGTTTTTGTCTGAAGCTTTTTCCAGCCACAGCTTTACTAAATACAGAATTTGGACAAGATCGCGTTTGTCATATTGACAATATAACAGGGTTTATAAGAGGGGATGGTAAATTTGTATGGGAGGTACCAGAAGGGGAGTTGTCAGACCTCCAAGTTTTTGTCCGAAACTTTTTCCAGCCACAGCTTTACTAAATACAGAATTTGGGCAAAATCGCGTTTGTCATATTGATATTATTACACGTTTCTACGGTTGTGGGATGGTACATTTGTACG
Organism: Hydrotaea cyrtoneurina; assembly: GCA_958296145.1. Lineage (NCBI taxonomy): Eukaryota > Metazoa > Arthropoda > Insecta > Diptera > Muscidae > Hydrotaea > Hydrotaea cyrtoneurina. The sequence goes on from OY282517.1 coordinate 49,793,697, forward strand.
GGTGGTACCAGAAGGGAGTTGCCAGACTTCCAAGTTTTTTTGGAATCTTCGATCAGTTATACCTTAACTAAATACAGACTGTGGGCAAGATCTCGTTGAGCATATTGATATTATAACACGTTTCTATGGGGTCGGGATGGTACATTTGTATGGGAGTTACCCGAAGGGGAGTTGCCAGACCTACTAGTTTTTGTCTGAAGCTTTTTCCAGCCACAGCTTTACTAAATACAGAATTTGGGCAAAATCGCGTTTGTCATATTGATATTATTACACGTTTCTACGGTTGTGGGATGGTACATTTGTATGGGAGGTACCAGAAGGGGAGTTGCCAGACCTCCAAGTTTTTGTCCGAAACTTTTTCCAGCCACAGCTTTACTAAATACAGAATTTGGGCAAGATCGCGTTTGTCATATTGATAATATTACACGGTTTATAAGGGGGGATGGTATATTTGTATGGGAGGTACCAGAAGGGGAGTGGCAAGACCTCCAAGTTTTTGTCCGAAACTTTTTCCAGCCACAGCTTTACTAAATACAGAATTTGGTCAAAATCTCGATTTTGTCTGAAGCTTTTTCCAGCCACGGCTTTACTAAATACAGAATTTAGGCAAGATCGCGTTGATCATATTGATAATATTGTACGGTTTATAAGTGGCGGGATGGTACATTTGTATGGGAGGTACCAGAAGGGGAGTTGCAAGACCACCAAGTATGTGTCCGTAACTTTTTCCAGCCACAGCTTTACTATATACAGAATTTGGGCAAGATCGCGTTTGTCATATTGATAATATTACACGGTTTATAAGGGGGGATGGTATATTTGTATGGGAGGTACCAGAACGGAAGTTGCCAGATCTCCAAGTTTTTGTTTGAAGCTTTTTCCAGCCACAGCTTTACTAAATGCAGACTTTGGGCAAGATCGCGTTTGTCATATTGACAATATAACACGGTTTTTAAGAGGGGATGGTACATTTGTATGGGAGGTACCAGAAGAGGAGTTGCCAGACTTCCAAGTTTTTTTTTTGGAATCTTCGTTCAGTTATACCTTAACTAAATACAGACATTGGGCAAGATCCCAATGAGCATATTGATATTATTACACGTTTATATGGGGTCGGGATGGTACATTTGTATGGGAGGTACCAGAACGGAAGTTGCCAGATCTCCAAGTTTTTGTCCGAAACTTTTTGCAACCACAGCTTTACTAAATACAGAACTTGGGCAAGATGGGTGTGGTCATATTGATATTATTACACGTTTCTACGGTGGCGGGATTTTACATTTGTATGGGAGGTATTAGAAGGGGAGTTTCCAGACTTCCAATTTTTTGTCCAAAACTTTTTCAGCCACAGCTTTACTAAATACAGAATTTGGCAAGATCGCGTTGGTCGTATTGATATTATTACACGTTTCTACGTTGGCGGGATGGTATATTTGGATGGGAGGTACCAGAAGGGGAGTTGCCAGACCTCCAAGTTTTTCATCCGAAACTTTTTCCAGTCACAGCTTTACTAAATACAGAATTTGGGTTAGATCGCGTTTGTCATATTGATAATATTACACGGTTTATAAGGGGGGATGGTACATTTGTGTGGGAGGTACCCGAAGGGGAGTTGCCAGACCACCAAGTTTTTGTCTGAAGCTTTTTCCAGCCACAGCTTTACTAAATACAGAATTTGGACAAGATCGCGTTTGTCATATTGACAATATAACAGGGTTTATAAGAGGGGATGGTACATTTGTATGGGAGGTACCAGAAGGGGAGTTGTCAGACCTCCAAGTTTTTGTCCGAAACTTTTTCCAGCCACAGCTTTACTAAATACAGAATTTGGGCAAAATCGCGTTTGTCATATTGATATTATTACACGTTTCTACGGTTGTGGGATGGTACATTTGTACGGGTGGTACCAGAAGGGAGTTGCCAGACTTCCAAGTTTTTTTGGAATCTTCGTTCAGTTATACCTTAACTAAATACAGACTGTGGGCAAGATCTCGTTGAGCATATTGATATTATAACACGTTTCTATGGGGTCGGGATGGTACATTTGTATGGGAGTTACCCGAAGGGGAGTTGCCAGACCTACTAGTTTTTGTCTGAAGCTTTTTCCAGCCACAGCTTTACTAAATACAGAATTTGGGCAAAATCGCGTTTGTCATATTGATATTATTACACGTTTCTACGGTTGTGGGATGGTACATTTGTATGGGAGGTACCAGAAGGGGAGTTGCCAGACCTCCAAGTTTTTGTCCGAAACTTTTTCCAGCCACAGCTTTACTAAATACAGAATTTGGGCAAGATCGCGTTTGTCATATTGATAATATTACACGGTTTATAAGGGGGGATGGTATATTTGTATGGGAGGTACCAGAAGGGGAGTGGCAAGACCTCCAAGTTTTTGTCCGAAACTTTTTCCAGCCACAGCTTTACTAAATACAAAATTTGGTCAAAATCTCGATTTTGTCTGAAGCTTTTTCCAGCCACGGCTTTACTAAATACAGAATTTAGGCAAGATCGCGTTGATCATATTGATAATATTGTACGGTTTATAAGTGGCGGGATGGTACATTTGTATGGGAGGTACCAGAAGGGGGTTGCAAGACCACCAAGTATGTGTCCGTAACTTTTTCCAGCCACAGCTTTACTATATACAGAATTTGGGCAAGATCGCGTTTGTCATATTGATAATATTACACGGTTTATAAGGGGGGATGGTATATTTGTATGGGAGGTACCAGAAGGGGAGTGGCAAGACCTCCAAGTTTTTGTCCGAAACTTTTTCCAGCCACAGCTTTACTAAATACAGAATTTGGGCACGATCGCGTTTGTCATATTGATTATATTACACGGTTTATAATGGAGGGAGGTATGGGAGGTACCAGAAGGGGAGTTGCCAGACCTCCAAGTTGTTGTCCGAAACTTTTTGCAAAAACAGATTTACTAAATACAGGATTTGGTCAAAATCTCGATTTTGTCTGAAGCTTTTTCCAGCCACGGCTTTACTAAATACAGAATTTAGGCAAGATCGCGTTGATCATATTGATAATATTGTACGGTTTATAAGTGGCGGGATGGTACATTTGTATGGGAGGTACCAGAAGGGGAGTTGCCAGACCTCCAAGTTTTGGTCCGAAACTATTTCAGCCACAGCTTTGCTAAATACAGACTTTGGGCAAGATCTCGTTGAGCATATTGATATTATTACACGTTTATATGGGGTCGGGATGGTACATTTGTATGGGAGGTACCAGAAGGGGAGTTGCCAGACCTCCTAGTTTTTGGGTGAAGCTTTTTCCAGCCACAGCTTTACTAAATACAGAATTTGGGCAAGATCGCGTTTGTCATATTGACAATATTACACGGTTTATAAGGGAGGATGGTACATTTGTGTGGGAGGTACCCGAAGGGGAGTTGCCAGACCTCCAAGTTTTTGTTTGAAGCTTTTTCCAGCCACAGCTTTACTAAATGCAGACTTTGGGCAAGATCGCGTTTGTCATATTGACAATATAACACGGTTTTTAAGAGGGGATGGTACATTTGTATGGGAGGTACCAGAAGAGGAGTTGCCAGACTTCCAAGTTTTTTTTTTGGAATCTTCGTTCAGTTATACCTTAACTAAATACAGACATTGGGCAAGATCCCAATGAGCATATTGATATTATTACACGTTTCTATGGGGTCGGGATGGTACATTTGTATGGGAGGTACCCGAAGGGGAGTTGCCAGACCTACTAAATACAGAATTTGGTCAAAATCGCGTTTGCTTACTAAATATACGGTTTATAAGAGGCGGGTTGGTGCTTTTGCATGGGAGGTACCAGAAGGGAAGTTGCCAGACCTCCAAGTTTTTGTCTGAAGCTTTTTCCAGCCACAGCTTTACTAAATACAGAATTTGGACAAGATCGCGTTTGTCATATTGACAATATAACAGGGTTTATAAGAGGGGATGGTACATTTGTATGGGAGGTACCAGAAGGGGAGTTGTCAGACCTCCAAGTTTTTGTCCGAAACTTTTTCCAGCCACAGCTTTACTAAATACAGAATTTGGGCAAAATCGCGTTTGTCATATTGATATTATTACACGTTTCTACGGTTGTGGGATGGTACATTTGTACGGGTGGTACCAGAAGGGGAGTTGCCAGACTTCCAAGTTTTTTTGGAATCTTCGTTCAGTTATACCTTAACTAAATACAGACTGTGGGCAAGATCTCGTTGAGCATATTGATATTATAACACGTTTCTATGGGGTCGGGATGGTACATTTGTATGGGAGTTACCCGAAGGGGAGTTGCCAGACCTACTAGTTTTTGTCTGAAGCTTTTTCCAGCCACATCTTTACTAAATACAGAATTTGGGCAAAATCGCGTTTGTCATATTGATATTATTACACGTTTCTACGGTTGTGGGATGGTACATTTGTATAGGAGGTACCAGAAGGGGAGTTGCCAGACCTCCAAGTTTTTGTCCGAAACTTTTTCCAGCCACAGCTTTACTAAATACAGAATTTGGGCAAGATCGCGTTTGTCATATTGATAATATTACACGTTTTATAAGGGGGGATGGTATATTTGTATGGGAGGTACCAGAAGGGGAGTGGCAAGACCTCCAAGTTTTTGTCCGAAACTTTTTCCAGCCACAGCTTTACTAAATACAGAATTTGGTCAAAATCTCGATTTTGTCTGAAGCTTTTTCCAGCCACGGCTTTACTAAATACAGAATTTAGGCAAGATCGCGTTGATCATATTGACAATATTGTACGGTTTATAAGTGGCGGGATGGTACATTTGTATGGGAGGTACCAGAAGGGGAGTTGCAAGACCACCAAGTATGTGTCCGTAACTTTTTCCAGCCACAGCTTTACTATATACAGAATTTGGGCAAGATCGCGTTTGTCATATTGATAATATTACACGGTTTATAAGGGGGGATGGTATATTTGTATGGGAGGTACCAGAAGGGGAGTGGCAAGACCTCCAAGTTTTTGTCCGAAACTTTTGCCAGCCACAGCTTTACTAAATAGAGAATTTGGGCAAGATCGCGTTTGTCATATTGATTATATTACACGGTTTATAATGGAGGGAGGTATGGGAGGTACCAGAAGGGGAGTTGCCAGACCTCCAAGTTGTTGTCCGAAACTTTTTGCAAAAACAGATTTACTAAATACAGGATTTGGTCAAAATCTCGATTTTGTCTGAAGCTTTTTCCAGCCACGGCTTTACTAAATACAGAATTTAGGCAAGATCGCGTTGATCATATTGATAATATTGTACGGTTTATAAGTGGCGGGATGGTACATTTGTATGGGAGGTACCAGAAGGGGAGTTGCAAGACCACCAAGTATGTGTCCGTAACTTTTTCCAGCCACAGCTTTACTATATACAGAATTTGGGCAAGATCGCGTTTGTCATATTGATAATATTACACGGTTTATAAGGGGGGATGGTATATTTGTATGGGAGGTACCAGAAGGGGAGTGGCAAGACCTCCAAGTTTTTGTCCGAAACTTTTTCCAGCCACAGCTTTACTAAATACAGAATTTGGGCAAGATCGCGTTTGTCATATTGATTATATTACACGGTTTATAATGGAGGGAGGTATGGGAGGTACCAGAAGGGGAGTTGCCAGACCTCCAAGTTGTTGTCCGAAACTTTTTGCAAAAACAGATTTACTAAATACAGGATTTGGTCAAAATCTCGATTTTGTCTGAAGCTTTTTCCAGCCACGGCTTTACTAAATACAGAATTTAGGCAAGATCGCGTTGATCATATTGATAATATTGTACGGTTTATAAGTGGCGGGATGGTACATTTGTATGGGAGGTACCAGAAGGGGAGTTGCCAGACCTCCAAGTTTTGGTCCGAAACTATTTCAGCCACAGCTTTGCTAAATACAGACTTTGGGCAAGATCTCGTTGAGCATATTGATATTATTACACGTTTATATGGGGTCGGGATGGTACATTTGTATGGGAGGTACCAGAAGGGGAGTTGCCAGACCTCCAAGTTTTTGGGTGAAGCTTTTTCCAGCCACAGCTTTACTAAATACAGAATTTGGGCAAGATCGCGTTTGTCATATTGACAATATTACACGGTTTATAAGGGAGGATGGTACATTTGTGTGGGAGGTACCCGAAGGGGAGTTGCTAGACCTCCAAGTTTTTGTTTGAAGCTTTTTCCAGCCACAGCTTTACTAAATGCAGAACTTGGGCAAGATCGCGTTTGTCATATTGACAATATAACACGGTTTTTAAGAGGGGATGGTACATTTGTATGGGAGGTACCAGAAGAGGAGTTGCCAGACTTCCCAGTTTTTTTTTTGGAATCTTCGTTCAGTTATACCTTAACTAAATACAGACATTGGGCAAGATCCCGATGAGCATATTGATATTATTACACGTTTCTATGGGGTCGGGATGGTACATTTGTATGGGAGGTACCCGAAGGGGAGTTGCCAGACCTACTAAATACAGAATTTGGTCAAAATCGCGTTTGCTTACTAAATATACGGTTTATAAGAGGCGGGTTGGTGCTTTTGCATGGGAGGTACCAGAAGGGAAGTTGCCAGACCTCCAAGTTTTTGTCCAAAGCTTTTTCCAGCCACATCTTTACTAAATACAGAATTTGGGCAAAATCGCGTTTGTCATATTCATAATATTATACGGGTGGTATATTTCTATAATGGGTACCAGAAGGGGAATTGCCAGACCTCCAAGTTTTTGTCCGAAACTTTTTGCAAACACAGATTTACTAAATACAGGATTTGGGCAAAATCGCGATTTTGTCTAAAACTTTTTCCAGCCACGGCTTTACTAAATACAGAATTTGGGCAAGATCGCGTTTATCATATTGATAATATTATACGGATTATAAGGGGGGAGTTGGTATTTGAGGTACCAGAAGGGGAGTTGCAAGACCACCAAGTTTGTGTCCGTAACTTTTTCCAGCCACAGCTTTACTAAATACAGAATGTGGGCAAGATGGGTGTGGCCATATTGATATTATTACAAGTTTCTACGGTGGCTGGATGGTACATTTGTATGGGAGGTATCAGAAGGGGATTTGCCAGACTTCCAATTTTTTGTCCAAAACTTTTTCAGCCACAGCTTTACTAAATACAGAATTTGGCAAGATCGCGTTGGTCATATTGATATTATTACACGTTTCTACGATGGAGGGATGGTACATTTGTATGTGAGGTACCAGAAGGGGAGTTGCCAGACCTCCAAGTTTTTGTCCAAATCTTTTTCCAGCCACAGCTTTACTAAATACAGAATTTGGGCAAGATCGCGTTTGTCATATTGATAATATTACACGGTTTATAAGGGGGGAGATGGTACATTTGTATAGGAGGTACCAGAACGGGAGTTGCCAGACCTCCTAGTTTTTGTCTGAAGCTTTTGCCAGCCACGGCTTTACTAAATACAGAATTTGGGCAAGATCGCGTTTGTCATATTGATAATATTACACGGTTTATAAGGGGGGAGATGGTACATTTGTATAGGAGGTACCAGAAGGGGAGTTGCCAGATCTCCAAGTTTTTGTCCGAAACTTTTTGCAACCACAGCTTTACTAAATACAGAACTTGGGCAAGATGGGTGTGGTCATATTGATATTATTACACGTTTCTACGGTGGCGGGATGGTACATTTGTATGGGAGGTATTAGAAGGGGAGTTGCCAGACTTCCAATTTTTTGCCCAAAACTTTTTCAGCCACAGCTTTACTAAATACAGAATTTGGCAAGATCGCGTTGGTCATATTGATATTATTACACGTTTCTATGTTGGCGAGATGGTATATTTGGAAGGGAGGTACCAGAAGGGGAGTTGCCCGACCTCCAAGTTTTTTATTCGAAACTTTTTCCAGCCACAGCTTAACTAAATACAGAATTTGGGCTAGATCGCGTTTGTCATATTGATAATATTACACGGTTTATAAGAGGGGATGGTACATTTGTATGGGAGGTACCAGAAGGGGAGTTGCCAGATATCCAAGTTTTTGTCCGAAACTTTTTGCAACCACAGCTTTACTAAATACAGAATTTGGCAAGATCGCGTTGGTCATATTGATATTATTACACGTTTCTACGGTGGCGGGATGGTACATTTGTGTGGGAGGTACCCGAAGGGGAGTTGCCAGACATCCAAGTTTTTGTCCTACAGAATTTGGGCAAAATCGCGTTTGTCATATTGATAATATTATACGGTTTATGGTACATTTGTATGGGAGGTACCAGAAGGGAGTTGCCAGACATCCAAGTTTTTGTCCGAAACTTTTTGCAACCACAGCTTTATTAAATACATAATTTGGGCAAAATCGCGTTTGTCATATTGATATTATTACACGTTTCTACGGTTGTGGGATGGTACATTTGTACGGGTGGTACCAGAAGGGGAGTTGCCAGACTTCCAAGTTTTTTTTGGAATCTTCGTTCAGTTATACCTTAACTAAATACAGACTTTGGGCAAGATCTCGTTGAGCATATTGCTATTATTACACGTTTCTATGGCGTCGGGATGGTACATTTGTATGGGAGGTACCCGAAGGGGAGTTGCCAGACCTACTAGTTTTTGTCTGAAGCTTTTTCCAGGCACAGCTTTACTAAATACAGAATTTGGGCAAAATCGCGTTTGTCATATTGATATTATTACACGTTTCTACGGTTGTGGGATGGTACATTTGTATGGGAGGTACCAGAAGGGGAGTTGCCAGACCTCCAAGTTTTTGTCCGAAACTTTTTGCAAACACAGATTTACTAAATACAGGATTTGGGCAAAATCGCGATTTTGTCTGAAGCTTTTTCCAGCCACGGCTTTACTAAATACAGAATTTGGGCAAGATCGCGTTTGTCATATTGATAATATTACACGGTTTATAAGGGGGGATGGTATATTTGTATGGGAGTTACCAGAAGGGGAGTTGCGAGACCACCAAGTTTGTGTCCGTAACTTTTTCCAGCCACAGCTTTACTAAATACAGAATTTGGGCAAGATCGCGTTTGTCATATTGATAATATTACACGGTTTATAATAGGCTGGATGGTACATATGTATGGGAGGTACCAGAAGGGGAGTTGCCAAACCTCCAAGTTTTTGTCTGAAGCTTTTTCCAGCCACAGCTTTACTAAATACAGAATTTGGGCAAGATCACGTTGGTCATATTGATAATATTATACGGTTTATAAGGGGCGGGATGGTACATTTGTATGGGAGGTACCAGAAGGGGAGTTGCGAGACCACCAAGTTTGTGTCCGTAACTTTTTCCAGCCACAGCTTTACTAAATACAGAATTTGGCAAGATCGCGTTGGTCATATTGATATTATTACACGTTTCTACGTTGGCGGGATGGTACATTTGTATGGGAGGTACCAGAAGGGGAGTTGCCAGACCTCCAAGTTTTTGTCCGAAACTTTTTCAGCCACAGCTTTACTAAATACAGAATTTGGCAAGATCGCGTTGGTCATATTGATATTATTACACGTTTCTACGTTGGCGGGATGGTACATTTGTATGGGAGGTACCAGAAGGGGAGTTGCCAGACCTCCAAGTTTTTGTCCGAATCTTTTTCTAGCCACAGCTTTACTAAATACAGAATTTGGGCAAGATCGCGTTTGTCATATTGATAATATTATACGGTTTATAAGGGGCGGGATGGTACATTTGTATGGGAGGTACCAGAAGGGGAGTTGCCAGACCTCCTAGTTTTTGTCCGAATCTTTTTCTAGCCACAGCTTTACTAAATACAGAATTTGGGCAAGATCGCGTTTGTCATATTGACAATATAACGGGGTTTATAAGAGGGGATGGTACATTTGTATGGGAGGTACCAGAAGGGGAGTTGTCAGACTTCCAAGTTTTTTTTTTGGAATCTTCGTTCAGTTATACCTTAACTAAATACAGACATTGGGCAAGATCCCGTTGAGCATATTGATATTATTACACGTTTCTATGGGGTCGGGATGGTACATATGTATGGGAGGTACCAGAAGGGGAGTTGCCAGACCTCCAAGTTTTTGTCCGAAACGTTTTCCAGTCACAGCTTTACTGAATACAGAATTTGGGCAAAATCGCGTTTGTCATATTGATAATATTATACGGTTTATGGTTCATTTGTATGGGAGATACCAGAAGGGAGTTGCCAGACATCCAAGTTTTTGTCCGAAACTTTTTGCAACCACAGCTTTACTAAATACATAATTTGGGCAAAATCGCGTTTGTCATATTGATATTATTACACGTTTCTATGGTTGTGGGATGGTACATTTGTACGGGTGGTACCAGAAGGGGAGTTGCCAGACTTCCAAGTTTTTTTGGAATCTTCGTTCAGTTATACCTTAACTAAATACAGACTTTGGGCAAGATCTCGTTGAGCATATTGATATTATTACACGTTTCTATGGGGTCGGGATGTTACATTTGTATGGGAGGTACCAGAAGGGAGTTGCCAGACATCCAAGTTTTTGTCCGAAACTTTTTGCAACCACAGCTTTATTAAATACATAATTTGGGCAAAATCGCGTTTGTCATATTGATATTATTACACGTTTCTACGGTTGTGGGATGGTACATTTGTACGGGTGGTACCAGAAGGGGAGTTGCCAGACTTCCAAGTTTTTTTTGGAATCTTCGTTCAGTTATACCTTAACTAAATACAGACTTTGGGCAAGATCTCGTTGAGCATATTGATATTATTACACGTTTCTATGGCGTCGGGATGGTACATTTGTATGGGAGGTACCCGAAGGGGAGTTGCCAGACCTACTAGTTTTTGTCTGAAGCTTTTTCCAGCCACAGCTTTACTAAATACAGAATTTGGGCAAAATCGCGTTTGTCATATTGATATTATTACACGTTTCTACGGTTGTGGGATGGTACATTTGTATGGGAGGTACCAGAAGGGGAGTTGCCAGACCTCCAAGTTTTTGTCCGAAACTTTTTCCAGCCACAGCTTTACTAAATACACAATTTGCGCAAGATCGCGTTTGTCATATTGATAATATTACACGGTTTATAAGGGGGGATGGTATATTTGTATGGGAGTTACCAGAAGGGGAGTTGCAAGACCTCCAAGTTTTTGTCCGAAACTTTTTCCAGCCACAGCTTAACTATATACAGAATTTGGGCAAGATCGCGTTTGTCATATTGATAATATTACAAGGTTTATAATGGAGGGAGGTATGGGAGGTACCAGAAGGGGAGTTGCCAGACCTCCAAGTTTTTGTCCGAAACTTTTTGCAAACACAGATTTACTAAATACAGGATTTGGGCAATATCGCGATTTTGTCTGAAGCTTTTTCCAGCCACGGCTTTACTAAATACAGAATTTGGGCAAGATCGCGTTGATCATATTGATAATATTGTACGGTTTATAAGTGGCGGGATGGTACATTTGTATGGGAGGTACCAGAAGGGGAGTTGCGAGACCACCAAGTTTGTGTCCGTAACTTTTTCCAGCCACAGCTTTACTAAATACAGAATTTGGGCAAGATGGGTGTGGCCATATTGATATTATTACAAGTTTCTACGGTGGAGGGATGGTATATTTGTATGGGAGGTATCAGAAGGGGATTTGCCAGACTTCCAATTTTTTGTCCAAAACTTTTTCAGCCACAGCTTTACTAAATACAGAATTTGGCAAGATCGCGTTGGTCATATTGATATTATTACACGTTTCTACGTTGGCGGGATGGTACATTTGTATGGGAGGTACCAGAAGGGGAGTTGCCAGACCTCCAAGTTTTTGTCCGAAACTTTTTCAGCCACAGCTTTACTAAATACAGAATTTGGCAAGATCGCGTTGGTCATATTGATATTATTACACGTTTCTACGTTGGCGGGATGGTACATTTGTATGGGAGGTACCAGAAGGGGAGTTGCCAGACCTCCAAGTTTTTGTCCGAATCTTTTTCTAGCCACAGCTTTACTAAATACAGAATTTGGGCAAGATCGCGTTTGTCATATTGATAATATTATACGGTTTATAAGGGGCGGGATGGTACATTTGTATGGGAGGTACCAGAAGGGGAGTTGCCAGACCTCCTAGTTTTTGTCCGAATCTTTTTCTAGCCACAGCTTTACTAAATAAAGAACTTGGGCAAGATGGGTGTGGTCATATTGATATTATTACACGTTTCTACGGTGGCGGGATGGTACATTTGTATGGGAGGTATTAGAAGGGGAGTTGCCAGACTTCAAATTTTTTGCCCAAAACTTTTTCAGCCACAGCTTTACTAAATACAGAATTTGGCAAGATCGCGTTGGTCATATTGATATTATTACACGTTTCTATGTTGGCGAGATGGTATATTTGGATGGGACGTACAAGAAGGGGAGTTGCCAGACCTCCAAGTTTTTTATTCGAAATTTTTTCCAGCCACAGCTTAACTAAATACAGAATTTGGGCTAGATCGCGTTTGTCATATTGATAATATTACACGTTTTATAAGGGGGGGGTGGTACATTTGTGTGGGAGGTACCCGAAGGGGAGTTGCCAGACCTCCAAGTTTTTGTCTGAAGCTTTTCCCAGGCACAGCTTTACTAAATACAGAATTTGGGCAAAATCTTGTTTGTCATATTGATATTATTACACGTTTCTACGGTTGTGGGATGGTACATTTGTATGGGAGGTACCAGAAGGGGAGTTGCCAGACCTCCAAGTTTTTGTCTGAAGCTTTTTCCAGCCACAGCTTTACTAAATACAGAATTTGGGCAAGATCACGTTGGTCATATTGATAATATTATACGGTTTATAAGGGGCGGGATGGTACATTTGTATGGGAGGTACCAGAAGGGGAGTTGCAAGACCACCAAGTTTGTGTCCGTAACTTTTTCCAGCCACAGCTTTACTAAATACAGAATTTGGGCAAGATGGGTGTGGCCATATTGATATTATTACAAGTTTCTACGGTGGAGGGATGGTACATTTGTATGGGAGGTATCAGAAGGGGATCTGCCAGACTTCCAATTTTTTGTCCGAATCTTTTTCTAGCCACAGCTTTACTAAATACAGAATTTGGGCAAGATCGCGTTTGTCATATTGATAATATTATACGGTTTATAAGGGGCGGGATGGTACATTTGTATGGGAGGTACCAGAAGGGGAGTTGCAAGACCACCAAGTTTGTGTCCGTAACTTTTTCAGCCACAGCTTTACTAAATACAGAATTTGGCAAGATCGCGTTGGTCATATTGATATTATTACACGTTTCTACGTTGGCGGGATGGTACATTTGTATGGGAGGTACCAGAAGGGGAGTTGCCAGACCTCCAAGTTTTTGTCCGAATCTTTTTCTAGCCACAGCTTTACTAAATACAGAATTTGGGCAAGATCGCGTTTGTCATATTGATAATATTATACGGTTTATAAGGGGCGGGATGGTACATTTGTATGGGAGGTACCAGAAGGGGAGTTGCCAGACCTCCTAGTTTTTGTCCGAATCTTTTTCTAGCCACAGCTTTACTAAATAAAGAACTTGGGCAAGATGGGTGTGGTCATATTGATATTATTACACGTTTCTACGGTGGCGGGATGGTACATTTGTATGGGAGGTATTAGAAGGGGAGTTGCCAGACTTCCAATTTTTTGCCCAAAACTTTTTCAGCCACAGCTTTACTAAATACAGAATTTGGCAAGATCGCGTTGGACATATTGATATTATTACACGTTTCTATGTTGGCGAGATGGTATATTTGGATGGGACGTACCAGAAGAGGAGTTGCCAGACCTCCAAGTTTTTTATTCGAAATTTTTTCCAGCCACAGCTTAACTAAATACAGAATTTGGGCTAGATCGCGTTTGTCATATTGATAATATTACACGGTTTATAAGGGGGGTGTTACATTTGTGTGGGAGGTACCCGAAGGGGAGTTGCCAGACCTCCAAGTTTTTGTCTGAAGCTTTTTCCAGCCACAGCTTTACTAAATACAGAATTTGGGCAAGATCGCGTTTGTCATATTGACAATATAACGGGGTTTATAAGAGGGGATGGTACATTTGTATGGGAGGTACCAGAAGGGGAGTTGTCAGACTTCCAAGTTTTTTTTTTGGAATCTTCGTTCAGTTATACCTTAACTAAATACAGACATTGGGCAAGATCCCGTTGAGCATATTGATATTATTACACGTTTCTATGGGGTCGGGATGGTACATATGTATGGGAGGTACCAGAAGGGGAGTTGCCAGACCTCCAAGTTTTTGTCCGAAACGTTTTCCAGTCACAGCTTTACTGAATACAAAATTTGGGCAAAATCGCGTTTGTCATATTGATAATATTATACGGTTTATGGTTCATTTGCATGGGAGGTACCAGAAGGGAGTTGCCAGACATCCAAGTTTTTGTCCGAAACTTTTTGCAACCACAGCTTTACTAAATACATAATTTGGGCAAAATCGCGTTTGTCATATTGATATTATTACACGTTTCTATGGTTGTGGGATGGTACATTTGTACGGGTGGTACCAGAAGGGGAGTTGCCAGACTTCCAAGTTTTTTTTGGAATCTTCGTTCAGTTATACCTTAACTAAATACAGACTTTGGGCAAGATCTCGTTGAGCATATTGATATTATTACACGTTTCTATGGGGTCGGGATGTTAAATTTGTATGGGAGGTACCCGAAGGGGAGTTGCCAGACCTACTAGTTTTTGTCTGAAGCTTTTCCAGGCACAGCTTTACTAAATACAGAATTTGGGCAAAATCGCGTTTGTCATATTGATATTATTACACGTTTCTACGGTTGTGGGATGGTACATTTGTATGGGAGGTACCAGAAGGGGAGTTGCCAGACCTCCAAGTTTTTGTCCGAAACTTTTTCCAGCCACAGATTTACTAAATACAGAATTTGCGCAAGATCGCGTTTGTCATATTGATAATATTACACGGTTTATAAGGGGGGATGGAATATTTGTATGGGAGTTACCAGAAGGGGAGTTGCAAGACCTCCAAGTTTTTGTCCGAAACTTTTTCCAGCCACAGCTTAACTATATACAGAATTTGGGCAAGATCGCGTTTGTCATATTGATAATATTACACGGTTTATAATGGAGGGAGGTATGGGAGGTACCAGAAGGGGAGTTGCCAGACCTCCAAGTTTTTGTCCGAAACTTTTTGCAAACACAGATTTACTAAATACAGGATTTGGGCAAAATCGCGATTTTGTCTGAAGCTTTTTCCAGCCACGGCTTTACTAAATACAGAATTTGGGCAAGATCGCGTTGATCATATTGATAATATTGTACGGTTTATAAGTGGCGGGATGGTACATTTGTATGGGAGGTACCAGAAGGGGAGTTGCGAGACCACCAAGTTTGTGTCCGTAACTTTTTCCAGCCACAGCTTTACTAAATACAGAATTTGGGCAAGATCGCGTTTGTCATACCGATAAGAATACACGGTTTATAATAGGCTGGATGGTACATATGTATGGGAGGTACCAGAAGGGGAGTTGCCAGACCTCCAAGTTTTTGTCTGAAGCTTTTTCCAGGCACAGCTTTACTAAATACAGAATTTGGCAAAATCGCGTTTGTCATATTGATATTATTACACGTTTCTACGGTTGTGGGATGGTACATTTGTATGGGAGGTACCAGAAGGGGAGTTGCCAGACCTCCAAGTTTTTGTCCGAAACTTTTTCCAGCCACAGCTTTACTAAATACAGAATTTGCGCAAGATCGCGTTTGTCATATTGATAATATTACACGGTTTATAAGGGGGGATGGTATATTTGTATGGGAGTTACCAGAAGGGGAGTTGCAAGACCTCCAAGTTTTTGTCCGAAACTTTTTCCAGCCACAGCTTAACTATATACAGAATTTGGGCAAGATCGCGTTTGTCATATTGATAATATTACACGGTTTATAATGGAGGGAGGTATGGGAGGTACCAGAAGGGGAGTTGCCAGACCTCCAAGTTTGTGTCCGAAACTTTTGCAAACACAGATTTACTAAATACAGGATTTGGGCAAAATCGCGATTTTGTCTGAAGCTTTTTCCAGCCACGGCTTTACTAAATACAGAATTTGGGCAAGATCGCGTTGATCATATTGATAATATTGTACGGTTTATAAGTGGCGGGATGGTACATTTGTATGGGAGGTACCAGAAGGGGAGTTGCGAGACCACCAAGTTTGTGTCCGTAACTTTTTCCAGCCACAGCTTTACTAAATACAGAATTTGGGCAAGATCGCGTTTGTCATATTGATAATATTACACGGTTTATAATAGGCTGGATGGTACATATGTATGGGAGGTACCAGAAGGGGAGTTGCCAGACCTCCAAGTTTTTGTCTGAAGCTTTTTCCAGCCACAGCTTTACTAAATACAGAATTTGGGCAAGATCACGTTGGTCATATTGATAATATTATACGGTTTATAAGGGGCGGGATGGTACATTTGTATGGGAGGTACCAGAAGGGGAGTTGCGAGACCACCAAGTTTGTGTCCGTAACTTTTTCCAGCCACAGCTTTACTAAATACAGAATTTGGGCAAGATGGGTGTGGCCATATTGATATTATTACAAGTTTCTACGGTGGAGGGATGGTACATTTGTATGGGAGGTATCAGAAGGGGATTTGCCAGACTTCCAATTTTTTTTCCAAAACTTTTTCAGCCACAGCTTTACTAAATACAGAATTTGGCAAGATCGCGTTGGTCATATTGATATTATTACACGTTTCTACGTTGGCGGGATGGTACATTTGTATGGGAGGTACCAGAAGGGGAGGTGCCAGACCTCCAAGTTTTTGTCCGAATCTTTTTCTAGCCACAGCTTTACTAAATACAGAATTTGGGCAAGATCGCGTTTGTCATATTGATAATTTTATACGGTTTATAAGGGGCGGGATGGTACATTTGTATGGGAGGTACCAGAAGGGGAGTTGCCAGACCTCCTAGTTTTTGTCCGAATCTTTTTCTAGCCACAGCTTTACTAAATAAAGAACTTGGACAAGATGGGTGTGGTCATATTGATATTATTACACGTTTCTACGGTGGCGGGATGGTACATTTGTATGGGAGGTATTAGAAGGGGAGTTGCCAGACTTCCAATTTTTTGCCCAAAACTTTTTCAGCCACAGCTTTACTAAATACAGAATTTGGCAAGATCGCGTTGGTCATATTGATATTATTACACGTTTCTATGTTGGCGAGATGGTATATTTGGATGGGACGTACCAGAAGGGGAGTTGCCAGACCTCCAAGTTTTTTATTCGAAATTTTTTCCAGCCACAGGTTAACTAAATACAGAATTTGGGCTACATCGCGTTTGTCATATTGATAATATTACACGGTTTATAAGGGGGGGTGGTACATTTGTGTGGGAGGTACCCGAAGGGGAGTTGCCAGACCTCCAAGTTTTTGTCTGAAGCTTTTTCCAGCCACAGCTTTACTAAATACAGAATTTGGGCAAGATCGCGTTTGTCATATTGATAATATTACACGGTTTATAATGGAGGGAGGTATGGGAGGTACCAGAAGGGGAGTTGCCAGACCTCCAAGTTTTTGTCCGAAACTTTTTGCAAACACAGATTTACTAAATACAGGATTTGGGCAAAATCGCGATTTTGTCTGAAGCTTTTTCCAGCCACGGCTTTACTAAATACAGAATTTGGGCAAGATCGCGTTGATCATATTGATAATATTGTACGGTTTATAAGTGGCGGGATGGTACATTTGTATGGGAGGTACCAGAAGGGGAGTTGCGAGACCACCAAGTTTGTGTCCGTAACTTTTTCCAGCCACAGCTTTACTAAATACAGAATTTGGGCAAGATCGCGTTTGTCATATTGATAATATTACACGGTTTATAATAGGCTGGATGGTACATATGTATGGGAGGTACCAGAAGGGGAGTTGCCAGACCTCCAAGTTTTTGTCTGAAGCTTTTTCCAGCCACAGCTTTACTAAATACAGAATTTGGGCAAGATCACGTTGGTCATATTGATAATATTATACGGTTTATAAGGGGCGGGATGGTACATTTGTATGGGAGGTACCAGAAGGGGAGTTGCGAGACCACCAAGTTTGTGTCCGTAACTTTTTCCAGCCACAGCTTTACTAAATACAGAATTTGGGCAAGATGGGTGTGGCCATATTGATATTATTACAAGTTTCTACGGTGGAGGGCTGGTACATTTGTATGGGAGGTATCAGAAGGGGATTTGCCAGACTTCCAATTTTTTGTCCAAAACTTTTTCAGCCACAGCTTTACTAAATACAGAATTTGGCAAGATCGCGTTGGTCATATTGATATTATTACACGTTTCTACGTTGGCGGAATGGTACATTTGTATGGGAGGTACCAGAAGGGGAGTTGCCAGACCTCCAAGTTTCTGTCCGAATCTTTTTCTAGCCACAGCTTTACTAAATACAGAATTTGGGCAAGATCGCGTTTGTCATATTGATAATATTATACGGTTTATAAGGGGCGGGATGGTACATTTGTATGGGAGGTACCAGAAGGGGAGTTGCCAGACCTCCTAGTTTTTGTCCGAATCTTTTTCTAGCCACAGCGTTACTAAATAAAGAACTTGGACAGGATGGGTGTGGTCATATTGATATTATTACACGTTTCTACGGTGGCGGGATGGTACATTTGTATGGGAGGTATTAGAAGGGGAGTTGCCAGACTTCCAATTTTTTGCCCAAAACTTTTTCAGCCACAGCTTTACTAAATACAGAATTTGGCAAGATCGCGTTGGTCATATTGCTATTATTACACGTTTCTATGTTGGCGAGATGGTATATTTGGATGGGACGTACCAGAAGGGGAGTTGCCAGACCTCCAAGTTTTTTATTCGAAATTTTTTCCAGCCACAGCTTAACTAAATACAGAATTTGGGCTAGATCGCGTTTGTCATATTGATAATATTACACGGTTTATAAGGGGGGGTGGTACATTTGTGTGGGAGGTACCCGAAGGGGAGTTGCCAGACCTTCAAGTTTTTGTCTGAAGCTTTTTCCAGCCACAGCTTTACTAAATACAGAATTTGGGCAAGATCGCGTTTGTCATATTGATAATATTACACGGTTTATAATGGAGGGAGGTATGGGAGGTACCAGAAGGGGAGTTGCCAGACCTCCAAGTTTTTGTCCGAAACTTTTTGCAAACACAGATTTACTAAATACAGGATTTGGGCAAAATCGCGATTTTGTCTGAAGCTTTTTCCAGCCACGGCTTTACTAAATACAGAATTTGGGCAAGATCGCGTTGATCATATTGATAATATTGTACGGTTTATAAGTGGCGGGATGGTACATTTGTATGGGAGGTACCAGAAGGGGAGTTGCGAGACCACCAAGTTTGTGTCCGTAACTTTTTCCAGCCACAGCTTTACTAAATACAGAATTTGGGCAAGATCGCGTTTGTCATATTGATAATATTACACGGTTTATAATAGGCTGGATGGTACATATGTATGGGAGGTACCAGAAGGGGAGCTGCCAGACCTCCAAGTTTTTGTCTGAAGCTTTTTCCAGCCACAGCTTTACTAAATACAGAATTTGGGCAAGATCACGTTGGTCATATTGATAATATTATACGGTTTATAAGGGGCGGGATGGTACATTTGTATGGGAGGTACCAGAAGGGGAGTTGCGAGACCACCAAGTTTGTGTCCGTAACTTTTTCCAGCCACAGCTTTACTAAATACAGAATTTGGGCAAGATGGGTGTGGCCATATTGATATTATTACAAGTTTCTACGGTGGAGGGATGGTACATTTGTATGGGAGGTATCAGAAGGGGATTTGCCAGACTTCCAATTTTTTGTCCAAAACTTTTTCAGCCACAGCTTTACTAAATACAGAATTTGGCAAGATCGCGTTGGTCATATTGATATTATTACACGTTTCTACGTTGGCGGGATGGTACATTTGTATGGGAGGTACCAGAAGGGGAGTTGCCAGACCTCCAAGTTTTTGTCCGAATCTTTTTCTAGCCACAGCTTTACTAAATACAGAATTTGGGCAAGATCGCGTTTGTCATATTGATATTATTACACGTTTCTATGTTGGCGAGATGGTATATTTGGATGGGACGTACCAGAAGGGGAGTTGCCAGACCTCCAAGTTTTTTATTCGAAATTTTTTCCAGCCACAGCTTTACTAAATAAAGAACTTGGGCAAGATGGGTGTGGTCATATTGATATTATTACACGTTTCTACGGTGGCGGGATGGTACCTTTGTATGGGAGGTATTAGAAGGGGAGTTGCCAGACTTCCAATTTTTTGCCCAAAACTTTTTCAGCCACAGCTTTACTAAATACAGAATTTGGCAAGATCGCGTTGGTCATATTGATATTATTACACGTTTCTATGTTGGCGAGATGGTATATTTGGATGGGACGTACCAGAAGGGGAGTTGCCAGACCTCCAAGTTTTTTATTCGAAATTTTTTCCAGCCACAGCTTAACTAAATACAGAATTTGGGCTAGATCGCGTTTGTCATATTGATAATATTACACGGTTTATAAGGGGGGGTGGTACATTTGTGTGGGAGGTACCCGAAGGGGAGTTGCCAGACCTCCAAGTTTTTGTCTGAAGCTTTTTCTAGCCACAGCTTTACTAAATACAGAATTTGGGCAAGATCGCGTTTGTCATATTGATAATATTATACGGTTTATAAGTTGCGGGATGGTACATTTGTATGGGAGGTACCAGAAGGGGAGTTGCCAGACCTCCTAGTTTTTGTCCGAATCTTTTTCTAGCCACAGCTTTACTAAATAAAGAACTTGGGCAAGATGGGTGTGGTCATATTGATATTATTACACGTTTCTACGGTGGCGGGATGGTACCTTTGTATGGGAGGTATTAGAAGGGGAGTTGCCAGACTTCCAATTTTTTGCCCAAAACTTTTTCAGCCACAGCTTTACTAAATACAGAATTTGGCAAGATCGCGTTGGTCATATTGATATTATTACACGTTTCTATGTTGGCGAGATGGTATATTTGGATGGGACGTACCAGAAGGGGAGTTGCCAGACCTCCAAGTTTTTTATTCGAAATTTTTTCCAGCCACAGCTTAACTAAATACAGAATTTGGCAAGATCGCGTTGGTCATATTGATATTATTACACGTTTCTACGTTGGCGGGATGGTTCATTTGTATGGGAGGTACCAGAAGGGGAGTTGCCAGACCTCCAAGTTTCTGTCCGAATCTTTTTCTAGCCACAGCTTTACTAAATACAGAATTTGGGCAAGATCGCGTTTGTCATATTGATAATATTATACGGTTTATAAGGGGCGGGATGGTACATTTGTATGGGAGGTACCAGAAGGGGAGTTGCCAGACCTCCTAGTTTTTGTCCGAATCTTTTTCTAGCCACAGCTTTACTAAATAAAGAACTTGGGCAAGATGGGTGTGGTCATATTGATATTATTACACGTTTCTACGGTGGCGGGATGGTACCTTTGTATGGGAGGTATTAGAAGGGGAGTTGCCAGACTTCCAATTTTTTGCCCAAAACTTTTTCAGCCACAGCTTTACTAAATACAGAATTTGGCAAGATCGCGTTTGTCATATTGATATTATTACACGTTTCTATGTTGGCGAGATGGTATATTTGGATGGGACGTACCAGAAGGGGAGTTGCCAGACCTAAAAGTTTTTGTCCGAAACTTTTTGCAAACACAGATTTACTAAATACAGGATTTGGGCAAAATCGCGATTTTGTCTGAAGCTTTTTCCAGTCACGGCTTTACTAAATACAGAATTTGGGCAAGATCGCGTTGATCATATTGATAATATTGTACGGTTTATAAGTGGCGGGATGGTACATTTGTATGGGAGGTACCAGAAGGGGAGTTGCGAGACCACCAAGTTTGTGTCCGTAACTTTTTCCAGCCACAGCTTTACTAAATACAGAATTTGGGCAAGATCGCGTTTGTCATATTGATAATATTACACGGTTTATAATAGGCTGGATGGTACATATGTATGGGAGGTACCAGAAGGGGAGTTGCCAGACCTCCAAGTTTTTGTCTGAAGCTTTTTCCAGCCACAGCTTTACTAAATACAGAATTTGGGCAAGATCACGTTGGTCATATTGATAATATTATACGGTTTATAAGGGGCGGGATGGTACATTTGTATGGGAGGTACCAGAAGGGGAGTTGCGAGACCACCAAGTTTGTGTCCGTAACTTTTTCCAGCCACAGCTTTACTAAATACAGAATTTGGGCAAGATGGGTGTGGCCATATTGATATTATTACAAGTTTCTACGGTGGAGGGATGGTACATTTGTATGGGAGGTATCAGAAGGGGATTTGCCAGACTTCAAATTTTTTGTCCAAAACTTTTTCAGCCACAGCTTTACTAAATACAGAATTTGGCAAGATCGCGTTGGTCATATTGATATTATTACACGTTTCTACGTTGGCGGGATGGTGCATTTGTATGGGAGGTACCAGAAGGGGAGTTGCCAGACCTCCAAGTTTTTGTCCGAATCTTTTTCTAGCCACAGCTTTACTAAATACAGAATTTGGGCAAGATCGCGTTTGTCATATTGATAATATTATACGGTTTAAAAGGGGCGGGATGGTACATTTGTATGGGAGGTACCAGAAGGGGACTTGCCAGACCTCCTAGTTTTTGTCCGAATCTTTTTCTAGCCACAGCTTTACTAAATAAAGAACTTGGGCAAGATGGGTGTGGTCATATTGATATTATTACACGTTTCTACGGTGGCGGGATGGTACCTTTGTATGGGAGGTATTAGAAGGGGAGTTGCCAGACTTCCAATTTTTTGCCCAAAACTTTTTCAGCCACAGCTTTACTAAATACAGAATTTGGCAAGATCGCGTTGGTCATATTGATATTATTACACGTTTCTATGTTGGCGAGATGGTATATTTGGATGGGACGTACCAGAAGGGGAGTTGCCAGACCTCCAAGTTTTTTATTCGAAATTTTTTCCAGCCACAGCTTAACTAAATACAGAATTTGGGCTAGATCGCGTTTGTCATATTGATAATATTACACGGTTTATAAGGGGGGGTGGTACATTTGTGTGGGAGGTACCCGAAGGGGAGTTGCCAGACCTCCAAGTTTTTGTCTGAAGCTTTTTCCAGCCACAGCTTTACTAAATACAGAATTTGGGCAAGATCGCGTTTGTCATATTGACAATATAACGGGGTTTATAAGAGGGGATGGTACATTTGTATGGGAGGTACCAGAAGGGGAGTTGTCAGACTTCCAAGTTTTTTTTTTGGAATCTTCGTTCAGTTATACCTTAACTAAATACAGACATTGGGCAAGATCCCGTTGAGCATATTGATATTATTACACGTTTCTATGGGGTCGGGATGGTACATATGTATGGGAGGTACCAGAAGGGGAGTTGCCAGACCTCCAAGTTTTTGTCCGAAACGTTTTCCAGTCACAGCTTTACTAAATACAGAATTCGGGCAAAATCGCGTTTGTCATATTGATAATATTATACGGTTTATGGTTCATTTGTATGGGAGGTACCAGAAGGGAGTTGCCAGACATCCAAGTTTTTGTCCGAAACTTTTTGCAACCACAGCTTTACTAAATACATAATTTGGGCAAAATCGCGTTTGTCATATTGATATTATTACAGGTTTCTATGGGGTCGGGATGTTACATTTGTATGGGAGGTACCCGAAGGGGAGTTGCCAGACCTACTAGTTTTTGTCTGAAGCTTTTCCCAGGCACAGCTTTACTAAATACAGAATTTGGGCAAAATCGCGTTTGTCATATTGATATTATTACACGTTTCTACGGTTGTGGGATGGTACATTTGTATGGGAAGGGGAGTTGCCAGACCTCCAAGTTTTTGTCCGAAACTTTTTCCAGCCACAGATTTACTAAATACAGAATTTGCGCAAGATCGCGTTTGTCATATTGATAATATTACACGGTTTATAAGGGGGGATGGTATATTTGTATGGGAGTTACCAGAAGGGGAGTTGCAAGACCTCCAAGTTTTTGTCCGAAACTTTTTCCAGCCACAGCTTAACTATATACAGAATCTGGGCAAGATCGCGTTTGTCATATTGATAATATTACACGGTTTATAATGGAGGGAGGTATGGGAGGTACCAGAAGGGGAGTTGCCAGACCTCCAAGTTTTTGTCCGAAACTTTTTGCAAACACAGATTTACTAAATACAGGATTTGGGCAAAATCGCGATTTTGTCTGAAGCTTTTTCCAGCCACGGCTTTACTAAATACAGAATTTGGGCAAGATCGCGTTGATCATATTGATAATATTGTACGGTTTATAAGTGGCGGGATGGTACATTTGTATGGGAGGTACCAGAAGGGGAGTTGCGAGACCACCAAGTTTGTGTCCGTAACTTTTTCCAGCCACAGCTTTACTAAATACAGAATTTGGGCAAGATCGCGTTTGTCATATTGATAATAGTACACGGTTTATAATAGGCTGGATGGTACATATGTATGGGAGGTACCAGAAGGGGAGTTGCCAGACCTCCAAGTTTTTGTCTGAAGCTTTTTCCAGCCACAGCTTTACTAAATACAGAATTTGGGCAAGATCACGTTGGTCATATTGATAATATTATACGGTTTATAAGGGGCGGGATGGTACATTTGTATGGGAGGTACCAGAAGGGGAGTTGCGAGACCACCAAGTTTGTGTCCGTAACTTTTTCCAGCCACAGCTTTACTAAATACAGAATTTGGGCAAGATGGGTGTGGCCATATTGATATTATTACAAGTTTCTACGGTGGCGGGATGGTACATTTGTATGGGAGGTATCAGAAGGGGATTTGCCAGACTTCCAATTTTTTGTCCAAAACTTTTTCAGCCACAGCTTTACTAAATACAGAATTTGGCAAGATCGCGTTGGTCATATTGATATTATGGGTGTGGTCATATTGATATTATTACACGTTTCTACGGTGGCGGGATGGTACATTTGTATGGGAGGTACCAGAAGGGGAGTTGTCAGACTTCCAAGTTTTTTTTTTTGGAATCTTCGTTCAGTTATACCTTAACTAAATACAGACATTGGGCAAGATCCCGTTGAGCATATCGTGTAATAATACGTTTCTATGGGGTCGGGATGGTACATATGTATGGGAGGTACCAGAAGGGGAGTTGCCAGACCTCCAAGTTTTTGTCCGAAACGTTTTCCAGTCACAGCTTTACTGAATACAGAATTTGGGCAAAATCGCGTTTGTCATATTGATAATATTATACGGTTTATGGTTCATTTGTATGGGAGGTACCAGAAGGGAGTTGCCAGACATCCATGTTTTTGTCCGAAACTTTTTGCAACCACAGCTTTACTAAATACATAATTTGGGCAAAATCGCGTTTGTCATATTGATATTATTACACGTTTCTATGATTGTGGGATGGTACAATTGTACGGGTGGTACCAGAAGGGGAGTTGCCAGACTTCCAAGTTTTTTTTGGAATCTTCGTTCAGTTATACCTTAACTAAATACAGACTTTGGGCAAGATCTCGTTGAGCATATTGATATTATTAAACGTTTCTATGGGGTCGGGATGTTACATTTGTATGGGAGGTACCAGAAGGGGAGTTGCCAGACCTCCAAGTTTTTGTCCGAAACTTTTTCCAGCCACAGCTTTACTAAATACAGAATTTGCGCAAGATCGCGTTTGTCATATTGATAATATTACACGGTTTATAAGGGGGGATGGTATATTAGTATGGGAGTTACCAGAAGGGGAGTTGCAAGACCTCCAAGTTTTTGTCCGAAACTTTTTCCAGCCACAGCTTTACTATATACAGAATTTGGGCAAGATCGCGTTTGTCATATTGATAATATTACACGGTTTATAATGGAGGGAGGTATGGGAGGTACCAGAAGGGGAGTTGCCAGACCTCCAAGTTTTTGTCCGTAATTTTTTCCAGCCACAGCTTTACTAAATACAGAATTTGTGCAAGATCGCGTTTGTCATATTGATAATATTACACGGTTTATAATAGGCTGGATGGTACATATGTATGGGAGCTACCAGAAGGGGAGTTGCCAGACCTCCAAGTTTTTGTCTGAAGCTTTTTCCAGCCACAGCTTTACTAAATACAGGCTTTGGGCAAGATCTCGTTGAGCATATTGATATTATTACACGTTTATATGGGGTTGGGATGGTACATTTGTATGGGAGGTACCAGAAGGGGAGTTGCCAGACCTCCTAGTTTTTGGCTGAAACTTTTTCCAGCCACAGCTTTACTAAATGCAGAATTTGGGCAAGATCGCGTTTGTCATATTGATAATATTACACGGTTTATAATAGGCTGGATGGATGGTACATTTGTACAGAAGGGGAGTTGCCAGACCTCCAAGTTTTTGTCCGAAACTATTTCAGCCACAGCTTTGCTAAATACAGGCTTTGGGCAAGATCTCGTTGAGCATATTGATATTATTACACGTTTATATGGGGTTGGGATGGTACATTTGTATGGGAGGTACCAGAAGGGGAGTTGCCAGACCTCCTAGTTTTTGGCTGAAACTTTTTCCAGCCACAGCTTTACTAAATGCAGAATTTGGGCAAGATCGCGTTTGTCATATTGACAATATTACACGGTTTATAAGGGGGGATGGTACATTTGTGTGGGAGGTACCCGAAGGGGAGTTGCCAGACCTCCAAGTTTTTGTCTGAAGCTTTTTCCAGCCACAGCTTTACTAAATACAGAATTTGGGCAAGATCGCGTTTGTCATATTGACAATATAACGGGGTTTATAAGAGGGGATGATACATTTGTATGGGTGGTACCAGAAGGGGAGTTGTCGGACTTCCAAATTTTTTTTTGGAATCTTCGTTCAGTTATACCTTAACTAAATACAGACATTGGGCAAGATCCCGTTGAGCATATCGTGTAATAATACGTTTCTATGGGGTCGGGATAGTACATATGTATGGGAGGTACCAGAAGGGGAGTTGCCAGACCTCCAAGTTTTTGTCCGAAACGTTTTCCAGTCACAGCTTTACTGAATACAGAATTTGGGCAAAATCGCGTTTGTCATATTGATAATATTATACGGTTTATGGTTCATTTGTATGGGAGGTACCAGAAGGGAGTTGCCAGACATCCAAGTTTTTGTCCGAAACTTTTTGCAACCACAGCTTTACTAAATACATAATTTGGGCAAAATCGCGTTTGTCATATTGATATTATTACACGTTTCTATGGTTGTGGGATGGTACAATTGTACGGGTGGTACCAGAAGGGGAGTTGCCAGACTTCCAAGTTTTTTTTTGGAATCTTCGTTCAGTTATACCTTAACTAAATACAGACTTTGGGCAAGATCTCGTTGAGCATATTGATATTATTAAACGTTTCTATGGGGTCGGGATGTTACATTTGTATGGGAGGTACCAGAAGGGGAGTTGCCAGACCTCCAAGTTTTTGTCCGAAACTTTTTCCAGCCACAGCTTTACTAAATACAGAATTTGCGCAAGATCGCGTTTGTCATATTGATAATATTACACGGTTTATAAGGGGGGATGGTATATTAGTATGGGAGTTACCAGAAGGGGAGTTGCAAGACCTCCAAGTTTTTGTCCGAAACTTTTTCCAGCCACAGCTTTACTATATACAGAATTTGGGCAAGATCGCGTTTGTCATATTGATAATATTACACGGTTTATAATGGAGGGAGGTATGGGAGGTACCAGAAGGGGAGTTGCCAGACCTCCAAGTTTTTGTCCGTAATTTTTTCCAGCCACAGCTTTACTAAATACAGAATTTGTGCAAGATCGCGTTTGTCATATTGATAATATTACACGGTTTATAATAGGCTGGATGGTACATATGTATGGGAGCTACCAGAAGGGGAGTTGCCAGACCTCCAAGTTTTTGTCTGAAGCTTTTTCCAGCCACAGCTTTACTAAATACAGGCTTTGGGCAAGATCTCGTTGAGCATATTGATATTATTACACGTTTATATGGGGTTGGGATGGTACATTTGTATGGGAGGTACCAGAAGGGGAGTTGCCAGACCTCCTAGTTTTTGGCTGAAACTTTTTCCAGCCACAGCTTTACTAAATGCAGAATTTGGGCAAGATCGCGTTTGTCATATTGATAATATTACACGGTTTATAATAGGCTGGATGGATGGTACATTTGTACAGAAGGGGAGTTGCCAGACCTCCAAGTTTTTGTCCGAAACTATTTCAGCCACAGCTTTGCTAAATACAGGCTTTGGGCAAGATCTCGTTGAGCATATTGATATTATTACACGTTTATATGGGGTTGGGATGGTACATTTGTATGGGAGGTACCAGAAGGGGAGTTGCCAGACCTCCTAGTTTTTGGCTGAAACTTTTTCCAGCCACAGCTTTACTAAATGCAGAATTTGGGCAAGATCGCGTTTGTCATATTGACAATATTACACGGTTTATAAGGGGGGATGGTACATTTGTGTGGGAGGTACCCGAAGGGGAGTTGCCAGACCTCCAAGTTTTTGTCTGAAGCTTTTTCCAGCCACAGCTTTACTAAATACAGAATTTGGGCAAGATCGCGTTTGTCATATTGACAATATAACGGGGTTTATAAGAGGGGATGATACATTTGTATGGGTGGTACCAGAAGGGGAGTTGTCAGACTTCCAAATTTTTTTTTGGAATCTTCGTTCAGTTATACCTTAACTAAATACAGACATTGGGCAAGATCCCGTTGAGCATATCGTGTAATAATACGTTTCTATGGGGTCGGGATAGTACATATGTATGGGAGGTACCAGAAGGGGAGTTGCCAGACCTCCAAGTTTTTGTCCGAAACGTTTTCCAGTCACAGCTTTACTGAATACAGAATTTGGGCAAAATCGCGTTTGTCATATTGATAATATTATACGGTTTATGGTTCATTTGTATGGGAGGTACCAGAAGGGAGTTGCCAGACATCCAAGTTTTTGTCCGAAACTTTTTGCAACCACAGCTTTACTAAATACATAATTTGGGCAAAATCGCGTTTGTCATATTGATATTATTACACGTTTCTATGGTTGTGGGATGGTACAATTGTACGGGTGGTACCAGAAGGGGAGTTGCCAGACTTCCAAGTTTTTTTTGGAATCTTCGTTCAGTTATACCTTAACTAAATACAGACTTTGGGCAAGATCTCGTTGAGCATATTGATATTATTACACGTTTCTATGGGGTCGGGATGTTACATTTGTATGGGAGGTACCCGAAGGGGAGTTGCCAGACCTACTAGTTTTTGTCTGAAGCTTTTCCCAGGCACAGCTTTACTAAATACAGAATATGGGCAAAATCGCGTTTGTCGTATTGATATTATTACACGTTTCTACGGTTGTGGGATGGTACATTTGTATGGGAGGTACCAGAAGGGGAGTTGCCAGACCTCCAAGTTTTTGTCCGAAACTTTTTCCAGCCACAGCTTTACTAAATACAGAATTTGCGCAAGATCGCGTTTGTCATATTGATAATATTACACGGTTTATAAGGGGGGATGGTATATTTGTATGGGAGTTACCAGAAGGGGAGTTGCAAGACCTCCAAGTTTTTGTCCGAAACTTTTTCCAGCCACAGCTTTACTATATACAGAATTTGGGCAAGATCGCGTTTGTCATATTGATAATATTACACGGTTTATAATGGAGGGAGGTATGGGAGGTACCAGAAGGGGAGTTGCCAGACCTCCAAGTTTTTGTCCGAAACTTTTTGCAAACACAGATTTACTAAATACAGGATTTGGGCAAAATCGCGATTTTATCTGAAGCTTTTTCCAGTCACGGCTTTACTAAATACAGAATTTGGGCAAGATCGCATTGATCATATTGATAATATTGTACGGTTTATAAGTGGCGGGATGGTACATTTGTATGGGAGGTACCAGAAGGGGAGTTGCGAGACCACCAAGTTTGTGTCCGTAATTTTTTCCAGCCACAGCTTTACTAAATACAGAATTTGTGCAAGATCGCGTTTGTCATATTGATAATATTACACGGTTTATAATAGGCTGGATGGTACATATGTATGGGAGCTACCAGAAGGGGAGTTGCCAGACCACCAAGTTTTTGTCTGAAGCTTTTTCCAGCCACAGCTTTACTAAATACAGAATTTGGGCAAGATCGCGTTTGTCATATTGATAATATTACACGGTTTATAATAGGCTGGATGGTACATTTGTATGGGAGGTACCAGAAGGGGAGTTGCCAGACCTCCAAGTTTTTGTCCGAAACTATTTCAGCCACAGCTTTGCTAAATACAGGCTTTGGGCAAGATCTCGTTGAGCATATTGATATTATTACACGTTTATATGAGGTTGGGATGGTACATTTGTATGGGAGGTACTAGAAGGGGAGTTGCCAGACCTCCTAGTTTTTGGCTGAAACTTGTTCCAGCCACAGCTTTACTAAATGCAGAATTTGGGCAAGATCGCGTTTGTCATATTGACAATATTACACGGTTTATAAGGGGGGATGGTACATTTGTGTGGGAGGTACCCGAAGGGGAGTTGCCAGACCTCCAAGTTTTTGTCTGAAGCATTTTCCAGCCACAGCTTTACTAAATACAGAATTTGGGCAAGATCGCGATGTTGAATTTGTATGGGACATACCAGAAGGGGAGTTGCCAGACTTCCAAGTTTTTTTTTGGAATCTTCGTTCAGTTATACCTTAACTAAATACAGACTTTGGGCAAGATATCGTTGGGCATATTGATATTATTACACGTTTCTATGGGGTCGGGATGGTACTTTTGTATGGGAGGTAACCGAAGGGGAGTTGCCAGACCTACTAGATTTGTCTGAAGCTTTTTCCAGCCACAGCTTTACTAAATACAGAATTTGGTAAAAATCGCGATTGCTTACTAAATACACGGTTTATAAGAGGCGGGTTGGTACTTTTGCATGGGAGGTACCAGAAGGGAAGTTGCCAGACCTCCAAGTTTTTGTCCAAAGCTTTTTCCAGCCACATCTTTACTAAATACAGAATTTGGGCAAAATCGCGTCTGTCATATTGATAATATTATACGGGTGGTATATTTGTATAATGGGTACCAGAAGGGGAATTGCCAGACCTCCAAGTTTTTGTCCGAAACTTTTTGCAAACACAGATTTACTAAATACAGGATTTGGGCAAAATCGCGATTTTGTCTGAAGCTTTTTCCAGCCACGGCTTTACTAAATACAGAATTTGGACAAGATCGCGTTTGTCATATTGATAATATTACACGGTTTATAAAGGAGGGAGGTATGGGAGGTACCAGAAGGGGAGTTGCAAGACCTCCAAGTTTTTGTCCGAAACTTTTTCCAGCCACAGCTTTACTAAATACAGAATTTGGACAAGATCGCGTTTGTCATATTGATAATATTACACGGTTTATAATGGAGGGAGGTATGGGAGGTACCAGAAGGGGAGTTGTCAGACCTCCAAGTTTTTGTCCGAAACTTTTTGCAAACACAGATTTACTAAATACAGGATTTGGGCAAAATCGCGATTTTGTCTAAAGCTTTTTCCAGCCACGGCTTTACTAAATACAGAATTTGGGCAAGATCGCGTTGATCAGCCACGGCTTTACTAAATACAGAATTTGGGCAAGATCGCGTTGATCATATTGATAATATTACACGGTTTATAATGGAGGGAGGTATGGGAGGTACCAGAAGGGGAGTGGCCAGACCTCCAAGTTTTTGTCGGAAACTTTTTCCAGCCACTGCTTTACTAAATACAGAATTTGGGCACGATCGCGTTTGTCATACTGATAATATTACACGGTTTATAAGGAGGGATGGTACATTTGTATAGGAGGTACCAGAAGGGGAGTTGCCAGACCTCCTAGTTTTTGTCTGAAGCTTTTTCCAGCCACGGCTTTACTAAATACAGAATTTGGGCAAGATGGGTGTGGTCATATTGATATTATTACAAGCTTCTACGGTGGCGGGATGGTACCATGGTAAATGTACCATCCCACATTTGTATGGGAGGTACCAGAAGGGGAGTTGCAAGACCACCAAGTTTGTGTCCGAAACTTTTTCCAGCCACAGCTTTACTAAATACAGACTTTGGGCAAGATCGCGTTTGTCATATTGATAATATTACACGGTTTATAATAGGCTGGATGGTACATTTGTATGGGAGGTACCAGAAGGGGAGTTGCCAGACCTCCAAGTTTTTGTCCGAAACTTTTTCCAGCCACTGCTTTACTAAATACAGAATTTGGGCAAGATCTCGTTGAGCATTTTGATATTATTACACGTTTATATGGGGTCGGGATGGTACATTTGTATGGGAGGTACCAGAAGGGGAGTTGCCAGATCTCCAAGTTTTTGTCCGAAACTTTTTGCAACCGCAGCTTTACTAAATACAGAATTTGGGCAAGATGGGTGTGGTCATATTGATATTATTACAAGTTTCTACGGTGGCGGGATGGTACCATGGTAAATGTAGCATCCCACATTTGTATGGGAGGTACCAGAAGGGGAGTTGCAAGACCACCAAGTTTGTGTCCGAAACTTTTTCCAGCCACAGCTTTACTAAATACAGACTTTGGGCAAGATCGCGTTTGTCATATTGATAATATTACACGGTTTATAATAGGCTGGATGGTACATTTGTATGGGAGGTACCAGAAGGGGAGTTGCCAGACCTCCAAGTTTTTGTCCGAAACTTTTTCCAGCCACTGCTTTACTAAATACAGAATTTGGGCACGATCGCTTTTGTCATACTGATAATATTACACGGTTTATAAGGAGGGATGGTACATTTGTATAGGAGGTACCAGAAGGGGAGTTGCCAGACCTCCTAGTTTTTGTCTGAAGCTTTTTCCAGCCACGGCTTTACTAAATACAGAATTTGGGCAAGATCACGTTAGTCATATTGATAATAGTGTACGGTTTATAAGGAGCGGGATGGTACATTTGTATGGGAGGTACCAGAAGGGGAGTTGCCAGACCTCCAAGTTTTTGTCCAAAACTATTTCAGCCACAGCTTTGATAAATACAGGCTTTGGGCAAGATCTCGTTGAGAACGGGAGTTGCCAGACCTCCTAGTTTTTGTCTGAAGCTTTTTCCAGCCACGGCTTTACTAAATAAAAACTTGGGCAAGATGGGTGAGGTCATATTGATATTATTACACGTTTCTACGGTGGCGGGATGGTACATTTGTATGGGAGGTATTAGAAGGGGAGTTGCCAGACTTCCAATTTTTTGCCCAAAACTTGTTCAGCCACAGCTTTACTAAATACAGAATTTGGCAAGATCGCGTTGGTCATATTGATATTATTACACGTTTCTATGTTGGCGAGACGGTATATTTGGAAGGGACGTACCAGAAGGGTAGTTGCCAGACATCCAAGTTTTTTATTCGAAACTTTTTCCAGCCACAGCTTAACTAAATACAGAATTTTACAGAAATTACACGTTTCTATGTTGGCGAGATGGTATATTTGGATGGGACGTACCAGAAGGGGAGTTGCCAGACCTCCAAGTTTTTTATTCGAAACTTTTTCCAGCCACAGCTATACTAAATACAGAATTTGGGCAAGATCGCGTTTGTCATATTGATAATATTACACGGTTTATAAGGGGGGAGATGGTACATTTGTATGGGAGGTACCAGAACGGGAGTTGCCAGACCTCCTAGTTTTTCTCTGAAGCTTTTTCCAGCCACGGCTTTACTAAATAAAGAACTTGGGCAAGATGGGTGTGGTCATATTGATATTATTACACGTTTCTACCGTGGCGGGATGGTACATTTGTATGGGAGGTATTAGAAGGGGAGTTGCCAGACTTCCAATTTTTTGCCCAAAACTTTTTCAGCCACAGCTTTACTAAATACAGAATTTGGCAAGATCGCGTTGGTCATATTGATATTATTACACGTTTCTATGTTGGCGAGATGGTATATTTGGATGGGACGTACCAGAAGGGGAGTTGCCAGACCTCCAAGTTTTTTATTCGAAACTTTTTCCAGCCACAGCTTAACTAAATACAGAATTTAGGCTAGATCGCGTTTGTCATATTGATAATATTACACGGTTTATAAGGGGGGGGTGGTACATTTGTGTGGGAGGCACCCGAAGGGGAGTTGCCAGACCTCCAAGTTTTTGTCTGAAGCTTTTTCCAGCCACAGCTTTACTAAATACAGAATTTGGGCAAGATCGCGTTTTGTCATATTGACAATATAACGAGGTTTATAAGAGGGGATGGTACATTTGTATGGGAGGTACCAGAAGGGGAGTTGTCAGACTTCCAAGTTTTTTTTTTGGAATCTTCGTTGAGTTATACCTTAACTAAATACAGACATTGGGCAAGATCCCGTTGAGCATATTGATATTATTACACGTTTCTATGGGGTCGGGATGGTACATATGTATGGGAGGTACCAGAAGGGGAGTTGCCAGACCTCCAAGTTTTTGTCCGAAACGTTTTCCAGTCACAGCTTTACTGAATACAGAATTTGGGCAAAATCGCGTTTGTCATATTGATAATATTATACGGTTTATGGTACATTTGTATGGGAGGTACCAGAAGGGAGTTGCCAGACATCCAAGTTTTTGTCCGAAACTTTTTGCAACCACAGCTTTACTAAATACATAATTTGGGCAAAATCGCGTTTGTCATATTGATATTATTACAAGCTTCTACGGTGGCGGGATGGTACCATGGTAAATGTACCATCCCTCATTTGTATGGGAGGTACCAGAAGGGGAGTTGCAAGACCACCAAGTTTGTGTCCGAAACTTTTTCCAGCCACAGCTTTACTAAATACAGACTTTGGGCAAGATCGCGTTTGTCATATTGATAATATTACACGGTTTATAATAGGCTGGATGGTACATTTGTATGGGAGGTACCAGAAGGGGAGTTGCCAGACCTCCAAGTTTTTGTCCGAAACTTTTTCCAGCCACTGCTTTACTAAATACAGAATTTGGGCAAGATCTCGTTGAGCATTTTGATATTATTACACGTTTATATGGGGTCGGGATGGTACATTTGTATGGGAGGTACCAGAAGGGGAGTTGCCAGATCTCCAAGTTTTTGTCCGAAACTTTTTGCAACCGCAGCTTTACTAAATACAGAATTTGGGCAAGATGGGTGTGGTCATATTGATATTATTACAAGTTTCTACGGTGGCGGGATGGTACCATGGTAAATGTACCATCCCACATTTGTATGGGAGGTACCAGAAGGGGAGTTGCAAGACCACCAAGTTTGTGTCCGAAACTTTTTCCAGCCACAGCTTTACTAAATACAGACTTTGGGCAAGATCGCGTTTGTCATATTGATAATATTACACGGTTTATAATAGGCTGGATGGTACATTTGTATGGGAGGTACCAGAAGGGGAGTTGCCAGACCTCCAAGTTTTTGTCCGAAACTTTTTCCAGCCACTGCTTTACTAAATACAGAATTTGGGCACGATCGCTTTTGTCATACTGATAATATTACACGGTTTATAAGGAGGGATGGTACATTTGTATAGGAGGTACCAGAAGGGAAGTTGCCAGACCTCCTAGTTTTTGTCTGAAGCTTTTTCCAGCCACGGCTTTACTAAATACAGAATTTGGGCAAGATCACGTTAGTCATATTGATAATAGTGTACGGTTTATAAGGAGCGGGATGGTACATTTGTATGGGAGGTACCAGAAGGGGAGTTGCCAGACCTCCAAGTTTTTGTCCGAAACTATTTCAGCCACAGCTTTGATAAATACAGGCTTTGGGCAAGATCTCGTTGAGAACGGGAGTTGCCAGACCTCCTAGTTTTTGTCTGAAGCTTTTTCCAGCCACGGCTTTACTAAATAAAGAACTTGGGCAAGATGGGTGTGGTCATATTGATATTATTACACGTTTCTACGGTGGCGGGATGGTACATTTGTATGGGAGGTATTAGAAGGGGAGTTGCCAGACTTCCAATTTTTTGCCCAAAACTTTTTCAGCCACAGCTTTACTAAATACAGAATTTGGCAAGATCGCGTTGGTCATATTGATATTATTACACGTTTCTATGTTGGCGAGATGGTATATTTGGATGGGACGTACCAGAAGGGGAGTTGCCAGACCTCCAAGTTTTTTATTCGAAACTTTTTCCAGCCACAGCTTAACTAAATACAGAATTTAGGCTAGATCGCGTTTGTCATATTGATAATATTACACGGTTTATAAGGGGGGGTGGTACATTTGTGTGGGAGGTACCCGAAGGGGAGTTGCCAGACCTCCAAGTTTTTGTCTGAAGCTTTTTCCAGCCACAGCTTTACTAAATACAGAATTTGGGCAAGATCGCGTTTGTCATATTGACAATATAACGGGGCTTATAAGAGGGGATGGTACATTTGTATGGGAGGTACCAGAAGGGGAGTTGTCAGACTTCCAAGTTTTTTTTTTGGAATCTTCGTTGAGTTATACCTTAACTAAATACAGACATTGGGCAAGATCCCGTTGAGCATATTGATATTATTACACGTTTCTATGGGGTCGGGATGGTACATTTGTACGGGTGGTACCAGAAGGGGAGTTGCCAGACTTCCAAGTTTTTTTTGGAATCTTCGTTCAGTTATACCTTAACTAAATACAGACTTTGAGCAAGATCTCGTTGAGCATATTGATATTATTACACGTTTCTATGGGGTCGGGATGTTACATTTGTATGGGAGGTACCCGAAGGGGAGTTGCCAGACCTACTAGTTTTTGGCTGAAACTTTTTCCAGCCACAGCTTTACTAAATGCAGAATTTGGGCAAGATCGCGTTTGTCATATTGACAATATTACACGGTTTATAAGGGGGGATGGTACATTTGTATGGGAGGTACCAGAAGGGAGTTGCCAGACATCCAAGTTTTTGTCCGAAACTTTTTGCAACCACAGCTTTACTAAATACATAATTTGGGCAAAATCGCGTTTGTCATATTGATATTATTACACGTTTCTACGGTTGTGGGATGGTACATTTGTACGGGTGGTACCAGAAGGGGAGTTGCCAGACTTCCAAGTTTTTTTTGGAATCTTCGTTCAGTTATACCTTAACTAAATACAGACTTTGAGCAAGATCTCGTTGAGCATATTGATATTATTACACGTTTCTATGGGGTCGGGATGTTACATTTGTATGGGAGGTACCCGAAGGGGAGTTGCCAGACCTACTAGTTTTTGGCTGAAACTTTTTCCAGCCACAGCTTTACTAAATGCAGAATTTGGGCAAGATCGCGTTTGTCATATTGACAATATTACACGGTTTATAAGGGGGGATGGTACATTTGTATGGGAGGTACCCGAAGGGGAGTTGCCAGACCTACTAGTTTTTGGCTGAAACTTTTTCCAGCCACAGCTTTACTAAATGCAGAATTTGGGCAAAATCGCGTTTGTCATATTGATAATATTATACGGTTTATGGTACATTTGTATGGGAGGTACCAGAAGGGAGTTGCCAGACATCCAAGTTTTTGTCCGAAACTTTTTGCAACCACAGCTTTACTAAATACAGAATTTGGGCAAAATCGCGTTTGTCATATTGATATTATTACACGTTTCTACGGTTGTGGGATGGTACATTTGTATGGGAGGTACCAGAAGGGGAGTTGCCAGACCTCCAAGTTTTTGTCCGAAACTTTTTCCAGCCACAGCTTTACTAAATACAGAATTTGGGCAAGATCGCGTTTGTCATATTGATAATATTACACGGTTTATAAGGGGGATGGTATATTTGTATGGGAGTTACCAGAAGGGGAGTTGCAAGACCTCCAAGTTTTTGTCCGAAACTTTTTCCAGCCACAGCTTTACTATATACAGAATTTGGGCAAGATCGCGTTTGTCATATTGATAATATTACACGGTTTATAATGGAGGGGGGTATGGGAGGTACCAGAAGGGGAGTTGCCAGACCTCCAAGTTTTTGTCCGAAACTTTTTGCAAACACAGATTTACTAAATACAGGATTTGGGCAAAATCGCTATTTTGTCTGAAGCTTTTTCCAGCCACAGCTTTACTAAATACAGAATTTGTGCAAGATCGCGTTTGTCATATTGATAATATTACACGGTTTATAATAGGCTGGATGGTTCATATGTATGGGAGCTACCAGAAGGGGAGTTGCCAGACCTCCAAGTTTTTGTCTGAAGCTTTTTCCAGCCACAGCTTTACTAAATACAGAATTTGGGCAAGATCGCGTTTGTCATATTGATAATATTACACGGTTTATAATAGGCTGGATGGTACATTTGTATGGGAGGTACCAGAAGGGGAGTTGCCAGACCTCCAAGTTTTTGTCCGAAACTATTTCAGCCACAGCTTTGCTAAATACAGGCTTTGGGCAAGATCTCGTTGAGCATATTGATATTATTACACGTTTATATGGGGTTGGGATGGTACATTTGTATGGGAGGTACCAGAAGGGGAGTTGCCAGACCTCCTAGTTTTTGGCTGAAACTTTTTCCAGCCACAGCTTTACTAAATGCAGAATTTGGGCAAGATCGCGTTTGTCATATTGACAATATTACACGGTTTATAAGGGGGGATGGTACATTTGTGTGGGAGGTACCCGAAGGGGAGTTGCCAGACCTCCAAGTTTTTGTCCGAAACTATTTCAGCCACAGCTTTGCTAAATACAGACCTTGGGCAAGATCTCGTTGAGCATTTTGATATTATTACACGTTTATATGGGGTCGGGATGGTACATTTGTATGGGAGGTACCAGAAGGGGAGTTGCCAGATCTCCAAGTTTTTGTCCGAAACTTTTTGCAACCGCAGCTTTACTAAATACAGAATTTGGGCAAGATGGGTGTGGTCATATTGATATTATTACAAGTTTCTACGGTGGCGGGATGGTACCATGGTAAATGTACCATCCCACATTTGTATGGGAGGTACCAGAAGGGGAGTTGCAAGACCACCAAGTTTGTGTCCGAAACTTTTTCCAGCCACAGCTTTACTAAATACAGACTTTGGGCAAGATCGCGTTTGTCATATTGATAATATTACACGGTTTATAATAGGCTGGATGGTACATTTGTATGGGAGGTACCAGAAGGGGAGTTGCCAGACCTCCAAGTTTTTGTCCGAAACTTTTTCCAGCCACTGCTTTACTAAATACAGAATTTGGGCACGATCGCGTTTGTCATACTGATAATATTACACGGTTTATAAGGAGGGATGGTACATTTGTATAGGAGGTACCAGAAGGGGAGTTGCCAGACCTCCTAGTTTTTGTCTGAAGCTTTTTCCAGCCACGGCTTTACTAAATACAGAATTTGGGCAAGATCACGTTAGTCATATTGATAATAGTGTACGGTTTATAAGGAGCGGGATGGTACATTTGTATGGGAGGTACCAGAAGGGGAGTTGCAAGACCACCAAGTTTTTGTCCGAAACTTTTTCCAGCCACAGCTTTACTAAATACAGACTTTGGGCAAGATCGCGTTTGTCATACTGATAATATTACACGGTTTATAATGGAGGGGGGTATGGGAGGTACCAGAAGGGGAGTTGCCAGACCTCCAAGTTTTTGTCCGAAACTTTTTGCAAACACAGATTTACTAAATACAGGATTTGGGCAAAATCGCGATTTTGTCTGAAGCTTTTTCCAGTCACGGCTTTACTAAATACAGAATTTGGGCAAGATCGCGTTGATCATGTTGATAATATTGTACGGTTTATAAGTGGCGGGGTGGTACATTTGTATGGGAGGTACCAGAAGGGGAGTTGCGAGACCACCAAGTTTGTGTCCGTAATTTTTTCCAGCCACAGCTTTACTAAATACAGAATTTGTGCAAGATCCCGTTTGTCATATTGATAATATTACACGGTTTATAATAGGCTGGATGGTACATATGTATGGGAGCTACCATAAGGGGAGTTGCCAGACCTCCAAGTTTTTGTCTGAAGCTTTTTCCAGCCACAGCTTTACTAAATACAGAATTTGGGCAAGATCGCGTTTGTCATATTGATAATATTACACGGTTTATAATAGGCTGGATGGTACATTTGTATGGGAGGTACCAGAAGGGGAGTTGCCAGACCTCCTAGTTTTTGGCTGAAACTTTTTCCAGCCACAGCTTTACTAAATGCAGAATTTGGCAAGATCGCGTTTGTCATATTGACAATATTACACGGCTTATAAGGGGGGATGGTACATTTGTGTGGGAGGTACCCGAAGGGGAGTTGCCAGACCTCCAAGTTTTTGTAATTTTAAAGCCACAGCTTTACTAAATACAGAATTTGGGCAAGATCGCGATGTTGCATTTGTATGGGACATACCAGAAGGGGAGTTGCCAGACTTCCAAGTTTTTTTTGGAATCTTCGTTCAGTTATACCTTAACTAAATACAGACTTTGGGCAAGATATCGTTGGGCATATTGATATTATTACACGTTTCTATGGGGTCGGGATGGTACTTTTGTATGGGAGGTACCCGAAGGGGAGTTGCAAGACCTACTAGATTTGTCTGAAGCTTTTTCCAGCCACAGCTTTACTAAATACAGAATTTGGTCAAAATCGCGATTGCTTACTAAATACACGGTTTATAAGAGGCGGGTTGGTACTTTTGCATGGGAGGTACCAGAAGGGAAGTTGCCAGACCTCCAAGTTTTTGTCCAAAGCTTTTTCCAGCCACATCTTTACTAAATACAGAATTTGGGCAAAATCGCGTCTGTCATATTGATAATATTATACGGGTGGTATATTTGTATAATGGGTACCAGAAGGGGAATTGCCAGACCTCCAAGTTTTTGTCCGAAACTTTTTGCAAACACAGATTTACTAAATACAGGATTTGGGCAAAATCGCGATTTTGTCTGAAGCTTTTTCCAGCCACGGCTTTACTAAATACAGAATTTGGACAAGATCGCGTTTGTCATATTGATAATATTACACGGTTTATAATGGAGGGAGGTATGGGAGGTACCAGAAGGGGAGTTGCAAGACCTCCAAGTTTTGGTCCGAAACTTTTTCCAGCCACAGCTTTACTAAATACAGAATTTGGACAAGATCGCGTTTGTCATATTGATAATTACACGGTTTATAATGGAGGGAGGTATGGGAGGTACCAGAAGGGGAGTTGTCAGACCTCCAAGTTTTTGTCCGAAACTTTTTGCAAACACAGATTTACTAAATACAGGATTTGGGCAAAATCGCGATTTTGTCTGAAGCTTTTTCCAGCCACGGCTATACTAAATACAGAATTTGGGCAAGATCGCGTTGATCAGCCACGGCTTTACTAAATACAGAATTTGGGCAAGATCGCGTTTATCATATTGATAATATTATACGGTTTATAAGGGGCTGGATGGTACATTTGTATGGGAGGTTCCAGAAGGGGAGTTGCCAGACCTCCAAGTTTTTGTCCGAAACTATTTCAGCCACAGCTTTGCTAAATACAGACCTTGGGCAAGATCTCGTTGAGCATTTTGATATTATTACACGTTTATATGGGGTCGGGATGGTACATTTGTATGGGAGGTACCAGAAGGGGAGTTGCCAGATCTCCAAGTTTTTGTCCGAAACTTTTTGCAACCGCAGCTTTACTAAATACAGAATTTGGGCAAGATGGGTGTGGTCATATTGATATTATTACAAGTTTCTACGGTGGCGGGATGGTACCATGGTAAATGTACCATCCCACATTTGTATGGGAGGTACCAGAAGGGGAGTTGCAAGACCACCAAGTTTGTGTCCGAAACTTTTTCCCGCCACAGCTTTATTAAATACAGACTTTGGGCAAGATCGCGTTTGTCATATTGATAATATTACACGGTTT
Source organism: Hydrotaea cyrtoneurina (assembly GCA_958296145.1). Taxonomy (NCBI): domain Eukaryota; kingdom Metazoa; phylum Arthropoda; class Insecta; order Diptera; family Muscidae; genus Hydrotaea; species Hydrotaea cyrtoneurina. The sequence continues at coordinate 49,835,354 of OY282517.1, forward strand.
ATAATAGGCTGGATGGTACATTTGTATGGGAGGTACCAGAAGGGGAGTTGCCAGACCTCCAAGTTTTTGTCCGAAACTTTTTCCAGCCACTGCTTTACTAAATACAGAATTTGGGCACGATCGCGTTTGTCATACTGGTAATATTACACGGTTTATAAGGAGGGATGGTACATTTGTATAGGAGGTACCAGAAGGGGAGTTGCCAGACCTCCTAGTTTTTGTCTGAAGCTTTTTCCAGCCACGGCTTTACTAAATACAGAATTTGGGCAAGATCACGTTAGTCATATTGATAATAGTGTACGGTTTATAAGGAGCGGGATGGTACATTTGTATGGGAGGTACCAGAAGGGGAGTTGCAAGACCACCAAGTTTTTGTCCGAAACTTTTTCCAGCCACAGCTTTACTAAATACAGAATTTGGGCAAGATCGCGTTTGTCATATTGATAATATTACACGGTTTATAAGGGGGGGATGGTACATTTGTATGGGAGGTATTTGAAGGGGAGTTTCCAGACCTCCTAGTTTTTGGCTGAAGCTTTTTCCAGCCACAGCTTTACTAAATACAGAATTTGGACAAGATCGCGTTTGTCATATTGACAATATTACACGGTTTCTGAGGGGGGATGGTACATTTGTATGGGAGGTACCCGAAGGGGAGTTGCCAGACTTCAACGTTTTTTTTGGAATCTTCGTTCAGTTATACCTTAACTAAATACAGACTTTGGTCAAGATCTCGTTGAGCATATTGATATTATTATACGATTCTATGGGGTCGGGGTGGTACATTTGTATGGGAGGTACCAGAAGGGGAGTTGCCAGACCTCCAAGTTTTTGTCCGAAACTTGTTCCAGCAACAGCTTTACTAAATACAGAATTTGGGCAAAATCGCGTTTGTCATATTGATAATATATATACGGTTTATGGTACATTTGTATGGGAGGTACCAGAAGGGAGTTGCCAGACATCCAAGTTTTTGTCCGAAACTTTTTGCAACCACAGCTTTACTAAATACACGGTTTATAAGAGGCGGGTTGGTACTTTTGCATGGGAGGTACCAGAAGGGAAGTTGCCAGACCTCCAAGTTTTTGTCCAAAGCTTTTTCCAGCCACAGCTTTACTAAATACAGAATTTGGGCAAAATCGCGTTTGTCATATTGATAATATTATACGGTTTATATGGGGGTGGTATATTTGTATAATGGGTACCAGAAGGGTATTTTTTGTCTGAAGCTTTTTCCAGCCACAGCTTTACCAAATACAGAATTTGGGCAAGATCGCGTTTGTCATATTGATAATATTACACGGTTAATAAGGGGGGATGGTACATTTGTATGGGAGGTACTTGAAGGGGAGTTTCCAGACCTCCTAGTTTTTGGCTGAAGCTTTTTCCAGCCACAGCTTTACTAAATACAGAATTTGGACAAGATCGCGTTTGTCATATTGACAATATTACACGGTTTATGAGGGGGGATGGTACATTTGTATGGGAGGTACCCGAAGGGGAGTTGCCAGACCTCCAAGTTTTTGTTTGAAGCTTTTTCCAGCCACAGCTTTACTAAATACAGAATATGGGCAAGATCGCGTTTGTCATATTGATAATATTATACGGTTTATAAGGGGTTGATGGTATATTTGTATAGGAGGTACCCGAATGGGAGTTGCCAGACCTCCTAGTTTTTGTCTGAAGCTTTTTCGAGGCACAGCTTTACTAAATACAGAATTTGGGCAAGATCGCGTTTGTCGTATTGACAATATTACACGGTTTATAAGGGGTGATGGTACATTTGTATGGGAGGTACCCGAAGGGGAGTTGCCAGACCTCCAAGTTTTTGTCTGAAGCTTTTTCCAGCCACAGCTTTACTAAATACAGAATATGGGCAAGATCGCGTTTGTCATATTGATAATATTATACGGTTTATAAGGGGTTGATGGTATATTTGTATAGGAGGTACTCGAAGGGGAGTTGCCAGACCACCAAGTTTTTGTCCGAAACTTTTTCCAGCCACAGCTTTACTAAATACAGAATTTGGGCAAGATCGCGTTTGTCATATTGATAATATTACACGGTTTATAAGGGGGGGATGGTACATTTGTATGGGAGGTACTTGAAGGGGAGTTTCCAGACCTCCTAGTTTTTGGCTGAAGCTTTTTCCAGCCACAGCTTTACTAAATACAGAATTTGGACAAGATCGCGTTTGTCATATTGACAATATTACACGGTTTATGAGGGGGGATGGTACATTTGTATGGGAGGTACCCGAAGGGGAGTTGCCAGACCTCCAAGTTTTTGTCTGAAGCTTTTTCCAGCCACAGCTTTACTAAATACAGAATATGGGCAAGATCGCGTTTGTCATATTGATAATATTATACGGTTTATAAGGGGTTGATGGCATATTTGTATAGGAGGTACCCGAAGGGGAGTTGCCAGACCTCCTAGTTTTTGTCTGAAGCTTTTTCGAGGCACAGCTTTACTAAATACAAAATTTGGGCAAGATCGCGTTTGTCATATTGATAATATTATACGGTTTATAAGGGGGGATGGTACATTTGTATGGGACGTACCCGAAGGGGAGTTGCCAGACCTCCTAGTTTTTGGCTGAAGCTTTTTCCAGCCACAGCTTTACTAAATACAGAATTTGGACAAGATCGCGATTGTCATATTGACAATATTACACGGTTTATGAGGGGGGATGGTACATTTGTATGGGAGGTACCCGAAGGGGAGTTGCCAGACCTCCAAGTTTTTGTCCGAAACTTGTTCCAGCCACAGCTTTACTAAATACAGAATATGGGCAAGATCGCGTTTGTCATATTGATAATATTATACGGTTTATAAGGGGTTGATGGTATATTTGTATAGGAGGTACCCGATGGGGAGTTGCCATACCTCCTAGTTTTTGTCTGAAGCTTTTTCGAGGCACAGCTTTACTAAATACAAAATTTGGGCAAGATCGCGTTTGTCATATTGACAATATTACACGGTTTATGAGGGGGGATGGTACATTTGTATGGGAGGTACCCGAAGGGGAGTTGCCAGACCTCCAAGTTTTTGTCTGAAGCTTTTTCCAGCCACAGCTTTACTAAATACAGAATTTGGGCAAGATCGCGTTAGTCATATTGATAATATTATACGGTTTATAAGGGGTTGATGGTATATTTGTATAGGAGGTACCCGAAGGGGAGTTGCCAGACCTCCTAGTTTTTGTCTGAAGCTTTTTCGAGGCACAGCTTTACTAAATACAAAATTTGGGCAAGATCGCGTTTGTCATATTGATAATATTATACGGTTTATAAAGGGTTGATGGTATATTTGTATAGGAGGTACCCGAAGGGGAGTTGCCAGACCTCCAAGTTTTTGTCCGAAACTTGTTCCAGCAACAGCTTTACTAAATACAGAATTTGGGCAAAATCGCGTTTGTCATATTGATAATATATATACGGTTTATGGTACATTTGTATGGGAGGTACCAGAAGGGAGTTGCCAGACATCCAAGTTTTTGTCCGAAACTTTTTGCAACCACAGCTTTACTAAATACACGGTTTATAAGAGGCGGGTTGGTACTTTTGCATGGGAGGTACCAGAAGGGAAGTTGCCAGACCTCCAAGTTTTTGTCCAAAGCTTTTTCCAGCCACAGCTTTACTAAATACAGAATTTGGGCAAAATCGCGTTTGTCATATTGATAATATTATACGGTTTATATGGGGGTGGTATATTTGTATAATGGGTACCAGAAGGGTATTTTTTGTCTGAAGCTTTTTCCAGCCACAGCTTTACCAAATACAGAATTTGGGCAAGATCGCGTTTGTCATATTGATAATATTACACGGTTAATAAGGGGGGATGGTACATTTGTATGGGAGGTACTTGAAGGGGAGTTTCCAGACCTCCTAGTTTTTGGCTGAAGCTTTTTCCAGCCACAGCTTTACTAAATACAGAATTTGGACAAGATCGCGTTTGTCATATTGACAATATTACACGGTTTATGAGGGGGGATGGTACATTTGTATGGGAGGTACCCGAAGGGGAGTTGCCAGACCTCCAAGTTTTTGTTTGAAGCTTTTTCCAGCCACAGCTTTACTAAATACAGAATATGGGCAAGATCGCGTTTGTCATATTGATAATATTATACGGTTTATAAGGGGTTGATGGTATATTTGTATAGGAGGTACCCGAATGGGAGTTGCCAGACCTCCTAGTTTTTGTCTGAAGCTTTTTCGAGGCACAGCTTTACTAAATACAGAATTTGGGCAAGATCGCGTTTGTCGTATTGACAATATTACACGGTTTATAAGGGGTGATGGTACATTTGTATGGGAGGTACCCGAAGGGGAGTTGCCAGACCTCCAAGTTTTTGTCTGAAGCTTTTTCCAGCCACAGCTTTACTAAATACAGAATATGGGCAAGATCGCGTTTGTCATATTGATAATATTATACGGTTTATAAGGGGTTGATGGTATATTTGTATAGGAGGTACTCGAAGGGGAGTTGCCAGACCACCAAGTTTTTGTCCGAAACTTTTTCCAGCCACAGCTTTACTAAATACAGAATTTGGGCAAGATCGCGTTTGTCATATTGATAATATTACACGGTTTATAAGGGGGGGATGGTACATTTGTATGGGAGGTACTTGAAGGGGAGTTTCCAGACCTCCTAGTTTTTGGCTGAAGCTTTTTCCAGCCACAGCTTTACTAAATACAGAATTTGGACAAGATCGCGTTTGTCATATTGACAATATTACACGGTTTATGAGGGGGGATGGTACATTTGTATGGGAGGTACCCGAAGGGGAGTTGCCAGACCTCCAAGTTTTTGTCTGAAGCTTTTTCCAGCCACAGCTTTACTAAATACAGAATATGGGCAAGATCGCGTTTGTCATATTGATAATATTATACGGTTTATAAGGGGTTGATGGCATATTTGTATAGGAGGTACCCGAAGGGGAGTTGCCAGACCTCTAAGTTTTTGTCCGAAACTTGTTCCAGCCACAGCTTTACTAAATACAGAATATGGGCAAGATCGCGTTTGTCATATTGATAATATTATACGGTTTATAAGGGGTTGATGGTATATTTGTATAGGAGGTACCCGAAGGGGAGTTGCCAGACCTCCTAGTTTTTGTCTGAAGCTTTTTCGAGGCACAGCTTTACTAAATACAAAATTTGGGCAAGATCGCGTTTGTCATATTGACAATATTACACGGTTTATGAGCGGGGATGGTACATTTGTATGGGAGGTACCCGAAGGGGAGTTGCCAGACCTCCAAGTTTTTGTCTGAAGCTTTTTCCAGCCACAGCTTTACTAAATACAGAATTTGGGCAAGATCGCGTTAGTCATATTGATAATATTATACGGTTTATAAGGGGTTGATGGTATATTTGTATAGGAGGTACCCGAAGGGGAGTTGCCAGACCTCCTAGTTTTTGTCTGAAGCTTTTTCGAGGCACAGCTTTACTAAATACAAAATTTGGGCAAGATCGCGTTTGTCATATTGATAATATTATACGGTTTATAAGGGGTTGATGGTATATTTGTATAGGAGGTACCCGAAGGGGAGTTGCCAGACCTCCTAGTTTTTGTCTGAAGCTTTTTCGAGGCACAGCTTTACTAAATACAGAATTTGGACAAGATCGCGTTTGTCATATTGACAATATTACACGGTTTATCAGGGGGGATGGTACATTTGTATGGGAGGTACCCGAAGGGGAGTTGCCAGACCTCCAAGTTTTTGTCTGAAGCTTTTTCCAGCCACAGATTTACTAAATACAGAATATGGGCAAGATCACGATGACAAACGTTGATTGATTGATAATATTATACGATTTATAAGGGGTTGATGGTATATTTGTATAGGAGGTACCCGAATGGGAGTTGCCAGACCTCCTAGTTTTTGTCTGAAGCTTTTTCGAGGCACAGCTTTACTAAATACAGAATTTGGGCAAGATCGCGTTTGTCATATTGAGAATATTACACGGTTTATAATGGAGGGAGGTATGGTAGGTACCAGAAGGGGAGTTGCCAGACCTCCAAGTTTTTGTCCGAAACTTTTTGCAAACACAGATTTACTAAATACAGGATTTGGGCAAAATCGCGATTTTGTCTGAAGCTTTTTCCAGCCACGGCTTTACTACATACAGAATTTGGGCAATATTGCGTTTGTCATATTGATAATTTTTATATATAAGGGGGGATGGTACATTTGTATGGGAGGTACCAGAAGCGGAGTTGCCAGACCTCCAAGTTTTTGTCCGAAACTATTTCAGCCACAGCTTTGCTAAATACAGACTTTGGGCAAGATCTCGTTGAGCATATTGATATTATTACACGTTTATATGAGGTCGGGATGATACATTTGTATGGGAGGTAGCAGAAGGGGAGTTGCCACATCTCCAAGTTTTTGTCCAAAACTTTTTGCAACCACAGCTTTACTTAATACAGAATTTGGGCAAGATGGGTATGGCCATATTGATATTATTACAAGTTTCTACGGTGGCGGGATGGTACATTTGTATGGGAGGTATCAGAAGGGGAGTTGCCAGACTTCACATTTTTTGTCCAAAACTTTTTCAGCCACAGCTTTACTAAATACATAATTTGGTCAAAATCGCGTTTGTCATATTGACAATATTACACGGTTTATGAGGGGGGATGGTACATTTGTATGGGAGGTACCCGAAGGGGAGTTGCCAGACCTCCAAGTTTTTGTCTGAAGCTTTTTCCAGCCACAGCTTTACTAAATACAGAATATGGGCAAGATCGCGTTTGTCATATTGATAATATTATACGGTTTATAAGGGGGGATGGTACATTTGTATGGGAGGTACCAGAAGGAGAGTTGCCAGACTTCATCGTTTTTTTCGGAATCTTCGTTCAGTTATACCTTAACTAAATACAGACTTTGGTCAAGATCTCGTTGAGCATATTGATATTATTATACGATTCTATGGGGTCGGGATGGTACATTTGTATGGGAGGTACCAGAAGGGGAGTTGCCAGACCTCCAAGTTTTTGTCCGAAACTTGTTCCAGCCACAGCTTTACTAAATACAGAATTTGGGCAAAATCGCGTTTGTCATATTGATAATATATATACGGTTTATGGTACATTTGTATGGGAGGAGTTGGAGTTGCCAGACATCTAAATTTTTTGTCCGAAACTTTTTGCAACCACAGCTTTACTAAATACACGGTTTATAAGAGGCGGGTTGGTACTTTTGCATGGGATGTACCAGAAGGGAAGTTGCCAGACCTCCAAGTTTTTGTCCAAAGCTTTTTCCAGCCACAGCTTTACTAAATACAGAATTTGGGCAAAATCGCGTTTGTCATATTGATAATATTATACGGTTTATATGGGGGTGGTATATTTGTATAATGGGTACCAGAAGGGTATTTTTTGTCTGAAGCTTCTTCCAGCCACAGCTTTACTAAATACAGAATTTGGGCAAGATCGCGTTTGTCATATTGACAATATTACACGGTTTATCAGGGGGGATGGTACATTTGTATGGGAGTTACCCGAAGGGGAGTTGCCAGACCTCCAAGTTTTTGTCTGAAGCTTTTTCCAGCCACAGCTTTACTAAATACAGAATATGGGCAAGATCGCGTTTGTCATATTGATAATATTATACGGTTTATAAGGGGTTGATGGTATATTTGTATAGGAGGTACCCGAAGGGGAGTTGCCAGACCTCCTAGTTTTTGTCTGAAGCTTTTTCGAGGCACAGCTTTACTAAATACAAAATTTGGGCAAGATCGCGTTTGTCATATTGATAATATTATACGGTTTATAAGGGGGGATGGTACATTTGTATGGGAGGTACCAGAAGGGGAGTTGCCAGACTTCAACGTTTTTTTTGGAATCTTCGTTCAGTTATACCTTAACTAAATACAGACTTTGGTCAAGATCTCGTTGAGCATATTGATATTATTATACGATTCTATGGGGTCGGGATGGTACATTTGTATGGGAGGTACCAGAAGGGGAGTTGCCAGACCTCCAAGTTTTTGTCTGAAGCTTTTTCCAGCCACAGCTTTACTAAATATAGAATATGGGCAAGATCGCGTTTGTCATATTGATAATATTATACGGTTTATAAGGGGTTGATGGTATATTTGTATAGGAGGTACCCGAATGGGAGTTGCCAGACCTCCTAGTTTTTGTCTGAAGCTTTTTCGAGGCACAGCTTTACTAAATACAGAATTTGGGCAAGATCGCGTTTGTCATATTGAGAATATTACACGGTTTATAATGGAGGGAGGTATGGTAGGTACCAGAAGGGGAGTTGCCAGACCTCCAAGTTTTTGTCCGAAACTTTTTGCAAACACAGATTTACTAAATACAGGATTTGGGCAAAATCGCGATTTTGTCTGAAGCTTTTTCCAGCCACGGCTTTACTACATACAGAATTTGGGCAATATTGCGTTTGTCATATTGATAATTTTTATATATAAGGGGGGATGGTACATTTGTATGGGAGGTATCAGAAGGGGAGTTGCCAGACTTCACATTTTTTGTCCAAAACTTTTTCAGCCACAGCTTTACTAAGTACATAATTTGGTCAAAATCGCGTTTGTCATATTGATACTATTATACGGTTTATGGTACATTTGTATGGGAGTATCAGAAGGGGAGTTGCCAGACCTCCAAGTTTTTGTCCGAAATTTGTCATTTTGATAATATTACGGGGGGATGGTACATTCGAAAGGGAGGTACCAGAAGGGGAGTTTCCAGACCTCCTAGTTTTTGGCTGAAGCTTTTTCCAGCCACAGCTTTACTAAATACAGAATTTGGACAAGATCGCGTTTGTCATATTGACAATATTACACGGTTTATGAGGGGGGATGGTACATTTGTATGGGAGGTACCCGAAGGGGAGTTGCAAGACCTCCAAGTTTTTGTCTGAAGCTTTTTCCAGCCACAGCTTTACTAAATACAGAATATGGGCAAGATCGCGTTTGTCATATTGATAATATTATACGGTTTATAAGGGGTTGATGGTATATTTGTATAGGAGGTACCCGAAGGGGAGTTGTTAGACCTCCTAGTTTTTGTCTGAAGCTTTTTCGAGGCACAGCTTTACTAAATACAAAATTTGGGCAAGATCGCGTTTGTCATATTGATAATATTATACGGTTTATAAGGGGGGATGGTACATTTGTATGGGAGGTACCAGAAGGGGAGTTGCCAGACTTCAACGTTTTTTTTGGAATCTTCGTTCAGTTATACCTTAACTAAATACAGACTTTGGTCAAGATCTCGTTGAGCATATTGATATTATTATACGATTCTATGGGGTCGGGATGGTACATTTGTATGGGAGGTACCAGAAGGGGAGTTGCCAGACCTCCAAGTTTTTGTCCGAAACTTGTTCCAGCCACAGCTTTACTAAATACAGAACTTGGGCAAAATCGCGTTTGTCATATTGATAATATATATACGGTTTATGGTACATTTGTATGGGAGGAGTTGGAGTTGCCAGACATCTAAGTTTTTGTCCGAAACTTTTTGCAACCACAGCTTTACTAAATACACGGTTTATAAGAGGCGGGTTGGTACTTTTGCATGGGATGTACCAGAAGGGAAGTTACCAGACCTCCAAGTTTTTGTCCAAAGCTTTTTCCAGCCACAGCTTTACTAAATACAGAATTTGGGCAAAATCGCGTTTGTCATATTGATAATATTATACGGTTTATATGGGGGTGGTATATTTGTATAATGGGTACCAGAAGGGTATTTTTTGTCTGAAGCTTTTTCCAGCCACAGCTTTACTAAATACAGAATTTGGGCAAGATCGCGTTTGTCATATTGATAATATTACACGGTTTATAGGGGGGGGATGGTACATTTGTATGGGAGGACTTGAAGGGGAGTTTCCAGACCTCCTAGTTTTTGGCTGAAGCTTTTTCCAGCCACAGCTTTACTAAATACAGAATTTGGACAAGATCGCGTTTGTCATAGGAAGTTACCAGACCTCCAAGTTTTTGTCCAAAGCTTTTTCCAGCCACAGCTTTACTAAATACAGAATTTGGGCAAAATCGCGTTTGTCATATTGATAATATTATACGGTTTATATGGGGGTGGTATATTTGTATAATGGGTACCAGAAGGGTATTTTTTGTCTGAAGCTTTTTCCAGCCACAGCTTTACTAAATACAGAATTTGGGCAAGATCGCGTTTGTCATATTGATAATATTACACGGTTTATAAGGGGGGGATGGTACATTTGTATGGGAGGTACTTGAAGGGGAGTTTCCAGACCTCCTAGTTTTTGGCTGAAGCTTTTTCCAGCCACAGCTTTACTAAATACAGAATTTGGACAAGATCGCGTTTGTCATATTGACAATATTACACGGTTTATCAGGGGGGATGGTATATTTGTATAGGAGGTACCCGAAGGTGAGTTGCCAGACCTCCAAGTTTTTGTCTGAAGCTTTTTCCAGCCACAGCTTTACTAAATACAGAATATGGGCAAGATCGCGTTTGTCATATTGATAATATTATACGGTTTATAAGGGGGGATGGTACATTTGTATGGGAGGTACCAGAAGGGGAGTTGCCAGACTTCAACGTTTTTTTTGGAATCTTCGTTCAGTTATACCTTAACTAAATACAGACTTTGGTCAAGATCTCGTTGAGCATATTGATATTATTATACGATTCTATGGGGTCGGGATGGTACATTTGTATGGGAGGTACCAGAAGGGGAGTTGCCAGACCTCCAAGTTTTTGTCCGAAACTTGTTCCAGCCACAGCTTTACTAAATACAGAATTTGGGCAAAATCGCGTTTGTCATATTGATAATATATATACGGTTTATGGTACATTTGTATGGGAGGAGTTGGAGTTGCCAGACATCTAAGTTTTTGTCCGAAACTTTTTGCAACCACAGCTTTACTAAATACACGGTTTATAAGAGGCGGGTTGGTACTTTTGCATGGGATGTACCAGAAGGGAAGTTGCCAGACCTCCAAGTTTTTGTCCAAAGCTTTTTCCAGCCACAGCTTTACTAAATACAGAATTTGGGCAAAATCGCGTATGTCATATTGATAATATTATACGGTTTATATGGGGGTGGTATATTTGTATAATGGGTACCAGAAGGGTATTTTTTGTCTGAAGCTTTTTCCAGCCACAGCTTTACTAAATACAGAATTTGGGCAAGATCGCGTTTGTCATATTGATAATATTAAACGGTTTATAAGGGGGGGATGGTACATTTGTATGGGAGGTACTTGAAGGGGAGTTTCCAGACCTCCTAGTTTTTGGCTGAAGCTTTTTCCAGCCACAGCTTTACTAAATACAGAATTTGGACAAGATCGCGTTTGTCATATTGACAATATTACACGGTTTATCAGGGGGGATGGTACATTTGTATGGGAGGTACCCGAATGGGAGTTGCCAGACCTCCTAGTTTTTGTCTGAAGCTTTTTCGAGGCACAGCTTTACTAAATACAGAATTTGGGCAAGATCGCGTTTGTCATATTGAGAATATTACACGGTTTATAATGGAGGGAGGTATGGTAGGTACCAGAAGGGGAGTTGCCAGACCTCCAAGTTTTTGTCCGAAACTTTTTGCAAACACAGATTTACTAAATACAGGATTTGGGCAAAATCGCGATTTTGTCTGAAGCTTTTTCCAGCCACGGCTTTACTACATACAGAATTTGGGCAATATTGCGTTTGTCATATTGATAATTTTTATATATAAGGGGGGATGGTACATTTGTATGGGAGGTACCAGAAGCGGAGTTGCCAGATGATACATTTGTATGGGAGGTAGCAGAAGGGGAGTTGCCAGATCTCCAAGTTTTTGTCCAAAACTTTTTGCAACCACAGCTTTACTTAATACAGAATTTGGGCAAGATGGGTATGGCCATATTGATATTATTACAAGTTTCTACGGTGGCGGGATGGTACATTTGTATGGGAGGTATCAGAAGGGGAGTTGCCAGACTTCACATTTTTTGTCCAAAACTTTTTCAGCCACAGCTTTACTAAATACAGAATTTGGTCAAAATCGCGTTTGTCATATTGATACTATTATACGGTTTATGGTACATTTGTATGGGAGTATCAGAAGGGGAGTTGCCAGACCTCCAAGTTTTTGTCCGAAACTTGTCATTTTGATAATATTACGGGGGGATGGTACATTCGAAAGGGAGGTACCAGAAGGGGAGTTGCCAGACCTCCAAGTTTTTGTCCGAAACTTTTCCCAGCCACAGCTTTACTAAATACACGGTTTATAAGAGACGGGTTGGTACTTTTGTATTCGAGGTACCAGAAGGGGAATTGCCAGACCTACTACTTTTTGTCTGAAGCTTTTTCCAGCCACAGCTTTACTAAATACAGAATTTGGGCAAGATCACGTTTGTCATATTGATAATATTACACGGTTTATAAGGAAGGTAGGTACCAGAAGGGGAGTTGTCCGAAACTTTTTGCAAACACAGCTTTACTTAATACAGAATTTGTTCAAGATGGGTATGGCCATATTGATATTATTACAAGTTTCTACGGTGGCCTGATGGTACATTTGTATGGGAGGTATCAGAAGGGGAGTTGCCAGACTTCACATTTTTTGTCCAAAACTTTTTCAGCCACAGCTTTACTAAGTACATAATTTGGTCAAAATCGCGTTTGTCATATTGATACTATTATACGGTTTATGGTACATTTGTATGGGAGTATCAGAAGGGGAGTTGCCAGACCTCCAAGTTTTTGTCCGAAATTTGTCATTTTGATAATATTACGGGGGGATGGTACATTCGAAAGGGAGGTACCAGAAGGGGAGTTTCCAGACCTCCTAGTTTTTGGCTGAAGCTTTTTCCAGCCACAGCTTTACTAAATACAGAATTTGGACAAGATCGCGTTTGTCATATTGACAATATTACACGGTTTATGAGGGGGGATGGTACATTTGTATGGGAGGTACCCGAAGGGGAGTTGCAAGACCTCCAAGTTTTTGTCTGAAGCTTTTTCCAGCCACAGCTTTACTAAATACAGAATATGGGCAAGATCGCGTTTGTCATATTGATAATATTATACGGTTTATAAGGGGTTGATGGTATATTTGTATAGGAGGTACCCGAAGGGGAGTTGTTAGACCTCCTAGTTTTTGTCTGAAGCTTTTTCGAGGCACAGCTTTACTAAATACAAAATTTGGGCAAGATCGCGTTTGTCATATTGATAATATTATACGGTTTATAAGGGGGGATGGTACATTTGTATGGGAGGTACCAGAAGGGGAGTTGCCAGACTTCAACGTTTTTTTTGGAATCTTCGTTCAGTTATACCTTAACTAAATACAGACTTTGGTCAAGATCTCGTTGAGCATATTGATATTATTATACGATTCTATGGGGTCGGGATGGTACATTTGTATGGGAGGTACCAGAAGGGGAGTTGCCAGACCTCCAAGTTTTTGTCCGAAACTTGTTCCAGCCACAGCTTTACTAAATACAGAACTTGGGCAAAATCGCGTTTGTCATATTGATAATATATATACGGTTTATGGTACATTTGTATGGGAGGAGTTGGAGTTGCCAGACATCTAAGTTTTTGTCCGAAACTTTTTGCAACCACAGCTTTACTAAATACACGGTTTATAAGAGACGGGTTGGTACTTTTGCATGGGATGTACCAGAAGGGAAGTTACCAGACCTCCAAGTTTTTGTCCAAAGCTTTTTCCAGCCACAGCTTTACTAAATACAGAATTTGGGCAAAATCGCGTTTGTCATATTGATAATATTATACGGTTTATATGGGGGTGGTATATTTGTATAATGGGTACCAGAAGGGTATTTTTTGTCTGAAGCTTTTTCCAGCCACAGCTTTACTAAATACAGAATTTGGGCAAGATCGCGTTTGTCATATTGATAATATTACACGGTTTATAAGGGGGGGATGGTACATTTGTATGGGAGGTACTTGAAGGGGAGTTTCCAGACCTCCTAGTTTTTGGCTGAAGCTTTTTCCAGCCACAGCTTTACTAAATACAGAATTTGGACAAGATCGCGTTTGTCATAGGAAGTTACCAGACCTCCAAGTTTCTGTCCAAAGCTTTTTCCAGCCACAGCTTTACTAAATACAGAATTTGGGCAAAATCGCGTTTGTCATATTGATAATATTATACGGTTTATATGGGGGTGGTATATTTGTATAATGGGTACCAGAAGGGTATTTTTTGTCTGAAGCTTTTTCCAGCCACAGCTTTACTAAATACAGAATTTGGGCAAGATCGCGTTTGTCATATTGATAATATTACACGGTTTATAAGGGGGGATGGTACATTTGTATGGGAGGTACTTGAAGGGGAGTTTCCAGACCTCCTAGTTTTTGGCTGAAGCTTTTTCCAGCCACAGCTTTACTAAATACAGAATTTGGACAAGATCGCGTTTGTCATATTGACAATATTACACGGTTTATCAGGGGGGATGGTATATTTGTATAGGAGGTACCCGAAGGGGAGTTGCCAGACCTCCAAGTTTTTGTCTGAAGCTTTTTCCAGCCACAGCTTTACTAAATACAGAATATGGGCAAGATCGCGTTTGTCATATTGATAATATTATACGGTTTATAAGGGGGGATGGTACATTTGTATGGGAGGTACCAGAAGGGGAGTTGCCAGACTTCAACGTTTTTTTTGGAATCTTCGTTCAGTTATACCTTAACTAAATACAGACTTTGGTCAAGATCTCGTTGAGCATATTGATATTATTATACGATTCTATGGGGTCGGGATGGTACATTTGTATGGGAGGTACCAGAAGGGGAGTTGCCAGACCTCCAAGTTTTTGTCCGAAACTTGTTCCAGCCACAGCTTTACTAAATACAGAATTTGGGCAAAATCGCGTTTGTCATATTGATAATATATATACGGTTTATGGTACATTTGTATGGGAGGAGTTGGAGTTGCCAGACATCTAAGTTTTTGTCCGAAACTTTTTGCAACCACAGCTTTACTAAATACACGGTTTATAAGAGGCGGGTTGGTACTTTTGCATGGGATGTACCAGAAGGGAAGTTGCCAGACCTCCAAGTTTTTGTCCAAAGCTTTTTCCAGCCACTGCTTTACTAAATACAGAATTTGGGCAAAATCGCGATTGTCATATTGATAATATTATACGGTTTATATGGGGGTGGTATATTTGTATAATGGGTACCAGAAGGGTATTTTTTGTCTGAAGCTTTTTCCAGCCACAGCTTTACTAAATACAGAATTTGGGCAAGATCGCGTTTGTCATATTGATAATATTAAACGGTTTATAAGGGGGGGATGGTACATTTGTATGGGAGGTACTTGAAGGGGAGTTTCCAGACCTCCTAGTTTTTGGCTGAAGCTTTTTCCAGCCACAGCTTTACTAAATACAGAATTTGGACAAGATCGCGTTTGTCATATTGACAATATTACACGGTTTATCAGGGGGGATGGTACATTTGTATGGGAGGTACCCGAATGGGAGTTGCCAGACCTCCTAGTTTTTGTCTGAAGCTTTTTCGAGGCACAGCTTTACTAAATACAGAATTTGGGCAAGATCGCGTTTGTCATATTGAGAATATTACACGGTTTATAATGGAGGGAGGTATGGTAGGTACCAGAAGGGGAGTTGCCAGACCTCCAAGTTTTTGTCCGAAACTTTTTGCAAACACAGATTTACTAAATACAGGATTTGGGCAAAATCGCGATTTTGTCTGAAGCTTTTTCCAGCCACGGCTTTACTACATACAGAATTTGGGCAATATTGCGTTTGTCATATTGATAATTTTTATATATAAGGGGGGATGGTACATTTGTATGGGAGGTACCAGAAGCGGAGTTGCCAGACCTCCAAGTTTTTGTCCGAAACTATTTCAGCCACAGCTTTGCTAAATACAGACTTTGGGCAAGATCTCGTTGAGCATATTGATATTATTACACGTTTATATGGGGTCGGGATGATACATTTGTATGGGAGGTAGCAGAAGGGGAGTTGCCAGATCTCCAAGTTTTTGTCCAAAACTTTTTGCAACCACAGCTTTACTTAATACAGAATTTGGGCAAGATGGGTAGGCCATATTGATATTATTACAAGTTTCTACGGTGGCGGGATGGTACATTTGTATGGGAGGTATCAGAAGGGGAGTTGCCAGACTTCACATTTTTTGTCCAAAACTTTTTCAGCCACAGCTTTACTAAATACAGAATTTGGTCAAAATCGCGTTTGTCATATTGATACTATTATACGGTTTATGGTACATTTGTATGGGAGTATCAGAAGGGGAGTTGCCAGACCTCCAAGTTTTTGTCCGAAACTTGTCATTTTGATAATATTACGGGGGGATGGTACATTCGAAAGGGAGGTACCAGAAGGGGAGTTGCCAGACCTCCAAGTTTTTGTCCGAAACTTTTCCCAGCCACAGCTTTACTAAATACACGGTTTATAAGAGACGGGTTGGTACTTTTGTATTCGAGGTACCAGAAGGGGAATTGCCAGACCTACTACTTTTTGTCTGAAGCTTTTTCCAGCCACAGCTTTACTAAATACAGAATTTGGGCAAGATCACGTTTGTCATATTGATAATATTACACGGTTTATAAGGAAGGTAGGTACCAGAAGGGGAGTTGTCCGAAACTTTTTGCAAACACAGCTTTACTTAATACAGAATTTGTTCAAGATGGGTATGGCCATATTGATATTATTACAAGTTTCTACGGTGGCCTGATGGTACATTTGTATGGGAGGTATCAGAAGGGGAGTTGCCAGACTTCACATTTTTTGTCCAAAACTTTTTCAGCCACAGATTTACTAAATACAGAATTTGGGCAAAATCGCGTTTGTCATATTGATAATATTATACGGTTTATACGGGGGGGATGGTACATTGGTATAGGAGGTACCAGAAGGGGAGTTGCCAGACCTCCTAGTTTTTATCTGAAGCTTTTTCCAGCAACGGCTTTACTAAATACAGAATTTGGACAAGATCGCATTGGTCATATTGATAATATTATACGGTTTATAAGGGGCGGGATGGTACATTTGTATGGGAAGTACCTGAAGGGGAGTTGCAAGACCACCAAGTTTTTGTTCGAAACTTTTTCCAGCCACTGCTGTACTAAATACAGAATTTGGGCAAGATCGCGTTTGTCATATTGATAATATTACAAGGTTTATAAGGGGGGATGGTACATTTGTAGAGGAGGTACAAGAAGGGGAGTTGCCAGACCTCCAAGTTTTTGTCCGAAACTATTTCAGCCACAGCTTTGTTAAATACAGACTTTGGGCAAGATCTCGTTGAGCATATTGATATTATTACACGTTTATATGGGGTCGGGATGGTACATTTGTATGGGAGGTTCCAGAAAGGAAGTTGCCAGACTTCCAATTTTTTGTCCAAAACTTTTTCATCCACAGCTTTACTAAATACAGAATTTGGGCAAGATCGCGCTGGTCATATTGATATTATTACACGTTTCTACGGTGGCGGGATGGTACATTTGTATGGGAGGTTTCAGAAAGGGAGTTGCCAGACTTCCAATTTTTTGTCCAAAACTTTTTCATCCACAGCTTTACTAAATACAGAATTTGGGCAAGATCGCGTTTGTCATATTGATAATATTATACGGTTTATGGTACATTTGAATGGGAGTATCAGAAGGGGAGTTGCCAGACCTCCAAGTTTTTGTCCGAAACTTGTCATTTTGATAATATTACGGGGGGATGGTACATTCGAAAGGGAGGTACCAGAAGGGGAGTTGCCAGACCTCCAAGTTTTTGTCCGAAACTTTTCCCAGCCACAGCTTTTCTAAATACACGGTTTATAAGAGGCGGGTTGGTACTTTTGTATTCGAGGTACCAGAAGGGGAGTTGCCAGACCACCAAGTTTTTGTCCGAAACTTTTACCAGCCGCAGCTTTACTAAATTCACGGTTTATAAGGGGCGGTTTGGTACTTTTGTATGGGAGGTACCAGAAGGGGAATTGCCAGACCTCCAAGTTTTTGTCCGAAACTTTTCCAGCCACAGCTTTACTAAATACAGAATTTGGGCAAGATGGGTTGGTCATATTGACAATATAACACGGTTTATAAGGGGGGATGGTACATTTGTATGGGAGGTATCAGAAGGGGAGTTGCCAGACCTCCAAGTTTTTTTTGGAATCTTCTTTCAGTTATACCTTAACTAAATACAGACATTGGGCAAGATCCCGTTTAGCATATTGATATTATTACACGTTTCTATGGGGTCGGGATGGTACAGTTGTATGGGAGGTACCCGAAGGGGAGTTACCAGACCTAGTAGTTTTTGTCTGAAGCTTTTTCCAGCCACAGCTTTACTAAATACAGAATTTGGGCAAAATCGCGTTTGTCATATTGACAATATAACACGGTTTATAAGGGGGAATGGTACATTTGTATGAGAGGTACCAGAAGGGGAGTTGCCAGACTTCCAAGTTTTTTTGGAATCTTCGTTCAGTTATACCTTAACTAAATACAGACATTGGGCAAGATCCCGTTTAGCATATTGATATTATTACACGTTTCTATGGGGTCGGGATGGTACATTTGTATGGGAGGTACCCGAAGGGGAGTTGCCAGCCCTAGTAGTTTTTGTCTGAAGCTTTTTCCAGCCACAGCTTTACTAAATACATAATTTGGGCAAAATCGCGTTTGTCATATTGACAATATAACACGGTTTATAAGGGGGGATGGTACATTTGTATGGGAGGTACCAGAAGGGGAGTTGCCAGACTTCCAAGTTTTTTTTGGAATCTTCGTTCCGTTATACCTTAACTAAATACAGACTTTGGGCAAGATCTCGTTGAGCATATTGATATTATTACACGTTTATATGGGGTCGGGATGGTACATTTGTATGGGAGGTACCAGAAGGGGAGTTGCCAGACTTCCAATTTGTTGCCCAAAACTTTTTCAGCCACAGCTTTACTACATACAGAATTTGGCAAGATCGCGTTGGTCATATTGATATTATTACACGTTTCTACGTTGGCGAGATGGTATATTTGGATGGGAGGTACCAGAAGGGGAGTTGCCAGACCTCCAAGTTTTTTATTCGAAACTTTTTCGAGCCACAGCTTAACTAAATACAGAATTTGGGCTAGATCGCGTTTGTGATATTGATAATATTACACGGTTTATAAGAGGGGATGGTACATTTGTATGGGAGGTACCAGAAGGGGAGTTGTCAGACTTCCAAGTTTTTGTCCGAAACGTTTTCCAGTCACAGCTTTACTGAATACAGAATTTGGGCAAAATCGCGTTTGTCATATTGATAATATTATACGGTTTATGGTACATTTGTATGGGAGGTACCAGAAGGGGAGTTGTCAGACTTCCAAGTTTTTTTTGGAATCTTCGTTCAGTTATACCTTAACTAAATACATAATTTGGGCAAAATCGCGTTTGTCATATTGATATTATTACACGTTTCTACGGTTGTGGGATGTTACATTTGTATGGGAGGTACCCGAAGGGTAGTTGCCAGACCTACTAGTTTTTGTCTGAAGCTTTTCCCAGGCACAGCTTTACTAAATACAGAATTTGGGCAAAATCGCGTTTGTCATATTGATATTATTACACGTTTCTACGGTTGTGGGATGGTACATTTGTATGGGAGTTAGCAGAAGGGGAGTTGCAAGACCTCCAAGTTTTTGTCCGAAACTTTTTCCAGCCACAGCTTTACTATATACAGAATTTGGGCAAGATCGCGTTTGTCATATTGATAATATTACACGGTTTATAATGGAGGGAGGTATGGGAGGTACCAGAAGGGGAGTTGCCAGACCTCCAAGTTTTTGTCCGAAACTCTTTGCAAACACAGATTTACTAAATACAGGATTTGGGCAAAATCGCGATTTTGTCTGAAGCTTTTTCCAGTCACGGCTTTACTAAATACAGAATTTGGGCAAGATCGCGTTGATCATATTGATAATATTGTACGGTGTATAATTGGCGGGATGGTACATTTGTATGGGAGGTACCAGAAGGGGAGTTGCCAGACCTCCAAGTTTTTGTCTGAAGCTTTTTCCAGCCACAGCTTTACTAAATACACGGTTTATAAGAGGCGGGTTGGTACTTTTGTATTCGAGGTACCAGAAGGGGTATTGCCAGACCTACTACTTTTTGTCTGAAGCTTTTTCCAGCCACAGCGTTACTAAATACAGAATTTGGGCAAGATCACGTTTGTCATATTGATAATATTACACGGTTTATAAGGAAGGTAGGTACCAGAAGGGGAGTTGTCCGAAACTTTTTGCAAACACAGCTTTACTAAATACAGAACTTGGGCAAGATGGGTGTGGTCATATTGATATTATTACACGTTTCTACGGTAACCTGATGGTACATTTGTATGGGAGGTATCAGAAGGGGAGTTGCCAGACTTCACATTTTTTTTCCAAAACTTTTTCAGCCACAGATTTACTAAATACAGAATTTGGGCAAAATCGCGTTTGTCATATTGATAATATTATACGGTTTATACGGGGGGGATGGTACATTGGTATAGGAGGTACTTGAAGGGGAGTTGCCAGACCTCCTAGTTTTTATCTGAAGCTTTTTCCAGCAACGGCTTTACTAAATACTGAATTTGGACAAGATCGCATTGGTCATATTGATAATATTATACGGTTTATAAGGGGCGGGATGGTACATTTGTATGGGAAGTACCTGAAGGGGAGTTGCAAGACCACCAAGTTTTTGTTCGAAACTTTTTCCAGCCACTGCTGTACTAAATACAGAATTTGGGCAAGATCGCGTTTGTCATATTGATAATATTACAAGGTTTATAAGGGGGGATGGTACATTTGTAGAGGAGGTACAAGAAGGGGAGTTGCCAGACCTCCAAGTTTTTGTCCGAAACTATTTCAGCCACAGCTTTGTTAAATACAGACTTTGGGCAAGATCTCGTTGAGCATATTGATATTATTACACGTTTATATGGGGTCGGGATGGTACATTTGTATGGGAGGTTCCGGAAAGGAAGTTGCCAGACTTCCAATTTTTTGTCCAAAACTTTTTCATCCACAGCTTTACTAAATACAGAATTTGGGCAAGATCGCGCTGGTCGTATTGATATTATTACACGTTTCTACGGTGGCGGGATGGTACATTTGTATGGGAGGTTTCAGAAAGGGAGTTGCCAGACTTCCAATTTTTTGTCCAAAACTTTTTCATCCACAGCTTTACTAAATACAGAATTTGGGCAAGATCGCGTTTGTCATATTGATAATATTATACGGTTTATGGTACATTTGAATGGGAGTATCAGAAGGGGAGTTGCCAGACCTCCAAGTTTTTGTCCGAAACTTGTCATTTTGATAATATTACGGGGGGATGGTACATTCGAAAGGGAGGTACCAGAAGGGGAGTTGCCAGACCTCCAAGTTTTTGTCCGAAACTTTTCCCAGCCACAGCTTTACTAAATACACGGTTTATAAGAGGCGGGTTGGACCTTTGTATTCGAGGTACCAGAAGGGGAGTTGCCAGACCACCAAGTTTTTGTCCGAAACTTTTAACAACCACAGCTTTACTAATTTTTTTTTTTTTTTTTTGACTAACACTCAGGGGATGCCCCCTATGAATGCAATGCACTGTGTTAGCGATAGGAAATAAGGGTATTGGAGGGAGGAAAGAGGGAGTAGTGTTTGTTGATGTTTGCCTTGAATTTGATAATGTCATAGCAGGTAGGAAAAACACTTACTGGAAGATTATTCCACATGCGAACAGTACGGCTGAAGAACGAATTTTCTCTATAGTGCGTTGTCCGGTCAACCGGCCATTTGACAATGATCGGATGAGATTCCCTGGATAGCCGAGTATTCCGGCTAAATGTTCTAACTTCACGGACCAGACGACGGATATCTTCTGAACAGATACCATTAAAATATCTATAGAATAGCGATACACAACCCACATTTCGGCGATGCTGTAGGGAGACAATAGAGCTGGATACCCTACCATCCCCTATCATCACCACCGCTCTCCTCTGTACACGGTCCAGAAGCTTCAAAGATGTTAATGGAGCCCCTGCCCATATATGCGAGTTGTATTCCATTTTAGGCCGGATGTAGGTGGTGTAAATATTTACGAGATCAGATGGGGTGAAGTATTTCTTGCACCTCTTTAAAAAGCCCAAACACTTGAATGCTTCTTTCGACACTTCGAATATATGGCTAGCCCAGCGAGCATCACCCTGTATCTTCACGCCCAGAACATCAAGAGTATCTGATACGTCGATATCCACACCACCCATAGATATTGACGACGGTGCTGGATCAGTGGAACGTTTGTGTGACAACAAACAGCACTGGGTCTTTTGTGCATTAAAATCTACTCTGTTCATTTGGCCCCACTCACAAATCGTCGCCAAATCGCGGTTAAGTGAGTTATTCATCGTTCGCCTTTTGTCCTCTATCTCCGAGGGACTTGGCCGATGATCAAATGAGTACGAA
This sequence comes from Hydrotaea cyrtoneurina, assembly GCA_958296145.1. Classification (NCBI taxonomy): domain Eukaryota; kingdom Metazoa; phylum Arthropoda; class Insecta; order Diptera; family Muscidae; genus Hydrotaea; species Hydrotaea cyrtoneurina. Next base: position 49,857,797 of record OY282517.1, read on the forward strand.
TGACAGAGGTTGCTGTCATCCGCAAAGGAGTAGATTGGGTTCACAGTCTGCCCCAACAGGTCGTCAATGAAAATAAGAAATAGAGAAGGAGAGAGGACAGAGCCTTGTGGAACTCCTGCGGTCAACCTATGCTCTTTGGATGAGACCCCATCTATAACAACTCGTATAGAGCGATCCCTGAGAAAACTCGATATGAATCGAGAGAAGATATTACCGACACCAAAAGCAATAAGTTTTGATATGAGTGCTCCGTGCCAGACCCTATCGAACGCCTTGGAAATATCCAGAGCCACGACCTTACTTTCACCAAGGACGTGAATAGATCGACTCCATCGCTCCGAAAGGAACGCCATAAGGTCTCCACTAGATCGATTTCTACGGAAGCCATACTGTCGATCATTTAGAAGGCCGGTAGACTCTAAATACTTAACAAGATGGTGGTTAACCATGCTCTCCATAACCTTCGAGAGCGCAGAACATATTGCAATTGGACGGTAATTCGCAGGATTAGTAGCCTCACCTTTCTTGGGGATCGGCTGAACATTGGCAACTTTCCAACGTGAAGGGTAAATACCAGCACGGTACGACATGTTGAAAAGATTGCGCAATGGACGAGCTAGCGTCGAAGAGCACTTACATAGGACAAGTGCTGAAATGCCATCCGGGCCCGGAGTTTTGTTTACATTGAGATCTGCAAGAACCCTTTTAACGCCACGTGTTCGAAAAAATATCTGAGGCATCGAAGTAGATAGGTTTTCGATTACGGGGAGTGGTTGACTGCTGTCTGGCAAAGATGAATTCTTTGCAAATATTTCAGCCAGAAGGTTAGCTTTGTCAACCGGGTCAGTGAATATCTGGTCATCGTTAACGAGAGTTGGGATAGAAGATGAAGAATTGTCCCTTACTCTTTTAACAAATGCCCAAAAGCTCTTACTTCCCCTGGAAGAAGAAAGAACATTAGCACGAAGACGCTGTTCGTGAAGAAGTTTTCCGCGCCTAAGTACCCTGGCACACGATGATCTTGCCTGTTTGCGTAACAGCTCAGTATTGGCATTTTTATTTAAACGCCAATTTCTGAACGCTTCCTCTTTAGATCTGACAGCTTCTTTGCATGCCTGATTAAACCAACAATTCTTTGAAGATTTAATCGAAGTAGACTTCGATGGAATAAATGTGTTTATACCGAGAAGAATTATTTTCTCAACCATTTCAGCAGCAGCATCGACATTACTGTCTAGGAAACATAGTTTCCAGTTAAATTGCTGGTAAAAATTGTTGAGCTCGGCCTAACGTGCCTTTTCGTATATATACATTGTCCGCTTCGTAACTGGTTTTGAAGTGGCTCGAAGATCGGAGAACGAAAAGGATGCTGAAATAGTGCAATGATCTGAGTTGCCAAGAGGTGCAAGGATGTTAACCTCGTACTTTTCAGGGTGGGAGGTTAAAAAAAGGTCAAGAATATTTTGTTGTTGCCCTTCAACACGCGGAATGTGTGTTGGTTCATTCACTAATTGCGCCAAGTCATTGTGCGCGGCAAAAAGCTCAGCGTACTGGCCCTCCGGAGATGTATGGCTCGTATGGGAAAGCCAAGAATTCACGGTTTATAAGGGGCGGTTTGGTACTTTTGTATGGGAGGTACCAGAAGGCGAATTGCCAGACCTCCAAGTTTTTGTCCGAAACTTTTCCAGCCACAGCTTTACTAAATACAGAATTTGGGCAAGATGGGTTGGTCATATTGACAATATAACACGGTTTATAAGGGGGGATGGTACATTTGTATGGGAGGTATCAGAAGGGGAGTTTCCAGACCTCCAAGTTTTTTTTTGGAATCTTCGTTCAGTTATACCTTAACTAAATACAGACATTGGGCAAGATCCCGTTTAGCATATTGATATTATTACACGTTTCTATGGGGTCGGGATGGTACATTTGTATGGGAGGTACCCGAAGGGGAGTTGCCAGCCCTAGTAGTTTTTGTCTGAAGCTTTTTCCAGCCACAGCTTTACTAAATACATAATTTGGGCAAAATCGCGTTTGTCATATTGACAATATAACACGGTTTATAAGGGGGGATGGTACATTTGTATGGGAGGTACCAGAAGGGGAGTTGCCAGACTTCCAAGTTTTTTTGGAATCTTCGTTCAGTTATACCTTAACTAAATACAGACATTGGGCAAGATCCCGTTTAGCATATTGATATTATTACACGTTTCTATGGGGTCGGGATGGTACATTTGTATGGGAGGTACCCGAAGGGGAGTTGCCAGCCCTAGTAGTTTTTGTCTGAAGCTTTTTCCAGCCACAGCTTTACTAAATACATAATTTGGGCAAAATCGCGTTTGTCATATTGACAATATAACACGGTTTATAAGGGGGGATGGTACATTTGTATCTGAGGTACCAGAAGGGGAGTTGCCAGACTTCCAAGTTTTTTTTGGAATCTTCGTTCAGTTATACCTTAACTAAATACAGACTTTGGGCAAGATCTCGTTGAGCATATTGATATTATTACACGTTTATATGGGGTCGGGATGGTACATTTGTATGGGAGGTACCAGAAGGGGAGTTGCCAGATCTCCAAGTTTTTGTCCGAAACTTTTTGCATCCACAGCTTTACTAAATACAGAACTTGGGCAAGATGGGTGTGGTCATATTGATATTATTACACGTTTCTACGGTGGCGGGATGGTACATTTGTATGGGAGGTATTAGAAGGGGAGTTGCCAGCCTTCCAATTTTTTGCCCAAAACTTTTTCAGCCACAGCTTTACTACATACAGAATTTGGCAAGATCGCGTTGGTCATATTGATATTATTACACGTTTCTACGTTGGCGAGATGGTATATTTGGATGGGAGGTACCAGAAGGGGAGTTGCCAGACCTCCAAGTTTTTGTCTGAAGCTTTTTCCAGCCACAGCTTTACTAATTACAGAATTTGGGCAAGATCGCGTTTGTCATATTGACAATATAACGGGGTTTATAAGAGGGGATGGTACATTTGTATGGGAGGTATTAGAATGGGAGTTGCCAGACTTCCAATTTTTTGCCCAAAACTTTTTCAGCCACAGCTTTACTACATACAGAATTTGACAAGATCGCGTTGGTCATATTGATATTATTACACGTTTCTACGTTGGCGAGATGGTATATTTGGATGGGAGGTACCAGAAGGGGAGTTGCCAGACCTCCAAGTTTTTGTCTGAAGCTTTTTCCAGCCACAGCTTTACTAATTACAGAATTTGGGAAAGATCGCGTTTGTCATATTGATATTATTACACGTTTCTACGGTTGTGGGATGGTACATTTGTATGGGAGTTACCAGAAGGGGAGTTGCAAGACCTCCAAGTTTTTGTCAGAAACTTTTTGCAACAACAGCTTTACTAAATACATAATTTGGGCAAAATCGCGTTTGTCATATTGACAATATAACGGTGTTTATAAGAGGGAATGGTACATTTGTATGGGAGGTACCAGAAGGGGAGTTGCCAGACATCCAAGTTTTTGTCCAAAACTTTTTGCAACAACAGCTTTACTAAATACATAATTTGGGCAAAATCGCGTTTGTCATATTGACAATATAACGGTGTTTATAAGAGGGAATGGTACATTTGTATGGGAGGTACCAGAAGGGGAGTTGTCAGACTTCCAAGTTTTTTTTGGAATCTTCTTTCAGTTATACCTTAACTAAATACATAATTTGGGCAAAATCGCGTTTGTCATATTGATATTATTACACGTTTCTACGGTTGTGGGATGTTACATTTGTATGGGAGGTACCCGAAGGGGAGTTGCCAGACCTAGTAGTTTTTGTCTGAAGCTTTTTCCAGCCACAGCTTTACTAAATACATAATTTGGGCAAAATCGCGTTTGTCATATTGACAATATAACACGGTTTATAAGGGGGGATGGTACATTTGTATGGGAGGTACCAGAAGGGGAGTTGCCAGACTTCCAAGTTTTTTTGGAATCTTCGTTCAGTTATACCTTAACTAAATACAGACATTGGGCAAGATCCCGTTTAGCATATTGATATTATTACACGTTTCTATGGGGTCGGGATGGTACATTTGTATGGGAGGTACCCGAAGGGGAGTTGCCAGCCCTAGTAGTTTTTGTCTGAAGCTTTTTCCAGCCACAGCTTTACTAAATACATAATTTGGGCAAAATCGCGTTTGTCATATTGACAATATAACACGGTTTATAAGGGGGGATGGTACATTTGTATCTGAGGTACCAGAAGGGGAGTTGCCAGACTTCCAAGTTTTTTTTGGAATCTTCGTTCAGTTATACCTTAACTAAATACAGACTTTGGGCAAGATCTCGTTGAGCATATTGATATTATTACACGTTTATATGGGGTCGGGATGGTACATTTGTATGGGAGGTACCAGAAGGGGAGTTGCCAGATCTCCAAGTTTTTGTCCGAAACTTTTTGCAACCACAGCTTTACTAAATACAGAACTTGGGCAAGATGGGTGTGGTCATATTGATATTATTACACGTTTCTACGGTGGCGGGATGGTACATTTGTATGGGAGGTATTAGAAGGGGAGTTGCCAGCCTTCCAATTTTTTGCCCAAAACTTTTTCAGCCACAGCTTTACTACATACAGAATTTGGCAAGATCGCGTTGGTCATATTGATATTATTACACGTTTCTACGTTGGCGAGATGGTATATTTGGATGGGAGGTACCAGAAGGGGAGTTGCCAGACCTCCAAGTTTTTGTCTGAAGCTTTTTCCAGCCACAGCTTTACTAATTACAGAATTTGGGCAAGATCGCGTTTGTCATATTGACAATATAACGGGGTTTATAAGAGGGGATGGTACATTTGTATGGGAGGTATTAGAATGGGAGTTGCCAGACTTCCAATTTTTTGCCCAAAACTTTTTCAGCCACAGCTTTACTACATACAGAATTTGACAAGATCGCGTTGGTCATATTGATATTATTACACGTTTCTACGTTGGCGAGATGGTGTATTTGGATGGGAGGTACCAGAAGGGGAGTTGCCAGACCTCCAAGTTTTTGTCTGAAGCTTTTTCCAGCCACAGCTTTACTAATTACAGAATTTGGGAAAGATCGCGTTTGTCATATTGATATTATTACACGTTTCTACGGTTGTGGGATGGTACATTTGTATGGGAGTTACCAGAAGGGGAGTTGCAAGACCTCCAAGTTTTTGTCAGAAACTTTTTGCAACAACAGCTTTACTAAATACATAATTTGGGCAAAATCGCGTTTGTCATATTGACAATATAACGGTGTTTATAAGAGGGAATGGTACATTTGTATGGGAGGTACCAGAAGGGGAGTTGCCAGACATCCAAGTTTTTGTCCAAAACTTTTTGCAACAACAGCTTTACTAAATACATAATTTGGGCAAAATCGCGTTTGTCATATTGACAATATAACGGTGTTTATAAGAGGGAATGGTACATTTGTATGGGAGGTACCAGAAGGGGAGTTGTCAGACTTCCAAGTTTTTTTTGGAATCTTCTTTCAGTTATACCTTAACTAAATACATAATTTGGGCAAAATCGCGTTTGTCATATTGATATTATTACACGTTTCTACGGTTGTGGGATGTTACATTTGTATGGGAGGTACCCGAAGGGGAGTTGCCAGACCTACTAGTTTTTGTCTGAAGCTTTTCCCAGGCACAGCTTTACTAAATACAGAATTTGGGCAAAATCGCGTTTGTCATATTTATATTATTACACGTTTCTACGGTTGTGGGATGGTACATTTGTATGGGAGTTACCAGAAGGGGAGTTGCAAGACCTCCAAGTTTTTGTCCGAAACTTTTTCCAGCCACAGCTTTACTATATACAGAATTTGGGCAAGATCGCGTTTGTCATATTGATAATATTACACGGTTTATAATGGAGGGAGGTACCAGAAGGGGAGTTGCCAGACCTCCAAGTTTTTGTCCGAAACTTTTTGCAAACACAGATTTACTAAATACAGGATTTGGGCAAAATCGCGATTTTGTCTGAAGCTTTTTCCAGTCACGGCTTTACTAAATACAGAATTTGGGCAAGATCGCGTTGATCATATTGATAATATTGTACGGTGTATAAGTGGCGGGATGGTACATTTGTATGGGAGGTACCAGAAGGGGAGTTGCCAGACCTCCAAGTTTTTGTCTGAAGCTTTTTCCAGCCACAGCTTTACTAAATACAGAATTTGGGCAAGATCGCTTTTGTCATATTGATAATATTACACGGTTTATAATAGGCTGGATGGTACATTTGTATGGGAGGTACCAGAAGGGGAGTTGCCAGACCTCCAAGTTTTTGTCTGAAGCTTTTTCCAGCCACAGCTTTACTAAATACAGAATTTGGGCAAGATCGCTTTTGTCATATTGATAATATTACACGGTTTATAATAGGCTGGATGGTACATTTGTATGGGAGGTACCAGAAGGGGAGTTGCCAGACCTCCAAGTTTTTGTCCGAAACTATTTCAGCCACAGCTTTGCTAAATACAGGCTTTGGGCAAGATCTCGTTGAGCATATTGATATTATTACACGTTTATATGGGGTCGGGATGGTACATTTGTATGGGAGGTACCAGAAGGGGAGTTGCCAGACCTCCTAGTTTTTGGCTGAAGCTTTTTCCAGCCACAGCTTTACTAAATGCAGAATTTGGGCAAGATCGCGTTTGTCATATTGACAATATTACACGGTTTATAAGGGGGGATGGTACATTTGTGTGGGAGGTACCCGAAGGGGAGTTGCCAGACCTCCAAGTTTTTGTCTGAAGCTTTTTCCAGCCACAGCTTTTCTAAATACAGAATTTGGGCAAGATCGCGATGTTGCATTTGTATGGGACATACCAGAAGGGGAGTTGCCAGATTTCCAAGTTTTTTTGGAATCTTCGTTCAGTTATACCTTAACTAAATACAGACTTTGGGCATGATATCGTTGGGCATATTGATATTATTACACGTTTCTATGGGGTCGGGATGGTACTTTTGTATGGGAGGTACCAGAAGCTGAGTTGCCAGACCTCCAAGTTTTTGTCCGAAATTTTTCCAGCCACAGCTTTACTAAATACATAATTTGGGCAAAATCGCGTTTGTCATATTGATAATATTATACGGTTTATTGTACATTTGTATGGGAGGTACCAGAAGGGAGTTGCCAGAAATCCAAGTTTTTGTCCGAAACTTTTTGCAACCACAGCTTTACTAAATACATAATTTGGGCAAAATCGCGTTTGTCATATTGATATTATTACACGAAGGGGAGTTGCCAGACTTCCAAGTTTATTTTGGAATCTTCGTTCAGTTATACCTTAACTAAATACAGACTTTGGGCAAGATCTCGTTGAGCATATTGATATTATTACACGTTTCTATGGGGTCGGGATGGTACATTTGTATGGGAGGTACCCGAAGGGGAGTTGCCAGACTTACTAGATTTGTCTGAAGCTTTTTCCAGCCACAGCTTTACTAAATACAGAAGTTGGTCAAAATCGCGATTGCTTACTAAATACACGGTTTATAAGAGGCGGGTTGGTACTTTTGCATTGGAGGTACCAGAAGGGAAGTTGCCAGACCTCCAAGTTTTTGTCCAAAGCTTTTTCCAGCCACATCTTTACTAAATACAGAATTTGGGCAAAATCGCGTTTGTCATATTGATAATATTATACGGGTGGTATATTTGTATAATGGGTACCAGAAGGGGAATAGCCAGACCTCCAAGTTTTTGTCCGAAACTTTTTGCAAACACAGATTTACTAAATACAGGATTTGGGCAAAATCGCGATTTTGTCTGAAGCTTTTTCCAGCCACGGCTTTACTAAATACAGAATTTGGGCAAGATCGCGTTGATCATATTGATAATATTATACGGTTTATAAGGGGCGGGATGGTACATTTGTATGGGAGGTACCAGAAGGGGAGTTGCCAGACCTCCAAGTTTTTGTCTGAAGCTTTTTCCAGCCACAGCTTTACTAAATACAGAATTTGGTCAAAATCGCGATTGCTTACTAAATACACGGTTTATAAGAGGCGGGTTGGTACTTTTGCATTGGAGGTACCAGAAGGGAAGTTGCCAGACCTCTAAGTTTTTGTCCAAAGCTTTTTCCAGCCACATCTTTACTAAATACAGAATTTGGGCAAAATCGCGTTTGTCATATTGATAATATTATACGGGTGGTATATTTGTATAATGGGTACCAGAAGGGGAATAGCCAGACCTCCAAGTTTTTGTCCGAAACTTTTTGCAAACACAGATTTACTAAATACAGGATTTGGGCAAAATCGCGATTTTGTCTGAAGCTTTTTCCAGCCACGGCTTTACTAAATACAGAATTTGGTCAAGATCGCGCTGGTCATATTGATATTATTACACGTTTCTACGGTGGCGGGATGGTACATTTGTATGGGAGGTTCCAGAAAGGGAGTTGCCAGACTTCAAATTTTTTGTCCAAAACTTTTTCGTCCACAGCTTTACTAAATACAGAATTTGGGCAAGATCGCGTTTGTCATATTGATAATATTATACGGTTTATGGTACATTTGTATGGGAGTATCAGAAGGGGAGTTGCCAGACCTCCAAGTTTTTGTCCAAAACTTGTCATTTTGATAATATTACGGGGGATGGTACATTCGAAAGGGAGGTACCAGAAGGGGAGTTGCCAGACCTCCAAGTTTTTGTCCGAAACTTTTCCCAGCCACAGCTTTACTAAATACACGGTTTATAAGAGGCGGGTTGGTACTTTTGTATTCGAGGTACCAGAAGGGGAGTTGCCAGACCTCCAAGTTTTTGTCTGAAGCTTTTTCCAGCCACAGCTTTTCTAAATACAGAATTTGGGCAAGATCGCGATGTTGCATTTGTATGGGACATACCAGAAGGGGAGTTGCCAGATTTCCAATTTTTTTTGGAATCTTCGTTCAGTTATACCTTAACTAAATACAGCCTTTGGGCAAGATATCGTTGGGCATATTGATATTATTACACGTTTCTATGGGGTCGGGATGGTACTTTTGTATGGGAGGTACCAGAAGCTGAGTTGCCAGACCTCCAAGTTGTTGTCCGAAATTTTTCCAGCCACAGCTTTACTAAATACATAATTTAGGCAAAATCGCGTTTGTCATATTGATAATATTATACGGTTTATTGTACATTTGTATGGGAGGTACCAGAAGGGAGTTGCCAGACATCCAAGTTTTTGTCCGAAACTTTTTGCAACCACAGCTTTACTAAATACATAATTTGGGCAAAATCGCGTTTGTCATATTGATATTATTACACGAAGGGGAGTTGCCAGACTTCCAAGTTTATTTTGGAATCTTCGTTCAGTTATACCTTAACTAAATACAGACTTTGGGCAAGATCTCGTTGAGCATATTGATATTATTACACGTTTCTATGGGGTCGGGATGGTACATTTGTATGGGAGGTACCCGAAGGGGAGTTGCCAGACCTACTAGATTTGTCTGAAGCTTTTTCCAGCCACAGCTTTACTAAATACAGAATTTGGTCAAAATCGCGATTGCTTACTAAATACACGGTTTATAAGAGGCGGGTTGGTACTTTTGCATGGGAGGTACCAGAAGGGAAGTTGCCAGACCTCCAAGTTTTTGTCCAAAGCTTTTTCCAGCCACATCTTTACTAAATACAGAATTTGGGCAAAATCGCGTTTGTCATATTGATAATATTATACGGGTGGTATATTTGTATAATGGGTACCAGAAGGGGAATAGCCAGACCTCCAAGTTTTTGTCCGAAACTTTTTGCAAACACAGATTTACTAAATACAGGATTTGGGCTAAATCGCGATTTTGTCTGAAGCTTTTTCCAGCCACGGCTTTACTAAATACAGAATTTGGGCAAGATCGCGTTGATCATATTGATAATATTATACGGTTTATAAGGGGCGGGATGGTACATTTGTATGGGAGGTACCAGAAGGGGATTTGCAAGACCTCCAAGTTTTTGTGCGAAAATTTTTCCAGCCACAGCTTTACTAAATACAGAATTTGAACAAGATCGCGTTTGTCATATTGATAATATTACACGGTTTATAATGGAGGGAGGTATGGGAGGTACCAGAAGGGGAGTTGCCAGACCTCCAAGTTTTTGTCCGAAACTTTTTGCAACCACAGATTTACTGAATGCAGGATTTGGGCAAAATCGCGATTTTGTCTGAAGCTTTTTCCAGCCACGGCTTTACTAAATACAGAATTTAGGCAAAATCGCGTTTGTCATATTGATAATATTATACGGTTTATTGCCACAGCTTTTCTAAATACAGAATTTGGGCAAGATCGCGATGTTGCATTTTTATGGGACATACCAGAAGGGGAGTTGCCAGATTTCCAATTTTTTTTGGAATCTTCGTTCAGTTATACCTTAACTAAATACAGCCTTTGGGCAAGATATCGTTGGGCATATTGATATTATTACACGTTTCTATGGGGTCGGGATGGTACTTTTGTATGGGAGGTACCAGAAGCTGAGTTGCCAGACCTCCAAGTTGTTGTCCGAAATTTTTCCAGCCACAGCTTTACTAAATACATAATTTAGGCAAAATCGCGTTTGTCATATTGATAATATTATACGGTTTATTGTACATTTGTATGGGAGGTACCAGAAGGGAGTTGCCAGACATCCAAGTTTTTGTCCGAAACTTTTTGCAACCACAGCTTTACTAAATACATAATTTGGGCAAAATCGCGTTTGTCATATTGATATTATTACACGAAGGGGAGTTGCCAGACTTCCAAGTTTATTTTGGAATCTTCGTTCAGTTATACCTTAACTAAATACAGACTTTGGGCAAGATCTCGTTGAGCATATTGATATTATTACACGTTTCTATGGGGTCGGGATGGTACATTTGTATGGGAGGTACCCGAAGGGGAGTTGCCAGACCTACTAGATTTGTCTGAAGCTTTTTCCAGCCACAGCTTTACTAAATACAGAATTTGGTCAAAATCGCGATTGCTTACTAAATACACGGTTTATAAGAGGCGGGTTGGTACTTTTGCATGGGAGGTACCAGAAGGGAAGTTGCCAGACCTCCAAGTTTTTGTCCAAAGCTTTTTCCAGCCACATCTTTACTAAATACAGAATTTGGGCAAAATCGCGTTTGTCATATTGATAATATTATACGGGTGGTATATTTGTATAATGGGTACCAGAAGGGGAATAGCCAGACCTCCAAGTTTTTGTCCGAAACTTTTTGCAAACACAGATTTACTAAATACAGGATTTGGGCTAAATCGCGATTTTGTCTGAAGCTTTTTCCAGCCACGGCTTTACTAAATACAGAATTTGGGCAAGATCGCGTTGATCATATTGATAATATTATACGGTTTATAAGGGGCGGGATGGTACATTTGTATGGGAGGTACCAGAAGGGGATTTGCAAGACCTCCAAGTTTTTGTGCGAAAATTTTTCCAGCCACAGCTTTACTAAATACAGAATTTGGACAAGATCGCGTTTGTCATATTGATAATATTACACGGTTTATAATGGAGGGAGGTATGGGAGGTACCAGAAGGGGAGTTGCCAGACCTCCAAGTTTTTGTCCGAAACTTTTTGCAACCACAGATTTACTAAATACAGGATTTGGGCAAAATCGCGATTTTGTCTGAAGCTTTTTCCAGCCACGGCTTTACTAAATACAGAATTTGGGCAAGATCGCGTTGATCAGCCACGGCTTTACTAAATACAGAATTTGGGCAAGATCGCGTTGATCATATTGATAATATTATACGGTTTATAAGGGGCTGGATGGTACATTTGTATGGGAGGTACCAGAAGGGGAGTTGCCAGACTTCAAATTTTTTGTCCAAAACTTTTTCAGCCAGAGCTTTACTAAATACAGAATTTGTCAAGATCGTGTTGGTCATAATGATATTATTACACGTTTCTACGTTGGCGGGATGGTACATTTGTATGGGAGGTATCAGAAGGGGAGTTGCCAGATTTCAAATTTTTTGTCCAAAACTTTTTCAGCCAGAGCTTTACTAAATACAGAATTTGGCAAGATCGTGTTGGTCATATTGATATTATTTCACGTTTCTACGTTGGCGGGATGGTACATTTGTATGGGAGGTACCAGAAGGGGAGTTGCCAGACCTCCAAGTTTTTGTCCGAAACTTTCTCCAGCCACTGCTTTACTAAATACAGAATTTGGGCGCGATCGCGTTTGTCATACTGATAATATTACACGGTTTATAAGGAGGGATGGTACATTTGTATAGGAGGTACCAGAAGGGGAGTTGCCAGACCTCCTAGATTTTGTCTGAAGCTTTTTCCAGCCACGGCATTACTAAATACAGAATTTGGGCAAGATCACGTTAGTCATATTGATAATAGTGTACGGTTTATAAGGAGCGGGATGGTACATTTGTATGGGAGGTACGTTTGTCATATTGACAATATTACACGGTTTATGAGGGGGGATGGTACATTTGTATGGGAGGTACCCGAAGGGGAGTTGCCAGACCACCAAGTTTTTGTCCGAAACTTTTTCCAGCCATAGCTTTACTAAATACAGAATTTGGGCAAGATCGCGTTTGTCATATTGAAAATATTACACGGTTTATAAGGGGGGGATGGTACATTTGTATGGGAGGTACTTGAAGGGGAGTTTCCAGACCTCCTAGTTTTTGGCTGAAGCTTTTTCCAGCCACAGCTTTACTAAATACAGAATTTGGACAAGATCGCGTTTGTCATATTGACAATATTACACGGTTTATGAGGGGGGATGGTACATTTGTATGGGAGGTACCCGAAGGGGAGTTGCCAGACCTCCAAGTTTTTGTCTGAAGATTTTTCCTACGCTTTACTAAATACAGAATATGGGCAAGATCGCGTTTGTCATATTGATAATATTATACGGTTTATAAGAGGTTGATGGTATATTTGTATAGGAGGTACCCGAAGGGGAGTTGCCAGACCTCCTAGTTTTTGTCTGAAGCTTTTTCGAGGCACAGCTTTACTAAATACAGAATTTGGGCAAGATCGCGTTTGTCGTATTGACCATATTACACGGTTTATAAGGGGGGGGTGGAACATTTGTATGGGAGGGTTGCCAGACTTCAACGTTTTTTTTTGGAATCTTCGTTCAGTTATACCTTAACTAAATACAGACTTTGGTCAAGATCTCGTTGAGCATATTGATATTATTATACGATTCTATGGGGTCGGGATGGTACATTTGTATGGGAGGTACCAGAAGGGGAGTTGCCAGACCTCCAAGTTTTTGTCCGAAACTTGTTCCAGCCACAGCTTTACTAAATACAGAATTTGGGCAAAATCGCGTTTGTCATATTGATAATAGTATACGGTTTATGGTACATTTGTATAGGAGGTACCAGAAGGGAGTTGCCAGACATCCAAGTTTTTGTCCGAAACTTTTTGCAACCACAGCTTTACTAAATACACGGTTTATAAGAGGCGGGTTGGTACTTTTGCATGGGAGGTACCAGAAGGGAAGGCCAGACCTCCAAGTTTTTGTCCAAAGCTTTTTCCAGCCACAGCTTTACTAAATACAGAATTTGGGCAAAATCGCGTTTGTCATATTGATAATATTATACGGTTTATATGGGGGTGGTATATTTGTGTAATGGGTACCAGAAGGGTTATTTTTTTAGTCTGAAGCTTTTTCCAGCCACAGCTTTACTAAATACAGAATTTGGGCACGATCGCGTTTGTCATATTGATAATATTACACGGTTTATAAGGGGGGATGGTATATTTGTATGGGAGGTACCAGAAGGGGAGTTGCAAGACCACCAAGTTTTTGCCCGAAACTTTTTCCAGCCACAGCTTTACTAAATACAGAATTTGGGCAAGATCGCGTTTGTCATATTGATAATATTACACGGTTTATAATGGAGGGAGTTATGGGAGGTACCAGAAGGGGAGTTGCCAGACCTCCAAGTTTTTGTCCGAAACTTTTTGCAAACACAGATTTACTAAATACAGGATTTGGGCAAAATCGCGATTTTGTCTGAAGCTTTTTCCAGCCACGGCTTTACTACATACAGAATTTAGGCAATATTGCGTTTGTCATATTGATAAATTTTTATATATAAGGGGGGATGGTACATTTGTATGGGAGGTACCAGAAGCGGAGTTGCCAGACCTCCAAGTTTTTGTCCGAAACTTTTTGCAACCACAGCTTTACTTAATACAGAATTTGGGCAAGATGGGTATGGCCATATTGATATTATTACAAGTTTCTACGGTGGCGGGATGGTACATTTGTATGGGAGGTTCCAGAAAGGGAGTTGCCAGACTTCCAATTTTGTGCCCAAAACTTGTTCATCCACAGCTTTGCTAAATACAGACTTTGGGCAAGATCTCGTTGAGCATATTGATATTATTACACGTTTATATGGGGTCGGGATGGTACATTTGTATGGGAGGTACCAGAAGGGGAGTTGCCAGATCTCCAAGTTTTTGTCCGAAACTTTTTGCAACCACAGCTTTACTTAATACAGAATTTGGGCAAGATGGGTATGGCCATATTGATATTATTACAAGTTTCTACGGTGGCGGGATGGTACATTTGTATGGGAGGTTCCAGAAAGGGAGTTGCCAGACTTCCAATTTTGTGTCCAAAACTTGTTCATCCACAGCTTTACTAAATACAGAATTTGGGCAAGATCACGTTTGTCATATTGATAATATTATACGGTTTATAAGGGGGGATGGTACATTTGTATAGGAGGTACCAGAAGGGGAGTTGCCAGACCTCCTAGTTTTTATCTGAAGCTTTTTCCAACAACGGCTTTACTAAATACAGAATTTGGACAAGATCGCATTGGTCATATTGATAATATTATACGGTTTATAAGGAGCGGGATGGTACATTTGTATGGGAAGTACCTGAAGGGGAGTTGCAAGACCACCAAGTTTTTGTTCGAAACTTTTTCCAGCCACTGCTGTACTAAATACAGAATTTGGGCAAGATCGCGTTTGTCATATTGATAATATTACAAGGTTTATAAGGGGGGATGGTACATTTGTAGAGGAGGTACAAGAAGGGGAGTTGCCAGACCTCCAAGTTTTTGTCCGAAACTATTTCAGCCACAGCTTTGCTAAATACAGACTTTGAGCAAGATCTCGTTGAGCATATTGATATTATTACACGTTTATATGGGGCCGGGATGGTACATTTGTATGGAAGGTTCCAGAAAGGAAGTTGCCAGACTTCCAATTTTTTGTCCAAAACTTTTTCATCCACAGCTTTACTAAATACAGAATTTGGGCAAGATCGCGCTGGTCATATTGATATTATTACACGTTTCTACGGTGGCGGGATGGTACATTTGTATGGGAGGTTCCAGAAAGGGAGTTGCCAGACTTCCAATTTTTTGTCCAAAACTTTTTCGTCCACAGCTTTACTAAATACAGAATTTGGGCAAGATCGCGTTTGTCATATTGATAATATTATACGGTTTATGGTACATTTGTATGGGAGTATCAGAAGGGGAGTTGCCAGACCTCCAAGTTTTTGTCCAAAACTTGTCATTTTGATAATATTACGGGGGATGGTACATTCGAAAGGGAGGTACCAGAAGGGGAGTTGCCAGACCTCCAAGTTTTTGTCCGAAACTTTTCCCAGCCACAGCTTTACTAAATACACGGTTTATAAGAGGCGGGTTGGTACTTTTGTATTCGAGGTACCAGAAGGGGAGTTGCCAGACCTCCAAGTTTTTGTCCGAAACTTTTTCAGCCACAGCTTTACCAAATACAGAATTTGGGAAAGATCGCGCTGGTCATATTGAAAATATTACACGGTTTATAATAGGCTGGATGGTACATTTGTATGGGAGGTACCAGAAGGGGAGTTGCCAGACCTCCAAGTTTTTGTCCGAAACTATTTCAGTCACAGCTTTGCTAAATACAGACTTTGGACAAGATCTCGTTGAGCATATTGATATTATTACACGTTTATATGGGGTCGGGATGGTACATTTGTATGGGAGATACCCGAAGGGGAGTTGCCAGACCTAGTAGTTTTTGCCTGAAGCTTTTTCCAGCCACAGCTTTACTAAATACAGAATTTGGGCAAGATCGCGTTTGTCATATTGACAATATAACACGGTTTATAAGGGGGGATGGTACATTTATATGGGAGGTACCAGAAGGGGAGTTGCCAGACCTCCTAGTTTTTATCTGAAGCTTTTTCCAGCAACGGCTTTACTAAATACAGAATTTGGACAAGATCGCATTGGTCATATTGATAATATTATACGGTTTATAAGGGGCGGGATGGTACATTTGTATGGGAAGTACCTGAAGGGGAGTTGCAAGACCACCAAGTTTTTGTTCGAAACTGTTTCCAGCCACTGCTGTACTAAATACAGAATTTGGGCAAGATCGCGTTTGTCATATTGACAATATAACACGGTTTATAAGGGGGGATGGTACATTTATATGGGAGGTACCAGAAGGGGAGTTGCCAGACCTCCTAGTTTTTATCTGAAGCTTTTTCCAGCAACGGCTTTACTAAATACAGAATTTGGACAAGATCGCATTGGTCATATTGCTAATATAACACGGTTTATAAGGGGGGATGGTTCATTTGTATGGGAGGTACCAGAAGGGGAGTTGGCAGATCTCCAAGTTTTTGTCCGAAACTTTTTGCAACCACAGCTTTACTATATACAGAATTTGGGCAAGATGGGTTGGTCATATTGATATTATTACAAGTTTCTACGGTGGCGGGATGGTACATTTGTATGGGAGGTATCAGAAGGGGAGTTGCCAGACATCCAAGTTTTTTTTTGGAATCTTCGTTCAGTTATACCTTAACTAAATACAGACATTGGGCAAGATCCCGTTTAGCATATTGATATTATTACACGTTTCTATGGGGTCGGGATGGTACAGTTGTATGGGAGGTACCCGAAGGGGAGTTGCCAGCCCTAGTAGTTTTTGTCTGAAGCTTTTGCCAGCCACAGCTTTACTAAATACATAATTTGGGCAAAATCGCGTTTGTCATATTGACAATATAACACGGTTTATAAGGGGGGATGGTACATTTGTATGGGAGGTACCAGAAGGGAAGTTGCCAGACTTCCAAGTTTTTTTGGAATCTTCGTTCAGTTATACCTTAACTAAATACAGACATTGGGCAAGATCCCGTTTAGCATATTGATATTATTACACGTTTCTATGGGGACGGGATGGTACATTTGTATGGGAGGTACCCGAAGGGGAGTTGCCAGCCCTAGTAGTTTTTGTCTGAAGCTTTTTCCAGCCACAGCTTTACTAAATACATAATTTGGGCAAAATCGCGTTTGTCATATTGATAATATAACACGGTTTATAAGGGGGGATGGTATATTTGTATGGGAGGTACCAGAAGGGGAGTTGCCAGACTTCCAAGTTTTTTTTGGAATCTTCGTTCAGTTATACCTTAACTAAATACAGACATTGGGCAAGATCTTGTTGAGCATATTGATATTATTATACGTTTCTACGGGGTCGGGATGGTACATTTGTATGGGAGGTACCAGAAGGGGAGTTGCCAGACCTCCAAGTTTTTGTCCGAAACTTTTTCCAGCCACAGCTTTACTAAATACAGAATTTGGGCAAAATCGCGTTTGTCATATTGATAATATTATACGGTTTATGGTACATTTGTATGGGAGGTACAAGAAGGGAGTTGCTAGACATCCAAGATTTTGTCCGAAACTTTTTGCAACCACAGCTTTACTAAATACAGAATTTGGCAAGATCGTGTTGGTCATATTGATATTATTACTCGTTTCTACGTTGGCGGCATGGTGCATTTGTATGGGAGGTACCCGAAGGGGAGTTGCCAGCCCTAGTAGTTTTGGTCTGAAACTTTTTCCAGCCACAGCTTTACTAAATACAGAATTTGGGCACGATCGCGTTTGTCATACTGATAATATTACACGGTTTATAAGGAGGGATGGTACATTTGTATAGGAGGTACCAGAAGGGGAGTTGCCAGACCTACTAGTTTTTGTCTGAAGCTTTTTCCAGCCACGGCTTTACTAAATACAGAATTTGGGCAAGATCACGTTAGTCATATTGATAATAGTGTACGGTTTATAAGGAGTGGGATGGTACGTTTGTATGGGAGGTACCAGAAGGGGAGTTGCAAGACCACCAAGTTTTTGTCCGAAACTTTTGCCAGCCACAGCTTTACTAAATACAGAATTTGGGCAAGATCGCGTTTGTCATATTGATAATATTACACGGTTTATAAGGGGGGGATGGTACACTTGTATGGGAGGTACTTGAAGGGGAGTTTCCAGACCTCCTAGTTTTTGGCTGAAGCTTTTTCCAGCCACAGCTTTACTAAATACAGAATTTGGACAAGATCGCGTTTGTCATATTGACAATATTACACGGTTTATGAGGGGGGATGGTACATTTGTATGGGAGGTACCCGAAGGGGAGTTGCCAGACCTCCAAGTTTTTGTCTGAAGCTTTTTCCAGCCACAGCTTTACTAAATACAGAATATGGGCAAGATCGCGTTTGTCATATTGATAATATTATACGGTTTATAAGGGGTTGATGGTACATTTGTATAGGAGGTACCAGAAGGGGAGTTGCCAGACCTCCTAGTTTTTGTCTGAAGCTTTTTCCAGCCACAGCTTTACTAAATACAGAATATGGGCAAGATCGCGTTTGTCATATTGATAATATTACACGGTTTATAATACATTTGTATGGGAGGTACCAGAAGGGAGTTGCCAGACATCCATGTTTTTGTCCGAAACTTTTTGCAACCACAGCTTTACTAAATACACGGTTTATAAGAGGCGGGTTGGTACTTTTGCATGGGAGGTACCAGAAGGGAAGTTGCCAGACCTCCAAGTTTTTGTCCAAAGCTTTTTCCAGCCACAGCTTTACTAAATACAGAATTTGGGCAAAATCGCGTTTGTCATATTGATAATATTATACGGTTTATATGGGGGTGGTATATTTGTATAATGGGTACCAGAAGGGTATTTTTTGTCTGAAGCTTTTTCCAGCCACAGCTTTACTAAATACAGAATTTGGGCAAGATCGCGTTTGTCATATTGATAATAGTACACGGTTTATAAGGGGGGATGGTATATTTGTATGGGAGGTACCAGAAGGGGAGTTGCAAGACCTCAAAGTTTTTGCCCGAAACTTTTTCCAGCCACAGCTTTACTAAATACAGGCTTTACTACATACAGAATTTGGGCAAGATTGCGTTTGTCATATTGATAATTTTTATATATAAGGGGGGATGGTTTATTTGTACTAGTAAGTTGTAATGCGCCTATGGCGCCCGTTGAAATATGGACAACAAATTTTGTGGAAAAAAAAAATTCTGTGGAAAAAAAAAATTTTTGTTGAAAAAAAAAGTTTTAGTTTAAAAAAAAATTTGGTTGAAAAAACAAATTTGGTTGAAAAAAAAAAAATTTTGTTGAAAAAAAAATTTCTTGAAAAAAAAAATTTTTTTTCAAAAAAAAAATTTCTTGAAAAAAAAAATTTGGAAAAAAAAAATTTTGTGAAAAAAAAAATTTTGGAAAAAAAAAATTTTTGAAAACACAATTTCTGTACAAACAAAATATTATTTTTTTTATTATAATTATTTATAGAATTATTATAGAATGCCTATTTAAATTCCTACGTACTGCGTGACAGAGTCAGTGAATCAGTGAATCAGGGAATCAGGGAATCAGTGTATCAGTGTATCAGTGTATCAGTGAATCAGTGTCGAGGGTAAATATATATTAAGATGGGAGGTACCAGAAGGGGAGTTGCAAGACCACCAAGTTTGTGTCCGAAACTTTTTCCAGCCACAGCTTTACTAAATACAGAATTTGGGCAACATCGCGGTTGTCATATTGATAATATTACACGGTTTATAATAGGCTGGATGGTACATTTGTATGGGAGGTACCAGAAGCGGGGTTGCCAGACCTCCAAGTTTTTGTACGAAACTATTTCAGCCACAGCTTTGCTAAATACAGACTTTGGGCAAGATCTCGTTGAGCATATTGATAATATTACACGTTTATATGGGGTCGGGATTTTTGTCCGAAACTATTTCAGCCACAGCTTTGCTAAATACAGACTTTGGGCAAGATCTCGTTGAGCATATTGATATTATTACACGTTTATATGGGGTCGGGATGGTACATTTGTATGGGAGATACCCGAAGGGGAGTTGCCAGACCTAGTAGTTTTTGTCTGAAGCTTTTCCAGCCACAGCTTTACTAAATACAGAATTTGGGCAAGATCGCGTTTGTCATATTGACAATATAACACGGTTTATAATGGGGGATGGTACATTTGTATGGGAGGTACCAGAAGGGGAGTTGCCAGACCTCCAAGTTTTTATCTGAAGCTTTTTCCAGCAACGGCTTTACTAAATACAGAATTTGGACATGATCACATTGGTCATATTGATAATATTATACGGTTTATAAGGGGCGGGATGGTACATTTGTATGGGAAGTACCTGAAGGGGAGTTGCAAGACCACCAAGTTTTTGTTCGAAACTTTTTCCAGCCACTGCTGTACTAAATACAGAATTTGGCAAGATCGCATTTGTCATATTGATAATATTACACGGTTTATAAGGGAGGTAGGTACCAGAAGGGGAGTTGTCCGAAACTTTTTGCAAACACAGATTTACTAAATACAGGCTTTACTACATACAGAATTTGGGCAAGATTGCGTTTGTCATATTGATAATTTTTATATATAAGTGGGGATGGTATATTTGTATGGGAGGTACCAGAAGGGGAGTTGCAAGACCACCAAGTTTGTGTCCGAAACTTTTTCCAGCCACAGCTTTACTAAATACAGAATTTGGGCAAGATCGCGGTTGTCATATTGATAATATTACACAGTTTATAATAGGCTGGATGGTACATTTGTATGGGAGGTACTAGAAGGGGAGTTGCCAGACCTCCAAGTTTTTGTCCGAAACTATTTCAGCCACAGCTTTACTAAATACAGAATTTGGGCAAGATCGCGTTTGTCATATTGATAATATTACACGGTTTATAAGGGGGGGATGGTACACTTGAATGGGAGGTACTTGAAGGGGAGTTTCCAGACCTCCTAGTTTTTGGCTGAAGCTTTTTCCAGCCACAGCTTTACTAAATATAGAATTTGGACAAGATCGCGTTTGTCATATTGACAATATTACACGGTTTATGAGGGGGGATGGTACATTTGTATGGGAGGTACCCGAAGGGGAGTTGCCAGACCTCCAAGTTTTTGTCTGAAGCTTTTTCCAGCCACAGCTTTACTAAATACAGAATATGGGCAAGATCGCGTTTGTCATATTGATAATATTATACGGTTTATAAGGGGTTGATGGTATATTTGTATAGGAGGTACCCGAAGGGGAGTTGCCAGACCTCCTAGTTTTTGTCTGAAGCTTTTTCGAGGCACAGCCTTACTAAATACAGAATTTGGGCAAGATCGCGTTTGTCGTATTGACAATATTACATGGTTTATAAGGGGGGATGGTACATTTGTATGGGAGGTACCTGAAGGGGAGTTGCAAGACCACCAAGTTTTTGTTCGAAACTTTTTCCAGCCACTGCTGTACTAAATACAGAATTTGGCAAGATCGCGTTTGTCATATTGATAATATTACACGGTTTATAAGGGAGGTAGGTACCAGAAGGGGAGTTGTCCGAAACTTTTTGCAAACACAGATTTACTAAATACAGGCTTTACTACATACAGAATTTGGGCAAGATTGCGTTTGTCATATTGATAATTTTTATATATAAGTGGGGATGGTATATTTGTATGGGAGGTACCAGAAGGGGAGTTGCAAGACCACCAAGTTTGTGTCCGAAACTTTTTCCAGCCACAGCTTTACTAAATACAGGCTTTACTACATACAGAATTTGGGCAAGATTGCGTTTGTCATATTGATAATTTTTATATATAAGGGGGGATGGTTTATTTGTACTAGTAAGTTGTAATGCGCCTATGGCGCCCGTTGAAATATGGACAACAAATTTTGTGGAAAAAAAAAATTCTGTGGAAAAAAAAAATTTTTGTTGAAAAAAAAAGTTTTAGTTTAAAAAAAAATTTGGTTGAAAAAAACAAATTTGGTTGAAAAAAAAAAATTTTCTTGAAAAAAAAAATTTTGTTGAAAAAAAAAATTTTGTGGAAAAAAAAATTTTGTGGAAAAAAACATTTTTTTTCAAAAAAAAAATTTCTTGAAAAAAAAAATTTTTTTTCAAAAAAAAAAATTCTTGAAAAAAAAAATTTGGAAAAAAAAAATTTTGTGAAAAAAAAAATTTTGGAAAAAAAAAAATTTGGGGAAAACACAATTTCTGTACAAACAAAATATTATTTTTTTTATTATTATTATTTATAGAATTATTATAGAATGCCTATTTAAATTCCTACGTACTGCGTGACAGAGTCAGTGAATCAGGGAATCAGGGAATCAGTGTATCAGTGTATCAGTGAATCAGTGTCGAAGGTAAATATATATTAAGATGGGAGGTACCAGAAGGGGAGTTGCAAGACCACCAAGTTTGTGTCCGAAACTTCTTCCAGCCACAGCTTTACTAAATACAGAATTTGGGCAACATCGCGGTTGTCATATTGATAATATTACACGGTTTATAATAGGCTGGATGGTACATTTGTATGGGAGGTACCAGAAGCGGGGTTGCCAGACCTCCAAGTTTTTGTACGAAACTATTTCAGCCACAGCTTTGCTAAATACAGACTTTGGGCAAGATCTCGTTGAGCATATTGATATTATTACACGTTTATATGGGGTCGGGATTTTTGTCCGAAACTATTTCAGCCACAGCTTTGCTAAATACAGACTTTGGGCAAGATCTCGTTGAGCATATTGATATTATTACACGTTTATATGGGGTCGGGATGGTACATTTGTATGGGAGATACCCGAAGGGGAGTTGCCAGACCTAGTAGTTTTTGTCTGAAGCTTTTCCAGCCACAGCTTTACTAAATACAGAATTTGGGCAAGATCGCGTTTGTCATATTGACAATATAACACGGTTTATAATGGGGGATGGTACATTTGTATGGGAGGTACCAGAAGGGGAGTTGCCAGACCTCCAAGTTTTTATCTGAAGCTTTTTCCAGCAACGGCTTTACTAAATACAGAATTTGGACATGATCACATTGGTCATATTGATAATATTATACGGTTTATAAGGGGCGGGATGGTACATTTGTATGGGAAGTACCTGAAGGGGAGTTGCAAGACCACCAAGTTTTTGTTCGAAACTTTTTCCAGCCACTGCTGTACTAAATACAGAATTTGGCAAGATCGCGTTTGTCATATTGATAATATTACACGGTTTATAAGGGAGGTAGGTACCAGAAGGGGAGTTGTCCGAAACTTTTTGCAAACACAGATTTACTAAATACAGGCTTTACTACATACAGAATTTGGGCAAGATTGCGTTTGTCATATTGATAATTTTTATATATAAGTGGGGATGGTATATTTGTATGGGAGGTACCAGAAGCGGGGTTGCCAGACCTCCAAGTTTTTGTGGAAAAAAAAAATTTTGTGGAAAAAAAAATTTTTTTTCAAAAAAAAAATTTTTTTTCAAAAAAAAAATTTCTTGAAAAAAAAAATTTTTTTTCAAAAAAATAAATTCTTGAAAAAAAAAATTTGGAAAAAAAAAATTTTGTGAAAAAAAAAATTTTGGAAAAAAAAAAATTTGGGGAAAACACAATTTCTGTACAAACAAAATATTATTTTTTTTATTATTATTATTTATAGAATTATTATAGAATGCCTATTTAAATTGCTACGTACTGCGTGACAGAGTCAGTGAATCAGGGAATCAGGGAATCAGGGAATCAGGGAATCAGTGTATCAGTGTATCAGTGAATCAGTGTCGAGGGTAAATATATATTAAGATGGGAGGTACCAGAAGGGGAGTTGCAAGACCACCAAGTTTGTGTCCGAAACTTCTTCCAGCCACAGCTTTACTAAATACAGAATTTGGGCAACATCGCGGTTGTCATATTGATAATATTACACGGTTTATAATAGGCTGGATGGTACATTTGTATGGGAGGTACCAGAAGCGGGGTTGCCAGACCTCCAAGTTTTTGTACGAAACTATTTCAGCCACAGCTTTGCTAAATACAGACTTTGGGCAAGATCTCGTTGAGCATATTGATATTATTACACGTTTATATGGGGTCGGGATTTTTGTCCGAAACTATTTCAGCCACAGCTTTGCTAAATACAGACTTTGGGCAAGATCTCGTTGAGCATATTGATATTATTACACGTTTATATGGGGTCGGGATGGTACATTTGTATGGGAGATACCCGAAGGGGAGTTGCCAGACCTAGTAGTTTTTGTCTGAAGCTTTTCCAGCCACAGCTTTACTAAATACAGAATTTGGGCAAGATCGCGTTTGTCATATTGACAATATAACACGGTTTATAATGGGGGATGGTACATTTGTATGGGAGGTACCAGAAGGGGAGTTGCCAGACCTCCAAGTTTTTATCTGAAGCTTTTTCGAGGCACAGCATTACTAAATACATAATTTGGGCAAGATCGCGTTTGTCGTATTGACAATATTACATGGTTTATAAGGGGGGATGGTACATTTGTATGGGAGGTACCAGAAGGGGAGTTGCCAGACCTCCAAGTTTTTGTCCGAAACTTGTTCCAGCCACAGCTTTACTAAATACAGAATTTGGGCTAAATCGCGTATGTCATATTGATAATATTACACGGTTTATAATACATTTGTATGGGAGGTACCAGAAGGGAGTTGCCAGACATCCATGTTTTTGTCCGAAACTTTTTGCAACCACAGCTTTACTAAATACACGGTTTATAAGAGGCGGGTTGGTACTTTTGCATGGGAGGTACCAGAAGGGAAGTTGCCAGACCTCCAAGTTTTTGTCCAAAGCTTTTTCCAGCCACAGCTTTACTAAATACAGAATTTGGGCAAAATCACGTTTGTCATATTGATAATATTATACGGTTTATATGGGGGTGGTATATTTGTATAATGGGTACCAGAAGGGTATTTTTTGTCTGAAGCTTTTTCCAGCCACAGCTTTACTAAATACAGAATTTGGGCAAGATCGCGTTTGTCATATTGATAATAGTACACGGTTTATAAGGGGGGATGGTATATTTGTATGGGAGGTACCAGAAGGGGAGTTGCAAGAGTTTTTGCCCGAAACTTTTTCCAGCCACAGCTTTACTAAATACAGGCTTTACTACATACAGAATTTGGGCAAGATTGCGTTTGTCATATTGATAATTTTTATATATAAGGGGGGATGGTTTATTTGTACTAGTAAGTTGTAATGCGCCTATGGCGCCCGTTGAAATATGGACAACAAATTTTGTGGAAAAAAAAATTCTGTGGAAAAAAAAAATTTTTGTTGAAAAAAAAAGTTTTAGTTTAAAAAAAAATTTGGTTGAAAAAAACAAATTTGGTTGAAAAAAAAAAAAATTTCTTGAAAAAAAAAAATTTTGTTGAAAAAAAAAAATTTTGTTGAAAAAAAAAATTTTGTGGAAAAAAATAATATTTTTTTCAAAAAAAAAATGTCTTCAAAAAAAAATTTCTTCAAAAAAAAAATTTGGAAAAAAAAATTTTTGTGAAAAAAAAAATTTTGGAAAAAAAAAATTTGGGGAAAACACAATTTCTGTACAAACAAAATATTATTTTTTTTATTATTATTATTTATAGAATTATTATAGAATGCCTATTTAAATTCCTACGTACTGCGTGACAGAGTCAGTGAATCAGTGAATCAGGGAATCAGGGAATCAGTGTATCAGTGTATCAGTGTCGAGGGTAAATATATATTAAGATGGGTGGTACCAGAAGGGGAGTTGCAAGACCACCAAGTTTGTGTCCGAAACTTTTTCCAGCCACAGCTTTAATAAATACAGAATTTGGGCAACATCGCGGTTGTCATATTGATAATATTACACGGTTTATAATAGGCTGGATGGTACATTTGTATGGGAGGTACCAGAAGGGGAGTTGCCAGACCTCCAAGTTTTTGTCCGAAACTTTTCCCAGCCACAGCTTTACTAAATACAGAATTTGGGCAAGATCACGTTTGTCATATTGATAATATTACACGGTTTATAAGGGAGGTAGGTACCAGAAGGGGAGTTGTCCGAAACTTTTTGCAAACACAGATTTACTAAATACAGGCTTTACTACATACAGAATTTGGGCAAGATTGCGTTTGTCATATTGATAATTTTTATATATAAGGGGGGATGGTATATTTGTATGGGAGGTACCAGAAGGGGAGTTGCAAGACCATCAAGTTTGTGTCCGAAACTTTTTTCAGCCACAGCTTTACTAAATACAGAATTTGGGCAATATCGCGGTTGTCATATTGATAATATTACACGGTTTATAATAGGCTGGATGGTACATTTGTATGGGAG
Organism: Hydrotaea cyrtoneurina; assembly: GCA_958296145.1. Lineage (NCBI taxonomy): Eukaryota > Metazoa > Arthropoda > Insecta > Diptera > Muscidae > Hydrotaea > Hydrotaea cyrtoneurina. The sequence continues at coordinate 49,884,206 of OY282517.1, forward strand.
GTACCAGAAGCGGAGTTGCCAGACCTCCAAGTTTTTGTACGAAACTATTTCAGCCACAGCTTTGCTAAATACAGACTTTGGGCAAGATCTCGTTGAGCATATTGATATTATTACACGTTTATATGGGGTCGGGATGGTACATTTGTAGGGGAGATACCCGAAGGGGAGTTGCCAGACCTAGTAGTTTTTGTCTGAAGCTTTTTCCAGCCACAGCTTTACTAAATACAGAATTTGGGCAAGATGGGTTGGTCATATTGACAATATAACACGGTTTATAAGGGGGGATGGTACATTTGTATGGGAGGTACCAGAAGGGGAGTTGCCAGATCTCCAAGTTTTTGTCCGAAACTATTTGCAACCACAGCTTTACTATATACAGAATTTGGGCAAGATGGGTTGGTCATATTGATATTATTACAAGTTTCTACGGTGGCGGGATGGTACATTTGTATGGGAGGTATCAGAAGGGGAGTTGCCAGACCTCCCCCAGCCACAGCTTTACTAAATACACGGTTTATAAGAGGCGGGTTGGTACTTTTGTATTCGAGGTACCAGAAGGGGAGTTGCCAGACCACCAAGTTTTTGTCCGAAAATTTAACCAGCCACAGCTTTACTAAATTCACGGTTTATAAGGGGCGGTTTGGTACTTTTGTATGGGAGGTACCAGAAGGGGAATTGCCAGACCTCCAAGTTTTTGTCCGAAACTTTTTCAGCCACAGCTTTACCAAATACAGAATTTGGGCAAGATCGCGCTGGTCATATTGATATTATTACACGTTTCTACGGTGGCGGGATGGTACATTTGTATGGGAGGTTCCAGAAAGGGAGTTGCCAGACTTCCAATTTTTTGTCCAAAACTTTTTCATCCACAGCTTTACTAAATACAGAATTTGGGCAAGATCGCGTTTGTCATATTGATAATATTACACGGTTTATAATAGGCTGGATGGTACATTTGTATGGGAGGTACTAGAAGGGGAGTTGCCAGACCTCCAAGTTTTTGTCCGAAACTATTTCAGCCACAGCTTTGCTAAATACAGACTTTGGGCAAGATCTCGTTGAGCATATTGATATTATTACACGTTTATATGGGGTCGGGATGGTACATTTGTATGGGAGATACCCGAAGGGGAGTTGCCAGACCTAGTAGTTTTTGTCTGAAGCTTTTCCAGCCACAGCTTTACTAAATACAGAATTTGGGCAAGATCCCGTTTGTCATATTGACAATATAACACGGTTTATAAGGGGGGATGGTACATTTGTATGGGAGGTACCAGAAGGGGAGTTGACAGACCTCCAAGTTTTTATCTGAAGCTTTTTCCAGCAACGGCTTTACTAAATACAGAATTTGGACATGATCGCATTGGTCATATTGATAATATTATACGGTTTATAAGGGGCGGGATGGTACATTTGTATGGGAAGTACCTGAAGGGGAGTTGCAAGACCACCAAGATTGTGTCCGAAACTTTTTCCAGCCACAGCTTTACTAAATACAGAATTTGGGCAAGATCGCGGTTGTCATATTGATAATATTACACAGTTTATAATAGGCTGGATGGTACATTTGTATGGCAGGTACTAGAAGGGGAGTTGCCAGACCTCCAAGTTTTTGTACGAAACTATTTCAGCCACAGCTTTGCTAAATACAGACTTTGGGCAAGATCTCGTTGAGCATATTGATATTATTACACGTTTATATGGGGTCGGGATGGTACTTTTGTATGGGAGGTACCAGAAGGGGAGTTGCCAGATCTCCAAGTTTTTGTCCGAAACTTTTTACAACCACAGCTTTACTTAATACAGAATTTGGGCAAGATGGTTATGGCCATATTGATATTATTACAAGTTTCTACGGTGACGGTATGGTACATTTGTATGGGAGGTATCAGAAGGGGAGTTGCCAGACTTCACATTTTTTGTCCAAAACTTTTTCAGCCACAGCTTTACTAAATACATAATTTGGTCAAAATCGCGTTTGTCATATTGATACTATTATACGGTTTATGGTACATTTGTATGGGAGTATCAGAAGTGGAGTTGCCAGACCTCGAAGTTTTTGTCCGAAACTTGTCATTTTGATAATATTACGGGGGGATGGTACATTTGTATGGGAGGTATCAGAAGGGGAGTTGCCAGACCTCCCCCAGCCACAGCTTTACTAAATACACGGTTTATAAGAGGCGGGTTGGTACTTTTGTATGGGAGGTACCAGAAGGGGAATTGCCAGACCTCCAAGTTTTTGTCCGAAACTTTTTCAGCCACAGCTTTACCAAATACAGAATTTGGGCAAGATCGCGCTGGTCATATTGATATTATTACACGTTTCTACGGTGGCGGGATGGTACATTTGTATGGGAGGTTCCAGAAAGGGAGTTGCCAGACTTCCAATTTTTTGTCCAAAACTTTTTCATCCACAGCTTTACCAAATACAGAATTTGGGCAAGATCGCGTTTGTCATATTGATAATATTACACGGTTTATAATAGGCTGGATGGTACATTTGTATGGGAGGTACTAGAAGGGGAGTTGCCAGACCTCCAAGTTTTTGTCCGAAACTATTTCAGCCACAGCTTTGCTAAATACAGACTTTGGGCAAGATCTCGTTGAGCATATTGATATTATTACACGTTTATATGGGGTCGGGATGGTACATTTGTATGGGAGATACCCGAAGGGGAGTTGCCAGACCTAGTAGTTTTTGTCTGAAGCTTTTCCAGCCACAGCTTTACTAAATACAGAATTTGGGCAAGATCGCGTTTGTCATATTGACAATATAACACGGTTTATAAGGGGGGATGGTACATTTGTATGGGAGGTACCAGAAGGGGAGTTGACAGACCTCCAAGTTTTTATCTGAAGCTTTTTCCAGCAACGGCTTTACTAAATACAGAATTTGGACATGATCGCATTGGTCATATTGATAATATTATACGGTTTATAAGGGGCGGGATGGTACATTTGTATGGGAAGTACCTGAAGGGGAGTTGCAAGACCACCAAGTTTTTGTTCGAAACTTTTTCCAGCCACTGCTGTACTAAATACAGAATTTGGCAAGATCGCGTTTGTCATATTGATAATATTACACGGTTTATAAGGGAGGTAGGTACCAGAAGGGGAGTTGTCCGAAACTTTTTGCAAACACAGATTTACTAAATACAGGCTTTACTACATACAGAATTTGGGCAAGATTGCGTTTGTCATATTGATAATTTTTATATATAAGTGGGGATGGTACTATTGTATGGGAGTATCAGAAGTGGAGTTGCCAGACCTCGAAGTTTTTGTCCGAAACTTGTCATTTTGATAATATTACGGGGGGATGGTACATTCGAAAGGGAGGTACCAGAAGGGGAGTTGCCAGACCTCCAAGTTTTTGTCCGAAACTTTTCCCAGCCGCAGCTTTACTAAATACAGAATTTGGGCAAGATCACGTTTGTCATATTGATAATATTACACGGTTTATAAGGGAGGTAGGTACCAGAAGGGGAGTTGTCCGAAACTTTTTGCAAACACAGATTTACTAAATACAGGCTTTACTACATACAGAATTTGGGCAAGATTGCGTTTGTCATATTGATAATTTTTATATATAAGGGGGGATGGTATATTTGTATGGGAGGTACCAGAAGGGGAGTTGCAAGACCATCAAGTTTGTGTCCGAAACTTTTTTCAGCCACAGCTTTACTAAATACAGAATTTGGGCAATATCGCGGTTGTCATATTGATAATATTACACGGTTTATAATAGGCTGGATGGTACATTTGTATGGGAGGTACCAGAAGCGGAGTTGCCAGACCTCCAAGTTTTTGTACGAAACTATTTCAGCCACAGCTTTGCTAAATACAGACTTTGGGCAAGATCTCGTTGAGCATATTGATATTATTACACGTTTATATGGGGTCGGGATGGTACATTTGTATGGGAGATACCCGAAGGGGAGTTGCCAGACCTAGTAGTTTTTGTCTGAAGCTTTTTCCAGCCACAGCTTTACTAAATACAGAATTTGGGCAAGATGGGTTGGTCATATTGACAATATAACACGGTTTATAAGGGGGGATGGTACATTTGTATGGGAGGTACCAGAAGGGGAGTTGCCAGATCTCCAAGGTTTTGTCCGAAACTATTTGCAACCACAGCTTTACTATATACAGAATTTGGGCAAGATGGGTTGGTCATATTGATATTATTACAAGTTTCTACGGTGGCGGGATGGTACATTTGTATGGGAGGTATGGGAGTTGCCAGACCTCCCCAGCCACAGCTTTACTAAATACACGGTTTATAAGAGGCGGGTTGGTACTTTTGTATTCGAGGTACCAGAAGGGGAGTTGCCAGACCACCAAGTTTTTGTCCGAAAATTTAACCAGCCACAGCTTTACTAAATTCACGGTTTATAAGGGGCGGTTTGGTACTTTTGTATGGGAGGTACCAGAAGGGGAATTGCCAGACCTCCAAGTTTTTGTCCGAAACTTTTTCAGCCACAGCTTTACCAAATACAGAATTTGGGCAAGATCGCGCTGGTCATATTGATATTATTACACGTTTCTACGGTGGCGGGATGGTACATTTGTATGGGAGGTTCCAGAAAGGGAGTTGCCAGACTTCCAATTTTTTGTCCAAAACTTTTTCATCCACAGCTTTACTAAATACAGAATTTGGGCAAGATCGCGTTTGTCATATTGATAATATTACACGGTTTATAATAGGCTGGATGGTACATTTGTATGGGAGGTACTAGAAGGGGAGTTGCCAGACCTCCAAGTTTTTGTCCGAAACTATTTCAGCCTCCAAGTTTTTGTCCGAAACTTTTTCAGCCACAGCTTTACCAAATACAGAATTTGGGCAAGATCGCGCTGGTCATATTGATATTATTACACGTTTCTACGGTGGCGGGATGGTACATTTGTATGGGAGGTTCCAGAAAGGGAGTTGCCAGACTTCCAATTTTTTGTCCAAAACTTTTTCATCCACAGCTTTGCTAAATACAGACTTTGGGCAAGATCTCGTTGAGCATATTGATATTATTACACGTTTATATGGGGTCGGGATGGTACATTTGTATGGGAGATACCCGAAGGGGAGTTGCCAGACCTAGTAGTTTTTGTCTGAAGCTTTTCCAGCCACAGCTTTACTAAATACAGAATTTGGGCAAGATCGCGTTTGTCATATTGACAATATAACACGGTTTATAAGGGGGGATGGTACATTTGTATGGGAGGTACCAGAAGGGGAGTTGCCAGACCTCCAAGTTTTTATCTGAAGCTTTTTCCAGCAACGGCTTTACTAAATACAGAATTTGGACATGATCGCATTGGTCATATTGATAATATTATACGGTTTATAAGGGGCGGGATGGTACATTTGTATGGGAAGTACCTGAAGGGGAGTTGCAAGACCACCAAGTTTTTGTTCGAAACTTTTTCCAGCCACTGCTGTACTAAATACAGAATTTGGCAAGATCGCGTTTGTCATATTGATAATATTACACGGTTTATAAGGGAGGTAGGTACCAGAAGGGGAGTTGTCCGAAACTTTTTGCAAACACAGATTTACTAAATACAGGCTTTACTACATACAGAATTTGGGCAAGATTGCGTTTGTCATATTGATAATTTTTATATATAAGTGGGGATGGTATATTTGTATGGGAGGTACCAGAAGGGGAGTTGCAAGACCACCAAGTTTGTGTCCGAAACTTTTTCCAGCCACAGCTTTACTAAATACAGAATTTGGGCAAGATCGCGGTTGTCATATTGATAATATTACACAGTTTATAATAGGCTGGATGGTACATTTGTATGGGAGGTACTAGAAGGGGAGTTGCCAGACCTCCAAGTTTTTGTCCGAAACTATTTCAGCCACAGCTTTGCTAAATACAGACTTTGGGCAAGATCTCGTTTAGCATATTGATATTATTACACGTTTCTATGGGGTCGGGATGGTACAGTTGTATGGGAGGTACCAGAAGGGGAGTTGCCAGACTTCCAAGTTTTTTTGGAATCTTCGTTCAGTTATACCTTAACTAAATGCAGACATTGGGCAAGATCCCGTTTAGCATATTGATATTGTTACACGTTTCTATGGGGTCGGGATGGTACATTTGTATGGGAGGTACCCGAAGGGGAGTTGCCAGCCCTATTAGTTTTTGTCTGAAGCTTTTTCCAGCCAAAGCTTTACTAAATACATAATTTGGGCAAAATCGCGTTTGTCATATTGATAATATAACACAGTTTATAAGGGGGGATGGTATATTTGTATGGGAGGTACCAGAAGGGGAGTTGCCAGACCACCAAGTTTTTTTTGGAATCTTCGTTCAGTTATACCTGGCGCCCGTTGAAATATGGACAACAAATTTTGTGGAAAAAAAAAAATTCTGTGGAAAAAAAAAATTTTTGTTGAAAAAAAAAGTTTTAGTTTAAAAAAAAATTTGGTTGAAAAAAACAAATTTGGTTGAAAAAAAAAAAATTTTCTTTAAAAAAAAAAATTTTGTTGAAAAAAAAAATTTTGTGGAAAAAAAAATTTTTTTTCAAAAAAAAAATTTCTTGAAAAAAAAAAATTTGGAAAAAAAAATTTTTGTGAAAAAAAAAATTTTGGAAAAAAAAAATTTGGGGAAAACACAATTTCTGTACAAACAAAATATTATTTTTTTTATTATTATTATTTATAGAATTATTATAGAATGCCTATTTAAATTCCTACGTACTGCGTGACAGAGTCAGTGAATCAGTGAATCAGGGAATCAGGGAATCAGTGTATCAGTGTATCAGTGAATCAGTGTCGAGGGTAAATATATATTAAGATGGGAGGTACCAGAAGGGGAGTTGCAAGACCACCAAGTTTGTGTCCGAAACTTTTTCCAGCCACAGCTTTACTAAATACAGAATTTGGGCAACATCGCGGTTGTCATATTGATAATATTACACGGTTTATAATAGGCTGGATGGTACATTTGTATGGGAGGTACCAGAAGCGGGGTTGCCAGACCTCCAAGTTTTTGTACGAAACTATTTCAGCCACAGCTTTACTAAATACAGACTTTGGGCAAGATCTCGTTGAGCATATTGATATTATTACACGTTTATATGGGGTCGGGATGGTACTTTTGTATGGGAGGTACCAGAAGGGGAGTTGCCAGATCTCCAAGTTTTTGTCCGAAACTTTTTACAACCACAGCTTTACTTAATACAGAATTTGGGCAAGATGGTTATGGCCATATTGATATTATTACAAGTTTCTACGGTGACGGTATGGTACATTTGTATGGGAGGTATCAGAAGGGGAGTTGCCAGACTTCACATTTTTTGTCCAAAACTTGTTCAGCCACAGCTTTACTAAATACATAATTTGGTCAAAATCGCGTTTGTCATATTGATACTATTATACGGTTTATGGTACATTTGTATGGGAGTATCAGAAGTGGAGTTGCCAGACCTCGAAGTTTTTGTCCGAAACTTGTCATTTTGATAATATTACGGGGGGATGGTACATTCGAAAGGGAGGTACCAGAAGGGGAGTTGCCAGACCTCCAAGTTTTTGTCCGAAACTTTTCCCAGCCACAGCTTTACTAAATACAGAATTTGGGCAAGATCACGTTTGTCATATTGATAATATTACACGGTTTATAAGGGAGGTAGGTACCAGAAGGGGAGTTGTCCGAAACTTTTTGCAAACACAGATTTACTAAATACAGGCTTTACTACATACAGAATTTGGGCAAGATTGCGTTTGTCATATTGATAATTTTTATATATAAGGGGGGATGGTATATTTGTATGGGAGGTACCAGAAGGGGAGTTGCAAGACCATCAAGTTTGTGTCCGAAACTTTTTTCAGCCACAGCTTTACTAAATACAGAATTTGGGCAATATCGCGGTTGTCATATTGATAATATTACACGGTTTATAATAGGCTGGATGGTACATTTGTATGGGAGGTACCAGAAGCGGAGTTGCCAGACCTAGTAGTTTTTGTCTGAAGCTTTTTCCAGCCACAGCTTTACTAAATACAGAATTTGGGCAAGATGGGATGGTCATATTGACAATATAACACGGTTTATAAGGGGGGATGGTACATTTGTATGGGAGGTACCAGAAGGGGAGTTGCCAGATCTCCAAGTTTTTGTCCGAAACTATTTGCAACCACAGCTTTACTATATACAGAATTTGGGCAAGATGGGTTGGTCATATTGATATTATTACAAGTTTCTACGGTGGCGGGATGGTACATTTGTATGGGAGGTATCAGAAGGGGAGTTGCCAGACCTCCCCCAGCCACAGCTTTACTAAATACACGGTTTATAAGAGGCGGGTTGGTACTTTTGTATTCGAGGTACCAGAAGGGGAGTTGCCAGACCACCAAGTTTTTGTCCGAAAATTTAACCAGCCACAGCTTTACTAAATTCACGGTTTATAAGGGGCGGTTTGGTACTTTTGTATGGGAGGTACCAGAAGGGGAATTGCCAGACCTCCAAGTTTTTGTCCGAAACTTTTTCAGCCACAGCTTTACCAAATACAGAATTTGGGCAAGATCGCGCTGGTCATATTGATATTATTACACGTTTCTACGGTGGCGGGATGGTACATTTGTATGGGAGGTTCCAGAAAGGGAGTTGCCAGACTTCCAATTTTTTGTCCAAAACTTTTTCATCCACAGCTTTACTAAATACAGAATTTGGGCAAGATCGCGTTTGTCATATTGATAATATTACACGGTTTATAATAGGCTGGATGGTACATTTGTATGGGAGGTACTAGAAGGGGAGTTGCCAGACCTCCAAGTTTTTGTCCGAAACTATTTCAGCCACAGCTTTGCTAAATACAGACTTTGGGCAAGATCTCGTTGAGCATATTGATATTATTACACGTTTATATGGGGTCGGGATGGTACATTTGTATGGGAGATACCCGAAGGGGAGTTGCCAGACCTAGTAGTTTTTGTCTGAAGCTTTTCCAGCCACAGCTTTACTAAATACAGAATTTGGGCAAGATCGCGTTTGTCATATTGACAATATAACACGGTTTATAAGGGGGGATGGTACATTTGTATGGGAGGTACCAGAAGGGGAGTTGCCAGACCTCCAAGTTTTTATCTGAAGCTTTTTCCAGCAACGGCTTTACTAAATACAGAATTTGGACATGATCGCATTGGTCATATTGATAATATTATACGGTTTATAAGGGGCGGGATGGTACATTTGTATGGGAAGTACCTGAAGGGGAGTTGCAAGACCACCAAGTTTTTGTTCGAAACTTTTTCCAGCCACTGCTGTACTAAATACAGAATTTGGCAAGATCGCGTTTGTCATATTGATAATATTACACGGTTTATAAGGGAGGTAGGTACCAGAAGGGGAGTTGTCCGAAACTTTTTGCAAACACAGATTTACTAAATACAGGCTTTACTACATACAGAATTTGGGCAAGATTGCGTTTGTCATTTTGATAATATAACACGGTTTATAATTGGGGATGGTACATTTGTATGGGAGGTACCAGAAGGGGAGTTGCCAGACCTCCAAGTTTTTATCTGAAGCTTTTTCCAGCAACGGCTTTACTAAATACAGAATTTGGACATGATCGCATTGGTCATATTGATAATATTATACGGTTTATAAGGGGCGGGATGGTACATTTGTATGGGAGGTACCAGAAGGGGAGTTGCAAGACCACCAAGGTTGTGTCCGAAACTTTTTCCAGCCACAGCTTTACTAAATACAGAATTTGGGCAAGATCGCGGTTGTCATATTGATAATATTACACAGTTTATAATAGGCTGGATGGTACATTTGTATGGGAGGTACTAGAAGGGGAGTTGCCAGACCTCCAAGTTTTTGTCCGAAACTATTTCAGCCACAGCTTTGCTAAATACAGACTTTGGGCAAGATCTCGTTTAGCATATTGATATTATTACACGTTTCTATGGGGTCGGGATGGTACAGTTGTATGGGAGGTACCCGAAGGGGAGTTGCCAGACCTAGTAGTTTTTGTCTGAAGCTTTTCCAGCCACAGCTTTACTAAATACAGAATTTGGGCAAGATCGCGTTTGTCATATTGACAATATAACACGGTTTATAAGGGGGGATGGTACATTTGTATGGGAGGTACCAGAAGGGGAGTTGCCAGACCTCCAAGTTTTTATCTGAAGCTTTTTCCAGCAACGGCTTTACTAAATACAGAATTTGGACATGATCGCATTGGTCATATTGATAATATTATACGGTTTATAAGGGGCGGGATGGTACATTTGTATGGGAGGTACCAGAAGGGGAGTTGCAAGACCACCAAGGTTGTGTCCGAAACTTTTTCCAGCCACAGCTTTACTAAATACAGAATTTGGGCAAGATCGCGGTTGTCATATTGATAATATTACACAGTTTTTAATAGGCTGGATGGTACATTTGTATGGGAGGTACTAGAAGGGGAGTTGCCAGACCTCCAAGTTTTTGTCCGAAACTATTTCAGCCACAGCTTTGCTAAATACAGACTTTGGGCAAGATCTCGTTTAGCATATTGATATTATTACACGTTTCTATGGGGTCGGGATGGTACAGTTGTATGGGAGGTACCCGAAGGGGAGTTACCAGACCTAGTAGTTTTTGTCTGAAGCTTTTTCCAGCCACAGCTTTACTAAATACAGAATTTGGGCAAAATCGCGTTTGTCATATTGACAATATAACACGGTTTATAAGTGGGGATGGTACATTTGTATGGGAGGTACCAGAAGGGGAGTTACCAGACTTCCAAGTTTTTTTGGAATCTTCGTTCAGTTATACCTTAACTAAATGCAGACATTGGGCAAGATCCCGTTTAGCATATTGATATTGTTACACGTTTCTATGGGTTCGGGATGGTACATTTGTATGGGAGGTACCCGAAGGGGAGTTGCCAGCCCTATTAGTTTTTGTCTGAAGCTTTTTCCAGCCAAAGCTTTACTAAATACATAATTTGGGCAAAATCGCGTTTGTCATATTGATAATATAACACGGTTTATAAGGGGGGATGGTATATTTGTATGGGAGGTACCAGAAGGGGAGTTGCCAGACTTCCAAGTTTTTTTTGGAATCTTCGTTCACTTATACCTTAACTAAATACAGACATTGGGCAAGATCTTGTTGAGCATATTGATATTATTATACGTTTCTACGGGGTCGGGATGGTACATTTGTATGGGAGGTACCAGAAGGGGAGTTGCCAGACCTCCAAGTTTTTGTCTGAAGCTTTTTCCAGCCACAGCTTTACTAAATACAGAATATGGGCAAGATCGCGTTTGTCATATTGATAATATTATACGGTTTATAAGGGGTTGATGGTATATTTGTATAGGAGGTACCCGAAAGGGGAGTTGCCAGACCTCCTAGTTTTTGTCTGAAGCTTTTTCGAGGCACAGCCTTACTAAATACAGAATTTGGGCAAGATCGCGTTTGTCGTATTGACAATATTACATGGTTTATAAGGGGGGATGGTACATTTGTATGGGAGGTACCAGAAGGGGAGTTGCCAGACCTCCAAGTTTTTGTCCGAAACTTGTTCCAGCCACAGCTTTACTAAATACAGAATTTGGGCAAAATCGCGTTTGTCATATTGATAATATTACACGGTTTATGATACATTTGTATGGGAGGTACCAGAAGGGAGTTGCCAGACATCCATGTTTTTGTCCGAAACTTTTTGCAACCACAGCTTTACTAAATACACGGTTTATAAGAGGCGGGTTGGTACTTTTGCATGGGAGGTACCAGAAGGGAAGTTGCCAGACCTCCAAGTTTTTGTCCAAAGCTTTTTCCAGCCACAGCTTTACTAAATACAGAATTTGGGCAAAATCGCGTTTGTCATATTGATAATATTATACGGTTTATATGGGGGTGGTATATTTGTATAATGGGTACCAGAAGGGTATTTTTTGTCTGAAGCTTTTTCCAGCCACAGCTTTACTAAATACAGAATTAGAGCAAGATCGCGTTTGTCATATTTATAATATTACACGGTTTATAAGGGGGGATGGTATATTTGTATGGGAGGTACCAGAAGGGGAGTTGCAAGACCTCAAAGTTTTTGCCCGAAACTTTTTCCAGCCACAGCTTTACTAAATACAGAATTTGGGCAAGATCGCCCAAATTCTGGATGGTACATTTGTATGGGAGGTACCAGAAGCGGGGTTGCCAGACCTCCAAGTTTTTGTACGAAACTATTTCAGCCACAGCTTTGCTAAATACAGACTTTGGGCAAGATCTCGTTGAGCATATTGATATTATTACACGTTTATATGGGGTCGGGATGGTACATTTGTATGGGAGGTACCAGAAGGGGAGTTGCCAGATCTCCAAGTTTTTGTCCGAAACTTTTTACAACCACAGCTTTAGTTAATACAGAATTTGGGCAAGATCGCGGTTGTCAATTGATAATATTACACGGTTTATAATAGGCTGGATGGTACATTTGTATGGGAGGTACCAGAAGCGGGGTTGCCAGACCTCCAAGTTTTTGTACGAAACTATTTCAGCCACAGCTTTGCTAAATACAGACTTTGGGCAAGATCTCGTTGAGCATATTGATATTATTACACGTTTATATGGGGTCGGGATGGTACATTTGTATGGGAGGTACCAGAAGGGGAGTTGCCAGATCTCCAAGTTTTTGTCCGAAACTTTTTACAACCACAGCTTTACTTAATACAGAATTTGGGCAAGATGGTTATGGCCATATTGATATTATTACAAGTTTCTACGGTGACGGTATGGTACATTTGTATGGGAGGTATCAGAAGGGGAGTTGCCAGACTTCACATTTCTTGTCCAAAACTTTTTCAGCCACAGCTTTACTAAATACATAATTTGGTCAAAATCGCGTTTGTCATATTGATACTATTATACGGTTTATGGTACATTTGTATGGGAGTATCAGAAGTGGAGTTGCCAGACCTCCAACTTTTTGTCCGAAACTTGTCATTTTGATAATATTACGGGGGGATGGTACATTCGAAAGGGAGGTACCAGAAGGGGAGTTGCCAGACCTCCAAGTTTTTGTCCGAAACTTTTCCCAGCCACAGCTTTACTAAATACACGGTTTATAAGAGGCGGGTTGGTACTTTTTTATTCGAGGTACCAGAAGGGGAATTGCCAGACCTACTAGTTTTTGTCTGAAGCTTTTTCCAGCCACAGCTTTACTAAATACAGAATTTGGGCAAGATCACGTTTGTCATATTGATAATATTACACGGTTTATAAGGGAGGTAGGTACCAGAAGGGGAGTTGTCCGAAACTTTTTGCAAACACAGATTTACTAAATACAGGCTTTACTACATACAGAATTTGGGCAAGATTGCGTTTGTCATATTGATAATTTTTATATATAAGGAGGGATGGTATATTTGTATGGGAGGTACCAGAAGGGGAGTTGCAAGACCACCAAGTTTGTGTCCGAAACTTTTTCCAGCCACAGCTTTACTAAATACAGAATTTGGGCAAGATCGCGGTTGTCATATTGATAATATTACACGGTTTATAAGGGGGGATGGTACATTTGTATGGGAGGTACCAGAAGGGGAGTTGCCAGATCTCCAAGTTTTTGTCCGAAACTTTTTGCAACCACAGCTTTACTATATACAGAATTTGGGCAAGATGGGTTGGTCATATTGATATTATTACAAGTTTCTACGGTGGCGGGATGGTACATTTGTATGGGAGGTATCAGAAGGGGAGTTGCCAGACCTCCCCCAGCCACAGCTTTACTAAATACACGGTTTATAAGAGGCGGGTTGGTACTTTTGTATTCGAGGTACCAGAAGGGGAGTTGCCAGACCACCAAGTTTTTGTCCGAAAATTTAACCAGCCACAGCTTTACTAAATTCACGGTTTATAAGGGGCGCTTTGGTACTTTTGTATGGGAGGTACCAGAAGGGGAATTGCCAGACCTCCAAGTTTTTGTCCGAAACTTTTTCAGCCAAAGCTTTACCAAATACAGAATTTGGGCAAGTTCGCGCTGGTCATATTGATATTATTACACGTTTCTACGGTGGCGGGATGGTACATTTGTATGGGAGGTTCCAGAAAGGGAGTTGCCAGACTTCCAATTTTTTGTCCAAAACTTTTTCATCCACAGCTTTACTAAATACAGAATTTGGGCAAGATCGCGTTTGTCATATTGATAATATTACACGGTTTATAATAGGGTGGATGGTACATTTGTATGGGAGGTACTAGAAGGGGAGTTGCCAGACCTCCAAGTTTTGTCCGAAACTATTTCAGCCACAGCTTTGCTAAATACAGACTTTGGGCAAGATCTCGTTGAGCATATTGATATTATTACACGTTTATATGGGGTCGGGATGGTACATTTGTATGGGAGATACCCGAAGGGGAGTTGCCAGACCTAGTTAGTTTTTGTCTGAAGCTTTTTCCAGCCACAGCTTTACTAAATACAGAATTTGGGCAAGGTCGCGTTTGTCATATTGACAATATAACACGGTTTATAAGGGGGGATGGTACATTTGTATGGGAGGTACCAGAAGGGGAGTTGCCAGACCTCCTAGTTTTTATCTGAAGCTTTTTCCAGCAACAGCTTTACTAAATACAGAATTTGGACATGATCGCATTGGTCATATTGATAATATTATACGGTTTATAAGGGGCGGGATGGTACATTTGTATGGGAAGTACCTGAAGGGGAGTTGCAAGACCACCAAGTTTTTGTTCGAAACTTTTTCCAGCCACTGCTGTACTAAATACAGAATTTGGGCAAAATCGCGTTTGTCATATTGATAATATAACACGGTTTATAAGGGGGGATGGTATATTTGTATGGGAGGTACCAGAAGGGGAGTTGCCAGATCTCCAAGTTTTTGTCCGAAACTTTTTGCAACCACAGCTTTACTATATACAGAATTTGGGCAAGATGGGTTGGTCATATTGATATTATTACAAGTTTCTACGGTGGCGGGATGGTACATTTGTATGGGAGGTATCAGAAGGGGAGTTGGCAGACCTCCAAGTTTTTTTGGAATCTTCGTTCAGTTATACCTTAACTAAATACAGACATTGGGCAAGATCCCGTTTAGCATATTGATATTATTACACGTTTCTATGGGGTCGGGATGGTACAGTTGTATGGGAGGTACCCGAAGGGGAGTTACCAGACCTAGTAGTTTTTGTCTGAAGTTTTTTCCAGCCACAGCTTTACTAAATACAGAATTTGGGCAAAATCGCGTTTGTCATATTGATAATATAACACGGTTTATAAGGGGGGATGGTATATTTGTATGGGAGGTACCAGAAGGGGAGTTGCCAGACTTCCAAGTTTTTTTTGGAATCTTCGTTCAGTTATACCTTAACTAAATACAGACATTGGGCAAGATCTTGTTGAGCATATTGATATTATTATACGTTTCTACGGGGTCAAGATGGTACATTTGTATGGGAGGTACCAGAAGGGGAGTTGCCAGACCTCCAAGTTTTTGTCCGAAACTTTTTCCAGCCTTAGCTTTACTAAATACAGAATTTGGGCAAAATCGCGTTTGTCATATTGATAATATTATACGGTTTATGGTACATTTGTATGGGAGGTACAAGAAGGGAGTTGCCAGACATCCAAGATTTTGTCCGAAACTTTTTGCAACCACAGCTTTACTATATACAGAATTTGGGCAAGATGGGTTGGTCATATTGATATTATTACAAGTTTCTACGGTGGCGGGATGGTACATTTGTATGGGAGGTATCAGAAGGGGAGTTGGCAGACCTCCTAGTTTTTATCTGAAGCTTTTTCCAGCAACAGCTTTACTAAATACAGAATTTGGACATGATCGCATTGGTCATATTGATAATATTATACGGTTTATAAGGGGCGGGATGGTACATTTGTATGGGAAGTACCTGAAGGGGAGTTGCAAGACCACCAAGTTTTTGTTCGAAACTTTTTCCAGCCACTGCTGTACTAAATACAGAATTTGGGCAAAATCGCGTTTGTCATATTGATAATATAACACGGTTTATAAGGGGGGATGGTATATTTGTATGGGAGGTACCAGAAGGGGAGTTGCCAGATCTCCAAGTTTTTGTCCGAAACTTTTTGCAACCACAGCTTTACTATATACAGAATTTGGGCAAGATGGGTTGGTCATATTGATATTATTACAAGTTTCTACGGTGGCGGGATGGTACATTTGTATGGGAGGTATCAGAAGGGGAGTTGGCAGACCTCCAAGTTTTTTTGGAATCTTCGTTCAGTTATACCTTAACTAAATACAGACATTGGGCAAGATCCCGTTTAGCATATTGATATTATTACACGTTTCTATGGGGTCGGGATGGTACAGTTGTATGGGAGGTACCCGAAGGGGAGTTACCAGACCTAGTAGTTTTTGTCTGAAGTTTTTTCCAGCCACAGCTTTACTAAATACAGAATTTGGGCAAAATCGCGTTTGTCATATTGATAATATAACACGGTTTATAAGGGGGGATGGTATATTTGTATGGGAGGTACCAGAAGGGGAGTTGCCAGACTTCCAAGTTTTTTTTGGAATCTTCGTTCAGTTATACCTTAACTAAATACAGACATTGGGCAAGATCTTGTTGAGCATATTGATATTATTATACGTTTCTACGGGGTCAAGATGGTACATTTGTATGGGAGGTACCAGAAGGGGAGTTGCCAGACCTCCAAGTTTTTGTCCGAAACTTTTTCCAGCCTTAGCTTTACTAAATACAGAATTTGGGCAAAATCGCGTTTGTCATATTGATAATATTATACGGTTTATGGTACATTTGTATGGGAGGTACAAGAAGGGAGTTGCCAGACATCCAAGATTTTGTCCGAAACTTTTTGAAACCACAGCTTTACTAAATACAGAATTTGGCAAGATCGTGTTGGTCATATTGATATTATTACACGTTTCTACGTTGGCGGGATGGTACATTTGTATGGGAGGTACCAGAAGGGGAGTTGCCAGACCTCCAAGTTTTTGTCCGAAACTTTTTCCAGCCACTGCTTTACTAAATACAGAATTTGGGCACGATCGCGTTTGTCATACTGATAATATTACACGGTTTATAAGGAGGGATGGTACATTTGTATAGGAGGTACCAGAAGGGGAGTTGCCAGACCTCCTAGTTTTTGTCTGAAGCTTTTTCCAGCCACGGCTTTACTAAATACAGAATTTGGGCAAGATCACGTTAGTCATATTGATAATAGTGTACGGTTTATAAGGAGTGGGATGGTACGTTTGTATGGGAGGTACCAGAAGGGGAGTTGCAAGACCACCAAGTTTTTGTCCGAAACTTTTTCTAGCCACAGCTTTACTAAATACAGAATTTGGGCAAGATCGCGTTTGTCATATTGATAATATTACACGGTTTATAAGGGGGGATGGTACACTTGTATGGGAGGTACTTGAAGAGGAGTTTCCAGACCTCCTAGTTTTTGGCTGAAGCTTTTTCCAGCCACAGCTTTACTAAATACAGAATTTGGACAAGATCGCGTTTGTCATATTGACAATATTACACGGTTTATGAGGGGGGATGGTACATTTGTATGGGAGGTACCCGAAGGGGAGTTGCCAGACTTCCAAGTTTTTGTCTGAAGCTTTTCCAGCCACAGCTTTACTAAATACAGAATATGGGCAAGATCGCGTTTGTCATATTGATAATATTATTCGGTTTATAAGGGGTTGATGGTATATTTGTATAGGACGTACCCGAAGGGGAGTTGCCAGACCTCCTAGTTTTTGTCTGAAGCTTTTTCGAGGCACAGCTTTACTAAATACAGAATTGGGGCAAGATCGCGTTTGTCGTATTGACAATATTACACGGTTTATAAGGGGGGATGGTACATTTGTATGGGAGGTACCAGATGGGGAGTTGCCAGACCTCCAAGTTTTTGTCCGAAACTTGTTCCAGCCACAGCTTTACTAAATACAGAATTTGGGCAAAATCGCGTTTGTCATATTGATAATATTACACGGTTTATGGTATATTTGTATGGGAGGTACCAGAAGGGAGTTGCCAGACATCCATGTTTTTGTCCGAAACTTTTTGCAACCACAGCTTTACTAAATACACGGTTTATAAGAGGCGGGTTGGTACTTTTGCATGGGAGGTACCAGAAGGGAAGTTGCCAGACCTCCAAGTTTTTGTCCAAAGCTTTTTCCAGCCACAGCTTTACTAAATACAGAATTTGGGCAAAATCGCGTTTGTCATATTGATAATATTATACGGTTTATATGGGGGTGGTATATTTGTATAATGGGTACCAGAAGGGTATTTTTTGTCTGAAGCTTTTTCCAGCCACAGCTTTACTAAATACAGAATTTGGGCAAGATCGCGTTTGTCATATTGATAATATTACACGGTTTATAAGGGGGGATGGTATATTTGTATGGGAGGTACCAAAAGGGGAGTTGCAAGACCTCAAAGTTGTTGCCCTAAACTTTTTCCAGCCACAGCTTTACTAAATACAGGCTTTACTACATACAGAATTTGGGCAAGATTGCGTTTGTCATATTGATAATTTTTATATATAAGGGGGGATGGTATATTTGTATGGGAGGTACCAGAAGGGGAGTTGCAAGACCACCAAGTTTGTGTCCGAAAGTTTTTCCAGCCACAGCTTTACTAAATACAGAATTTGGGCAAGATCGCGGTTGTCATATTGATAATATTACACGGTTTATAATAGGCTGGATGGTACATTTGTATGGGAGGTACCAGAAGCGGAGTTGCCAGACCTCCAAGTTTATGTACGAAACTATTTCAGCCACAGCTTTGCTAAATACAGACTTTGGGCAAGATCTCGTTGAGCATATTGATATTATTACACGTTTATATGGGGTCGGGATGGTACATTTGTTTGGGAGGTACCAGAAGGGGAGTTGCCACATCTCCAAGTTTTTGTCCGAAACTTTTTACAACCACAGCTTTACTTAATACAGAATTTGGGCAAGATGGGTATGGCCATATTGATATTATTACAAGTTTCTACGGTGACGGTATGGTACATTTGTATGGGAGGTATCAGAAGGGGAGTTGCCAGACTTCACATTTTTTGTCCAAAACTTTTTCAGCCACAGCTTTACTAAATACATAATTTGGTCAAAATCGCGTTTGTCATATTGATACTATTATACGGTTTATGGTACATTTGTATGGGAGTATCAGAAGTGGAGTTGCCAGACGTCCAAGTTTTTGTCCGAAACTTGTCATTTTGATAATATTACGGGGGGATGGTACATTCGAAAGGGAGGTACCAGAAGGGGAGTTGCCAGACCTCCAAGTTTTTGTCCGAAACTTTTCCCAGCCACAGCTTTACTAAATACACGGTTTATAAGAGGCGGGTTGGTACTTTTTTATTCGAGGTACCAGAAGGGGAATTGCCAGACCTACTAGTTTTTGTCTGAAGCTTTTTCCAGCCACAGCTTTACTAAATACAGAATTTGGGCAAGATCACGTTTGTCATATTGATAATATTACACGGTTTATAAGGGAGGTAGGTACCAGAAGGGGAGTTGTCCGAAACTTTTTGCAAACACAGATTTACTAAATACAGGCTTTACTACATACAGAATTTGGGCAAGATTGCGTTTGTCATATTGATAATTTTTATATATAAGGGGGGATGGTATATTTGTATGGGAGGTACCAGAAGGGGAGTTGCAAGACCACCAAGTTTGTGTCCGAAACTTTTTCCAGCCACAGCTTTACTAAATACAGAATTTGGGCAAGATCGCGGTTGTCATATTGATAATATTACACGGTTTATAATAGGCTGGATGGTACATTTGTATGGGAGGTACCAGAAGCGGAGTTGCCAGAGCTCCAAGTTTTTGTACGAAACTATTTCAGCCACAGCTTTGCTAAATACAGACTTTGGGCAAGATCTCGTTGAGCATATTGATATTATTACACGTTAATATGGGGTCGGGATGGTACATTTGTATGGGAGATACCCGAAGGGCAGTTGCCAGACCTAGTAGTTTTTGTCTGAAGCTTTTTCCAGCCACAGCTTTACTAAATACAGAATTTGGGCAAGATGGGTTGGTCATATTGACAATATAACACGGTTTATAAGGGGGGATGGTACATTTGTATGGGAGGTACCAGAAGGGGAGTTGCCAGATCTCCAAGTTTTTGTCCGAAACTTTTTGCAACCACAGCTTTACTATATACAGAATTTGGGCAAGATGGGTTGGTCATATTGATATTATTACAAGTTTCTACGGTGGCGGGATGGTACATTTGTATGGGAGGTATCAGAAGGGGAGTTGCCAGACCTTCAAGTTTTTTTTGGAATCTTCGTTCAGTTATACCTTAACTAAATACAGACATTGGGCAAGATCCCGTTTAGCATATTGATATTATTACACGTTTCTATGGGGTCGGGATGGTACAGTTGTATGGGAGGTACCCGAAGGGGAGTTACCAGACCTAGTAGTTTTTGTCTGAAGCTTTTTCCAGCCACAGCTTTACTAAATACAGAATTTGGGCAAAATCGCATTTGTCATATTGACAATATAACACGGTTTATAAGGGGGGATGGTACATTTGTATGGGAGGTACCAGAAGGGGAGTTGCCAGACTTCCAAGTTTTTTTTGAATCTTCGTTCAGCTATACCTTAACTAAATACAGACATTGGGCAAGATCCCGTTTAGCATATTGATATTATTACACGTTTCTATGGGGTCGGGATGGTACATTTGTATGGGAGGTACCCGAAGGGGAGTTGCCAGCCCTAGTAGTTTTTGTCTGAAGCTTTTTCCAGCCACAGCTTTACTAAATACACAATTTGGGCAAAATCGCGTTTGTCATATTGATAATATAACACGGTTTATAAGGGGGGATGGTACATTTGTATGGGAGGTACCAGAAGGGGAGTTGCCAGACTTCCAAGTTTTTTTTGGAATCTTCGTTCAGTTATACCTTAACTAAATACAGACATTGGGCAAGATCTTGTTGAGCATATTGATATTATTATACGTTTCTACGGGGTCGGGATGGTACATTTGTATGGGAGATACCCGAAGGGTAGTTGCCAGACCTAGTAGTTTTTGTCTGAAGCTTTTTCCAGTCACAGCTTTACTAAATACAGAATTTGGGCAAAATCGCGTTTGTCATATTGATAATATTATACGGTTTATGGTACATTTGTATGGGAGGTACAAGAAGGGAGTTGCCAGACATCCAAGATTTTGTCCGAAACTTTTTGCAACCACAGCTTTACTAAATACAGAATTTGGCAAGATCGTGTTGGTTATATTGATATTATTACACGTTTCTACGTTGGCGGGATGGTACATTTGTATGGGAGGTACCAGAAGGGGAGTTGCCAGACCTCCAAGTTTTTGTCCGAAACTTTTTCCAGCCACAGCTTTACTAAATACAGAATTTGGGCAAGATCGCGTTTGTCATATTGATAATATTACACGGTTTATAAGGGGGAGGGGGGGGGATGGTACACTTGTATGGGAGGTACTTGAAGGGGAGTTTCCAGACCTCCTAGTTTTTGGCTGAAGCTTTTTCCAGCCACTGCTTTATTAAATACAGAATTTGGGCACGATCGCGTTTGTCATATTGATAATATTACACGGTTTATAAGGGGGGGATGGTACGTTTGTATGGGAGGTACCAGAAGGGGAGTTGCAAGGCCACCAAGTTTTTGTCCGAAACTTTTTCCAGCCACAGCTTTACTAAATACAGAATTTGGGCAAGATCGCGTTTGTCATATTGATAATATTACACGGTTTATAAGGGGGGGATGGTACACTTGTATGGGAGGTACTTGAAGGGGAGTTTCCAGACCTCCTAGTTTTTGGCTGAAGCTTTTTCCAGCCACAGCTTTACTAAATACAGAATTTGGACAAGATCGCGTTTGTCATATTGACAATATTACACGGTTTATGAGGGGGGATGGTACATTTGTATGGGAGGTACCCGAAGGGGAGTTGCCAGACCTCCAAGTTTTTGTCTGAAGCTTTTTCCAGCCACATCTTTACTAAATACAGAATATGGGCAATATCGCGTTTGTCATATTGATAATATTATACGGTTTATAAGGGGTTGATGGTATATTTGTATAGGAGGTACCCGAAGGGGAGTTGCCAGACCTCCTAGTTTTTGTCTGAAGCTTTTTCGAGGCACAGCTTTACTAAATACAGAATTTGGGCAAGATCGCGATTGTCGTATTGACAATATTACACGGTTTATAAGGGGGGTTGGTACATTTGTATGGGAGGTACCAGAAGGGGAGTTGCCAGACCTCCAAGTTTTTGTCCGAAACTTGTTCCAGCCACAGCTTTACTAAATACAGAATTTGGGCAAAATCGCGTTTGTCATATTGATAATATTATACGGTTTATATGGGGGTGGTATATTTGTATAATGGGTACCAGAAGGGTATTTTTTGTCTGAAGCTTTTTCCAGCCACAGCTTTACTAAATACAGAATTTGGGCAAGATCGCGTTTGTCATATTGATAATATTACACGGTTTATAAGGGGGGATGGTATATTTGTATGGGAGGTACCAGAAGGGGAGTTGCAAGACCTCAAAGTTTTTGCCCGAAACTTTTTCCAGCCACAGCTTTACTAAATACAGGCTTTACTACATACAGAATTTGGGCAAGATTGCGTTTGTCATATTGATAATTTTTATATATAAGGGGTGATGGTGTATTTGTATGGGAGGTACCAGAAGGGGAGTTGCAAGACCACCAAGTTTGCGTCCGAAACTTTTTCCAGCCACAGCTTTACTAAATACAGAATTTGGGCAAGATCGCGGTTGTCATATTGATAATATTACACGGTTTATAATAGGCTGGATGGTACATTTGTATGGGAGGTACCAGAAGCGGAGTTGCCAGACCTCCAAGTTTTTGTACGAAACTATTTCAGCCACAGCTTTGATAAATACAGGCTTTACTACATACAGAATTTGGGCAAGATTGCGTTTGTCATATTGATAATTTTTATATATAAGGGGTGATGGTGTATTTGTATGGGAGGTACCAGAAGGGGAGTTGCAAGACCACCAAGTTTTTGTCCGAAACTTTTTCCAGCCACTGCTTTACTAAATACAGAATTTGGGCACGATCGCGTTTGTCATATTGATAATATTACACGGTTTAAAAGGGGGGGATGGTACGTTTGTATGGGAGGTACCAGAAGGGGAGTTGCAAGGCCACCAAGTTTTTGTCCGAAACTTTTTCCAGCCACAGCTTTACTAAATACAGAATTTGGGCAAGATCGCGTTTGTCATATTGATAATATTACACGGTTTATAAGGGGGGATGGTACACTTGTATGGGAGGTACTTGAAGGGGAGTTTCCAGACCTCCTAGTTTTTGGCTGAAGCTTTTTCCAGCCACAGCTTTACTAAATACAGAATTTGGACAAGATCGCGTTTGTCATATTGACAATATTACACGGTTTATGAGGGGGGATGGTACATTTGTATGGGAGGTACCCGAAGGGGAGTTGCCAGACCTCCAAGTTTTTGTCTGAAGCTTTTTCCAGCCACATCTTTACTAAATACAGAATATGGGCAATATCGCGTTTGTCATATTGATAATATTATACGGTTTATAAGGGGTTGATGGTATATTTGTATAGGAGGTACCCGAAGGGGAGTTGCCAGACCTCCTAGTTTTTGTCTGAAGCTTTTTCGAGGCACAGCTTTACTAAATACAGAATTTGGGCAAGATCGCGATTGTCGTATTGACAATATTACACGGTTTATAAGGGGGGTTGGTACATTTGTATGGGAGGTACCAGAAGGGGAGTTGCCAGACCTCCAAGTTTTTGTCCGAAACTCGTTCCAGCCACAGCTTTACTAAATACAGAATTTGGGCAAAATCGCGTTTGTCATATTGATAATATTATACGGTTTATATGGGGGTGGTATATTTGTATAATGGGTACCAGAAGGGTATTTTTTGTCTGAAGCTTTTTCCAGCCACAGCTTTACTAAATACAGAATTTGGGCAAGATCGCGTTTGTCATATTGATAATATTACACGGTTTATAAGGGGGGATGGTATATTTGTATGGGAGGTACCAGAAGGGGAGTTGCAAGACCTCAAAGTTTTTGCCGGAAACTTTTTCCAGCCACAGC
The DNA here is from genome assembly GCA_958296145.1 of Hydrotaea cyrtoneurina. Classification (NCBI taxonomy): domain Eukaryota; kingdom Metazoa; phylum Arthropoda; class Insecta; order Diptera; family Muscidae; genus Hydrotaea; species Hydrotaea cyrtoneurina. The sequence goes on from OY282517.1 coordinate 49,908,301, forward strand.
TTTACTAAATACAGGCTTTACTACATACAGAATTTGGGCAAGATTGCGTTTGTCATATTGATAATTTTTATATATAAGGGGTGATGGTGTATTTGTATGGGAGGTACCAGAAGGGGAGTTGCAAGACCACCAAGTTTGCGTCCGAAACTTTTTCCAGCCACAGCTTTACTAAATACAGAATTTGGGCAAGATCGCGGTTGTCATATTGATAATATTACACGGTTTATAATAGGCTGGATGGTACATTTGTATGGGAGGTACCAGAAGCGGAGTTGCCAGACCTCCAAGTTTTTGTACGAAACTATTTCAGCCACAGCTTTGATAAATACAGGCTTTACTACATACAGAATTTGGGCAAGATTGCGTTTGTCATATTGATAATTTTTATATATAAGGGGTGATGGTGTATTTGTATGGGAGGTACCAGAAGGGGAGTTGCAAGGCTACCAAGTTTTTGTCCGAAACTTTTTCCAGCCACAGCTTTACTAAATACAGAATTTGGGCACGATCGCGTTTGTCATATTGATAATATTACACGGTTTATAAGGGGGGGATGGTACGTTTGTATGGGAGGTACCAGAAGGGGAGTTGCAAGGCTACCAAGTTTTTGTCCGAAACTTTTTCCAGCCACAGCTTTACTAAATACAGAATTTGGGCAAGATCGCGTTTGTCATATTGATAATATTACACGGTTTATAAGGGGGGGATGGTACACTTGTATGGGAGGTACTTGAAGGGGAGTTTCCAGACCTCCTAGTTTTTGGCTGAAGCTTTTTCCAGCCACAGCTTTACTAAATACAGAATTTGGACAAGATCGCGTTTGTCATATTGACAATATTAAACGGTTTATGAGGGGGGATGGTACATTTGTATGGGAGGTACCCGAAGGGGAGTTGCCAGACCTCCAAGTTTTTGTCTGAAGCTTTTTCCAGCCACATCTTTACTAAATACAGAATATGGGCAAGATCGCGTTTGCCATATTGATAATATTATACGGTTTATAAGGGGTTGATGGTATATTTGTATAGGAGGTACCCGAAGGGGAGTTGCCAGACCTCCTAGTTTTTGTCTGAAGCTTTTTCGAGGCACAGCTTTACTAAATACAGAATTTGGGCAAGATCGCGTTTGTCGTATTGACAATATTACACGGTTTATAAGGGGGGTTGGTACATTTGTATGGGAGGTACCAGAAGGGGAGTTGCCAGACCTCCAAGTTTTTGTCCGAAACTTGTTCCAGCCACAGCTTTACTAAATACAGAATTTGGGCAAAATCGCGTTTGTCATATTGATAATATTATACGGTTTATATGGGGGTGGTATATTTGTATAATGGGTACCAGAAGGGTATTTTTTGTCTGAAGCTTTTTCCAGCCACAGCTTTACTAAATACAGAATTTGGGCAAGATCGCGTTTGTCATATTGATAATATTACACGGTTTATAAGGGGGGATGGTATATTTGTATGGGAGGTACCAGAAGGGGAGTTGCAAGACCTCAAAGTTTTTGCCCGAAACTTTTTCCAGCCACAGCTTTACTAAATACAGGCTTTACTACATACAGAATTTGGGCAAGATTGCGTTTGTCATATTGATAATTTTTATATATATGGGGTGATGGTGTATTTGTATGGGAGGTACCAGAAGGGGAGTTGCAAGACCACCAAGTTTGCGTCCGAAACTTTTTCCAGCCACAGCTTTACTAAATACAGAATTTGGGCAAGATCGCGGTTGTCATATTGATAATATTACACGGTTTATAATAGGCTGGATGGTACATTTGTATGGGAGGTACCAGAAGCGGAGTTGCCAGACCTCCAAGTTTTTGTACGAAACTATTTCAGCCACAGCTTTGATAAATACAGACTTTGGGCAAGATCTCGTTGAGCATATTGATATTATTACACGTTTATATGGGGTCGGGATGGTACATTTGTATGGGAGGTACCAGACGGGGAGTTGCCAGATCTCCAAGTTTTTGTCCGAAACTTTTTACAACCACAGCTTTACTTAATACAGAATTTGGGCAAGATGGGTACGGCCATATTGATATTATTACAAGTTTCTACGGTGGCGGGATGGTACATTTGTATGGGAGGTATCAGAAGGGGAGTTGCCAGACTTCACATTTTTGTCCAAAACTTTTTCAGCCACAGCTTTACTAAATACATAATTTGGTCAAAATCGCGTTTGTCATATTGATACTATTATACGGTTTATGGTACATTTGTATGGGAGTATCAGAAGGGGAGTTGCCAGACCTCCAAGTTTTTGTCCGAAACTTGTCATTTTGATAATATTACGGGGGGATGGTACATTCGAAAGGGAGGTACCAGAAGGGAAGTTGCCAGACCTCCAAGTTTTTGTCCGAAACTTTTCCCAGCCACAGCTTTACTAAATACTCGGTTTATAAGAGGCGGGTTGGTACTTTTTTATTCGAGGTACCAGAAGGGGAATTGCCAGACCTACTAGTTTTTGTCCGAAACTTTTTCCAGCCACAGCTTTACTAAATACAGAATTTGGGCAAGATCACGTTTGTCATATTGATAATATTACACGGTTTATAATAGGCTGGATGGTACATTCGAAAGGGAGGTACCAGAAGGGGAGTTGCCAGACCTCCAAGTTTTTGTCCGGAAATTTTTCCAGCCACAGCTTTACTAAATACAGAATTTGGGCAAGATCACGTTTGTCATATTGATAATATTACACGGTTTATAAGGGAGGTAGGTACCAGAAGGGGAGTTGTCCGAAACTTTTTGCAAACACAGATTTACTAAATACAGGCTTTACTACATACAGAATTTGGTCAAGATTGCGTTTGTCATATTGATAATTTTTATATATAAGGGGGGATGGTATATTTGTATGGGAGGTACCAGAAGGGGAGTTGCAAGACCACCAAGTTTGTGTCCGAAACTTTTTCCAGCCACAGCTTTACTAAATACAGAATTTGGGCAAGATCGCGGTTGTCATATTGATAATATTACACAGTTCGCGTTTGTCATATTGACAATATTACACGGTTTATGAGGGGGGATGGTACATTTGTATGGGAGGTACCCGAAAGGGGAGTCGCCAGACCTCCAAGTTTTTGTCTGAAGCTTTTTCCAGCCACATCTTTACTAAATACAGAATATGGGCAAGATCGCGTTTGTCATATTGATAATATTATACGGTTTATAAGGGGTTGATGGTATATTTGTATAGGAGGTACCCGAAGGGGAGTTGCCAGACCTCCTAGTTTTTGTCTGAAGCTTTTTCGAGGCACAGCTTTACTAAATACAGAATTTGGGCAAGATCGTGTTTGTCGTATTGACAATATTACACGGTTTATAAGGGGGTTGGTACATTTGTATGGGAGGTACCACAAGGGGAGTTGCCAGACCTCCAAGTTTTTGCCCGAAACTTTTTCCAGCCACAGCTTTACTAAATACAGGCTTTACTACATACAGAATTTGGGCAAGATTGCGTTTGTCATATTGATAATTTTTATATATAAGGGGGGATGGTATATTTGTATGGGAGGTACCAGAAGGGGAGTTGCAAGACCACCAAGTTTGCGTCCGAAACTTTTTCCAGCCACAGCTTTACTAAATACAGAATTTGGGCAAGATCGCGGTTGTCATATTGATAATATTACACGGTTTATAATAGGCTGGATGGTACATTTGTATGGGAGGTACCAGAAGCGGAGTTGCCAGACCTCCAAGTTTTTGTACGAAACTATTTCAGCCACAGCTTTGATAAATACAGACTTTGGGCAAGATCTCGTTGAGCATATTGATATTATTACACGTTTATATGGGGTCGGGATGGTACATTTGTATGGGAGGTACCAGAAGCGGAGTTGCCAGACCTCCAAGTTTTTGTACGAAACTATTTCAGCCACAGCTTTGATAAATACAGACTTTGGGCAAGATCTCGTTGAGCATATTGATATTATTACACGTTTATATGGGGTCGGGATGGTACATTTGTATGGGAGGTACCAGAAGGGGAGTTGCCAGACCTCCAAGTTTTTGTCCGAAACTTGTCATTTTGATAATATTACGGGGGGATGGTACATTCGAAAGGGAGGTACCAGAAGCGGAGTTGACAGACCTCCAAGTTTTTGTACGAAACTATTTCAGCCACAGCTTTGATAAATACAGACTTTGGGCAAGATCTCGTTGAGCATATTGATATTATTACACGTTTATATGGGGTCGGGATGGTACATTTGTATGGGAGGTACCAGAAGGGGAGTTGCCAGATCTCCAAGTTTTTGTCCGAAACTATTTACAACCACAGCTTTACTTAATACAGAATTTGGGCAAGATGGGTACGGCCATATTGATATTATTACAAGTTTCTACGGTGGCGGGATGGTACATTTGTATGGGAGGTATCAGAAGGGGAGTTGCCAGACTTCACATTTTTGTCCAAAACTTTTTCAGCCACAGCTTTACTAAATATATAATTTGGTCAAAATCGCGTTTGTCATATTGATACTATTATACGGTTTATGGTACATTTGTATGGGAGTATCAGAAGGGGAGTTGCCAGACCTCCAAGTTTTTGTCCGAAACTTGTCATTTTGATAATATTACGGGGGGATGGTACATTCGAAAGGGAGGTACCAGAAGGGGAGTTGCCAGACCTCCAAGTTTTTGTCCGAAACTTTTCCCAGCCACAGCTTTACTAAATACACGGTTTATAAGAGGCGGGTTGGTACTTTTTTATTCGAGGTACCAGAAGGGGAATTGCCAGACCTACTAGTTTTTGTCCGAAACTTTTTCCAGCCACAGCTTTACTAAATACAGAATTTGGGCAAGATCACGTTTGTCATATTGATAATATTACACGGTTTATAATAGGCTGGATGGTACATTCGAAAGGGAGGTACCAGAAGGGGAGTTGCCAGACCTCCAAGTTTTTGTCCGAAACTTTTTCCAGCCACAGCTTTACTAAATACAGAATTTGGGCAAGATCACGTTTGTCATATTGATAATATTACACGGTTTATAAGGGAGGTAGGTACCAGAAGGGGAGTTGTCCGAAACTTTGTGCAAACACAGATTTACTAAATACAGGCTTTACTACATACAGAATTTGGGCAAGATTGCGTTTGTCATATTGATAATTTTTATATATAAGGGGGGATGGTATATTTGTATGGGAGGTACCAGAAGGGGAGTTGCAAGACCACCAAGTTTGTGTCCGAAACTTTTTCCAGCCACAGCTTTACTAAATACAGAATTTGGGCAAGATCGCGGTTGTCATATTGATAATATTACACAGTTCGCGTTTGTCATATTGATAATATTATACGGTTTATAAGGGGTTGATGGTATATTTGTATAGGAGGTACCCGAAGGGGAGTTGCCAGACCTCCTAGTTTTTGTCTGAAGCTTTTTCGAGGCACAGCTTTACTAAATACAGAATTTGGGCAAGATCGCGTTTGTCGTATTGACAATATTACACGGTTTATAAGGGGGGTTGGTACATTTGTATGGGAGGTACCAGAAGGGGAGTTGCCAGACCTCCAAGTTTTTGTCCGAAACTTGTTCCAGCCACAGCTTTACTAAATACAGAATTTGGGCAAAATCGCGTTTGTCATATTGATAATATTATACGGTTTATATGGGGGTTGTATATTTGTATAATGGGTACCAGAAGGGTATTTTTTGTCTGAAGCTTTTTCCAGCCACAGCTTTACTAAATACAGAATTTGGGCAAGATCGCGTTTGTCATATTGATAATATTACACGGTTTATAAGGGGGGATGGTATATTTGTATAGGAGGTACCAGAAGGGGAGTTGCAAGACCTCAAAGTTTTTGCCCGAAACTTTTTCCAGCCACAGCTTTACTAAATACAGGCTTTACTACATACAGAATTTGGGCAAGATTGCGTTTGTCATATTGATAATTTTTATATATAAGGGGGGATGGTATATTTGTATGGGAGGTACCAGAAGGGGAGTTGCAAGACCACCAAGTTTGCGTCCGAAACTTTTTCCAGCCACAGCTTTACTAAATACAGAATTTGGGCAAGATCGCGGTTGTCATATTGATAATATTACACGGTTTATAATAGGCTGGATGGTACATTTGTATGGGAGGTACCAGAAGCGGAGTTGCCAGACCTCCAAGTTTTTGTACGAAACTATTTCAGCCACAGCTTTGATAAATACAGACTTTGGGCAAGATCTCGTTGAGCATATTGATATTATTACACGTTTATATGGGGTCGGGATGGTACATTTGTATGGGAGGTAGCAGAAGGGGAGTTGCCAGATCTCCAAGTTTTTGTCCGAAACTTTTTACAACCACAGCTTTACTTAATACAGAATTTGGGCAAGATGGGTATGGCCATATTGATATTATTACAAGTTTCTACGGTGGCGGGATGGTACATTTGTATGGGAGGTATCAGAAGGGGAGTTGCCAGACCTCCAAGTTTTTGTCCGAAACTTGTCATTTTGATAATATTACGGGGGGATGGTACATTCGAAAGGGAGGTACCAGAAGGGGAGTTGCCAGACCTCCAAGTTTTTGTCCGAAACTTTTTCCAGCCACAGCTTTACTAAATACAGAATTTGGGCAAGATCACGTTTGTCATATTGATAATATTACACGGTTTATAAGGGAGGTAGGTACCAGAAGGGGAGTTGTCCGAAACTTTTTGCAAACACAGATTTACTAAATACAGGCTTTACTACATACAGAATTTGGGCAAGATTGCGTTTGTCATATTGATAATTTTTATATATAAGGGGGGATGGTATATTTGTATGGGAGGTACCAGAAGTGGAGTTGCAAGACCACCAAGTTTGTGTCCGAAACTTTTTCCAGCCACAGCTTTACTAGATACAGAATGTGGGAAAGATCGCGGTTGTCATATTGATAATATTACACAGTTTATAATAGGCTGGATGGTACATTTGTATGGGAGGTACCAGAAGCGGAGTTGCCAGACCTCTAAGTTTTTGTACGAAACTATTTCAGCCACAGCTTTGCTAAATACAGACTTTGGACAAGATCTCGTTGAGCATATTGATATTATTACACGTTTATATGGGGTCGGGATGGTACATCTGTATGGGAGATACCCGAAGGGGAGTTGCCAGACCTAGTAGTTTTTGTCTGAAGCTTTTTCCAGCCACAGCTTTACTAAATACAGAATTTGGGCAAGATGGGTTGGTCATATTGACAATATAACACGGTTTATAAGGGGGGATGGTACATTTGTATGGGAGGTACCAGAAGGGGTGTTGCCAGATCGCCAAGTTTTTGTCCGAAACTTTTTGCAACCACAGCTTTACTATATACAGAATTTGGGCAAGATGGGTTGGTCATATTGATATTATTACAAGTTTCTACGGTGGCGGGATGGTACATTTGTATGGGAGGTATCAGAAGGGGAGTTGCCAGACCTCCAAGTTTTTTTTGGAATCTTCGTTCAGTTATACCTTAACTAAATACAGACATTGGGCAAGATCCCGTTTAGCATATTGATATTATTACACGTTTCTATGGGGTCGGGATGGTACAGTTGTATGGGAGGTACCGGAAGGGGATTTACCAGACCTAGTAGTTTTTGTCTGAAGCTTTTTCCAGCCACAGCTTTACTAAATACAGAATTTGGGCAAAATCGCGTTTGTCATATTGACAATATATCACGGTTTATAAGGGGGGATGGTACATTTGTATGGGAGGTACCAGAAGGGGAGTTGCCAGACCTCCAAGTTTTTGTCCGAAACTTTTTCCAGCCACAGCTTTACTAAATACAGAATTTGGGCAAAATCGCGTTTGTCATATTGATAATATTATACGGTTTATGGTACATTTGTATGGGAGGTACAAGAAGGGAGTTGCCAGACATCCAAGATTTTGTCCGAAACTTTTTGCAACCACAGCTTTACTAAATACAGAATTTGGCAAGATCGTGTTGGTCATATTGATATTATTACACGTTTCTACGTTGGCGGGATGGTACATTTGTATGGGAGGTACCAGAAGCGGAGTTGCCAGACCTCTAAGTTTTTGTACGAAACTATTTCAGCCACAGCTTTGCTAAATACAGACTTTGGACAAGATCTCGTTGAGCATATTGATATTATTACACGTTTATATGGGGTCGGGATGGTACATTTGTATGGGAGATACCCGAAGGGGAGTTGCCAGACCTAGTAGTTTTTGTCTGAAGCTTTTTCCAGCCACAGCTTTACTAAATGCAGAATTTGGGCAAGATGGGTTGGTCATATTGACAATATAACACGGTTTATAAGGGGGGATGGTACATTTGTATGGGAGGTACCAGAAGGGGTGTTGCCAGATCTCCAAGTTTTTGTCCGAAACTTTTTGCAACCACAGCTGTACTATATACAGAATTTGGGCAAGATGGGTTGGTCATATTGATATTATTACAAGTTTCTACGGTGGCGGGATGGTACATTTGTATGGGAGGTATCAGAAGGGGAGTTGCCAGACCTCCAAGTTTTTTTTGGAATCTTCGTTCAGTTATACCTTATCTAAATACAGACATTGGGCAAGATCCCGTTTAGCATATTGATATTATTACACGTTTCTATGGGGTCGGGATGGTACAGTTGTATGGGAGGTACCGGAAGGGGAGTTACCAGACCTAGTAGTTTTTGTCTGAAGCTTTTTCCAGCCACAGCTTTACTAAATACAGAATTTGGGCAAAATCGCGTTTGTCATATTGACAATATAACACGGTTTATAAGGGGGGATGGTACATTTGTATGGGAGGTACCAGAAGGGGAGTTGCCAGACCTCCAAGTTTTTGTCCGAAACTTTTTCCAGCCACAGCTTTACTAAATACAGAATTTGGGCAAAATCGCGTTTGTCATATTGATAATATTATACGGTTTATGGTACATTTGTATGGGAGGTACAAGAAGGGAGTTGCCAGACATCCAAGATTTTGTCCGAAACTTTTTGCAACCACAGCTTTACTAAATACAGAATTTGGCAAGATCGTGTTGGTCATATTGATATTATTACACGTTTCTACGTTGGCGGGATGGTACATTTGTATGGGAGATACCCGAAGGGGAGTTGCCAGACCTAGTAGTTTTTGTCTGACGCTTTTTCCAGCCACAGCTTTACTAAATACAGAATTTGGGCAAGATGGGTTGGTCATATTGACAATATAACACGGTTTATAAGGGGGGATGGTACATTTGTATGGGAGGTACCAGAAGGGGAGTTGCCAGACCTCCAAGTTTTTGTCCGAAACTTTTTCCAGCCACAGCTTTACTAAATACAGAATTTGGGCAAAATCGCGTTTGTCATATTGATAATATTATACGGTTTATGGTACATTTGTATGGGAGGTACAAGAAGGGAGTTGCCAGACATCCAAGATTTTGTCCGAAACTTTTTGCAACCACAGCTTTACTAAATGTAGAATTTGGCAAGATCGTGTTGGTCATATTGATATTATTACACGTTTCTACGTTGGCGGGATGGTACATTTGTATGGGAGGTACCAGAAGGGGAGTTGCCAGACCTCCAAGTTTTTGTCCGAAACTTTTTCCAGCCACTGCTTTAATAAATACAGAATTTGGGCACGATCGCGTTTGTCATACTGATAATATTACACGGTTTATAAGGAGGGATGGTACATTTGTATAGGAGATACCAGAAGGGGAGTTGCCAGACCTCCTAGTTTTTGTCTGAAGCTTTTTCCAGCCACAGCTTTACTAAATACAGAATTTGGGCAAAATCGCGTTTGTCATATTGATAATATTATACGGTTTATAAGGGGTTGATGGTATATTTGTATAGGAGGTACCCGAAGGGTAGTTGCCAGACCTCCTAGTTTTTGTCTGAAGCTTTTTCGAGGCACAGCTTTACTAAATACAGAGTTTGGGCAAGATCGCGTTTGTCGTATTGACAATATTACACGGTTTATAAGGGGGGATGGTACATTTGCATGGGAGGTACCAGAAGGGGAGTTGCCAGACCTCCAAGTTTTTGTCCGAAACTTGTTCCAGCCACAGCTTTACTAAATACAGAATTTGGGCAAAATCGCGTTTGTCATATTGATAATATTATACGGTTTATATGGGGGTGGTATATTTGTATAATGGGTACCAGAAGGGTATTTTTTGTCTGAAGCTTTTTCCAGCCACAGCTTTACTAAATACAGAATTTGGGCAAGATCGCGTTTGTCATATTGATAATAGTGTACGGTTTATAAGGAGCGGGATGGTACGTTTGTATGGGAGGTACCAGAAGGGGAGTTGCAAGACCACCAAATTTTTTGTCCGAAACTTTTTCCAGCCACAGCTTTACTAAATACAGAATTTGGGCAAGATCGCGTTTGTCATATTGATAATATTGCACGGTTTATAAGGGGGGGCTGGTACACTTGTATGGGAGGTACTTGAAGGGGAGTTTCCAGACCTCCTAGTTTTTGGCTGAAGCTTTTTCCAGCCGCAGCTTTACTAAATACAGAATTTGGACAAAATCGCGTTTGTCATATTGACAATATTACACGGTTTATGAGGGGGGATGGTACATTTGTATGTTAGGTACCCGAAGGGGAGTTGCCAGACCTCCAAGTTTTTGTCTGCAGCTTTTTCCAGCCACAGCTTTACTAAATACAGAATATGGGCAAGATCGCGTTTGTCATATTGATAATATTATACGGTTTATAAGGGGTTGATGGTATATTTGTATAGGAGGTACCCGAAGGGGAGTTGCCAGACCTCCTAGTTTTTGTCTGAAGCTTTTTCGAGGCACAGCTTTACTAAATACAGAATTTGGGCAAGATCGCGTTTGTCGTATTGACAATATTACACGGTTTATAAGGGGGGATGGTACATTTGTATGGGAGGTACCAGAAGGGGAGTTGCCAGACCTCCAAGTTTTTGTCCGAAACTTGTTCCAGCCACAGCTTTACTAAATACAGAATTTGGGCAAAATCGCGTTTGTCATATTGATAATATTATACGGTTTATATGGGGGTGGTATATTTGTATAATGGGTACCAGAAGGGTATTTTTTGTCTGAAGCTTTTTCCAGCCACAGCTTTACTAAATACAGAATTTGGGCAAGATCGCGTTTGTCATATTGATAATATTACACGGTTTATAAGGGGGGATGGTATATTTGTATGGGAGGTACCAGAAGGGAAGTTGCAAGACCTCAAAGTTTTTGCCCGAAACTTTTTCCAGCCACAGCTTTACTAAATACAGGCTTTACTACATACAGAATTTGGGCAAGATTGCGTTTGTCATATTGATAATTTTTATATATAAGGGGGGATGGTATATTTGTATGGGAGGTACCAGAATGGGAGTTGCAAGACCACCAAGTTTGTGTCCGAAACTTTTTCCAACCACAGCTTTACTAAATACAGAATTTGGGCAAGATCTCGTTGAGCATATTGATATTATTACACGTTTATATGGGGTCGGGATGGTACATTTGTATGGGAGGTACCAGAAGGGGAGTTGCCAGATCTCCAAGTTTTTGTCGGAAACTTTTTACAACCACAGCTTTACTTAATACAGAATTTGGGCAAGATGGGTATGGCCATATTGATATTATTACAAGTTTCTACGGTGGCGGGATGGTACATTTGTATGGGAGGTATCAGAAGGGGAGTTGCCAGACTTCACATTTTTTTTCCAAAACTTTTTCAGCCACAGCTTTACTAAATACATAATTTGGTCAAAATCGCGTTTGTCATATTGATAATATTACAAGGTTTATATGGGGTCGGGATGGTACATTCGAAAGGGAGGTACCAGAAGGGGAGTTGCCAGATCTCCAAGTTTTTGTCCGAAACTTTTCCCAGCCACAGCTTTACTAAATACACGGTTTATAAGAGGCGGGTTGGTACTTTTGTATTCGAGGTACCAGAAGGGGAATTGCCAGACCTACTAGTTTTTGTCTGAAGCTTTTTCCAGCCACAGCTTTACTAAATACAGAATTTGGGCAAGATCACGTTTGTCATATTGATAATATTACACGGTTTATAAGGGAGGTAGGTACCAGAAGGGGAGTTGTCCGAAACTTTTTGCAAACACAGATTTACTAAATACAGAATTTGGGCAAAATCGCGTTTGTCATATTGATAATATTACAAGGTTTATAAGGGGGGATGGTACATTTGTAGAGGAGGTACAAGAAGGGGAGTTGCCAGACCTCCAAGTTTTGTCCGAAACTATTTCAGCCACAGCTTTGCTAAATACAGAATTTGGGCAAAATCGCGTTTGTCATATTGATAATATTATACGGTTTATATGGGGGTGGTATATTTGTATAATGGGTACCAGAAGGGTATTTTTTGTCTGAAGCTTTTTCCAGCCACAGCTTTACTAAATACAGAATTTGGGCAAGATCGCGTTTGTCATATTGATAATAGTGTACGGTTTATAAGGAGCGGGATGGTACGTTTGTATGGGAGGTACCAGAAGGGGAGTTGCAAGACCACCAAGTTTTTGTCCGAAACTTTTTTCAGCCACAGCTTTACTAAATACAGAATTTGGGCAAGATCGCGTTTGTCATATTGATAATATTGCACGGTTTATAAGGAGCGGGATGGTACGTTTGTATGGGAGGTACCAGAAGGGGAGTTGCAAGACCACCAAGTTTTTGTCCGAAACTTTTTCCAGCCACAGCTTTACTAAATACAGAATATGGGCAAGATCGCGTTTGTCATATTGAAAATATTATACGGTTTATAAGGGGTTGATGGAATATTTGTATAGGAGGTACCCGAAGGGGAGTTGCCAGACCTCCTAGTTTTTGTCTGAAGCTTTTTCGAGGCACAGCTTTACTAAATACAGAATTTGGGCAAGATCGCGTTTGTCGTATTGACAATATTACACGGTTTATAAGGGGGGATGGTACATTTGTATGGGAGGTACCAGAAGGGGAGTTGCCAGACCTCCAAGTTTTTGTCCGAAACTTGTTCCAGCCACAGCTTTACTAAATACAGAATTTGGGCAAAATCGCGTTTGTCATATTGATAATATTATACGGTTTATATGGGGGTGGTATATTTGTATAATGGGTACCAGAAGGGTATTTTTTGTCTGAAGCTTTTTCCAGCCACAGCTTTACTAAATACAGAATTTGGGCAAGATCGCGTTCGTCATATTGATAATATTACACGGTTTATAAGGGGGGATGGTATATTTGTATGGGAGGTACCAGAAGGGAAGTTGCAAGACCTCAAAGTTTTTGCCCGAAACTTTTTCCAGCCACAGCTTTACTAAATACAGGCTTTACTACATACAGAATTTGGGCAAGATTGCGTTTGTCATATTGATAATTTTTATATATAAGGGGGGATGGTATATTTGTATGGGAGGTACCAGAATGGGAGTTGCAAGACCACCAAGTTTGTGTCCGAAACTTTTTCCAACCACAGCTTTACTAAATACAGAATTTGGGCAAGATCTCGTTGAGCATATTGATATTATTACACGTTTATATGGGGTCGGGATGGTACATTTGTATGGGAGGTACCAGAAGGGGAGTTGCCAGATCTCCAAGTTTTTGTCGGAAACTTTTTACAACCACAGCTTTACTTAATACAGAATTTGGGCAAGATGGGTATGGCCATATTGATATTATTACAAGTTTCTACGGTGGCGGGATGGTACATTTGTATGGGAGGTATCAGAAGGGGAGTTGCCAGACTTCACATTTTTTTTCCAAAACTTTTTCAGCCACAGCTTTACTAAATACATAATTTGGTCAAAATCGCGTTTGTCATATTGATAATATTACAAGGTTTATATGGGGTCGGGATGGTACATTCGAAAGGGAGGTACCAGAAGGGGAGTTGCCAGATCTCCAAGTTTTTGTCCGAAACTTTTCCCAGCCACAGCTTTACTAAATACACGGTTTATAAGAGGCGGGTTGGTACTTTTGTATTCGAGGTACCAGAAGGGGAATTGCCAGACCTACTAGTTTTTGTCTGAAGCTTTTTCCAGCCACAGCTTTACTAAATACAGAATTTGGGCAAGATCACGTTTGTCATATTGATAATATTACACGGTTTATAAGGGAGGTAGGTACCAGAAGGGGAGTTGTCCGAAACTTTTTGCAAACACAGATTTACTAAATACAGAATTTGGGCAAAATCGCGTTTGTCATATTGATAATATTACAAGGTTTATAAGGGGGGATGGTACATTTGTAGAGGAGGTACAAGAAGGGGAGTTGCCAGACCACCAAGTTTTGTCCGAAACTATTTCAGCCACAGCTTTGCTAAATACAGACTTTGGGCAAGATCTCGTTGAGCATATTGATATTATTACACATTTATATGGGGTCGGGATGGTACATTTGTATGGGAGGTTCCAGAAAGGGAGTTGCCAGACTTCCAATTTTTTGTCCAAAACTTTTTCATCCACAGCTTTACTAAATACCAGGGTTCAGAAAACACACTCACAACACACACAATGTATTCTGGAAAATCAACACACACAAAGTTTTCTTATCAGTGTTCAGTAATAAAGCAACACACACAAAGTGCGAGTGTGCAGTCGTGTTGGTGATTTGTTTTTATTTTTTCTTGCGTGAACACACATGTGCAGTTTGTGTTTTTATTTGATCCGAACATACGCGTACAATACACAGCCTGGTGTGCGCAAAAAAAAAACACTCGTGATCGTTTTAACAAATCCAACGTGTTGTGTTTTGTTTTCATTTTTGCTTGTGTTCGCACACATTCGCAGTTCGCGTATTTATTTGGTTGGTGTTTAGAAAAAACAAATAAAAACGAGTACAGTTAATTTAAAGACATTTTTCGTAGCATTCCTTTGTTGCTAAACAAGGAGGAGCATTGGGACCGATTAGAAAATATTGAATGTTTACCCCTAAAATGTGTTTGTCTTGCCGACTGGCCACGTCAATTTTTAAGGAAATCATTTTGTTTTTTATTATTTGCGCTATGGCTTTTTTATTTGTTGACTGGAGGCATCAACAATATTAGAAATAGTTTTGGAATTCAATGTGGTTCCAAATTTATCTTCGTATGGCTTAATAATTTTTTTAAAAAATACGTTGTCATCAAAAAAACGAAACGCTAAATTTTTTTTTGTCACCAGTCCAAAACAAATACAAGCAAAAATGAAAACAAAACACAACACGTTGGCTTTGTTACATCGAACACGAGTGTTTATTTTTTGTACACACCAGGCTGTGTACGCGTATGTTCGGATCAAATAAAAACACAAACTGCCGATGTGTGTTCACGAAAGAAAAAATGGAAACACAACACGTTGGATTTGTTACATCGAACACGAGTGTTGATTTTTTTGCGCACACCAGGCTGTGTATTGTACGCGTATGTTCGGATCAAATAAAAACACAAACTGCACATGTGTGTTCACGCAAGAACAAATAAAAACAAATCACCAACACGACTGCACACTCGCACTTTGTGTGTGTTGCTTTATTACTGAACACTGATAAGAAAACTTTGTCTGGTGTGCGCAAAAAAAAAAACACTCGTGATCGTTTTAACAAATCCAACGTGTTGTGTTTTGTTTTCATTTTTGCTTGTGTTCGCACACATTCGCAGTTCGCGTATTTATTTGGTTGGTGTTTAGAAAAAACAAATAAAAACGAGTACAGTTAATTTAAAGACATTTTTCGTAGCATTCCTTTGTTGCTAAACAAGGAGGAGCATTGGGACCGATTAGAAAATATTGAATGTTTACCCCTAAAATGTGTTTGTCTTGCCGACTGGCCACGTCAATTTTTAAGGAAATCATTTTGTTTTTTATTATTTGCGCTATGGCTTTTTTATTTGTTGACTGGAGGCATCAACAATATTAGAAATAGTTTTGGAATTCAATGTGGTTCCAAATTTATCTTCGTATGGCTTAATAATTTTTTTAAAAAATACGTTGTCATCAAAAAAACGAAACGCTAAATTTTTTTTTGTCACCAGTCCAAAACAAATACAAGCAAAAATGAAAACAAAACACAACACGTTGGCTTTGTTACATCGAACACGAGTGTTTATTTTTTGTACACACCAGGCTGTGTACGCGTATGTTCGGATCAAATAAAAACACAAACTGCCGATGTGTGTTCACGAAAGAAAAAATGGAAACACAACACGTTGGATTTGTTACATCGAACACGAGTGTTGATTTTTTTGCGCACACCAGGCTGTGTATTGTACGCGTATGTTCGGATCAAATAAAAACACAAACTGTTGGATTTGTTACATCGAACACGAGTGTTGATTTTTTTGCGCACACCAGGCTGTGTATTGTACGCGTATGTTCGGATCAAATAAAAACACAAACTGCACATGTGTGTTCACGCAAGAACAAATAAAAACAAATCACCAACACGACTGCACACTCGCACTTTGTGTGTGTTGCTTTAAGCTGTGTTGTTTAACATTTATATATGGGAATTTTATACAGTGTGTGTTTTTTCTGAACCCTGCTAAATACAGAATTTGGGAAGATCGCGCTGGTCATATTGATATTATTACACTTTTCTACGGTGGCGGGATGGTACATTTGTATGGGAGGTTCCAGAAAGGGAGTTGCCAGACTTCCAATTTTTTGTCCAAAACTTTTTCATCCACAGCTTTACTAAATACCAGGGTTCAGAAAACACACTCACAACACACACAATGTATTCTGGAAAATCAACACACACAAAGTTTTCTTATCAGTGTTCAGTAATAAAGCAACACACACAAAGTGCGAGTGTGCAGTCGTGTTGGTGATTTGTTTTTATTTTTTCTTGCGTGAACACACATGTGCAGTTTGTGTTTTTATTTGATCCGAACATACGCGTACAATACACAGCCTGGTGTGCGCAAAAAAAAAACACTCGTGATCGTTTTAACAAATCCAACGTGTTGTGTTTTGTTTTCATTTTTGCTTGTGTTCGCACACATTCGCAGTTCGCGTATTTATTTGGTTGGTGTTTAGAAAAAACAAATAAAAACGAGTACAGTTAATTTAATGACATTTTTCGTAGCATTCCTTTGTTGCTAAACAAGGAGGAGCATTGGGACCGATTAGAAAATATTGAATGTTTACCCCTAAAATGTGTTTGTCTTGCCGACTGGCAACGTCAATTTTTAAGGAAATCATTTTGTTTTTTATTATTTGCGCTATGGCTTTTTTATTTGTTGACTGGAGGCACCAACAATATTAGAAATAGTTTTGGAATTCAATGTGGTTCCAAATTTATCTTCGTATGGCTTAATAATTTTTTTAAAAAATACGTTGTCATCAAAAAAACGAAACGCTAAATTTTTTTTTGTCACCAGTCCAAAACAAATACAAGCAAAAATGAAAACAAAACACAACACGTTGGCTTTGTTACATCGAACACGAGTGTTTATTTTTTGTACACACCAGGCTGTGTACGCGTATGTTCGGATCAAATAAAAACACAAACTGCCGATGTGTGTTCACGAAAGAAAAAATGGAAACACAACACGTTGGATTTGTTACATCGAACACGAGTGTTGATTTTTTTGCGCACACCAGGCTGTGTATTGTACGCGTATGTTCGGATCAAATAAAAACACAAACTGCACATGTGTGTTCACGCAAGAACAAATAAAAACAAATCACCAACACGACTGCACACTCGCACTTTGTGTGTGTTGCTTTAAGCTGTGTTGTTTAACATTTATATATGGGAATTTTATACAGTGTGTGTTTTTTTCTGAACCCTGCTAAATACAGAATTTGGGAAGATCGCGCTGGTCATATTGATATTATTACACGTTTCTACGGTGGCGGGATGGTACATTTGTATGGGAGGTATCAGAAGGGGAGTTGCCAGACTTCACATTTTTTGTCCAAAACTTTTTCAGCCACAGTGTGTGTTTTTTTCTGAACCCTGCTAAATACAGAATTTGGGCAAGATCGCGCTGGTCATATTGATATTATTACACGTTTCTACGGTGGCGGGATGGTACATTTGTATGGGAGGTTCCAGAAAGGGAGTTGCCAGACTTCCAATTTTTTGTCCAAAACTTTTTCATCCACAGCTTTACTAAATACAGAATTTGGGCAAGATCGCGTTTGTCATATTGATAATATTATACTGTTTATGGTACATTTATATGAGAGTATCAGAAGGGGAGTTGCCAGACCTCAAAGTTTTTGTCCGAAACTTGTCATTTTGATAATATTACGGGGGGATGGTACATTCGAAAGGGAGGTACCAGAATGGGAGTTGCCAGACCTCCAAGTTTTTGTCCGAAACTTTTCCCAGCCACAGCTTTACTAAATACACGGTTTATAAGAGGCGGGTTGGTACTTTTGTATTCTAGGTACCAGAAGGGGAGTTGCCAGACCACCAAGTTTTTGTCCGAAACTTTTACCAGCCACAGCTTTACTAAATTCACGGTTTATAAGGGGCGGTTTGGTACTTTTGTATGGGAGGTACCAGAAGGGAAATTGCCAGACCTCCAAGTTTTTGTCCGAAACTTTTTCAGCCACAGCTTTACCAAATACAGAATTTGGGCAAGATCGCGCTGGTCATATTGATATTATTACACGTTTCTACGGTGGCGGGATGGTACATTTGTATGGGAGGTTCCAGAAAGGGAGTTGCCAGACTTCCAATTTTTTGTCCAAAACTTTTTCATCCACAGCTTTACTAAATACAGAATTTGGGCAAGATCGCGTTTGTCATATTGATAATATTACACGGTTTATAATAGGATGGATGGTACATTTGTATGGGAGGTACCAGAAGGGGAGTTGTCAGACCTCCAAGTTTTTGTCCGAAACTATTTCAGCCACAGCTTTGCTAAATACAGACTTTGGGCAAGATCTCGTTGAGCATATTGATATTATTACACGTTTATATGGGGTCGGGATGGTACATTTGTATGGGAGATACCCGAAGGGGAGTTGCCAGACCTAGTAGTTTTTGTCTGAAGCTTTTTCCAGCCACAGCTTTACTAAATACAGAATTTGGGCAAAATCGCGTTTGTCATATTGACAATATAACACGGTTTATAAGGGGGGATGGTACATTTGTATGGGAGGTACCAGAAGGGGAGTTGCCAGACTTCCAAGTTTTTTTTGGAATCTTCGTATATTTGTATAATGGGTACCAGAAGG
The DNA here is from genome assembly GCA_958296145.1 of Hydrotaea cyrtoneurina. Lineage (NCBI taxonomy): Eukaryota > Metazoa > Arthropoda > Insecta > Diptera > Muscidae > Hydrotaea > Hydrotaea cyrtoneurina. Next base: position 49,927,398 of record OY282517.1, read on the forward strand.
GGAATTGCCAGACCTCGTATTTTTTTGTCTGAAGCTTTTTCCAGCCACAGCTTTACTAAATACAGAATTTGGGCAAGATCGCGTTTGTCATATTGATAATATTAAACGGTTTATAAGGAGCTTTTTCCAGCCACAGCTTTACTAAATAGATAATTTGGGCAAAATAGCTTTTGTCATATTGATAATATTACACGATTTGTCAGGGGGGGATGGTACATTTGTATAAGAGGTACCAGAAGGGGAATTGCCAGACCTCCTAGTTTTTGTCCGAAACGTTTTCCAGCCACAGCTTTACTAAATACAGAATTTGGGCAAAATCGCTTTTGTCATATTGATAATATTACACGATTTATCAGGGGGGGGATGGTACATTTGTATAAGAGGTACCAGAAGGGGAATTGCCAGACCTCCTAGTTTTTGTCTGAAGCTTTTTCCAGCCACAGCTTTACTAAATACAGAATTTGGGCAAAATCGCTTTTGTCATATTGATAATATTACACGATTTATTAGGGGGGGGTGGTACATTTGTATTCGAGGTACCAGAAAGGGAGTTGCCAGACCTCCAAGTTTTTGTCCGAAGCTTTTTCCAGCCACAGCTTTACTAAATAGATAATTTGGGCAAAATCGCTTTTGTCATATTGATAATATTACACGATTTATCAGGGGGGGATGGTACATTTGTATAAGAGGTACCAGAAGGGGAATTGCCAGACCTCCTAGTTTTTGCCCGAAACTTTTTGCAAACACAGATTTACTAAATACAGAATTTGGGCAAAATCGCGTTTGTCGTATTGATAATATTATACGGTTTATAAGGGGGGGATGGTACATTTGTATAGGAGGTACCAGAAGGGGAGTTGCCGGACCTCCTAGTTTTTGTCTGAAGCTTTTTCCAGCAACGGCTTTACTAAATACAGAATTTGGGCAAGATCGCATGGGTCATATTGATAATATTATACGGTTTATAAGGAGCGGGATGGTACATTTGTATGGGAGGTACCTGAAGGGGAGTTGCAAGACCACCAAGTTTTTGTCCGAAACTTTTTCCAGCCACAGCTGTACTAAATACAGAATTTGGGCAAGATCGCGTTTGTCATATTTATAATATTACACGGTTTATAATAGGCGGGATGGTACATTTGTATGGGAGGTACCAGAAGGGGATTTGCAAGTCCACCAAGTTTCTGTCCGAAAATTTTTCCAGCCACAGCTTTACTCAATACAGAATTTGGGCAAGATCGCGATTGTCATATTGATAATATTACACGGTTTATAAGGGTTGGATGGTACATTTGTATGGGAGGTACCAGAAGGGGAGTTGCCAGACTTCCAACTTTTTCTTGAAATCTTCGTCCAGTTATACCTTAACTAAATACAGACTTTGGGCAAGATCGCGTTTGTCATATTGATAATATTACACGTTCCTATGGGGTTGGGATGCTACATTTGTATGGGAGGTACCAGTAGGGGAGTTGCCAGACTTAAAATTTTTTGTCCAAAACTTTTTCTGCCACAGCTTTACCAAATACAGAATTTGGGCAAGATCGCGTTGGTCATATTGATATTTATTTATTTTTATTTATTTATTAAATTTATTTATTATTAATTACAATACAAAGTAAATTTATATTCTAATTTTTGGGTCCAAGGGTAAACCGGGTGACACAGACCATATGTTTAAATTTTTTTGCAGCGACAGACCAAAGCCTCTGGTGGGAATCGAACCCACAACCCCCACGCTGATAGGCAAGCACGCTACCAACTCGCCTACCGGGGCGCTTTCATATTGATAATATTACACTGTTTATAATGGAGGGAGGTATGGGAGGTACCAGAAGGGGAGTTGCCAGACCTCCAAGTTTTTGTCCGAAATTTTTGCAAACACAGATTTACAAAATACAGGATTTGGGCAAAATCGCGATTTTGTCTGAAGCTTTTTCCAGCCACGGCTTTTCTAAATACAGAATTTGGGCAAGATCGCGTTGATCATATTGATAATATTACACGATTTGTCAGGGGGGATGGTACATTTGTATTCGAGGTACCAGAAAGGGAGTTGCCAGACCTCCAAGTTTTTGTCCGAAGCTTTTTCCAGCCACAGCTTTACTAAATAGATAATTTGGGCAAAATCGCTTTTGTCATATTGATAATATTACACGATTTATCAGGGGGGGATGGTACATTTGTATAAGAGGTACCAGAAGGGGAATTGCCAGACCTCCTAGTTTTTGCCCGAAACTTTTTCCAGCCACAGCTTTACTAAATACAGAATTTGGGCAAGATCGCGTTTGTCATATTGATAATATTACACGATTTATCAGGGGGGATGGTACATTTGTATAAGAGGTACCAGAAGGGGAATTGCCAGACCTCCTAGTTTTTGCCCGAAACTTTTTGCAAACACAGATTTACTAAATACAGAATTTGGGCAAAATCGCGTTTGTCGTATTGATAATATTCTACGGTTTATAAGGGGGGATGGTACATTTGTATAGGAGGTACCAGAAGGGGAGTTGCCAGACCTCCTAGTTTTTGTCTGAAGCTTTTTCCAGCAACGGCTTTACTAAATACAGAATTTGGGCAAGATCGCATTTGTCATATTGATAATATTATACGGTTTATAAGGAGCGGGATGGTACATTTGTATGGGAGGTACCTGAAGGGGAGTTGCAAGACCACCAAGTTTTTGTCCGAAACTTTTTCCAGCCACAGCTGTACTAAATACAGAATTTGGGCAAGATCGCGTTTGTCATATTTATAATATTACACGGTTTATAATAGGCGGGATGGTACATTTGTATGGGAGGTACCAGAAGGGGATTTGCAAGACCACCAAGTTTGTGTCCGAAAATTTTTCCAGCCACAGCTTTACTAAATACAGAATTTGGGCAAGATCGCGTTTGTCATATTGATAATATTACACGGTTTATAAGGGTTGGATGGTACATTTGTATGGGAGGTACCAGAAGGGGAGTTGCCAGACTTCCAACTTTTTCTTGAAATCTTCGTCCAGTTATACCTTAACTAAATACAGACTTTGGGCAAGATCGCGTTTGTCATATTGATACTATTATACGGTTTATGGTACATTTGTATGGGAGTATCAGAAGGGGAGTTGCCAGAAATCCAAGCTTTTGTCCGAAACTTTTCCCAGCCACTGCTTTACTAAATACATGGTTTATAAGGGTACTTTTGTATGTGTGGTACCAGAAGGGGAGTTGCCAGACCTCCACGTTTTTATACGAAACTTTTTCCAGCCACAGCTTTACTAAATACAGAATTTGGGCAAGATTGCGTTTGTCATATTGATAATATTACACGGTTTATAAGGGGGGATGGTACATTTGTAAGGGAGGTACCAGAAGGGGAGTTGCCAGACCTCCAAGTTTTTGTCCGAAGCTTGTCCCAGCCACAGCTTTACTAAATACACGGTTTATAAGACGCGGGTTGGTACTTTTGTATTCGAGGTACCAGAAGGGGAGTTGCCAGACCTCCAAGTTTTTGTCCGAAACTTTTTGCAACCACAGCTTTACTAAATACATAATTTGGGCAAAATCGCGTTTGTCATATTGATACTATTATACGGTTTATGGTACATTTGTATGGGAGTATCAGAAGGGGAGTTGCCAGAAATCCAAGCTTTTGTCCGAAACTTTTCCCAGCCACAGCTTTACTAAATACATGGTTTATAATGGGCGGGTTGGTACTTTTGTATGTGTGGTGCCAGAAGGGGAGTAGCCAGACCTCCACGTTTTTATACGAAACTTTTTCCAGCCACAGCTTTACTAAATACAGAATTTGGGTAAGATCACGTTTGTCATATTGATAATTTTACAAGGTTTATAAGGGGGGATGGTACATTTGTAGAGGAGGTACAAGAAGGGGAGTTGCCAGACCTCCTAGTTTTTGTCTGAAGCTTTTTCCAGCCACAGCTTTACTAAATACAGAATTTGGGCAAGATCGCGTTTGTCATATTGATAATATTACAAGGTTTATAAGGGGGGATGGTACATTTGTAGAGGAGGTACCAGAAGGGGAGTTGCCAGACCTCTAAGTTTTTGTCCGAAACTTTTTGCAACCACAGCTTTACTAAATACAGAATTTGGCAAGATCGCGTTGGTCATATTGATATTATTACACGTTTATATGGGGTCGGGATGGTACATTTGTATGGGAGGTACCAGAAGGGGAGTTGCCAGACCTCTAAGTTTTTGTCCGAAGTTTTTCCAGCCACAGCTTTCCTAAATACAGAATTTGGGCAAGATCGCGTTTGTCATATTGATAATATTACACGGTTTATAAGGGGTTATGGCACATTTGTATGGGATGTACCAGAAGGGGAGTTGCCAGACTTCCAAGTTTTTGTCCGAAACTTTTCCCAGCCACAGCTTTACTAGATACGGAATTTGGGCAAGATCGCGTTTGTCATATTGATAATATTACACGGTTTATAAGGGGGTATGGCACATTTGTATGGGAGGTACCAGAAGGGGGTTGCCAGATCTCCTAGTTTTTGTCTGAAGCTTTTTCCAGCCACAGCTTTACTAAATACAGAATTTGGGTAAGATCACGTTTGTCATATTGATAATATTACAAGGTTTATAAGGGGGGATGGTACATTTGTAGAGGAGGTACAAGAAGGGGAGTTGCCAGACCTCTAAGTTTTTGTCCGAAGTTTTTCCAGCCACAGCTTTCCTAAATACAGAATTTGGGCAAGATCGCGTTTGTCATATTGATAATATTACACGGTTTATAAGGGGGTATGGCACATTTGTATGGGATGTACCAGAAGGGGAGTTGCCAGACTTCCAAGTTTTTGTCCGAAACTTTTCCCAGCCACAGCTTTACTAGATACAGAATTTGGGCAAGATCGCATTTGTCATATTGATAATATTACACGGTTTATAAGGGGGTATGGCACATTTGTATGGGAGGTACCAGAAGGGGAGTTGCCAGACCACCAAGTTTTTGTCCGAAACTTTTTGCAACCACAGCTTTACTAAATACATAATTTGGGCAAAATCGCGTTTGTCATATTGATACTATTATACGGTTTATGGTACATTTGTATGGGAGTATCAGAAGGGGAGTTGAAAGAAATCTAAGTTTTTGTCCGAAACTTTTCCCAGCCACAGCTTTACTAAATACATGGTTTATAAGGGGCTGGTTGGTACTTTTGTATGTGTGGTACCAGAAGGGGAGTTGCCAGACCTCCACGTTTTTATCCGAAACTTTTTCCAGCCACAGCTTTACTAAATACAGAATTTGGGCAACATCGCGTTTGTCATATTGATAATATTACACGGTTTATAAGGGGGGATGGTACATTTGTAAGGGTGGTACCAGAAGGGGAGTTGCCAGACCTCCAAATTTTGTCCGAAGCTTTTTCCTGCCACAGCTTTACTAATACAGAATTTGGGTAAGATCACGTTTGTCATATTGATAATATTACACGGTTTGTAAGGGGGGATGGTACATTTGTATAGGTGGTACCAGAAGGGGAGTTGCAAGACCACCAAGTTTTTGTTCGAAACTTTTTCCAGCCACAGCTGTACTAAATACAGAATTTCGGCAAGATCGCGTTTGTCATATTGATATTATTACAAGGTTTATAAGGGGGGATGGTACATTTGTTGAGGAGGTACAAGAAGGGGAGTAGCAAGACAACCAAGTTTTTGTCCGAAACTTTTACCATCCACAGCTTTACTAAATACAGAATTTGGGCAAGATCGCGTTTGTCATATTGATAATATTATACGGTTTATAAGGGGGGGGGGTGGTACATTTGTTGAGGAGGTACAAGAAGGGGAGTAGCAAGACAACCAAGTTTTTGTCCGAAACTTTTACCATCCACAGATTTACTAAATACAGAATTTGCGCAAAATCGCGTTTGTCATATTGATAATATTATACGGTTTATAAGGGGGGGTGGTACATTTGTATAGGAGGTACCAGAAGGGGAGTTGCCAGACCTCCTAGTTTTTGTCTGAAGCTTTTTCCAGCAACGGCTTTACTAAATACAGAATTTGGGCAAGATCGCATTGGTCATATTGATAATATTATACGGTTTATAAGGAGCGGGATGGTACATTTGTATGGGAGGTACCTGAAGGGGAGTTGCAAGACCACCAAGTTTTTGTCCGAAACTTTTTCCAGCCACAGCTGTACTAAATACAGAATTTGGGCAAGATCGCGTTTGTCATATTTATAATATTACACGGTTTATAATAGGCGGGATGGTACATTTGTATGGGAGGTACCAGAAGGGGATTTGCAAGACCACCAAGTTTGTGTCCGAAAATTTTTCCAGCCACAGCTTTACTAAATACAGAATTTGGGCAAGATCGCGTTTGTCATATTGATAATATTACACGGTTTATAAGGGTTGGATGGTACATTTGTATGGGAGGTACCAGAAGGGGAGTTGCCAGACTTCCAACTTTTTCTTGAAATCTTCGTCCAGTTATACCTTAACTAAATACAGACTTTGGGCAAGATCGCGTTTGTCATATTGATACTATTATACGGTTTATGGTACATTTGTATGGGAGTATCAGAAGGGGAGTTGCCAGAAATCCAAGCTTTTGTCCGAAACTTTTCCCAGCCACTGCTTTACTAAATACATGGTTTATAAGGGGCGGGTTGGTACTTTTGTATGTGTGGTACCAGAAGGGGAGTTGCCAGACCTCCACGTTTTTATACGAAACTTTTTCCAGCCACAGCTTTACTAAATACAGAATTTGGGCAAGATTGCGTTTGTCATATTGATAATATTACACGGTTTATAAGGGGGGATGGTACATTTGTAAGGGAGGTACCAGAAGGGGAGTTGCCAGACCTCCAAGTTTTTGTCCGAAGCTTGTCCCAGCCACAGCTTTACTAAATACACGGTTTATAAGACGCGGGTTGGTACTTTTGTATTCGAGGTACCAGAAGGGGAGTTGCCAGACCTCCAAGTTTTTGTCCGAAACTTTTTCCAGCCACAGCTTTACTAAATACAGAATTTTGGTAAGATCACGTTTGTCATATTGATAATTTTACAAGGTTTATAAGGGGGGATGGTACATTTGTAGAGGAGGTACAAGAAGGGGAGTTGCCAGACCTCCTAGTTTTTGTCTGAAGCTTTTTCTAGCCACAGCTTTACTAAATACAGAATTTGGGTAAGATCACGTTGTCATATTGATAATATTACAAGGTTTATAAGGGGGGATGGTACATTTGTAGAGGAGGTACCAGAAGGGGAGTTGCCAGACCTCTAAGTTTTTGTCCGAAACTTTTTGCAACCACAGCTTTACTAAATACAGAATTTGGCAAGATCGCGTTGGTCATATTGATATTATTACACGTTTATATGGGGTCGGGATGGTACATTTGTATGGGAGGTACCAGAAGGGGAGTTGCCAGACCTCTAAGTTTTTGTCCGAAGTTTTTCCAGCCACAGCTTTCCTAAATACAGAATTTGGGCAAGATCGCGTTTGTCATATTGATAATATTACACGGTTTATAAGGGGGTATGGCACATTTGTATGGGATGTACCAGAAGGGGAGTTGCCAGACTTCCAAGTTTTTGTCCGAAACTTTTCCCAGCCACAGCTTTACTAGATACGGAATTTGGGCAAGATCGCGTTTGTCATATTGATAATATTACACGGTTTATAAGGGGGTATGGCACATTTGTATGGGATGTACCAGAAGGGGAGTTGCCAGACTTCCAAGTTTTTGTCCGAAACTTTTCCCAGCCACAGCTTTACTAGATACGGAATTTGGGCAAGATCGCGTTTGTCATATTGATAATATTACCAGAAGGGGAGTTGCCAGACCTCTAAGTTTTTGTCCGAAGTTTTTCCAGCCACAGCTTTCCTAAATACAGAATTTGGGCAAGATCGCGTTTGTCATATTGATAATATTACACGGTTTATAAGGGGGTATGGCACATTTGTATGGGATGTACCAGAAGGGGAGTTGCCAGACTTCCAAGTTTTTGTCCGAAACTTTTCCCAGCCACAGCTTTACTAGATACGGAATTTGGGCAAGATCGCGTTTGTCATATTGATAATATTACACGGTTTATAAGGGGGTATGGCACATTTGTATGGGATGTACCAGAAGGGGAGTTGCCAGACTTCCAAGTTTTTGTCCGAAACTTTTCCCAGCCACAGCTTTACTAGATACGGAATTTGGGCAAGATCGCGTTTGTCATATTGATAATATTACACGGTTTATAAGGGGGTATGGCACATTTGTATGGGAGGTACCAGAAGGGGGTTGCCAGATCTCCTAGTTTTTGTCTGAAGCTTTTTCCAGCCTCAGCTTTACTAAATACAGAATTTGGGTAAGATCACGTTTGTCATATTGATAATATTACAAGGTTTATAAAGGGGGATGGTACATTTGTAGAGGAGGTACAAGAAGGGGAGTTGCCAGACCTCTAAGTTTTTGTCCGAAGTTTTTCCAGCCACAGCTTTCCTAAATACAGAATTTGGGCAAGATCGCGTTTGTCATATTGATAATATTACACGGTTTATAAGGGGGTATGGCACATTTGTATGGGATGTACCAGAAGGGGAGTTGCCAGACTTCCAAGTTTTTGTCCGAAACTTTTCCCAGCCACAGCTTTACTAGATACAGAATTTGGGCAAGATCGCATTTGTCATATTGATAATATTACACGGTTTATAAGGGGGTATGGCACATTTGTATGGGAGGTACCAGAAGGGGAGTTGCCAGACCTCCAAGTTTTTGTCCGAAACTTTTTGCAACCACAGCTTTACTAAATACATAATTTGGGCAAAATCGCGTTTGTCATATTGATACTATTATACGGTTTATGGTACATTTGTATGGGAGTATCAGAAGGGGAGTTGAAAGAAATCTAAGTTTTTGTCCGAAACTTTTCCCAGCCACAGCTTTACTAAATACATGGTTTATAAGGGGCTGGTTGGTACTTTTGTATGTGTGGTACCAGAAGGGGAGTTGCCAGACCTCCACGTTTTTATCCGAAACTTTTCCAGCCACAGCTTTACTAAATACAGAATTTGGGCAACATCGCGTTTGTCATATTGATAATATTACACGGTTTATAAGGGGGGATGGTACATTTGTAAGGGTGGTACCAGAAGGGGAGTTGCCAGACCTCCAAATTTTGTCCGAAGCTTTTTCCTGCCACAGCTTTACTAATACAGAATTTGGGTAAGATCACGTTTGTCATATTGATAATATTACACGGTTTGTAAGGGGGGATGGTACATTTGTATAGGTGGTACCAGAAGGGGAGTTGCAAGACCACCAAGTTTTTGTTCGAAACTTTTTCCAGCCACAGCTGTACTAAATACAGAATTTCGGCAAGATCGCGTTTGTCATATTGATATTATTACAAGGTTTATAAGGGGGGATGGTACATTTGTTGAGGAGGTACAAGAAGGGGAGTAGCAAGACAACCAAGTTTTTGTCCGAAACTTTTACCATCCACAGCTTTACTAAATACAGAATTTGGGCAAGATCGCGTTTGTCATATTGATAATATTATACGGTTTATAAGGGGGGGGTGGTACATTTGTTGAGGAGGTACAAGAAGGGGAGTAGCAAGACAACCAAGTTTTTGTCCGAAACTTTTACCATCCACAGATTTACTAAATACAGAATTTGGGCAAAATCGCGTTTGTCATATTGATAATATTATACGGTTTATAAGGGGGGGTGGTACATTTGTATAGGAGGTACCAGAAGGGGAGTTGCCAGACCACCTAGTTTTTGTCTGAAGCTTTTTCCAGCAACGGCTTTACTAAATACAGAATTTGGGCAAGATCGCATTGGTAATATTGATAATATTATACGGTTTATAAGGGGCGGGATGGTACAAGGTTTATAAGGGGGGATGGTACATTTGTAGAGGAGGTACCAGAAGGGGAGTTGCCAGACCTCTAAGTTTTTGTCCGAAACTTTTTGCAACCACAGCTTTACTAAATACAGAATTTGGCAAGATCGCGTTGGTCATATTGATATTATTACACGTTTATATGGGGTCGGGATGGTACATTTGTATGGGAGGTACCAGAAGGGGAGTTGCCAGACCTCTAAGTTTTTGTCCGAAGTTTTTCCAGCCACAGCTTTCCTAAATACAGAATTTGGGCAAGATCGCGTTTGTCATATTGATAATATTACACGGTTTATAAGGGGGTATGGCACATTTGTATGGGATGTACCAGAAGGGGAGTTGCCAGACTTCCAAGTTTTTGTCCGAAACTTTTCCCAGCCACAGCTTTACTAGATACGGAATTTGGGCAAGATCGCGTTTGTCATATTGATAATATTACACGGTTTATAAGGGGGTATGGCACATTTGTATGGGATGTACCAGAAGGGGAGTTGCCAGACTTCCAAGTTTTTGTCCGAAACTTTTCCCAGCCACAGCTTTACTAGATACGGAATTTGGGCAAGATCGCGTTTGTCATATTGATAATATTACCAGAAGGGGAGTTGCCAGACCTCTAAGTTTTTGTCCGAAGTTTTTCCAGCCACAGCTTTCCTAAATACAGAATTTGGGCAAGATCGCGTTTGTCATATTGATAATATTACACGGTTTATAAGGGGGTATGGCACATTTGTATGGGATGTACCAGAAGGGGAGTTGCCAGACTTCCAAGTTTTTGTCCGAAACTTTTCCCAGCCACAGCTTTACTAGATACGGAATTTGGGCAAGATCGCGTTTGTCATATTGATAATATTACACGGTTTATAAGGGGGTATGGCACATTTGTATGGGATGTACCAGAAGGGGAGTTGCCAGACTTCCAAGTTTTTGTCCGAAACTTTTCCCAGCCACAGCTTTACTAGATACGGAATTTGGGCAAGATCGCGTTTGTCATATTGATAATATTACACGGTTTATAAGGGGGTATGGCACATTTGTATGGGAGGTACCAGAAGGGGGTTGCCAGATCTCCTAGTTTTTGTCTGAAGCTTTTTCCAGCCTCAGCTTTACTAAATACAGAATTTGGGTAAGATCACGTTTGTCATATTGATAATATTACAAGGTTTATAAAGGGGGATGGTACATTTGTAGAGGAGGTACAAGAAGGGGAGTTGCCAGACCTCTAAGTTTTTGTCCGAAGTTTTTCCAGCCACAGCTTTCCTAAATACAGAATTTGGGCAAGATCGCGTTTGTCATATTGATAATATTACACGGTTTATAAGGGGGTATGGCACATTTGTATGGGATGTACCAGAAGGGGAGTTGCCAGACTTCCAAGTTTTTGTCCGAAACTTTTCCCAGCCACAGCTTTACTAGATACAGAATTTGGGCAAGATCGCATTTGTCATATTGATAATATTACACGGTTTATAAGGGGGTATGGCACATTTGTATGGGAGGTACCAGAAGGGGAGTTGCCAGACCTCCAAGTTTTTGTCCGAAACTTTTTGCAACCACAGCTTTACTAAATACATAATTTGGGCAAAATCGCGTTTGTCATATTGATACTATTATACGGTTTATGGTACATTTGTATGGGAGTATCAGAAGGGGAGTTGAAAGAAATCTAAGTTTTTGTCCGAAACTTTTCCCAGCCACAGCTTTACTAAATACATGGTTTATAAGGGGCTGGTTGGTACTTTTGTATGTGTGGTACCAGAAGGGGAGTTGCCAGACCTCCACGTTTTTATCCGAAACTTTTTCCAGCCACAGCTTTACTAAATACAGAATTTGGGCAACATCGCGTTTGTCATATTGATAATATTACACGGTTTATAAGGGGGGATGGTACATTTGTAAGGGTGGTACCAGAAGGGGAGTTGCCAGACCTCCAAATTTTGTCCGAAGCTTTTTCCTGCCACAGCTTTACTAATACAGAATTTGGGTAAGATCACGTTTGTCATATTGATAATATTACACGGTTTGTAAGGGGGGATGGTACATTTGTATAGGTGGTACCAGAAGGGGAGTTGCAAGACCACCAAGTTTTTGTTCGAAACTTTTTCCAGCCACAGCTGTACTAAATACAGAATTTCGGCAAGATCGCGTTTGTCATATTGATATTATTACAAGGTTTATAAGGGGGGATGGTACATTTGTTGAGGAGGTACAAGAAGGGGAGTAGCAAGACAACCAAGTTTTTGTCCGAAACTTTTACCATCCACAGCTTTACTAAATACAGAATTTGGGCAAGATCGCGTTTGTCATATTGATAATATTATACGGTTTATAAGGGGGGGGTGGTACATTTGTTGAGGAGGTACAAGAAGGGGAGTAGCAAGACAACCAAGTTTTTGTCCGAAACTTTTACCATCCACAGATTTACTAAATACAGAATTTGGGCAAAATCGCGTTTGTCATATTGATAATATTATACGGTTTATAAGGGGGGGTGGTACATTTGTATAGGAGGTACCAGAAGGGGAGTTGCCAGACCACCTAGTTTTTGTCTGAAGCTTTTTCCAGCAACGGCTTTACTAAATACAGAATTTGGGCAAGATCGCATTGGTAATATTGATAATATTATACGGTTTATAAGGGGCGGGATGGTACATTTGTATAGGAGGTACCAGAAGGGAAGTTGCCAGACCTCCTAGTTTTTGTCTGAAGCTTTTTCCAGCAACGGCTTTACTAAATACAGAATTTGGGCAAGATCGCGTTTGTCATATTGATAATATTACACGGTTTATAAGGGTTGGATGGTACATTTGTATGGGAGGTACCAGAAGGGGAGTTGCCAGACTTCCAACTTTTTCTTGAAATCTTCGTCCAGTTATACCTTAACTAAATACAGACTTTGGGCAAAATCGCGTTTGTCATATTGATACTATTATACGGTTTATGGTACATTTGTATGGGAGTATCAGAAGGGGAGTTGCCAGACCACCTAGTTTTTGTCTGAAGCTTTTTCCAGCAACGGCTTTACTAAATACAGAATTTGGGCAAGATCGCATTGGTCATATTGATAATATTATACGGTTTATAAGGGGCGGGATGGTACATTTGTATAGGAGGTACCAGAAGGGAAGTTGCCAGACCTCCTAGTTTTTGTCTGAAGCTTTTTCCAGCAACGGCTTTACTAAATACAGAATTTGGGCAAGATCGCGTTTGTCATATTGATAATATTACACGGTTTATAAGGGTTGGATGGTACATTTGTATGGGAGGTACCAGAAGGGGAGTTGCCAGACTTCCAACTTTTTCTTGAAATCTTCGTCCAGTTATACCTTAACTAAATACAGAATTTGGGCAAGATCGCGTTTGTCATATTGATAATATTATACGGTTTATAAGGGGGGGGGTGGTACATTTGTTGAGGAGGTACAAGAAGGGGAGTAGCAAGACAACCAAGTTTTTGTCCGAAACTTTTACCATCCACAGATTTACTAAATACAGAATTTGGGCAAAATCGCGTTTGTCATATTGATAATATTATACGGTTTATAAGGGGGGGTGGTACATTTGTATAGGAGGTACCAGAAGGGGAGTTGCCAGACCACCTAGTTTTTGTCTGAAGCTTTTTCCAGCAACGGCTTTACTAAATACAGAATTTGGGCAAAATCGCGTTTGTCGTATTGATAATATTCTACGGTTTATAAGGGGGGATGGTACATTTGTATAGGAGGTACCAGAAGGGGAGTTGCCAGACCTCCTAGTTTTTGTCTGAAGCTTTTTCCAGCAACGGCTTTACTAAATACAGAATTTGGGCAAGATCGCATTGGTCATATTGATAATATTATACGGTTTATAAGGAGCGGGATGGTACATTTGTATGGGAGGTACCTGAAGGGGAGTTGCAAGACCACCAAGTTTTTGTCCGAAACTTTTTCCAGCCACAGCTGTACTAAATACAGAATTTGGGCAAGATCGCGTTTGTCATATTTATAATATTACACGGTTTATAATAGGCGGGATGGTACATTTGTATGGGAGGTACCAGAAGGGGATTTGCAAGACCACCAAGTTTGTGTCCGAAAATTTTTCCAGCCACAGCTTTACTAAATACAGAATTTGGGCAAGATCGCGTTTGTCATATTGATAATATTACACGGTTTATAAGGGTTGGATGGTACATTTGTATGGGAGGTACCAGAAGGGGAGTTGCCAGACTTCCAACTTTTTCTTGAAATCTTCGTCCAGTTATACCTTAACTAAATACAGACTTTGGGCAAGATCGCGTTTGTCATATTGATACTATTATACGGTTTATGGTACATTTGTATGGGAGTATCAGAAGGGGAGTTGCCAGAAATCCAAGCTTTTGTCCGAAACTTTTCCCAGCCACTGCTTTACTAAATACATGGTTTATAAGGGGCGGGTTGGTACTTTTGTATGTGTGGTACCAGAAGGGGAGTTGCCAGACCTCCACGTTTTTATACGAAACTTTTTCCAGCCACAGCTTTACTAAATACAGAATTTGGGCAAGATTGCGTTTGTCATATTGATAATATTACACGGTTTATAAGGGGGGATGGTACATTTGTAAGGGAGGTACCAGAAGGGGAGTTGCCAGACCTCCAAGTTTTTGTCCGAAGCTTGTCCCAGCCACAGCTTTACTAAATACACGGTTTATAAGACGCGGGTTGGTACTTTTGTATTCGAGGTACCAGAAGGGGAGTTGCCAGACCTCCAAGTTTTTGTCCGAAACTTTTTCCAGCCACAGCTTTACTAAATACAGAATTTTGGTAAGATCACGTTTGTCATATTGATAATTTTACAAGGTTTATAAGGGGGGATGGTACATTTGTAGAGGAGGTACAAGAAGGGGAGTTGCCAGACCTCCTAGTTTTTGTCTGAAGCTTTTTCTAGCCACAGCTTTACTAAATACAGAATTTGGGTAAGATCACGGGGAGTTGCCAGACCTCTAAGTTTTTGTCCGAAACTTTTTGCAACCACAGCTTTACTAAACACAGAATTTGGCAAGATCGCGTTGGTCATATTGATATTATTACACGTTTATATGGGGTCGGGATGGTACATTTGTATGGGAGGTACCAGAAGGGGAGTTGCCAGACCTCTAAGTTTTTGTCCGAAGTTTTTCCAGCCACAGCTTTCCTAAATACAGAATTTGGGCAAGATCGCGTTTGTCATATTGATAATATTACACGGTTTATAAGGGGGTATGGCACATTTGTATGGGATGTACCAGAAGGGGAGTTGCCAGACTTCCAAGTTTTTGTCCGAAACTTTTCCCAGCCACAGCTTTACTAGATACGGAATTTGGGCAAGATCGCGTTTGTCATATTGATAATATTACACGGTTTATAAGGGGGTATGGCACATTTGTATGGGATGTACCAGAAGGGGAGTTGCCAGACTTCCAAGTTTTTGTCCGAAACTTTTCCCAGCCACAGCTTTACTAGATACGGAATTTGGGCAAGATCGCGTTTGTCATATTGATACTATTATACGGTTTATGGTACATTTGTATGGGAGTATCAGAAGGGGAGTTGAAAGAAATCTAAGTTTTTGTCCGAAACTTTTCCCAGCCACAGCTTTACTAAATACATGGTTTATAAGGGGCTGGTTGGTACTTTTGTATGTGTGGTACCAGAAGGGGAGTTGCCAGACCTCCACGTTTTTATCCGAAACTTTTTCCAGCCACAGCTTTACTAAATACAGAATTTGGGCAACATCGCGTTTGTCATATTGATAATATTACACGGTTTATAAGGGGGGATGGTACATTTGTAAGGGTGGTACCAGAAGGGGAGTTGCCAGACCTCCAAATTTTGTCCGAAGCTTTTTCCTGCCACAGCTTTACTAATACAGAATTTGGGTAAGATCACGTTTGTCATATTGATAATATTACACGGTTTGTAAGGGGGGATGGTACATTTGTATAGGTGGTACCAGAAGGGGAGTTGCAAGACCACCAAGTTTTTGTTCGAAACTTTTTCCAGCCACAGCTGTACTAAATACAGAATTTCGGCAAGATCGCGTTTGTCATATTGATATTATTACAAGGTTTATAAGGGGGGATGGTACATTTGTTGAGGAGGTACAAGAAGGGGAGTAGCAAGACAACCAAGTTTTTGTCCGAAACTTTTACCATCCACAGCTTTACTAAATACAGAATTTGGGCAAGATCGCGTTTGTCATATTGATAATATTATACGGTTTATAAGGGGGGGGTGGTACATTTGTTGAGGAGGTACAAGAAGGGGAGTAGCAAGACAACCAAGTTTTTGTCCGAAACTTTTACCATCCACAGATTTACTAAATACAGAATTTGGGCAAAATCGCGTTTGTCATATTGATAATATTATACGGTTTATAAGGGGGGGTGGTACATTTGTATAGGAGGTACCAGAAGGGGAGTTGCCAGACCACCTAGTTTTTGTCTGAAGCTTTTTCCAGCAACGGCTTTACTAAATACAGAATTTGGGCAAGATCGCATTGGTCATATTGATAATATTATACGGTTTATAAGGGGTGGGATGGTACATTTGTATAGGAGGTACCAGAAGGGAAGTTGCCAGACCTCCTAGTTTTTGTCTGAAGCTTTTTCCAGCAACGGCTTTACTAAATACAGAATTTGGGCAAGATCGCGTTTGTCATATTGATAATATTACACGGTTTATAAGGGTTGGATGGTACATTTGTATGGGAGGTACCAGAAGGGGAGTTGCCAGACTTCCAACTTTTTCTTGAAATCTTCGTCCAGTTATACCTTAACTAAATACAGACTTTGGGCAAAATCGCGTTTGTCATATTGATACTATTATACGGTTTATGGTACATTTGTATGGGAGTATCAGAAGGGGAGTTGCCAGACCACCTAGTTTTTGTCTGAAGCTTTTTCCAGCAACGGCTTTACTAAATACAGAATTTGGGCAAGATCGCATTGGTCATATTGATAATATTATACGGTTTATAAGGGGCGGGATGGTACATTTGTATAGGAGGTACCAGAAGGGAAGTTGCCAGACCTCCTAGTTTTTGTCTGAAGCTTTTTCCAGCAACGGCTTTACTAAATACAGAATTTGGGCAAGATCGCGTTTGTCATATTGATAATATTACACGGTTTATAAGGGTTGGATGGTACATTTGTATGGGAGGTACCAGGAGGGGAGTTGCCAGACTTCCAACTTTTTCTTGAAATCTTCGTCCAGTTATACCTTAACTAAATACAGAATTTGGGCAAGATCGCGTTTGTCATATTGATAATATTATACGGTTTATAAGGGGGGGGTGGTACATTTGTTGAGGAGGTACAAGAAGGGGAGTAGCAAGACAACCAAGTTTTTGTCCGAAACTTTTACCATCCACAGATTTACTAAATACAGAATTTGGGCAAAATCGCGTTTGTCATATTGATAATATTATACGGTTTATAAGGGGGGGTGGTACATTTGTATAGGAGGTACCAGAAGGGGAGTTGCCAGACCACCTAGTTTTTGTCTGAAGCTTTTTCCAGCAACGGCTTTACTAAATACAGAATTTGGGCAAAATCGCGTTTGTCGTATTGATAATATTCTACGGTTTATAAGGGGGGATGGTACATTTGTATAGGAGGTACCAGAAGGGGAGTTGCCAGACCTCCTAGTTTTTGTCTGAAGCTTTTTCCAGCAACGGCTTTACTAAATACAGAATTTGGGCAAGATCGCATTGGTCATATTGATAATATTATACGGTTTATAAGGAGCGGGATGGTACATTTGTATGGGAGGTACCTGAAGGGGAGTTGCAAGACCACCAAGTTTTTGTCCGAAACTTTTTCCAGCCACAGCTGTACTAAATACAGAATTTGGGCAAGATCGCGTTTGTCATATTTATAATATTACACGGTTTATAATAGGCGGGATGGTACATTTGTATGGGAGGTACCAGAAGGGGATTTGCAAGACCACCAAGTTTGTGTCCGAAAATTTTTCCAGCCACAGCTTTACTAAATACAGAATTTGGGCAAGATCGCGTTTGTCATATTGATAATATTACACGGTTTATAAGGGTTGGATGGTACATTTGTATGGGAGGTACCAGAAGGGGAGTTGCCAGACTTCCAACTTTTTCTTGAAATCTTCGTCCAGTTATACCTTAACTAAATACAGACTTTGGGCAAGATCGCGTTTGTCATATTGATACTATTATACGGTTTATGGTACATTTGTATGGGAGTATCAGAAGGGGAGTTGCCAGAAATCCAAGCTTTTGTCCGAAACTTTTCCCAGCCACTGCTTTACTAAATACATGGTTTATAAGGGGCGGGTTGGTACTTTTGTATGTGTGGTACCAGAAGGGGAGTTGCCAGACCTCCACGTTTTTATACGAAACTTTTTCCAGCCACAGCTTTACTAAATACAGAATTTGGGCAAGATTGCGTTTGTCATATTGATAATATTACACGGTTTATAAGGGGGGATGGTACATTTGTAAGGGAGGTACCAGAAGGGGAGTTGCCAGACCTCCAAGTTTTTGTCCGAAGCTTGTCCCAGCCACAGCTTTACTAAATACACGGTTTATAAGACGCGGGTTGGTACTTTTGTATTCGAGGTACCAGAAGGGGAGTTGCCAGACCTCCAAGTTTTTGTCCGAAACTTTTTCCAGCCACAGCTTTACTAAATACAGAATTTTGGTAAGATCACGTTTGTCATATTGATAATTTTACAAGGTTTATAAGGGGGGATGGTACATTTGTAGAGGAGGTACAAGAAGGGGAGTTGCCAGACCTCCTAGTTTTTGTCTGAAGCTTTTTCTAGCCACAGCTTTACTAAATACAGAATTTGGGTAAGATCACGGGGAGTTGCCAGACCTCTAAGTTTTTGTCCGAAACTTTTTGCAACCACAGCTTTACTAAACACAGAATTTGGCAAGATCGCGTTGGTCATATTGATATTATTACACGTTTATATGGGGTCGGGATGGTACATTTGTATGGGAGGTACCAGAAGGGGAGTTGCCAGACCTCTAAGTTTTTGTCCGAAGTTTTTCCAGCCACAGCTTTCCTAAATACAGAATTTGGGCAAGATCGCGTTTGTCATATTGATAATATTACACGTTTATAAGGGGGTATGGCACATTTGTATGGGATGTACCAGAAGGGGAGTTGCCAGACTTCCAAGTTTTTGTCCGAAACTTTTCCCAGCCACAGCTTTACTAGATACGGAATTTGGGCAAGATCGCGTTTGTCATATTGATAATATTACACGGTTTATAAGGGGGTATGGCACATTTGTATGGGAGGTACCAGAAGGGGGTTGCCAGATCTCCTAGTTTTTGTCTGAAGCTTTTTCCAGCCACAGCTTTACTAAATACAGAATTTGGGTAAGATCACGTTTGTCATATTGATAATATTACAAGGTTTATAAAGGGGGATGGTACATTTGTAGAGGAGGTACAAGAAGGGGAGTTGCCAGACCTCTAAGTTTTTGTCCGAAGTTTTTCCAGCCACAGCTTTCCTAAATACAGAATTTGGGCAAGATCGCGTTTGTCATATTGATAATATTACACGGTTTATAAGGGGGTATGGCACATTTGTATGGGATGTACCAGAAGGGGAGTTGCCAGACTTCCAAGTTTTTGTCCGAAACTTTTCCCAGCCACAGCTTTACTAGATACAGAATTTGGGCAAGATCGCATTTGTCATATTGATAATATTACACGGTTTATAAGGGGGTATGGCACATTTGTATGGGAGGTACCAGAAGGGGGTTGCCAGATCTCCTAGTTTTTGTCTGAAGCTTTTTCCAGCCACAGCTTTACTAAATACAGAATTTGGGTAAGATCACGTTTGTCATATTGATAATATTACAAGGTTTATAAAGGGGGATGGTACATTTGTAGAGGAGGTACAAGAAGGGGAGTTGCCAGACCTCTAAGTTTTTGTCCGAAGTTTTTCCAGCCACAGCTTTCCTAAATACAGAATTTGGGCAAGATCGCGTTTGTCATATTGATAATATTACACGGTTTATAAGGGGGTATGGCACATTTGTATGGGATGTACCAGAAGGGGAGTTGCCAGACCTCCAAGTTTTTGTCCGAAACTTTTTGCAACCACAGCTTTACTAAATACATAATTTGGGCAAAATCACGTTTGTCATATTGATACTATTATACGGTTTATGGTACATTTGTATGGGAGTATCAGAAGGGGAGTTGAAAGAAATCTAAGTTTTTGTCCGAAACTTTTCCCAGCCACAGCTTTACTAAATACATGGTTTATAAGGGGCTGGTTGGTACTTTTGTATGTGTGGTACCAGAAGGGGAGTTGCCAGACCTCCACGTTTTTATCCGAAACTTTTTCCAGCCACAGCTTTACTAAATACAGAATTTGGGCAACATCGCGTTTGTCATATTGATAATATTACACGGTTTATAAGGGGGGATGGTATATTTGTAAGGGTGGTACCAGAAGGGGAGTTGCCAGACCTCCAAATTTTGTCCGAAGCTTTTTCCTGCCACAGCTTTACTAATACAGAATTTGGGTAAGATCACGTTTGTCATATTGATAATATTACACGGTTTGTAAGGGGGGATGGTACATTTGTATAGGTGGTACCAGAAGGGGAGTTGCAAGACCACCAAGTTTTTGTTCGAAACTTTTTCCAGCCACAGCTGTACTAAATACAGAATTTCGGCAAGATCGCGTTTGTCATATTGATATTATTACAAGGTTTATAAGGGGGGATGGTACATTTGTTGAGGAGGTACAAGAAGGGGAGTAGCAAGACAACCAAGTTTTTGTCCGAAACTTTTACCATCCACAGCTTTACTAAATACAGAATTTGGGCAAGATCGCGTTTGTCATATTGATAATATTATACGGTTTATAAGGGGGGGGTGGTACATTTGTTGAGGAGGTACAAGAAGGGGAGTAGCAAGACAACCAAGTTTTTGTCCGAAACTTTTACCATCCACAGATTTACTAAATACAGAATTTGGGCAAAATCGCGTTTGTCATATTGATAATATTATACGGTTTATAAGGGGGGGTGGTACATTTGTATAGGAGGTACCAGAAGGGGAGTTGCCAGACCACCTAGTTTTTGTCTGAAGCTTTTTCCAGCAACGGCTTTACTAAATACAGAATTTGGGCAAGATCGCATTGGTCATATTGATAATATTATACGGTTTATAAGGGGCGGGATGGTACATTTGTATAGGAGGTACCAGAAGGGAAGTTGCCAGACCTCCTAGTTTTTGTCTGAAGCTTTTTCCAGCAACGGCTTTACTAAATACAGAATTTGGGCAAGATCGCGTTTGTCATATTGATAATATTACACGGTTTATAAGGGTTGGATGGTACATTTGTATGGGAGGTACCAGAAGGGGAGTTGCCAGACTTCCAACTTTTTCTTGAAATCTTCGTCCAGTTATACCTTAACTAAATACAGACTTTGGGCAAAATCGCGTTTGTCATATTGATACTATTATACGGTTTATGGTACATTTGTATGGGAGTATCAGAAGGGGAGTTGCCAGAAATCCAAGCTTTTGTCCGAAACTTTTCCCAGCCACTGCTTTACTAAATACATGGTTTATAAGGGGCGGGTTGGTACTTTTGTATGTGTGGTACCAGAAGGGGAGTTGCCAGACCTCCACGTTTTTATTCGAAACTTTTTCCAGCCACAGCTTTACTAAATACAGAATTTGGGCAAGATTGCGTTTGTCATATTGATAATATTACACGGTTTATAAGGGGGGATGGTACATTTGTAAGGGAGGTACCAGAAGGGGAGTTGCCAGACCTCCAAGTTTTTGTCCGAAGCTTGTCCCAGCCACAGCTTTACTAAATACACGGTTTATAAGACGCGGGTTGGTACTTTTGTATTCGAGGTACCAGAAGGGGAGTTGCCAGACCTCCAAGTTTTTGTCCGAAACTTTTTGCAACCACAGCTTTACTAAATACATAATTTGGGCAAAATCGCGTTTGTCATATTGATACTATTATACGGTTTATGGTACATTTGTATGGGAGTATCAGAAGGGGAGTTGCCAGAAATCCAAGCTTTTGTCCGAAACTTTTCCCAGCCACAGCTTTACTAAATACATGGTTTATAATGGGCGGGTTGGTACTTTTGTATGTGTGGTACCAGAAGGGGAGTAGCCAGACCTCCACGTTTTTATACGAAACTTTTTCCAGCCACAGCTTTACTAAATACAGAATTTGGGTAAGATCACGTTTGTCATATTGATAATATTACAAGGTTTATAAGGGGGGATGGTACATTTGTAGAGGAGGTACAAGAAGGGGAGTTGCCAGACCTCCTAGTTTTTGTCTGAAGCTTTTTCCAGCCACAGCTTTACTAAATACAGAATTTGGACAAGATCGCGTTTGTCATATTGATAATATTACAAGGTTTATAAGGGGGGATGGTACATTTGTAGAGGAGGTACCAGAAGGGGAGTTGCCAGACCTCTAAGTTTTTGTCCGAAACTTTTTGCAACCACAGCTTTACTAAATACAGAATTTGGCAAGATCGCGTTGGTCATATTGATATTATTACACGTTTATATGGGGTCGGGATGGTACATTTGTATGGGAGGTACCAGAAGGGGAGTTGCCAGACCTCTAAGTTTTTGTCCGAAGTTTTTCCAGCCACAGCTTTCCTAAATACAGAATTTGGGCAAGATCGCGTTTGTCATATTGATAATATTACACGGTTTATAAGGGGGTATGGCACATTTGTATGGGATGTACCAGAAGGGGAGTTGCCAGACTTCCAAGTTTTTGTCCGAAACTTTTCCCAGCCACAGCTTTACTAGATACAGAATTTGGGCAAGATCGCGTTTGTCATATTGATAATATTACACGGTTTATAAGGGGGTATGGCACATTTGTATGGGAGGTACCAGAAGGGGGTTGCCAGATCTCCTAGTTTTTGTCTGAAGCTTTTTCCAGCCACAGCTTTACTAAATACAGAATTTGGGTAAGTTCACGTTTGTCATTTTGATAATATTACAAGGTTTATAAGGGGGGATGGTACATTTGTAGAGGAGGTACAAGAAGGGGAGTTGCCAGACCTCTAAGTTTTTGTCCGAAGTTTTTCCAGCCACAGCTTTCCTAAATACAGAATTTGGGCAAGATCGCGTTTGTCATATTGATAATATTACACGGTTTATAAGGGGGTATGACACATTTGTATGGGATGTACCAGAAGGGGAGTTGCCAGACTTCCAAGTTTTTGTCCGAAACTTTTCCCAGCCACAGCTTTACTAGATACAGAATTTGGGCAAGATCGCATTTGTCATATTGATAATATTACACGGTTTATAAGGGGGTATGGCACATTTGTATGGGAGGTACCAGAAGGGGAGTTGCCAGACCTCCAAGTTTTTGTCCGAAACTTTTTGCAACCACAGCTTTACTAAATACATAATTTGGGCAAAATCGCGTTTGTCATATTGATACTATTATACGGTTTATGGTACATTTGTATGGGAGTATCAGAAGGGGAGTTGAAAGAAATCTAAGTTTTTGTCCGAAACTTTTCCCAGCCACAGCTTTACTAAATACATGGTTTATAAGGGGCTGGTTGGTACTTTTGTATGTGTGGTACCAGAAGGGGAGTTGCCAGACCTCCACGTTTTTATCCGAAACTTTTTCCAGCCACAGCTTTACTAAATACAGAATTTGGGTAAGATCACGTTTGTCATATTGATAATATTACACGGTTTGTAAGGGGGGATGGTACATTTGTATAGGTGGTACCAGAAGGGGAGTTGCAAGACCACCAAGTTTTTGTTCGAAACTTTTTCCAGCCACAGCTGTACTAAATACAGAATTTCGGCAAGATCGCGTTTGTCATATTGATATTATTACAAGGTTTATAAGGGGGGATGGTACATTTGTTGAGGAGGTACAAGAAGGGGAGTAGCAAGACAACCAAGTTTTTGTCCGAAACTTTTACCATCCACAGCTTTACTAAATACAGAATTTGGGCAAGATCGCGTTTGTCATATTGATAATATTATACGGTTTATAAGGGGGGGTGGTACATTTGTTGAGGAGGTACAAGAAGGGGAGTAGCAAGACAACCAAGTTTTTGTCCGAAACTTTTACCATCCACAGATTTACTAAATACAGAATTTGGGCAAAATCGCGTTTGTCATATTGATAATATTATACGGTTTATAAGGGGGGGTGGTACATTTGTATAGGAGGTACCAGAAGGGGAGTTGCCAGACCACCTAGTTTTTGTCTGAAGCTTTTTCCAGCAACGGCTTTACTAAATACAGAATTTGGGCAAGATCGCATTGGTCATATTGATAATATTACACGGTTTATAAGGGGGTATGGCACATTTGTATGGGAGGTACCAGAAGGGGGTTGCCAGATCTCCTAGTTTTTGTCTGAAGCTTTTTCCAGCCACAGCTTTACTAAATACAGAATTTGGGTAAGTTCACGTTTGTCATTTTGATAATATTACAAGGTTTATAAGGGGGGATGGTACATTTGTAGAGGAGGTACAAGAAGGGGAGTTGCCAGACCTCTAAGTTTTTGTCCGAAGTTTTTCCAGCCACAGCTTTCCTAAATACAGAATTTGGGCAAGATCGCGTTTGTCATATTGATAATATTACACGGTTTATAAGGGGGTATGACACATTTGTATGGGATGTACCAGAAGGGGAGTTGCCAGACTTCCAAGTTTTTGTCCGAAACTTTTCCCAGCCACAGCTTTACTAGATACAGAATTTGGGCAAGATCGCATTTGTCATATTGATAATATTACACGGTTTATAAGGGGGTATGGCACATTTGTATGGGAGGTACCAGAAGGGGTGTTGCCAGACCTCCAAGTTTTTGTCCGAAACTTTTTGCAACCACAGCTTTACTAAATACATAATTTGGGCAAAATCGCGTTTGTCATATTGATACTATTATACGGTTTATGGTACATTTGTATGGGAGTATCAGAAGGGGAGTTGAAAGAAATCTAAGTTTTTGTCCGAAACTTTTCCCAGCCACAGCTTTACTAAATACATGGTTTATAAGGGGCTGGTTGGTACTTTTGTATGTGTGGTACCAGAAGGGGAGTTGCCAGACCTCCACGTTTTTATCCGAAACTTTTTCCAGCCACAGCTTTACTAAATACAGAATTTGGGTAAGATCACGTTTGTCATATTGATAATATTACACGGTTTGTAAGGGGGGATGGTACATTTGTATAGGTGGTACCAGAAGGGGAGTTGCAAGACCACCAAGTTTTTGTTCGAAACTTTTTCCAGCCACAGCTGTACTAAATACAGAATTTCGGCAAGATCGCGTTTGTCATATTGATATTATTACAAGGTTTATAAGGGGGGATGGTACATTTGTTGAGGAGGTACAAGAAGGGGAGTAGCAAGACAACCAAGTTTTTGTCCGAAACTTTTACCATCCACAGCTTTACTAAATACAGAATTTGGGCAAGATCGCGTTTGTCATATTGATAATATTATACGGTTTATAAGGGGGGGTGGTACATTTGTTGAGGAGGTACAAGAAGGGGAGTAGCAAGACAACCAAGTTTTTGTCCGAAACTTTTACCATCCACAGATTTACTAAATACAGAATTTGGGCAAAATCGCGTTTGTCATATTGATAATATTATACGGTTTATAAGGGGGGGTGGTACATTTGTATAGGAGGTACCAGAAGGGGAGTTGCCAGACCACCTAGTTTTTGTCTGAAGCTTTTTCCAGCTACGGCTTTACTAAATACAGAATTTGGGCAAGATCGCATTGGTCATATTGATAATATTATACGGTTTATAAGGGGCGGGATGGTACATTTGTATGGGAGGTACCTGAAGGGGAGTTGCAAGACCACCAAGTTTTTGTTCGAAACTTTTTCCAGCCACAGCTGTACTAAATACAGAATTTGGGCAAGATCGCGTTTGTCATATTGATAATATTACAAGGTTTATAAGGGGGGATGGTACATTTGTTGAGGAGGTACAAGAAGGGGAGTAGCAAGACAACCAAGTTTTTGTCCGAAACTTTTACCATCCACAGCTTTACTAAATACAGAATTTGGGCAAGATCGCGTTTGTCATATTAATAATATTACAATGTTTATAAGGGGGGATGGTACATTTGTAGAGGAGGTACAAGAAGGGGAGTTGCAA
The DNA here is from genome assembly GCA_958296145.1 of Hydrotaea cyrtoneurina. Lineage (NCBI taxonomy): Eukaryota > Metazoa > Arthropoda > Insecta > Diptera > Muscidae > Hydrotaea > Hydrotaea cyrtoneurina. Next base: position 49,953,420 of record OY282517.1, read on the forward strand.
GACCACCAAGTTTTTGTCCGAAACTTTTTCCAGCCACAGCTTTACTAAATACAGAATTTGGGCAAGATCGCGTTTGTCATATTGATAATATTACATGGTTTATAAGGGGGGATGGTCCATTTGTAGAGGAGGTACCAGAAGGGGAGTTGCCAGACTTCCAACTTTTTCGTGGAATCTTCGTCCAGTTATACCTTAACTAAATACAGACTTTGGGCAAGAACTCGTTGAGCATATTGATATTATTACACGTTTCTATGGGGTTGGGATGGTACATTTGTATGGGAGGTACCAGTAGGGGAGTTGCCAGACTTCAAATTTTTTGTCCAAAACTTTTTCTGCCACAGCTTTACCAAATACAGAATTTGGGCAAGATCGCGTTGGTCATATTGATAATATTACACTGTTTATAATGGAGGGAGGTATGGGAGGTACCAGAAGGGGAGTTGCCAGACCTCCAAGTTTTTGTCCGAAATTTTTGCAAACACAGATTTACAAAATACAGGATTTGGTCAAAATCGGGATTTTGTCTGAAGCTTTTTCCAGCCACGGATTTCTAAATACAGAATTTGGGCAATATCGCGTTGATCATATTGATAATATTACAAGGTTTATAAGGGGGGATGGTACATTTGTAGAGGAGGTACCAGAAGGGGAGTTGCCAGACCTCTCAGTTTTTGTCCGAAACAATTTCAGCCACAGCTTTGCTAAATACAGACTTTGGGCAAGATCTCGTTGAGCATATTGATATTATTACACGTTTATATGGGGTCGGGATGGTACATTTGTATGGGAGGTACCAGAAGGGGAGTTGCCAGAGATCCAAGTTTTTGTCCGAAACTTTTTGCAACCACAGCTTTACTAAATACAGAATTTGGCAAGATCGCGTTGGTCATATTGATAGTATTACACGTTTCTACGTTGGCGGGATGGTACATTTGTATGGGAGGTACCAGAAGGGGAGTTGTCAGACTTCCAATTTTTTGTCCAAAACTTTTTCAGCCACAGCTTTACTAAATACAGAATTTGGCAAGATCGCGTTGGTCATATTGATATTATTACACGTTTCTACGTTGGCGGGATGGTACATTTGTATGGGAGGTACCAGAAGGGGAGTTGCCAGACCTCCTAGTTTTTGTCCGAAACTTTTTCCAGCCAGAGCTTTACTATAAATTAAACAAATTTATATGTTTATTAATTTTTATATTTTATTGGAGCAACTTCGTGCCGATGAGTCTCTTGCTTAAGATGAACTAATTCTTAAAACTATTTAAACATGTTATTTGACGTCGCCTGTTGCTCACTGCCGACGTCGCGCTGGCCAAGTCTATGAGTTGGTGATGGTGGTGTGATTGGTAATGTGCTGACTTAGCTCCTCGTGTGGAAGTTCATATTTCCATACGCTTGAACGTTGCGGCGGAGGCAGTACTGGTTAATTTTAGCAATGTGCTGACTATGCGCCTCGTGTGTAGCAAAAGCTGAGTTTGGCGTGGGAACAGCCGCTTATTATGATAACTCCTCCCCTTCTAAGTTAGGGACGTCCTCGGACCTATGAGTGACTTGATTTATTGCCGCCTGAATGGACTTAGCCATAGAAACCGACTTACGTTTTTTAAAAATGTATTTCATAACGTAAATGAGAACAAGGATCCCGCAAAACGAAAGCAAGGTGGATAGAGCGATAGTGTTGTTCTGTTTAACCCTTTGTTGTAAGTGACGAATGTGGTGCAAGTTTTCCATATTGGTGTGGTGGAGGTAAGGGATACTAAGAATTTCTAGATGTTCTTTCAAAATTATTTTTGCGCCACGTGGTATTCCAGGAGTCAAAGCTACCGTCGCATTTCTATTGCGGAAAGTTGTGTCATTGATTTTGACTTGGCCGTCAAAAAGCACTAAGTATGTGCCAGTAACAGTTAGTGGAGGCTCATCAATTTCTTCTATTATGACGGTTTGGTCATTGACCACAATAAAACCATCATCAATTTCGGTAACGGCTGGAAGGTTGTTAAAGGTCGTGCTACAGCTCGCGTTATTGCCAGATATGAGTTGTAGGGCACACGATGTAGAAAAGGAAGCCAGGCAAAATGATGGTACTGATTCAGTGCAATTTCGAACAGCAAATGTATGATTTCGGCATTCAGCTATAGTGGACTCTTGAAGATGCAATATCTTTCCGTCGTGAGCAACAGGAAATATTATAAGTTTTTTACATACTAACTTAGGTATAGGATATTTTATGAGAAAGTAAACTACATTATCCGCCTGTATTATCTTAGTATTAGAAATTCTTACAATATCAGATATGGTAAAGTGTTCATTCCTTGGAAACAAATCAATTTCTTTACTATCCAGGATAACTGGATTCAGCAAGCCAATCTTTGCGAGTGTGATAGAGAGAATTAAATTATCGAGGTCAGCAATTATCGCCCTATTTCTTGCTAGCAATACATCGAAAAGGTCTCCTGTATTGATTCTATCTTTTTTCTCTATTGCTAAGAGTTTATTCACTGTTTGCGTTAAATTTCTTATCTGCAATTGAACTGCTGTATTTATATTAATTTGCCTGTCTTGTTCATTCAAAAGTAGCTCCTCTGTATTTTCCAATCTCTTAAAATCGTCATGATCTGGAGTTCCCGTAATGTACTTCAGTACAGTTCCTAGCGCATCAATTCCGCGTTTCTGTCTCTGGTGCACGTTCGCCAATTTCAGAAGTCTGTCAATCTGATCAAGATCTGCAATGAGTATTTTCCTCATATGCGTTTCAGGTAAAAGGTAAGATGCGTTTGCCGCCTCGTCCCTTAGGATAGAATAAAGTGTGAGGTTTGTCACATGTTTCAAGTAGCCGTATTTGTCCCAAATGATTAAACTCCCATCATACACCGGAATGTAGTCTGCGTCGGAATAGTTAAATATTCTGGCGGTCGAAATTGCCAGTAGGCATAAAAATATTAATACTAACCTAAAAAATAAAACGAGAAGTTGAAGAAGGTCATAAAAGTAGGATAATAGTTCAGGATCTAAGGTTGTCCTTATGGACTCTCCTCCCCCTTATAAGTACTGTTGTTCCCAAGTCCTGTTCAACATTTTCCTCAACGTAGAGTGGTGTCAGCTTATTTCCTAGTCGCCTATTGGTCTTAACTAAAACTTTATCTCCTACATTGTATGTCCTATTCTGACGGTTCTCATTGTGCAACGCCAATTCCCTCCGTTGGGCCTCCAGAAGTCGGGAAACAATTTCCCCGTTACCATTTATTGTCCGAAACACGTCGATAGGTTTTTTTCCAGTCACTGTATGAACAGACCTGTTATACTCGATAGTGGTTAGAAGAATCAATTCCTCTGTGTCATCCAAACCCCTATCAAGTTTTAGACATCTAGAGATCTCCGTCAGAGTACTGTGGAATCTTTCCACTTGGCCATTTGAGGTACTATGCAGTGGTGGGGCGTTTACAATGTCAATATCAAAAAAATTCCTAAGTGTAGATTTTACACTGTGTGAATTAAACGATTTCTCATTATCGCAATAAATAATCGTCGTTCCCGAAAATAAATTCAACATTTGCAGAAGCAGTGGTTTTACGTCAAGTATTGTCCTGGACCTTAATGACTGAACTACAGTAAATTTTGAAAACTTGTCGACACAAGTAAGAAATAGTTTTGAATCTGTAGAAAAGATGTCAATGTGGAGAATCTCTCCACAAAATGTTGGGATTGGTGTTTGTGATATCAGATGTTTCTTGGGATGTCGATCATACTTCGACTTTGAACATATTTGGCAATTCGATGCTATTTCCTTTGCCTGTTTTTCCATTTTCGGAAAAAAATAATCCTCGAGAATCTGTTTAACATTTTCCTGAGGGGCCCGATGAGCACGATTATGCTCTGCGGCAACAATTTCTCTCTGGTCGTTCAGATCAGTAATATCCGCTACCAATATTTTTGTAAATCGAAGTTTAACTCCGGGGAAGATCTGAACCAGACGATGCTGAAAACGAGCCAATGTTGGCAAGTCACAATGTATTGCATTAACTACACTAGTATTCACAGCTTGCTGCAAGAATGTCATTAGATCATTATCATCCTTAAAGGTTATAAGGTGTCGCATTTTCTTTCCAAATAGGATAAAACATTTTTTTTCCGGAATTACTCCTTGCTCAATTATTATTTGGTTCTGAAAACAGTTAACCGGCTTGTCTACCGACTCTATTACGTTCGATGACGATTCCTCACTATGAACAGTGTTTTCAGTGATGATACTAGAATTGTCACTTAAGTTGTTGATATGTTGTCTAGACAGCGCGTCCGCGACAACATTCTCCTTGCCAGGTTTATAAAACATTTTAGCGTTACATTCGTCGATAAAAGCTTTCCAATTTCTTATTTTTGTATTTGGGTTTCTATCTGACACCGCAAATGTTAGCGGTTGGTGATCCGTAAAGATATTAAGATTTTTTACGCCGTAAAGATAATTTCGAAGGGACTTTAAGGCCCAGACAATTGCCAGAAGCTCACGCTCATTCGTTGGGTAATGCTCCTCTGTACTAGTGAGGGTCCGAGATATCATAGTGATGGGTTTCCCATCCTGCGATAGGACAGCGCCGATGGCATGCGAAGACGCGTCAGTAGTTAAGTCAAATGGCTTTTTAAAATCCGGATATGTCAACATTACGTCCTCTGAGACTAAAATATTTTTCAGGACATTAAATGTACTGATCTGTTCATCATCCAATTCGATCTTGATCTTCTTCGATTGCGATGCAGATACTTGGCCATTTTCTCCCCTAAGGATATTCGAAAGAGGCTTTGCTATCTTCGCATAATCCTTTATGAAACATCTGTAATATCCTGTTAAGCCAAGGAATGATCTTATTCCGCGTAATGTTGTGGGTTGCGGAAAGTTCTTCATTGTGTGGACCTTTTCCGCACATGTTTTAATTCCATTTCTGGAAACCATAAAACCAAGGTACTCTGTTTCCTGCGCAAAAAATTTCGACTTTTCCACTGAGACCCTCATGTTGGCTTCTAGCAAACTTTTGAGCACTGACTCAATATCCCTTACATGCTGTTCCTCGGATTTTGAAAAGATTATAACGTCATCTATGTAAACAAAACAGCATTTCCCTATGTGCTCCCGCAGCACGTCGTCAATTGCCCGTTGAAAAATACTAGGGGCATTTTTCAGCCCGAAAGGTAGTCGACAGAACTCGTACTTGCCATTCTTTATGGAGAATGCGGTCTTCTCCCTATCGCGTTCAGCTTACTCTATCTGGTGAAATCCAGATTTAAGGTCCAGGGTAGTGAAATATCGACTACCTCCTAAATTGGACAATATTTCCGATATGTCCGGAATAGGGTACTTGTCGCTTATAGTCTTATCGTTTAGTTTTCGGAAATCAATCACTAAACGCTTTTTCTGGCATCCAGATTCGTCCATCCCCTTTTTGTCAACCACCCAGACGGGGTTGTTGTACGGAGACCTGGATGGTCTTATAATACCGTTTGCGAGCAAATTTTGAACATCTTTATTCACAAAGTCGGCTACACCCAATGGGTACGGGTATAGGCGTGAGTATACCGGTTCCTCGTCTTCGGTTCGAATTGTGGCCAATACATTCGTATTATACGGAAGAGCTTCATCAGGATCAGCGAAAGCTCTTTTATTTTTGTCTATCATGTCGTCAAAGTTTGTTCTAATGTTATCGGGAAGGTCATCAGTTTTTAGAGCTAAATGGTTAACATCCCTACAGACATTGTACAGGATATCCTCTTCACCATTGTCGTGAACTATCTTTGCCCTTCCAAGGTCAATGATTGCATTAAGGCTGTTAAGCAAGTCCAGTCCTATAATGCCGTCAAACGTTTCTAATCCCGGGAGTATAAAAAAATCGGTAGTTACGCCAAAAAGCTTAAATTTTCACTTTTTCTCTATTTTATTGTTTCCATGAATAGACTTTACTGAGAATGGTTGGGAAACTAATCCTACTCCTCGTAGCTCTTTAAGTGGCCTAATGTAATTTTTAGAGGCTCCTGTGTCAATTAATAGTTTTATTGGTCTCCCTGCTACTATTCTTGATATCCATGGCAGCAGGGACCTACTTCTAAAAAATTGAGCTCGTTTGTGTCGTCATCAACTTCATTTGCAAGGTCGTCATAGACTTGCACTTGCCGTTCTCCGAAATCCTCTGCATATTCATGTTCATCCCGAGCGTCCTGTTTTATATGGTTTAATCTCTGCCACTTTTGGTTCGATTCGATTCTTCCCGATTCTGCGATCCGTTTTTCAGCTCTTACTTGGTTATTTCCCCCAAGTCGGCCCTGGGTATACCCTCCTTGATCGGAATTCTCCCGTCTAGAAATATTCTGTCCCTGTCGGTAATTCTGGTTGTTATTGAATTTGAACTTTGATGACGAAGGGTCAATTTCCATGGGTTCCGGAACACTTCGCGCTGTACTCGCATTATGTCCCTTATTGGAAATTTTATAATGGGGATTGTTTTCACACCTAGGATCGTTTTTCCTAGAAAAGCTTGTCGCAAATAAATACCTTTGGTGATTTGCGTCCACCTCTTGGGCAAGGGCTAATGCCGTTGCCATATCCTTGGGTCGAGAAGAGAATAAAATATCGCAAAGTGGTTTCTTTAAACCTGAAATAAATACCCTAAGTCCATCATGTCTATATTTCGAATTCAGGTTCACCGTTAGATCGCGATTATCACCATGCGTCATGGTTGTCTTGTTAACTAACATAGCTACTCGTTTCTCAACCTCGTCGTAAAATTCCGAGATCGAAAGTTCGCCTTGTCTTAATGTCGAAAGTTCTTGTTCAATGAGATAGATTGGTCTTTTGTCCGAATACGTGAAGTCTAACCGAGTTATTATAGCATTAAAATTCAATACTGTGTTAAATGATGACAACACCGAATTAGCCGGTCCCACCACTTTATTCCGGATTATCAGCACCGCTTGATAATATCTAGCAGAGCCCACACATCCTTCGTAAATTTTGTGGGCAGCCTTGGCCGCAGCCCGCCATGAAACATATCTTTCCCGATTTCCGTCAAACTCCGGCAATGATTTGACAGCGTCCAAAGTTTCGCTGCCTAAGTTACTTGTGATCTGTATTTCCTCATAAGTCTCTACCTGAACCGATGGGGCTTCTAATGCTCCTAACCTAGAGGTTAAGTTCTTTATTTGCTCCTTTAGTAAAGTATTTTGAACGTCAATTATTGCTCGCTGTCCCTGAAGGGCTGCATTTACCGCAGCATCCATGCATTGCTTAACCTGTTCGGCATTCATGTTGTCTTGATCTAATATCTTAAGTTTTTTGAAAATAACACTTAACTCCTCTGACATTAACACTCGTTTTATTCCAAAACCTCACTAATTTGTTTCACAAAAAAAATAAGAATGAACACTTTACTTACATTTCGATTCTCAATTTAGTACAGAAATTTCTTATTCAATAGTCCGCTGGTCCCGTAACTGCTCCTTTAGGTCCTTCTTTCGTTCCTTGCACTATTTGTATTTCGTGACTTTTGCGCAATAGTCCTTCCTTCTCGCTGTCCAAAGCTGTCGGTACTTTGGTGGCTTTTATTTCATAGAGTTTTATTTGCTTTAAGAGGGCTCTTTAAAGTTTGAGTTTAAAAATGTCAATGTTTTAATTTCACTTTGGGTTTTCCCTTGTTTATTTATTTATTTATTTTTTTTAACTATGTTTCTTTAAACTTGGGCTTCCAAGGTTTTCTTTTATTTAAAGTTAGCACTTCGTGCCCCACGTTGGGCGCCAATTAAACAAATTTATATGTTTATTAATATTTATATTTTATTGGAGCAACTTCGTGCCGATGAGTCTCTTGCTTAAGATGAACTAATTCTTAAAACTATTTAAACATGTTATTTGACGTCGCCTGTTGCTCACTGCCGACGTCGCGCTGGCCAAGTCTATGAGTTGGTGATGGTGGTGTGATTGGTAATGTGCTGACTTAGCTCCTCGTGTGGAAGTTCATATTTCCATACGCTTGAACGTTGCGGCGGAGGCAGTACTGGTTAATTTCAGCAATGTGCTGACTATGCGCCTCGTGTGTAGCAAAAGCTGAGTTTGGCGTGGGAACAGCCGCTTATTATGATAACTTATATACAGAATTTGGGCAAGATCGCGTTTGTCATATTGATAATATTACACGGTTTATAAGGGGGGATGGTACATTTGTATAGGAGGTACAAGAAGGGGAGTTGCCAGACCTCCTCGTTTTTGTCTGAAGCTTTTTCCAGCCACAGCTTTACTAAATACAGAATTTGGGTAAGATCACGTTTGTCATATTGATAATATAACAAGGTTTATAAGGGGGATGGTACATTTGTAGAGGAGGTACAAGAAGGGGAGTTGCCAGACCTCTAACTTTTTGTCCGAAGTTTTTCCAGCCACATCTTTACTAAATACAGAATTTGGGCAAGATCGCGTTTGTCATATTGATAATATTACACGGTTTATAAGGGGGTATGGCACATTTGTATGGGATGTACCAGAAGGGGAGTTGCCAGACTTCCAAGTTTTTGTCCGAAACTTTTCCCAGCCACAGCTTTACTAAATACAGAATTTGGGCAAGATCGCATTTGTCATATTGATAATATTACACGGTTTATAAGGGGGTATGGCACATTTGTATGGGAGGTACCAGAAGGGGAGTTGCCAGACCTCCAAGTTTTTGTCCGAAACTTTTTGCAACCACAGCTTTACTAAATACATAATTTGGGCAAAATCGCGTTTGTCATATTGATACTATTATACGGTTTATGGTACATTTTTATGGGAGTATCAGAAGGGGAGTTGCCAGACCTTCAAGTTTTTGTCCGAAACTTTTCCCAGCCACAGCTTTACTAAATACATGGTTTATAAGGGGCGGGTTGGTACTTTTGTATGTGTGGTACCAGAAGGGGAGTTGCCAGACCTCCACGTTTTTATCCGAAACTTTTTCCAGTCACAGCTTTACTAAATACAGAATTTGGGCAAGATCGCGTTTGTCATATTGATAATATTACACGGATTATAAGGGGGGATGGTACATTTGTAAGGGAGGTACCAGAAGGGGAGTTGCCAGACCTCCAAGTTTTTGTCCGAAACTTGTCCCAGCCACAGCTTTACTAAATACACGGTTTATAAGAGGCGGGTTGGTACTTTTGTATTCGAGGTACCAGAAGGGGAGTTGCCAGACCTCCAAATTTTGTCCGAAGCTTTTTCCTGCCACAGCTTTACTAAATACATTATTTGGGCAAAATCGCGTTTGTCATATTGACAATATTACATTACGATTTATAAGGGGCGGGATGGTACATTTGTATAGGAGGTACCAGAAGGGGAGTTGCCAGACCTCCTAGTTTTTGTCTGAAGCTTTTTCTAGCAACGGCTTTACTAAATACAGAATTTCGGCAAGATCGCGTTTGTCATATTGATATTATTACACGGTTTATAAGGGAGGGAGGTACCAGAAGGGCAGTTGTCCGAAACTTTTTGCAAACACAGATTTACTAAATACAGAATTTGGGCAAAATCGCGTTTGTCATATTGATAATATTATACGGTTTATAAGGGGGGTGGGGGTGGTACATTTGTATAGGAGGTACCAGAAGGGGAGATGCCAGACCTCCTAGTTTTTGTCTGAAGCTTTTTCTAGCAACGGCTTTACTAAATACAGAATTTCGGCAAGATCGCGTTTGTCATATTGATATTATTACACGGTTTATAAGGGAGGGAGGTACCAGAAGGGCAGTTGTCCGAAACTTTTTGCAAACACAGATTTACTAAATACAGAATTTGGGCAAAATCGCGTTTGTCATATTGATAATATTATACGGTTTATAAGGGGGGGGGGGGGGGGGGGGGGAGGGGCAATTGTATAGGAGGTACCAGAAGGGGAGTTGCCAGACCTCCTAGTTTTTGTCTGAAGCTTTTTCTAGCAACGGCTTTACTAAATACAGAATTTCGGCAAGATCGCGTTTGTCATATTGATATTATTACACGGTTTATAAGGGTGGGAGGTACCAGAAGGGCAGTTGTCCGAAACTTTTTGCAAACACAGATTTACTAAATACAGAATTTGGGCAAAATCGCGTTTGTCATATTGATAATATTATACGGTTTATAAGGGGCGGGATGGTACATTTGAATGGGAGGTACCTGAAGGGGAGTTGCAAGACCACCAAGTTTTTGTTCGAACCTTTTTCCAGCTACAGCTGTACTAAATACAGAATTTGGGCAAGATCGCGTTTATCATATTGATAATATTACAAGGTTTATAAGGGGGGATGGTACATTTGTAGAGGAGGTACAAGAAGGGGAGTTGCAAGACCTCCAAGTTTTTGTCCGAAACTTTTTCCAGCCACAGCTTTACTAAATACAGAATTTGGGCAAGATCGCGTTTGTCATGTTGATAATAGTACAAGGTTTATAAGGGGGGATGGTACATTTGTAGAGGAGGTACAAGAAGGGGAGTTGCCAGACCTCTAAGTTTTGTTCCGAAGTTTTTCCAGCCACATCTTTACTAAATACAGAATTTGGGCAAGATCGCGTTTGTCATATTGATAATATTACATGGTTTATAAGGGGGGATGGTACATTTGTAGAGGAGGTACAAGAAGGGGAGTTGCCAGACCTCCTAGTTTTTGTCTGAAGCTTTTTCCAGCCACGGCTTTACTAAATACAGAATTTGGGCAAGATCACGTTGGTCATATTGATAATATTATACGGTTTATAAGGGGCGGGATGGTACATTTGTATGGGAGGTACCTGAAGGGGAGTTGCACGACAACCAAGTTTTTGTCCGAAACTTTTTCCAGACACAGCTTTACTAAATACAGAATTTGGGCAAGATCGCGTTTGTCATGTTGATAATAGTACAAGGTTTATAAGGGGGGATGGTACATTTGTAGAGGAGGTACAAGAAGGGGAGTTGCCAGACCTCTAAGTTTTGTTCCGAAGTTTTCCAGCCACATCTTTACTAAATACAGAATTTGGGCAAGATCGCGTTTGTCATATTGATAATATTACATGGTTTATAAGGGGGGAAGGTACATTTGTAGAGGAGGTACAAGAAGGGGAGTTGCCAGACCTCCTAGTTTTTGTCTGAAGCTTTTTCCAGCCACGGCTTTACTAAATACAGAATTTGGGCAAGATCACGTTGGTCATATTGATAATATTATACGGTTTATAAGGGGCGGGATGGTACATTTGTATGGGAGGTGCCAGAAGAGGAGTTTCCAGACCTCCAAGTTTTTGTCCGAAACTTTTTCCAGCCACAGCTTTACTAAATACAGAATTTGGGCAAGATCGCGTTTGTCATATTGATAATATTACATGGTTTATAAGGGGGGATGGTACATTTGTAGAGGAGGTACAAGAAGGGGAGTTGCCAGACCTCCTAGTTTTTGTCTGAAGCTTTTTCCAGCCACGGCTTTACTAAATACAGAATTTGGGCAAGATCGCGTTTGTCATATTGATAATATTACATGGTTTATAAGGGGGGATGGTACATTTGTAGAGGAGGTACAAGAAGGGGAGTTGCCAGACCTCCTAGTTTTTGTCCGAAACTTTTTGCAAACACAGATTTACTAAATACAGAATTTGGGCAAAATCGCGTTTGTCATATTGATAATATTATACGGTTTATAAGGGGCGGGATGGTACATTTGTATGGGAGGTACCTGAAGGGGAGTTGCAAGACAACCAAGTTTTTGTCCGAAACTTTTTCCAGCCACAGCTTTACTAAATACAGAATTTGGGCAAGATCGCGTTTGTCATGTTGATAATAGTACAAGGTTTATAAGGGGGGATGGTACATTTGTAGAGGAGGTACAAGAAGGGGAGTTGCCAGACCTCTAAGTTTTGTTCCGAAGTTTTTCCAGCCACATCTTTACTAAATACAGAATTTGGGCAAGATCGCGTTTGTCATATTGATAATATTACATGGTTTATAAGGGGGGATGGTACATTTGTAGAGGAGGTACAAGAAGGGGAGTTGCCAGACCTCCTAGTTTTTGTCTGAAGCTTTTTCCAGCCACGGCTTTACTAAATACAGAATTTGGGCAAGATCACGTTGGTCATATTGATAATATTATACGGTTTATAAGGGGCGGGATGGTACATTTGTATGGGAGGTACCAGAAGAGGAGTTGCCAGACCTCCAAGTTTTTGTCCGAAACTTTTTCCAGCCACAGCTTTACTAAATACAGAATTTGGGCAAGATCGCGTTTGTCATATTGATACTATTACACGGTTTACAAGGGGGGACGGTACATTTGTAGAGGAGGTACAAGAAGGGGAGTTGCCAGACCTCCTAGTTTTTGTCTGAAGCTTTTTCCAGCCACGGCTTTACTAAATACAGAATTTGGGCAAGATCACGTTGGTCATATTGATAATATTATACGGTTTATAAGGGGCGGGATGGTACATTTGTATGGGAGGTACCAGAAGGGGAGTTGCAAGACCACCAAGTTTGTGTCCGAAACTTTTTCCAGCCACAGCTTTACTAAATACAGAATTTGGGCAAGATCGCGTTTGTCATACTGATAATATTACACGGTTTATAAGTGAGGATGGTACGTTTGTAAGGGAGGTACCAGAAGAGGAGTTGCCAGACCTCCAAGTTTTTGTCCGAAACTTTTCCCAGCCACAGCTTTACTAAATACACTTTTTATAAGAGGCGGGTTGGTACTTTTGTATTCGAGGTACCAGAAGGGGAGTTGCCAGACCTCCACGTTTTTGTCCGAAACTTTTTCCAGCCACAGCTTTACTAAATACAGAATTTGGGCAAAATCGCGTTTGTCATATTGATAATATTATACGATTTATAAGGGGGGGGGATGGTACATTTGTATAAGAGGTACCAGAAGGGGGGTTGTCAGACCTCTTCTTCCAGCCACAGCTTTACTAAATACAGAATTTGGCCAAGATCGCGTTGGTCATATTGATGTTTTTGTCGTCTATGCTGCTGGTGTCACTGATTTGGTTTCTGATCTAATCTTGGCTTTTTCTCATCATTTAACCCTAGAACACTAACCTTATTTTTCTTTGCATTATAAACACACTAAAAATGGTAGTCGAAACGACTAACATTAGCGTTCCAGGGTTAAGAACCCGAACTGGCTAAGTTCATGGATGGCTTCTACCATTGTTGTAGGTTTTAATGCGCATAAAACCGTCCTCATATATACAGGTATTCTTGTTATGAAAATTTTTAAAGCCGTCTCTATATTTCTTTCGACGTCGATTACTCTATTTTCTTGCTTGCTCTTTTGGTTTAACAAGGCTAATTTTTGTTGAACATAATTGTAAAAATCGGGAGTGTTCCCTCTGTACTGGGCTGCTCTCAAGTCCTCATACAGTTGGTCTGCTGTTTGGAAACCTCCAAAATTTGTTTCCAGCATGTCTTTGATATCTGTCCAGTTATTTAGATGAGGATGTATCTCCATTGCTCTTCGTGCCTTTCCAGTCAATTTGCTCTTGACTATATTTATGCACATTCGTTGTGCTTGCTGGTTATATTGGGTCAGTGTTGGGATTATATCGTCAACATTCATGCAAAATGTTGAGAGATCCTCCTTTCTCCCATCGAATTCCTCTATCTATTCTAGATACTTTAGTGGATGCGAGTCGAGCATTTTTCCTGTCCAGCTGCTGCCGCCAAACCTGGGTTTGTTGTATTTAACGCCATTGTTAGTGTTTTATAAATTTGTCCTATTAACTGGATCGTATTTATATCCTTTTTCACAGGATTTTTTTTTTACTTTGAGTGTAAGTTCTTATTTACGGATAGTCACTTCATTGATTTAAAACATTCACTTTGCACGGACGTTTTATTATTATCGTTTGCGACTATCCTACCAACTGCGCCAATTTTATCACTTGGAAAAATTTAATAAAAATAATTATTAATTTAAACCGAAGATATTTTGTTGAGAGAAACTCTTGACAACAATCAAAAATATCTTTTATTTATTTCCGGTTAATAAAAATTTGTTTCCAGCATGTCTTTGATATCTGTCCAGTTATTTAGATGAGGATGTATCTCCATTGCTCTTCGTGCCTTTCCAGTCAATTTGCTCTTGACTATATTTATGCACATTCGTTGTGCTTGCTGGTTATATTGGGTCAGTATTGGGATTATATCGTCAACATTCATGCAAAATGTTGAGAGATCCTCCTTTCTCCCATCGAATTCCTCTATCTTTTCTAGATACTTTAGTGGATGCGAGTCGAGCATTTTTCCTGTCCAGCTGCTGCCGCCAAACCTGGGTTTGTTGTATTTAACGCCATTGTTAGTGTTTTATAAATTTGTCCTATTAACTGGATCGTATTTATATCCTTTTTCACAGGATTTTTTTTTTACTTTGAGTGTAAGTTCTTATTTACGGATAGTCACTTCATTGATTTAAAACATTCACTTTGCACGGACGTTTTATTATTATCGTTGGCGACTATCCTACCGACTGCGCCAATTTTATCACTTGGAAAAATTTAATAAAAATAATTATTAATTTAAACCGAAGATATTTTGTTGAGAGAAACTCTTGACAACAATCAAAAATATCTTTTATTAATTTCCGGTTAATAAAAAAGACGTCTTCTTGATTTGATTGTAGATTAAACTCTAATTTTATTGACACTTCATTTCTGTATGCATGCCTTTGGTATGCATTCCATTTGTTTATACTTGTACAAATTGATATTCGTATTTCATGATCATACGATTTGGTTTTTATGTTTCATATTACATTATTGTTTAAAATACTAGGGTGCGGTATTCGCCAATTGTTTATGTTTATAAACATAAAGAAATGTGGCGTGATTCTATATACTTATATACTTAGTAATTATAATATTGCACAGTGGTGCAATATGAATATTTATTCGAAAGTTAATCTGCTTCTTTCATATTTATAGGATGTCATAACACCCCCGGACTTAGATTGGACCTCACATCCTGAATGGTTTGGAGGGACATTCATAGGTATTTTTGTGTGATTATTCTTGTTTGATTTTGTTAAACAGGCTTTAATAATTAATACAAAAATTCATAGGTATTTTTGTGTGATTATTCTTGTTTGATTTTGTTAAACAGGCTTTAATAATTAATACAAAAATTAGGGACAATAATAAAATAACTAAAATATATATAATATAACTTTGAATTTTTTGTTGGTATTTTGAATCATTTATAATGTGCGTATTTTGAATATGGTTATAATTCAATTCTTTTAAGGATATATTGGTTTTATTCAAAATTTCAAATTTCCTTTTTGGATTTGGTACAATTATAGTTTCCTGGTAGATGTTTTTATCATACCACTTGTCGATCAGTATTTTACAATTCAATATATATTAGATAGTGTCCCTAAAGTTCTGTTGGGAATTCATTACAATTATGGGTTACATTTTGATTTATGTTTATGGCAACCAAAATATTTATGCCAATTTCAATTATTTCCGTTTTGGTATTTTCTTCATACAAACAATACATAGTCTCTTTGCTGAATATATTTTGTATACACTGATTGTCAATTGTCCTTAATTCATTTATTTTATTAGGTTAGGTTAGGTTATCCTTATTTGGAACAGGTTGAATAATTAATTCCTTATATAAATTAAACAAATTTATATGTTTATTAATATTTATATTTTATTGGAGCAACTTCGTGCCGATGAGTCTCTTGCTTAAGATGAACTGATTCTTAAAACTATTTAAACATGTTATTTGACGTCGCCTGTTGCTCACTGCCGACGTCGCGCTGGCCAAGTCTATGAGTTGGTGATGGTGGTGTGATTGGTAATGTGCTGACTTAGCTCCTCGTGTGGAAGTTCATATTTCCATACGCTTGAACGTTGCGGCGGAGGCAGTACTGGTTAATTTCAGCAATGTGCTGACTATGCGCCTCGTGTGTAGCAAAAGCTGAGTTTGGCGTGGGAACAGCCGCTTATTATGATAACTCCTCCCCTTCTAAGTTAGGGACGTCCTCGGACCTATGAGTGACTTGATTTATTGCCGCCTGAATGGACTTAGCCATAGAAACCGACTTACGTTTTTTAAAAATGTATTTCATAACGTAAATGAGAACAACGATCCCGCAAAACGAAAGCAAGGTGGATAGAGCGATAGTGTTGTTCTGTTTAACCCTTTGTTGTAAGTGACGAATGTGGTGCAAGTTTTCCATATTGGTGTGGTGGAGGTAAGGGATACTAAGAATTTCTAGATGTTCTTTCAAATTTATTTTTGCGGCACGTGGTATTCCAGGAGTCAAAGCTACCGTCGCATTTCTATTGCGGAAAGTTGTGTCATTGATTTTGACTTGGCCGTCAAAAAGCACTAAGTATGTGCCAGTAACAGTTAGTGGAGGCTCATCAATTTCTTCTATTATGACGGTTTGGTCATTGACCACAATAAAACCATCATCAATTTCGGTAACGGCTGGAAGGTTGTTAAAGGTCGTGCTACAGCTCGCGTTATTGCCAGATATGAGTTGTAGGGCACACGATGTAGAAAAGGAAGCCAGGCAAAATGATGGTACTGATTCAGTGCAATTTCGAACAGCAAATGTATGATTTCGGCATTCAGCTATAGTGGACTCTTGAAGATGCAATATCTTTCCGTCGTGAGCAACAGGAAATATTATAAGTTTTTTACATACTAACTTAGGTATAGGATATTTTATGAGAAAGTAAACTACATTATCCGCCTGTATTATCTTAGTATTAGAAATTCTTACAATATCAGATATGGTAAAGTGTTCATTCCTTGGAAACAAATCAATTTCTTTACTATCCAGGATAACTGGATTCAGCAAGCCAATCTTTGCGAGTGTGATAGAGAGAATTAAATTATCGAGGTCAGCAATTATCGCCCTATTTCTTGCTAGCAATACATCGAAAAGGTCTCCTGTATTGATTCTATCTTTTTTCTCTATTGCTAAGAGTTTATTCACTGTTTGCGTTAAATTTCTTATCTGCAATTGAACTGCTGTATTTATATTAATTTGCCTGTCTTGTTCATTCAAAAGTAGCTCCTCTGTATTTTCCAATCTCTTAAAATCGTCATGATCTGGAGTTCCCGTAATGTACTTCAGTACAGTTCCTAGCGCATCAATTCCGCGTTTCTGTCTCTGGTGCACGTTCGCCAATTTCAGAAGTCTGTCAATCTGATCAAGATCTGCAATGAGTATTTTCCTCATATGCGTTTCAGGTAAAAGGTAAGATGCGTTTGCCGCCTCGTCCCTTAGGATAGAATAAAGTGTGAGGTTTGTCACATGTTTCAAGTAGCCGTATTTGTCCCAAATGATTAAACTCCCATCATACACCGGAATGTAGTCTGCGTCGGAATAGTTCAATATTCTGGCGGTCGAAATTGCCAGTAGGCATAAAAATATTAATACTAACCTAAAAAATAAAACGAGAAGTTGAAGAAGGTCATAAAAGTAGGATAATAGTTCAGGATCTAAGGTTGTCCTTATGGACTCTCCTCCCCCTTATAAGTACTGTTGTTCCCAAGTCCTGTTCAACATTTTCCTCAACGTAGAGTGGTGTCAGCTTATTTCCTAGTCGCCTATTGGTCTTAACTAAAACTTTATCTCCTACATTGTATGTCCTATTCTGACGGTTCTCATTGTGCAACGCCAATTCCCTCCGTTGGGCCTCCAGAAGTCGGGAAACAATTTCCCCGTTACCATTTATTGTCCGAAACACGTCGATAGGTTTTTTTCCAGTCACTGTATGAACAGACCTGTTATACTCGATAGTGGCTAGAAGAATCAATTCCTCTGTGTCATCCAAACCCCTATCAAGTTTTAGACATCTAGAGATCTCCGTCAGAGTACTGTGGAATCTTTCCACTTGGCCATTTGAGGTACTATGCAGTGGTGGGGCGTTTACAATGTCAATATCAAAAAAATTCCTAAGTGTAGATTTTACACTGTGTGAATTAAACGATTTCTCATTATCGCAATAAATAATCGTCGTTCCCGAAAATAAATTCAACATTTGCAGAAGCAGTGGTTTTACGTCAAGTATTGTCCTGGACCTTAATGACTGAACTACAGCAAATTTTGAAAACTTGTCGACACAAGTAAGAAATAGTTTTGAATCTGTAGAAAAGATGTCAATGTGGAGAATCTCTCCACAAAATGTTGGGATTGGTGTTTGTGATATCAGATGTTTCTTGGGATGTCGATCATACTTCGACTTTGAACATATTTGGCAATTCGATGCTATTTCCTTTGCCTTTTTTTCCATTTTCGGAAAAAAATAATCCTCGAGAATCTGTTTAACATTTTCCTGAGGGGCCCGATGAGCACGATTATGCTCTGCGGCAACAATTTCTCTCTGGTCGTTCAGATCAGTAATATCCGCTACCAATCTTTTTGTAAATCGAAGTTTAACTCCGGGGAAGATCTGAACCAGACGATGCTGAAAACGAGCCAATGTTGGCAAGTCACAATGTATTGCATTAACTACACTAGTATTCACAGCTTGCTGCAAGAATGTCATTAGATCATTATCATCCTTAAAGGTTATAAGGTGTCGCATTTTCTTTCCAAATAGGATAAAACATTTTTTTTCCGGAATTACTCCTTGCTCAATTATTATTTGGTTCTGAAAACAGTTAACCGGCTTGTCTACCGACTCTATTACGTTCGATGACGATTCCTCACTATGAACAGTGTTTTCAGTGATGATACTAGAATTGTCACTTAAGTTGTTGATATGTTGTCTAGACAGCGCGTCCGCGACAACATTCTCCTTGCCAGGTTTATAAAACATTTTAGCGTTACATTCGTCGATAAAAGCTTTCCAATTTCTTATTTTTGTATTTGGGTTTCTATCTGACACCGCAAATGTTAGCGGTTGGTGATCCGTAAAGATATTAAGATTTTTTACGCCGTAAAGATAATTTCGAAGGGACTTTAAGGCCCAGACAATTGCCAGAAGCTCACGCTCATTCGTTGGGTAATGCTCCTCTGTACTAGTGAGGGTCCGAGATATCATAGTGATGGGTTTCCCATCCTGCGATAGGACAGCGCCGATGGCATGCGAAGACGCGTCAGTAGTTAAGTCAAATGGCTTTTTAAAATCCGGATATGTCAACATTACGTCCTCTGAGACTAAAATATTTTTCAGGGCATTAAATGTACGGATCTGTTCATCATCCAATTCGATCTTGATCTTCTTCGATTGCGATGCAGATACTTGGCCATTTTCTCCCCTAAGGATATTCGAAAGAGGCTTTGCTATCTTCGCATAATCCTTTATGAAACATCTGTAATATCCTGTTAAGCCAAGGAATGATCTTATTCCGCGTAATGTTGTGGGTTGCGGAAAGTTCTTCATTGTGTGGACCTTTTCCGCACATGTTTTAATTCCATTTCTGGAAACCATAAAACCAAGGTACTCTGTTTCCTGCGCAAAAAATTTCGACTTTTCCACTGAGACCCTCATGTTGGCTTCTAGCAAACTTTTGAGCACTGACTCAATATCCCTTACATGCTGTTCCTCGGATTTTGAAAAGATTATAACGTCATCTATGTAAACAAAACAGCATTTCCCTATGTGCTCCCGCAGCACGTCGTCAATTGCCCGTTGAAAAATACTAGGGGCATTTTTCAGCCCGAAAGGTAGTCGACAGAACTCGTACTTGCCATTCTTTATGGAGAATGCGGTCTTCTCCCTATCGCGTTCAGCTAACTCTATCTGGTGAAATCCAGATTTAAGGTCCAGGGTAGTGAAATATCGACTACCTCCTAAATTGGACAATATTTCCGATATGTCCGGAATAGGGTACTTGTCGCTTATAGTCTTATCGTTTAGTTTTCGGAAATCAATCACTAAACGCGTTTTCTGGCATCCAGATTCGTCCATCCCCTTTTTGTCAACCACCCAGACGGGGTTGTTGTACGGAGACCTGGATGGTCTTATAATACCGTTTGCGAGCAAATTTTGAACCTCTTTATTCACAAAGTCGGCTACACCCAATGGGTACGGGTATAGGCGTGAGTATACCGGTTCCTCGTCTTCGGTTCGAATTGTGGCCAATACATTCGTATTATACGGAAGAGCTTCATCAGGATCAGCGAAAGCTCTTTTATTTTTGTCTATCATGTCGTCAAAGTTTGTTCTAATGTTATCGGGAACGTCATCAGTTTTTAGAGCTAAATGGTTAACATCCCTACAGACACTGTACAGGATATCCTCTTCACCGTTGTCGTGAACTATCTTTGCCCTTCCAAGGTCAATGATTGCATTAAGGCTGTTAAGCAAGTCCAGTCCTATAATGCCGTCAAACGTTTCTAATCCCGGGAGTATAAAAAAATCGGTAGTTACGCCAAAAAGCTTAAATTTGCACTTTTTCTCTATTTTATTGTTTCCATGAATAGACTTTACTGAGAATGGTTGGGAAACTAATCCTACTCCTCGTAGCTCTTTAAGTGGCCTAATGTAATTTTTAGAGGCTCCTGTGTCAATTAAGAGTTTTATTGGTCTCCCTGCTACTATTCTTGATATCCATGGCAGCAGGGACCTACTTCTAAAAAATTAAGCTCGTTTGTGTCGTCATCAACTTCATTTGCAAGGTCGTCATAGACTTGCACTTGCCGTTCTCCGAAATCCTCTGCATATTCATGTTCATCCCGAGCGTCCTGTTTTATATGGTTTAATCTCTGCCACTTTTGGTTCGATTCGATTCTTCCCGATTCTGCGATCCGTTTTTCAGCTCTTACTTGGTTATTTCCCCCAAGGCGGCCCTGGGTATACCCTCCTTTATCGGAATTCTCCCGTCTAGAAATATTCTGTCCCTGTCGGTAATTCTGGTTGTTATTGAATTTGAACTTTGATGACGAAGGGTCAATTTCCATGGGTTCCGGAACACTTCGCGCTGTACTCGCATTATGTCCCTTATTGGAAATTTTATAATGGGGATTGTTTTCACACCTAGGATCGTTTTTCCTAGAAAAGCTTGTCGCAAATAAATACCTTTGGTGATTTGCGTCCACCTCTTGGGCAAGGGCTAATGCCGTTGCCATATCCTTGGGTCGAGAAGAGAATAAAATATCGCAAAGTGGTTTCTTTAAACCTGAAATAAATACCCTAAGTCCATCATGTCTATATTTCGAATTCAGGTTCACCGTTAGATCGCGATTATCACCATGCGTCATGGTTGTCTTGTTAACTAACATAGCTACTCGTTTCTCAACCTCGTCGTAAAATTCCGAGATCGAAAGTTCGCCTTGTCTTAATGTCGAAAGTTCTTGTTCAATGAGATAGATTGGTCTTTTGTCCGAATACGTGAAGTCTAACCGAGTTATTATAGCATTAAAATTCAATACGGTGTTAAATGATGACAACACCGAATTAGCCGGTCCCACCACTTTATTCCGGATTATCAGCACCGCTTGATAATATCTAGCAGAGCCCACACATCCTTCGTAAATTTTGTGGGCAGCCTTGGCCGCAGCCCGCCATGAAACATATCTTTCCCGATTTCCGTCAAACTCCGGCAATGATTTGACAGCGTCCAAAGTTTCGCTGCCTAAGTTACTTGTGATCTGTATTTCCTCATAAGTCTCTACCTGAACCGATGGGGCTTCTAATGCTCCTAACCTAGAGGTTAAGTTCTTTATTTGCTCCTTTAGTAAAGTATTTTGAACGTCAATTATTGCTCGCTGTCCCTGAAGGGCTGCATTTACCGCAGCATCCATGCATTGCTTAACCTGTTCGGCATTCATGTTGTCTTGATCTAATATCTTAAGTTTTTTGAAAATAACACTTAACTCCTCTGACATTAACACTCGTTTTATTCCAAAACCTCACTAAGTTGTTTCACAAAAAAAATAAGAATGAACACTTTACTTACATTTCGATTCTCAATTTAGTACAGAAATTTCTTATTCAATAGTCCGCTGGTCCCGTAACTGCTCCTTTAGGTCCTTCTTTCGTTCCTTGCACTATTTGTATTTCGTGACTTTTGCGCAATAGTCCTTCCTTCTCGCTGTCCAAAGCTGTCGGTACTTTGGTGGCTTTTATTTCATAGAGTTTTATTTGCTTTAAGAGGGCTCTTTAAAGTTTGAGTTTAAAAATGTCAATGTTTTAATTTCACTTCGGGTTTTCCCTTGTTTATTTATTTATTTATTTTTTAACTATGTTTCTTTAAACTTGGGCTTCCAAGGTTTTCTTTTATTTAAAGTTAGCACTTCGTGCCCCACGTTGGGCGCCAATTAAACAAATTTATATATTTATTAATATTTATATTTTATTGGAGCAACTTCGTGCCGATGAGTCTCTTGCTTAAGATGAACTGATTCTTAAAACTATTTAAACATGTTATTTGACGTCGCCTGTTGCTCACTGCCGACGTCGCGCTGGCCAAGTCTATGAGTTGGTGATGGTGGTGTGATTGGTAATGTGCTGACTTAGCTCCTCGTGTGGAAGTTCATATTTCCATACGCTTGAACGTTGCGGCGGAGGCAGTACTGGTTAATTTCAGCAATGTGCTGACTATGCGCCTCGTGTGTAGCAAAAGCTGAGTTTGGCGTGGGAACAGCCGCTTATTATGATAACTTATATATCCTGGTTAAAATTTGGAATAGTTATAATGAATATAATGTGTTTATCCTTTGTGGCTACTTTTAGTTCGATATTTTCTAATTTAGTAATGGTTATGTTGAAATCGTCCATTTCTTGGTCCGTTAATATGTCTCTTGTAAGAGTATTCAACTTTACTGCTAATAATAACTCTCTGACTTGTTCGATTAATTTTTCTAAATGATCCAATTCATATTTCAAGCTAAGTATCGCGAACTCTGTCAGGGTCTGGTTCAATAAACTAAATTGATGCCTAATTAATTCTGTCTGTTCATTTCTAAGGATAGTGAGATTATTCAATTGTTGGTCAAAGTGCGAGTTAATGTGTACTTGGCTATTTGATTGCTGCATTAAATCATGATCGTCAGTTGATATTAGTCTAAGTTTTTCCTCAATTTCCTCTTTGTCGTTACTGTCCATTGTCCCAAAAAGATTTCTGTCCCTATCTCTTGAATAGAACAGACGTGTTGGTAAAGTGCTCCGTAAAATAGTAAAGGGTGTTTTTTATTGGGGTATAGAACTTTATGTTGGCATCACTTTTTTAACTGGCGGCCATTTTGTCAGCTGTCAAGTGATTAATATTTAGTTTGGTTTGCGATTTCATCATGAACAGGTTGTCAAAAGAACAACGCTTGCAAACCGTGCAAATTTATTTCGAAAGTAATGGTTCAGTTCGCGAAGTTCACCGCAAGCTCCGTCCATTTTATGCCATTACATCCACAAAAACTGACTGTTTGGTGTTCTTTATGGGCTGGTGGAGTCATTGGGCCATACTTCTTCCGAAATAATGCTGGAGAGTCAGTTACCGTTAATGGAGACCGGTATAGAGCCATGATAACCGACTATTTTGTTCCCGAATTGGATGGCATGAATGTGGATGAGTTGTGGTTCCAACAAGTGGTTGAAAATTGGACCTGTAGATTTGGCTTTATTCGAGCCAGCCGCGGCGGCCACATGCCCGAAATCATATTTAAACATTAATGGCATAAAATTATCCTTCCAATAAAGCCAAATTGATGGACATTAAAACGATTTTCTTGTGTTTTATTTCAATTCGAAGTTCTATACCTCAATAAAAAACACCCTTTATATAGTTGAGTTTCGGCTTTAATTACACTACTCAACAAAATGAAAAAAATTTCATGTACTCCGGATGCGATAATTTTTTCTGTATAGATAACCTTGACATGAGCTCGAAAAACGCAATAAAAATTTTTTTTTTCGTTTGGTTTTTGTTTTATTTTTTTTTTTTTTAATTTTAAAAAAAATTTTTTGGTTAATTTGTTTCGTCCGGCATACCTTTACTCAATTGCGAATAAAAGCGAAACGCGTGCATCGATTTTCATGATCTTTGTCTCATTTTGCTCATAGGTTATGTGACTTTACGTAAAAGTAATAAGATTTGACATTTTTTTTCATTTTGGTGGATTTTTTAAAAAAAAAAAATTTAAATCTTTAGGCAAAAAATAAGTTTTTTCCTTTATATATTCATTTTTAACTTGGAAACTGTTGCTTGTATAGGAAAACAATATATGAACAGATTAAGGGAATTGTAATTTTAAATTTTTTAAAATTTAATTCAATTAAATCGGGCTAGTGGTTCCCGAGTTATGCCGGACGAAACAAATTAACCAAAAAAATTTTAAAATTTAAAAAAAAAAAAATAAAACAAAAATTTTTATTGCGTTTTTCGAGCTCATGTCAAGGTTATCTACACAGAAAAAATTATCGCATCCCGAGTACATTTTGACTGTTGACTAGTGTTATTAGATCATCCAGTGATAATTTTGCTGTAATTGGTTTTTCGGTAGACGAAGTGATCGCTGAGAAATAAGCGGATTAATTTTCCAATTTTTCCATCTTGTTTCATTGTGTTGTTTGTTTGTGCTGATACACAGTGGCGTGTGTGTTAACACAAACAATGTGGTGGGTAATTTCACCCGAGGTGAGTTTGGTGATTTTGTGGTGTTGCCATACACAATTTTGGACGGTGTGTGGCGGAACTAATTTAATTGCGCCTGCTAAGGTTTTTAGTTGATTTATTGATTTGTTGTGACCGGACTGATTTTGGGGATTTGAGTTTTCGACCGTTGGATTTAAATAGACGTGATGGCGCCACCAGCTGGTGGCAAACGGTGAAAAGGGGGGAAGGCAACGCCGAAAGGGGACGCGTCGGATGCGACGGCGACTGCGTACGACGTGCTGATGAAGGGGGTTCGATGACTGTCATGATAGACGGACGTATAGCGGAGATCGTTATTCTATTCTTGCTTGACAAGTACTCGTATTCTTGCAATAAACTAATTTACAAAAACAAAAAGAGAAATAGACTCTTGCAAACTAAGTGACAAAAAAAATGAGTGAGCTGGAAGCTCAAAACTCTAATTTATACGTAAAAAAAAAAAGAAAAAGCAATGTGCATAGCGAAACAATGGCTAAACAACTAAAAAATAATTATTACGATATTCTTGATAATGACGAAGAATGCGATCAAGATTATTTACAACAGTTTGAAAAACATGTACAAGAAACCGAAAAACCAACAACATCTAGTAATTCTACAAACAGAGTGAACAACACAAACAATGCAAAAAACTCTACACTAAACTCTTCAAGTGAAGAGAGTAACATTAACAAAGAAAAAGCAAAAAACAATAATAAACATAAGAAAGTACCACCTATCAATATATTTGATGTGCAACCCAATGAACTAATAAACTTCCTAAAAAATGGAATTAAAATAATTGATTTCAAAATTAAAGAGTTTGGCACTAAAAACATATCACTGTTTTTGTCTTCAATGACTGACTACATTAGAGTTAAAGCTTATTTAGAAAAAACTAAAACTAAATTCTTCACCTTTACTCCAAAAGAACTGAAAACAAAAACATACTTACTAAAAGGCCTCAGTGCAGATACCGACAATTCGTTAAAGTGAACCGATTCACAACAAAAAAATCGGCTAAATAAGGTTACGATCTTCCAATATATATGGTCCAAATAAGTAGAAATAGCAATGTTAATGAACTCAAAAAAATAAATGGACTTCTTTACCGTTGTGTTCGCTGGGATTCTTTGAGAAAGCAAGAAATTCCGCAATGCAGAAGGTGCCAAAGCTTTTTTCATAGTGCCAATTGTTACTTACCTCCTAGGTGTGTAAAATGCAAAGAAACACACGAAATTGGAAAATGTGCTCTGAGTACAGTGACAACAGATGAAAGAGAAAAATTATTTTGCGTCTTGTGTAATAAAACAAACAAAAACTCCGCGCCAAGAAAGAGAGTTTTGCCTTTAACAGATCAAATAAACCATCGATTCATGTAAACCCTAACATAAGCTTTTCAGATGTTGTACAAAACATCAACACATTGAATGTAGATAACAACAACCCAATTCAACTTGCATTACAAGAACTAAAACTATGTTATATTTTTCTAATCAGATAATAAACCTACAAAAACAATTACAAATACAAACATCTAGAATAGATAAAATTTTTTCTATGTTAAATTATGACTGAAACAATCGTTAAAAATTTAAATATAATAGAAATCAATGTAAATTCACTAATAAGATTAAACAGAAGATACGACTTAACTAATTTTTTAGACAAGTACAAACCAGACATAGCTCTACTCACTGAAACAAAACTCAATGTGAAACACAAATTAAACTTTAAAGATTATACTTTATTACGAAAGGATAGGATCAATGCTATAAGAGGGGGTGGAACGGCTATATTAATTAAAAAAGATATTAAATATAAACTAGTCTCAAATAATATAGTAAACTCTTTTAAATTCCTTGAAACATGCATCGTTAAAATTCTATTATTGTCCAATAAAAATTTATATGTAATAGCAGCTTATTATCCTTCAAGCAACAATAGTAGTCTTTTCAACTCTGAATTTCTCAAACTTTTTCAATCTCTGAAATTAGAAAACGCTGACAATTTTTATATAATATCAGGAGATCTGAACTGCAAACATACCGATTGGGGGAATGCTTCTAATAATTCAAAGGGCAATATGCTTAGAGAATGGCTTTCGAGTTACGAAATATATTACAGAAGTAAACTATATGCTTCTGCTTAGGCGCCCCGGTAGTCGAGTTGGTAGCGTGCTTGTCTATCAGCGTGGGGGTTGTGGGTTCGATTCCCACCAGAGGCTTTGGTCTGTCGCTGCAAAATTTTAGCCAAATGGTCTATGTCACCTGGTTTACCCTTGGACCCAAAATTAGAATATAAATTTACTTTGTATTGTAATTAATAAATAAATAAATAAATATATGCTTCTGATATGGCTTCATATCCACGTTGTGGTTCGTATATAGATATATGTATTGCTGACTCACGATTAGGTTTACTCAGGCAGAATGGCTCAACGAATTGTCTCAGAACATTAGATTATGACAGCGATCATAACGCGATCCAAATCATAGTACAGAATGTTTGCAATGAACATCCACTTACGTTGTTTAGAGAAATGTCTACCCCTCAATTCATCTACAAAAAGACCGATTGGAAAAGGTTTAAAAACTTTGTACAAATCGAGCTTGATAAATATGAGACCATCCCAAACCATAGGAACCTCACAAATTCAGAGGTAGACTTTTACTTAATAAGATTGAACAATATCATAAAGAGTGCAATAGATAAGACAGTTCCTCAATTTAAGACATGCGATTCAGCTACAAAATATTCTAACCCAATCATAAGGAAACTGCAGAAAGAAAAGAGTAAGATACTAACTACCATTAAAAAACATAACCGATTGGAATGTTCCTTAACGCCGGATGATCTGAATTTTCTAAAGAATAAGTTAAAATTAATTAAGAAACTTATCAGTGATAATTTTTTCATATCCGTAAATAATAATTTTCGCGAGAGGCTTTCAAATTACAGCAGGAATAATACCAGTGAAATGTTTAATGAAGTTAAGAAACAATTTAGAATGGGACAACCTTGGAAGATAGACAGATTGAAAATTCCACAGGAGGACGAAAGTTTACTCATTAATGCAGGTATTCATCCAACTGAATTACAGAGGGAATCTGGGGATAATAGTTTTATAGTGAATGATCAAGATCAGATTTTGAATGTTATTGGCTCCTTTCTAGAATCAGTTCACTCTTTTAAAGAGATTGATCCTGAAAATTGCTTGCAGGTCTAAGTTGATAATTGCTTTTCCAGGTTTTTAGAATCGAAAACTGAATATGAAGATAACACTACTCAACAAAATGAAAAAAATGTCATGTACTCCGGATGCGATAATTTTTTCTGTGTAGATAACCTTGACATGAGCTCGAAAAACGCAATAAAATTATTTTTTTCGTTTGGTTTTTGTTTTATTTTTTTTTTTTTTTAAATTTTAAAAAATTTTTTTTGGTTAATTTGTTTCGTTCGGCATAACTCGGGAACCACTAGCCCGATTTAATTGAATTAAATTTTAAAAAATTTAAAATTACAATTCCCTTAATCTGTTCATATATTGTTTTCCTATACAAGCAACAGTTTCCAAGTTAAAAATGAATATATAAAGGAAAAAACTTATTTTTTGCCTAAAGATTTAAATTTTTTTTTTTTAAAAAATCCACCAAAATGAAAAAAAATGTCAAATCTTATTACTTTTACGTAAAGTCACATAACCTATGAGCAAAATGAGACAAAATCGATGCACGCGTTTCGCTTTTATTCGCAATTGAGTAAAGGTATGAATTTCAAAAATTTGCTCGACATATGCACAACTTTGTCTATGGTAAGGTTTTTTCTTTTTTATTACAAAAAAAATTAAAATTTGTTGGGTGACAAAAATATATGACTTTAAATTAAAAAACAATTCGATATATGTACAAGAAATTATCCTAAGGATATCAATATTAATTAATTATAAAAAAGTTTTAAAAAAAAATATCTAAACACAAAAATAAAAACCTTCAAATTAAAAATAATTATGTGCTTTTGTCTTTCTTTTATATTGTTGTGGGTCTGTTTCTCTTATCAGGAACCAGATATAGTCCCCCATCATAGCTTCGTTCCAAAATCCTTGGTATCGGTGCTCAATTTCTTTCATTTGCTGATGAAAACGCTCACCATGCTGCAGCTTCATTTGGTGATAAAATGTGCTCAAACTGTTGGTCTTGCAACAACTTTTTAATTTGCGGACCGTCGAAAACGCCTTCCTTAATCTTTGCCGATGAAAGGTGAGGAAATCCTGTAGATTGTTGTCACCACACCAGGAGCCAAGAAACCGAACTGTTGCATGCGCGATGCATGCAACTCTGCATCTTCCTTGGAGAGTTTCAATTCTCTAACCCAATCGTTCAGTTCTGCTTGGGAACATAAGCGTTGACCTCCATGCAATGTATATGTTGACTCGCATTCTGATGTGGTTTCTACTGTCTCCGGATCTGATGTTGGATGTATCGCCTCATTATTAGATGCCCATCTTGAAACGGACGGTTGCGGGTCCACTGGTTCTTCGGAAAATGGCACTGGAAAATTCACTGTTGAAACAGCAGCGTAAGTCCATCGTATATTTTTTCCCACGCCTGTTTTTTTGCTAAGACAGAAGTAGCAATCTGTTACATGGCAAAGCGGAGCTCTCCAAAGCATTGTCATGATGATTCTCGGCTGTCGTCTGACAGAATTTCAATAATAAGTTATATATGTTCTTGAATTTCGTAATCTACACTTACCTTGAGTCAGCTAGCTGAACGTAGCACCTTGGACATAGAGCACTTGGTGTCCACCGCTCATCTATGTTTGAGACCTTTAAATTGAAGCTCTCTTCAAATGAATCTCTCAATTTAGGTGAAAAACAACGCTTGTTTTTTTCAGAAACGTATTCTCCGCACATGTAACAAAAATTACTTGGATTGGTATTGCATTCAAATCCTCGCGAACGTTTGCTCATTTTAACTATCGCGTTCGTCGACACTTGTTGAATGAGTAAAATCGATCAATGAAGACCTATTTATACTGTGTATTGTTTAGTATTTTACTGACAGGTACTTATAAATGGGTGTATATTTTTTTACGGTGGCTACATACCTGTTTCACCGTGTGTGAGTCTTAAATTTTCCGAATAATGACCACCCTTAAATGTGGGTTGCATTTCTGTAAAAAAAATCATACAGGTAGCCAACGGAAAACCCAAATAATTAAAAAAGTCCCCTTTCCTTTTTTCCTTTTAATTGTTCACGCACATTTATTAGCGTTTATTACTTTGCTTACGCAATCATAAAAATTAAATAACCTTTTGTTTATTCCGTTTTGTTAATTCTGAGAATCAAAAAAAAAAGAAAAAACCTTACCATAGACAAAGTTGTGCATATGTCGAGCAAATTTTTGAAATTCATACCTTTACTCAATTGCGAATAAAAGCGAAACGCGTGCATCGATTTTCATGATCTTTGTCTTATTTTGCTCATAGGTTATGTGACTTTACGTAAAAGTAATAAGATTTGACATTTTTTTTCATTTTGGATTTTTTATGGATTTTTTAAAAAAAAAAAATTTTAATCTTTAGGCAAAAAATAAGTTTTTTCCTTTATATATTAATTTTTAACTTGGAAACTGTTGCTTGTATAGGAAAACAATATATGAACAGATTAAGGGAATTGTAACTTTAAATTTTTTAAAATTTAATTCAATTAAATCGGGCTAGTGGTTCCCGAGCTATGCCGGACGAAACAAATTAACCAAAAAAATTTTTTTAAAATTTAAAAAAAAAAATAAAACAAAAACCAAACGAAAAAAAAAATTTTATTGCGTTTTTCGAGCTCATGTCAAGGTTATCTACACAGAAAAAATTATCGCATCCCGAGTACATTTTGACTGTTGACTAGTATAATCAATCAACTATAACTACATTTCATGCAAATAAAAGGGCCAACGATCTCGATGAACTTGCCATGGATGATTTCTTTATTTCTAAGGATACAATCCTTTATATTTTTAATAATTTGAGAAGTAAACTGTCCTCAGGTATTGACAATATTCC
Organism: Hydrotaea cyrtoneurina; assembly: GCA_958296145.1. NCBI lineage: Eukaryota > Metazoa > Arthropoda > Insecta > Diptera > Muscidae > Hydrotaea > Hydrotaea cyrtoneurina. Next base: position 49,984,035 of record OY282517.1, read on the forward strand.
CAACATAGTTTTGAGAAATATTCCCGAGGTAATATCACTGGAATATTGTACAATTTTTAATAATATTCTTAACAACTCATACTTTCCTCGTGCATGGAAAATAGCAAAAGTGGTAGTTCTACCCAAGAAAAATAAGGATTGTTGTAACCCTAGAAACTTTCGCGCAATTAGCTTACTTCCAAATATAAGTAAAATTTTTGAAATATGTGTTAACAATAATATAACTAATCTTTGCGAGAAAAATCATTTAATATGTAATAGGCAATTTGGATTTAAATATAGACACTCGACTATACATGCAATACATTTGTTTGTCTCCAATATCTATTGGAACTTAAACAAATCTTTATGTACTGGTGCTTGTCTAATAGATTTTGAAAAAGCTTTCGATAGCATTTGGATCCCAGGTCTAATATATAAACTATTAGAATACAAATTTCCCGTACACTTCATTATACTTATTCATAATATGCTTAATAATAAATCGTTTATAGTCAGTAATAATAATCAGATGAGTACAAGGAAATATACTATAGTAAATGGCCTACAACAGGGAACAGTAAATTCCCCAACTCTATTTAATTTATTTATCCATGGCCTATTGAATAAAATTGATAATATCATCGGCTTTGCTGACGATATAATTGTCTATCATTCCGATGACAAAGTTGGAAAAATCAATGAAAACCTCCAATACTATTATGATACGGTGGAAAATTATGCCAACGATTGGAAGATGATAATTAATACCAATAAATGTGAGACTATCCTTTTTCGACCTCCTGTAGGAAAATGCAATTACAGCGTGAAACGCAATTGGAAAGAATTTAGAATAATGGCTAATTCAGGTATAGCTATACCGAATAAACAAATCGTCAAATATCTTGGGATTAATCTGGATAATTTTCTATATTTTAATAACCATATAAATTCACAAATTATAAAGGCCAGAAACGCATTTTTTATGTACAAATCTTTATTTTTTTCAAAATACATTAGACCAACAGTAAAGGTCTTATTATATCAATCTTTAATCCGACCCATCTTGACTTACGGTTGCCAAATTTGGTTTAACATTTCTCCATCGTACATGGAGAAAATTAGTATATTTGAGAGAAAATGTCTGAGAGCATGTACTTCGCTATATAGATCCTCAAGTAGTAACTTTACTAAATATGTTTCAAATAAAAAACTTTATAAGGTAGCTGAAATTAGTAGAATTGATAACTTCATTATACATCTTATTAGGAACCACATCGTGAGAAGCATGGAATGCAAGGAAAATAATTTAATTATGGCCACGTATTATGTCAATGGACAATACATACAAGAAACATTACAAAGCGGATTCGTACCACCTGAAGCGTTTTTGTACCTAGATAACAAAGGATTTATCCAAAATGAAACCGGTATCCCAATATTTTACCACATACATAGACGAGCCAATAACAAAACTATTGTTTGTAGAGAGATTACTGTTGACAATCGCAGATTTGATACTAGCATTTATGCTGAAGATAAAAACATATTACCCCACATTAAGAACAAAAAATATTGGTGGCTCACCGAATAATTTTCTCATTTTTCTTACAACCTGACTGTAGCTTTGATCCTATCTCCTTTTGTAATATAAAAGTAATGTTTTCACAACTTTTTTCGTTACATATAATATATATTTATTTACCTACTTTTGGCGTAACAAATAATATTTATATTAAAAAAATAATGTAATATATTCTATAAAATACTTGAGAGCCCGAATATGGGACAGCGTATAACAAACCATATTACCTACTATTTGTTTATTTGTAGTTTAAAATATATACATTTTGTTTAAATAAAGAATTCAAAAAAAAAAAAAAAAAACGTGCTGATGAAGCCGCCGAGGAGAATCAGGCACTCTGATTCGGAGAGCTCTGCTGACGTAGGTGTTGTGGACGACGACAGCAAGCGCTTCAAGCCTGGGGCGAAACGTGCTGCTGGTGCGGATGATGGCGCAAGCACGTCTGCGTCCATCATTGCTGCTGCCGTTGCTGTCTCTGCTGCTGCTGATCCTGCCGTTTCTGCTTCTGCGGTGTCGGAAATGGATGTAGCGACAGAGGATGGTATGAGTGATGAGGTGCGACGGAGCAGGGCGCGTAGGAGGAGGCCTGCTGGTGCGGGTGCAGATGCTGGTGGTAATACTGGTGCTGATACGGTGACTGTGCGGCAGTTAAAGGAGATCACCAGTAGTCTCATGGACATGACTCTGTGTGACGCGATTCCACTGCGAGTGTCACGTGCTGTAGTGGAGCATGCTGGTCGATATGAGGAGCTGCTGATGAATCTCCTCCTCGAAAATGAGCGGCTGAAGGGACGCCTTGATGTGCGTCCTGGTGGAAATGCTGGTACGAGTGGAGGCGTGATGGCGCAACCAGCTGCTGCCCGCCCATCGTTTGTTTCCCCGGCTGTTGCCCAGCCGGTGGAAACGTGGTCGGTCGTGGTTAAGGACAAGAAGGGCGTTGCATCATCTTCTAAAGATGTGGTGAAGAAGGTTATGACAGAGGTGGGCCCAACGCTGGGAGTCAGGGTGCATGACGTGCGTCCAATGCGTGATGGTGGTGCAGTCATTCGCACCCCGTCGGTAGCTGAGAGGGAAAAGTTGTGGCCAATCGTATAACAAACCATATTACCTACTATTTGTTTATTTGTAGTTTAAAATATATACATTTTGTTTAAATAAAGAATTCAAAAAAAAAAAAAAACGTGCTGATGAAGCCGCCGAGGAGAATCAGGCACTCTGATTCGGAGAGCTCTGCTGACGTAGGTGTTGTGGACGACGACAGCAAGCGCTTCAAGCCGGGCTCGCCTGGGGCGAAACGTGCTGCTGGTGCGGATGATGGCGCAAGCACGTCTGCGTCCATCATTGCTGCTGCCGTTGCTGTCTCTGCTGCTGCTGATCCTGCCGTTTCTGCTTCTGCGGTGTCGGAAATGGATGTAGCGACAGAGGATGGGATGAGTGATGAGGTGCGACGGAGCAGGGCGCGTAGGAGGAGGCCTGCTGGTGCGGGTGCAGGTGCTGGTGGTAATACTGGTGCTGATACGGTGACTGTGCGGCAGTTAAAGGAGATCACCAGTAGTCTCATGGACATGACTCTGTGTGACGCGATTCCACTGCGAGTGTCACGTGCTGTAGTGGAGCATGCTGTGGAACAAAAACCAAACGAAAAAAAAAATTTTATTGCGTTTTTCGAGCTCATGTCAAGGTTATCTACACAGAAAAAATTATCGCATCCCGAGTACATTTTGACTGTTGACTAGTATAATCAATCAACTATAACTACATTTCATGCAAATAAAAGGGCCAACGATCTCGATGAACTTGTCATGGATGATTTCTTTATTTCTCAGGATACAATCCTTTATATTTTTAATAATTTGAGAAGTAAACTGTCCTCAGGTATTGACAATATTCCCAACATAGTTTTGAGAAATATTCCCGAGGTAATATCACTGGAATATTGTACAATTTTTAATAATATTCTTAACAACTCATACTTTCCTCGTGCATGGAAAATAGCAAAAGTGGTAGTTCTACCCAAGAAAAATAAGGATTGTTGTAACCCTAGAAACTTTCGCGCAATTAGCTTACTTCCAAATATAAGTAAAATTTTTGAAATATGTGTTAACAATAATATAACTAATCTTTGCGAGAAAAATCATTTAATATGTAATAGGCAATTTGGATTTAAATATAGACACTCGACTATACATGCAATACATTTGTTTGTCTCCAATATCTATTGGAACTTAAACAAATCTTTATGTACTGGTGCTTGTCTAATAGATTTTGAAAAAGCTTTCGATAGCATTTGGATCCCAGGTCTAATATATAAACTATTAGAATACAAATTTCCCGTACACTTCATTATACTTATTCATAATATGCTTAATAATAAATCGTTTATTGTCAGTAATAATAATCAGATGAGTACAAGGAAATATACTATAGTAAATGGCCTACAACAGGGAACAGTAAATTCCCCAACTCTATTTAATTTATTTATCCATGGCCTATTGAATAAAATTGATAATATCATCGGCTTTGCTGACGATATAATTGTCTATCATTCCGATGACAAAGTTGGAAAAATCAATGAAAACCTCCAATACTATTATGATACGGTGGAAAATTATGCCAACGATTGGAAGATGATAATTAATACCAATAAATGTGAGACTATCCTTTTTCGACCTCCTGTAGGAAAATGCAATTACAACGTGAAACGCAATTGGAAAGAATTTAGAATAATGGCTAATTCAGGTATAGCTATACCGAATAAACAAATCGTAAAATATCTTGGGATAAATCTGGATAATTTTCTATATTTTAATAACCATATAAATTCACAAATGTTAAAGGCCAGAAACGCATTTTTTATGTACAAATCTTTATTTTTTTCAAAATACATTAGACCAACAGTAAAGGTCTTATTATATCAATCTTTAATCCGACCCATCTTGACTTACGGTTGCCAAATTTGGTTTAACATTTCTCCATCGTACATGGAGAAAATTAGTATATTTGAGAGAAAATGTCTGAGAGCATGTACTTCGCTATATAGATCCTCAAGTAGTAACTTTACTAAATATGTTTCAAATAAAAAACTTTATAAGGTAGCTGAAATTAGTAGAATTGATAACTTCATTATACATCTTATTAGGAACCACATCGTGAGAAGCATGGAATGCAAGGAAAATAATTTAATTATGGCCACGTATTATGTCAATGGACAATACATACAAGAAACATTACAAAGCGGATTCGTACCACCTGAAGCGTTTTTGTACCTAGATAACAAAGGATTTATCCAAAATGAAACCGGTATCCCAATATTTTACCACATACATAGACGAGCCAATAACAAAACTATTGTTTGTAGAGAGATTACTGTTGACAATCGCAGATTTGATACTAGCATTTATGCTGAAGATAAAAACATATTACCCCACATTAAGAACAAAAAATATTGGTGGCTCACCGAATAATTTTCTCATTTTTCTTACAACCTGACTGTAGCTTTGATCCTATCTCCTTTTGTAATATAAAAGTAATGTTTTCACAACTTTTTTCGTTACATATAATATATATTTATTTACCTACTTTTGGCGTAACAAATAATATTTATATTAAAAAAATAATGTAATATATTCTATAAAATACTTGAGAGCCCGAATATGGGACAGCGTATAACAAACCATATTACCTACTACTTGTTTATTTGTAGTTTAAAATATATACATTTTGTTTAAATAAAGAATTCAAAAAAAAAAAAAAAACGTGATGATGAAGCCGCCGAGGAGAATCAGGCACTCTGATTCGGAGAGCTCTGCTGACGTAGGTGTTGTGGACGACGACAGCAAGCGCTTCAAGCCTGGGGCGAAACGTGCTGCTGGTGCGGATGATGGCGCAAGCACGTCTGCGTCCATCATTGCTGCTGCCGTTGCTGTCTCTGCTGCTGCTGATCCTGCCGTTTCTGCTTCTGCGGTGTCGGAAATGGATGTAGCAGGTGCTGGTGGTAATACTGGTGCTGATACGGTGACTGTGCGGCAGTTAAAGTAGTACTGGTGATCTAGTAGTCTCATGGACATGACTCTGTGTGACGCGATTCCACTGCGAGCGTCACGTGCTGTAGTGGAGCATGCCGGTCGATATGAGGAGCTGCTGATGAAGCTCCTCCTCGAAAATGAGCGGCTGAAGGGACGCCTTGATGTGCGTCCTGGTGGAAATGCTGGTACGAGTGGAGGCGTGATGGCGCAACCAGCTGCTGCCCGCCCATCGTTTGTTCCCCCGGCTGTTGCCAAGCCGGTGGAAACGTGGTCGGTCGTGGTTAAGGACAAGAAGGGCGTTGCATCATCTTCTAATGATGTGGTGAAGAAGGTGATGACAGAGGTGGGCCCAACGCTGGGAGTCAGGGTGCATGACGTGCGTCCAATGCGTGATGGTGGAGCAGTCATTCGCACCCCGTCGGTAGCTGAGAGGGAAAAAGTTGTGGCCAATCCGAAATTCAGCGAGGTTGGACTGGAGGTGGCTGTCAATGACAAACTGGGGCCAAGGGTGGTGGTGCAGGGTGTGCCCACAGAAATAACAGTGGATGAGTTTATGGAAGAACTTTATGAGAAGAACGTAAAGTCAATGTTGTCCCCGGCGGCGTATGAAAAAAGCGTGCGACTAGTGAGCAGTCCATGGAAGGCTGGCAGTGGCAAGCTGAACATGGTACTAGAGTGTACCCCGAGGGTGTTGGGGTACCTAGCGGCCAGCGGAGCCTACATTAAGTGGTTCCGCTTCAGAGTGAGAGCGCAAGACGCTATACAGCCTGCTACAGATGTCTGGGTTTTGACCACCGTGTGCGTGACTGTCGAATGGCTGAAGATGTATGCCGCAGGTGCGGTTCAGCTGGCCACATGGCGGGGCGGTGCCCCAATGAATTGCGATGCAGGAACTGTGCATTTAAGGGCCATCCAGCCGACCATATGATGATGTCGCAGGCGTGCCCAGTGTACGCTGCGATGACTGCTCGGGCGAATGCGCGCCATTAACATTAACTGCCAGCGGGGATTTGCTGTTATGTGTGAGTTTGAGCAGGCATGCCCAATGCGGCATCAGGGGGCGTTCTTTGCGCTTTTACAGGAGCCATATTCTACGAGCGGTTGTGTTAGGGGACTACCGGGGGGTATGCGAGTTTTTACTGACGAGGGGATGAACTCAGCCATAGTGGTGGATGACAGTGACGTGGAATGTACAGTACTTAGCACGAGCCAGTGGGGGGTCTGCATTGCAGCAGAAGGGTGGTTTGGGAGGATACTCTTGGCAAGTATCTATTGTAGGTTTAGTGCACCACTGGAGCCGTATATTGGGTACATGGATACGGTATTACTCCTTGCGAGTAATAATCCGATTATCCTTGGTTTAGACGCTAACGCATGCTCTCGTATGTGGTTCAGCAAGATGCCCAGGACTGCACCTGGTCATCAGAACTATATACGAGGAGTAATGCTAAGTGATTGGCTGGTCACAAAGTGTCTCATTGTTATCAATGAGCCGAGTGATCTGTACACGTTTGACGGTCCAGTGGGTACTAGTGACATTGACGTGACAGTCGCAAATGGGGCGGCAATGACGGCTTTTGACACTAGGTGGAGGGTGTGTGACAATTGGGGGATAAGAGATCATAATCCGATTGAGATTATGGTCACTTATCGTAGACGTACAGGGAGTACCGAGTTACCACGACAATGGCGGCTGCATGACGTGAACTGGGACGTATACGCGGACACGATCAGGGCGACTGCTGAAGTGGAGTCACTAGATGACTTTAGGTTACGTACGGTAGATGACATGGTTAGCAGAATTGACCAGTGGATGTGCTCGGTCAATGATGCACTGCTTGGTCGAGCTCGCAAAGCTCGGCCAAGTAGGGTCAAATGGTGGACTAGGGAGTTAGATGGGATGCGGAGGGCCGTCAGGCGGCTGCGGAAGCAATTCCAAAGGGCCAGGCGGAACGAAGCGGATGATCTGCCTCAGTGTAGAGTCGCCTTTTTGACTAGCCAAAGGACGTACAAGGACATGCTTGTTAGGGTAAAAGAGGACGAATGGAGGAGTTTCGTACGACGAAATCGAGATGACCCCTGGGGTAAGGTTTACCGTATCTGCAGGGGTAGGAATAGGGCGACTGACCTGGCATCTCTTCAGGTTGATGGCGTTACGCTGTCCTCCTGGAGGGAATGTGTCGACGGACTTCTAGGGGTTTTTTTTCCAGATGCGGACCCGGTCATGCGGACCCCACCTGTGTGGGAGATGGATGACCCTCCGTCTCTGGAAAGAACGGGATTTGGGGACAGTATTCACCATGTCAGGTGTAGAAAGGCTCCAGGTCTTGATGGTATGTCTGGAGAGATGTGTAAAAGCATCTGGAAAGGCATACCTGATTATCTGGAGACAGTCTTTGCGAAATGCATTAGCGATGGCTGTTTCCCGGAAGTTTGGAAATGTGTTCGCATTGTTGTTCTCCTGAAGTCACCCGAGAGAGTTAGGAGCAATCCTCGCTCTTATCGGGGGATCAGCCTCCTTCCAGCATTTGCAAAAGTGCTGGAAAGAATCATGGTTGATCGACTGTAGGAGAGCAACAGTGAGGGCTTATCTGAATTTCAGTTCGCCTTCAGAAAAGGCAGAAGCGTGGAAGATGCTTGGCTGCACGTTAGTCGTACTGTTGCAGAGGCGACCTCCAAATATGTCTTAGGCATATTTGTAGACTTCAAGGGTGCGTTTGACTACCTCTGGGCAAGCTACTTCAGCGGTAGAAAGGCTTGTGTGGTGGGCGCAAGTGGCACAGTATGGAAGGACGTCACACGTGGTTGTCCGCAGGGGTCTGTGAAAGGTCCATATATATGGAACCTAATGATGGATCCTCTGTTGAGACAGCTCAGCCGTTCATACAAGGTGTGTGCGTATGCGGATGACTTGCTCATCCTGGTCGAAGGGCAGTCTCGTGCTGTTCTTGAGGCTCAGGGTGAGTCCGTCATGCGTGACGTAGTTGCGTGGGGCGCGCGTGTCGGTGTAGGAGTGGCCATGGACAAGTGTGCGACAATGCTGTTCAAGGGCAGATTGTCACATGCTCGTCCACCACTTATACGCTGTGGCGACTTTAGTCTCCAGTATGCGACCGAGGTCAAATACTTGGGAATAAAGATGGGTGAGCGTATGAACTTTTTAGTTCATCTCACCTACGTCCGGGACAAGCTTTCTGCTGTTGTTTGCACTGTCAGGCGCATTCTTCGGAGTGGCTGGGGACTTGGCAGGCGGGCTGTCCGTACCATATACGGTGGGCTATTCGTTGCTTGCGCAGCGTATGGTGCTCCGGTATGGTACGAAACAGCCATGTCTGTTGCAGGAAGAAAGAAGGTCCTTTCATGTCAGAGAGTCGCTTTGCTGGCGTGTATGCCAGTATGCAGGACGGTATCGACGGATGCTTTGCAAGTATTGCTAGGCGTGCCACCTCTTGACCTGGAAGTAATACGTCGAGGTATTGCTTTCAAGGTCAAAAAGGGGCTAACGCTTTCCGCGGCAGATTGGATTTCTGCATCTGATGTGGTAGATAGGGAGTGTAGGGAGAGCATGGCACTACTCGACGAGAGCCTTGTCTCGAACCTTACATTTTTTCAGTTTTTCCGTTTTGTCACATTTCAAAAAATTCTTTTTAATTTCTAAGTCCTTCCTGTCCCTATTTCTGTATTCTAACATTTTTGCCTTTTTCAATTCAATTTTGTCGTGTATTTTTTCCAATTCTACATCTGATCTAAAATGTATATCTACGGGTTTTTCTCCCGTGGTTAAATGTATAGTGTTATTGGAAGCTTCTAAAGCTTGATAAGGTAAATCAATATTATATGCTATATCTAAATTTTCTTCCCGAACCTTTAAAATCCATATGTGCTCATTTAATGAACTATGAAACCTTTCTATGTCCGAATTTCCTGTGTGTCTCATAGGGGTAGTGAAATGATATTGTATTCCTTTCTTATCTAAAAAGTCAGTAAATAGTGCGGTCTTAAAAGCTGATTCATTGTCTAATGGTAATTTTTTAGGAGTCTTCATGTATATAAATAGTTTCGTAAATGTCTTCACAAGTTGTAATGATGTTTTATCGGGTATTTCCTCTATTGCTGAATATTTGGAAAATTTATCTATTACCGAAATATACCGAAATATAACGTGTCTCCTAAGTAATATATGGTAATGTTCATGGGGTCCGTTTGGAGTTTCTGTTTTATCAAAGGGAAGCTTAATAGGATTTCTTTCTATCTTAAAATTATGAATTTGGGTATTTTTTTCTTTAAATTAGGTACGTTTTTTCTATCCCAGGGTGATTATTATCAAATCTGTGCTGCTTAGCTATTTTCTCTAGTAATTCCTCATATTTCGCATCAATATGCAATTTTGTAGTCAATTTAATATTCATAATTTTTATATTATTTGGATTTTCATTCCATTATCTGTCTGAATCTGAACCAAATTATTTATATTTTCGCAATATAAACCTACATTATCATGAGTAGCTGCATCTAATAATATTTTCATTATTAACTGAGACGTCAACTATTTGTAATGATAGCTTATTCGTTTTTTCCAAAAACTGTCTCCTCAATTATTTTGTCTTCATTGTCTGGTTTCAATATTATTTGGTAATTAAAAGTCTGTAATGGATTTTCCAAAATTTGGAAATAATCCGTGCCATCTTCTTTGGCCGAATGTACCGTAGGTACAGGAGATTGGCTCCTAATTTCCGTAATTAAGTCATTAATTTTTTGATCATCTAGTTTATGTTTATTACTATAATGTTTCCTCAGTGTACTTTTATGAGCCAACAAAGCCTTGCATATTTTACAAGTTCTGCTTTGTTTGTCACCGTGAGTCTTCAAGTGACGTAATAATCCTCTTCTAGCTTTGTATGATTTCCTACATACAGTGCAAGTATGAGTCTTTATTAGTTCATTGACATTTGTTTCCCTTATTCTTGAAAGTGCGTCTGCAACTTTATTTTCTATTCGTATACATTAAGCTTTATTTTCCAACGTATTAGTTTAGAATTTGGCTCCTTGAGGTTAGCTAACCATACCAAGGGTTTGTGATCGGTTTTTAAAAGGAAGTTTCTACCATAAAGGTAGTGTCTAAATTTGTTTACCGCCCATACTATGGCCAGTAATTCTTTCTCAATTGTTGAGTAATTTATCTCGTGTCTATTCAATGCTATAGGTCCTTATGACTGTGCTAACACAGCACCTAGAGCATAATTGCTCGCGTCCGTAGTTAATTGAAATTGTTCGTCAAAACTCGGGTACCTTAAAACCATATCCGACATTAGTATCGCTTTAAGTTTCTCAAAGGATTGTTTACAATCCTTGTCATTTACGTTAATGGCCGAATCCTTTTTTAACTTTTTTAATCATTGGTTTAGCTATTTTTGCATAGTCAGGAATAAATTTCCTATAATATCCACTAAGTCCTAAAAAACTCTGGATTTCTTTAACCGTCCTGGGTAAGGGTTGCTTTTTAATTCCATCAACTTTGTTAGGATTCGGTTTAATACCGTCCTTTGTGACTACGTCTCCTAGAAAGTCTGTTTTTTTTTTTTTTTTAAATCGCATTTATTTAGCGAAACCTTCAAAGTTGCTTGTCTTAGGTCTTGTCTGCTTGTCTTAAACATTTTCCGTAGATTTTGGATATGTTCCTGTAAAGATGTCGAAAAAACTAAAATGTCGTCCATATATATTACACATATCTTATTTACGTATTCCCTAAGGACATTATTCATCATCCTTTGGAACGTTGCCGGAGCATTTTTTAGTCCGAAAGGCATTCGCCTGAATTCATAGCGTCCGTCGTGTGTGGTAAAAGCTGTCTTTTCTCTATCGTCAGGATCTACCTCTATCTGGTAAAATCCTTTAGTCAAATCTAAAGCCGAAAAGTAATTTGCTCTTCCTAACTTGTCGAGTATGTCGTCTATTCTGGGAATAGGATATTTGTCCTCGCGAGTCACCTGATTAAGTTTCCTATAATCAATTAGTATTCTCCATTCTATATTACCCTCCTTATCCTCCTTCTTTGGTACAATCCAAATAGGAGCATTGTAGGGTGAATTGGATAATTCCCTGATCTAACATTTCAATTATCTGACGTTCTACTTCTTCGGCATGGATTGCTGGATATCTATACGTCTTAGTATAAATAGGTCCTGAAAGTCCTATATCTATCTTGTGTTTCACTTCATTGGTGAAAGTTAAGTCATCTCCTTTATGATAAAATATGTCGTCATTTTCCCAAATTCGATTTCTAATAGCTGTTGTTTCTTCATCATTTAAATGGTCTAGTCTTAACTGATCCTCGGGAAATAGATGCTCCATAGTAAAAAATTCCGGTAAATTTCTAAGAATTTCTATACTATCTACCAATTCATCTTCGTTTTCACCCTGATAATATATCCTAAACTTCCTGTCATTTATAACTATGATACTTTTGGAATAGTCAATTAATGTATTATTTTGTATTAAAGTATGATGTCCTAAAATACCGGCAAAAAAGTCGTGAAATTTGTAAAGACCAAAAACAGTATCGTTTTTCAATGGAATCTTAAGTGATTTTTTAGGAATCAATCCTTCGTGGGTAACTGAAAATGTTCCTGAAACTGATTTTATCATAATTGGTTCTCTCATTTTTCTTATGCTTTGTGGGGGACACTGATCAAAATTTAAAAAAATTTCTGTTGAGCCACTATCTATCAATAATCTGAGTCGCCTATGTCGTCCTCTAAGTAATATATAGGGTAGTCCGTATTTCCTGAGGCTGTTAACTGAAAATTTCCCTTTTCCATGGATTCACAATTATTCTTCTGCACTAAATATTGTTAAACATTCTCATTATTATTTATATTAGTATTAGTGTTAACATTATTGCCAGTATTAATTTTATTCTTACTATTACATTCGTGTTGATAATTATTTTTTTGCTCGTCTGGGAAGTCCCAAGGTCCATTGGTTCTGGCCTATGCTGCTGCTGTTGTGTTGGTCGCTGTGGCCATTGATGTTGTGATGATCTAGCCTGCCACTGTTGATATTGTTGTCTTTGCTGCCCTTGCTGCTGTTGATGTTTTTGTCGTCTATGCTGCTGGTGCCACTGATTTGGTTTCTGATCTGATCTTGGCTTTTTCTCATCATTTAAGAACCCGGACTGGCTAAGTTCATGGACGGCTTCTACCATTGTTGTAGGTTTTAATGCGCATAAAACCGTCCTCATGTATACAGGTAATCTTGTTATGAAATTTTTTAAAGCCGTCTCTATATTTCTTTCGACGTCGCTTACTCTATTTTCTTGCTTGCTCTTTTGGTTTAACAAGGCTAATTTACGTTGAACATAATTGTAAAAATCGGGAGTGTTCCCTCTGTACTGGGCTACTCTCAAGTCCTCATACAGTTGGTCTGCTGTTTGGAAACCTCCAAAATTTGTTTCCAGCATGTCTTTGATATCTGTCCAGTTATTTAGATGAGGATGTATCTCCATTGCTCTTCGTGCCTTTCCAGTCAATTTCCTCTTGACTATATTTATGCAAATTCGTTGTGCTTGCTGGTTATATTGGGTCAGTGTTGGGATTATATCGTCAACATTCATGCAAAATGTTGAGAGATCCTCCTTTCTCCCATCGAATTCCTGTATCTTTTCTAGATACTTTAGTGGATGCGAGTCGAGCATTTTTCCTGTCCAGCTGCTGCCGCTAAACCTGGGTTTGTTGTATTTAACGCCATTGTTAGAGTTTTATAAATTTGTCCTATTAACAGGATCGCATTTATATCCTTTTTCACAGGATTTTTTTTTTACTTTGAGTGTAAGTTCTTATTTACGGATAGTCACTTCATTGATTTAAAACATTCACTTTGCACGGACGTTTTATTATTATCGTTGGCGACTATCCTACCGACTGCGCCAATTTTATCACTAGGAAAAATTTAATAAAAATAATTATTTATTTAAACCGAAAATATTTTGTTGAGAGAAACTCTTGACAACAATCGAAAATATCTTTTATTAATTTCCGGTTAATAAAAAAGACGTCTTCTTGATTTGATTGTAGATTAAACTCTAATTTTATTGACACTTCATTTCTGTATGCATGCCTTTGGTATGCATTCCATTTGTTTATACTTGTACAAATTGATATTCGTATTTCATAATCATACGATTTGGTTTTTATGTTTCATATTACATTATTGTTTAAAATACTAGGGTGCGGTATTCGCCAATTGTTTATGTTTGTAAACATAAAGAAATGTGGCGTGATTCTATATACTTGAGTAATTATAATATTGCACAGTGGTGCATAACAGGGAGGTATCAGAAGTGGAGTTGCCAGACCTCCAAGTTTTTGTCTGAAGCTTTTTCCAGCTTTTTACTAAATACAGAATTTGGGCAAGATCGCGTTGGTCACATTGATAATATTATACGGTTCATAAGGGGCGGGATGGTACATTTGTATGGGAGTTACCAGAAGGGGAGTTTCAATACCTCCAAGTTTTTGTCCTAAACTTTTTCCAGCCACAGCTTTACTAAGTCTCAGTTTGACTGTTGTACGGTACAGACGTGTATGATGGCTAATACTCATTGCTCAAAGTGTTTTAATCCGGCAAATACAAACCTTATAGCTTGTCATGTATTGAGAGCTAAGTACCATTTCATATGTGCGGGCATCGACCATAAATCATGTGTATTGTTTAATCAAAACAAAAACATTGTTTTCAATTGCAATGATTGCTTAAAAGTCTCTTCGAGTTTGCTTTCCCATATCTCTTTGTTGCCTGCTGAAGTAAGAGAAATAAAGCAACTGCTAAATACATCTGTGTATCAAGAAGTGCGAGAGTTAAAACAACGGTTTATTAATGAGTTCTCACAAAATAGAGAAAAAGAGCTACAACCAAACAAAAGAAATAAAGCTACTGGTGGGAGTGTTGTTGTTGCTGACCAAAGTGCAAGTGCACTTGCTGCTACGTCTCCTGAGGTAAACAATCAACAGTTTTTGTCTGCTGCTTCTACTGTTTCGTCTTTTCCTGCTGATCGTTCTGATGTTTGTTCGAATGGAGCCAATATGTTTGATGCTGACACACAACCCGTTCAGAAAACCACTGAGTGGGTAAATGTGCAGAGGCGTAAGTGAAGGAGGAAGGGGCCTGTTGTGTTTGGAGTTCGTCCTTCTGAAGATCTTGATGTTGTCGTGCAAAAGAAATGGGTGCATTTATCTTCTTTTAAACCCACTGTTTCTACCGACGATGTCATTAATTATGTGGATAAACATACTGAATTTGGTAAACAGCATATCGAATGCTATAAATTGGTAAAGAAGGATGTCGACTTAAATGCTTTGAAACGAGTTAACTTTAAGCTTCGAGTATCCCAGTGTTTCTATGAAGATATTGTTAAACCCGAGCTGTGGCCAACAAACATAAAAGTGGGTCCATTCGTAAATTTTCCAAAAAGAATGGAGCCAGCAGTACTACGTTAGCTGGCGAAAAATCAGGGTTGAAAGTTTACTTTCAAAATCTGTCTGGAATGCGTACAAAGTCTAAAATAATATATGATTTTTCTACTCAGTGTGAATTCGATATAATTGTTTTAGTTGAAACGTGGTTGAATTCAGATTTTTCTGATGCTGAATTTTTTAATGCAAATCAATATAGTGTTTACCGAAAACATAGAAATGTGGATCTCACTGGCTGTTCTAGAGGAGGTGGTGTACTGGTAGCTGTAAAACGCGAATTAAAATCTTATTTATGTTCCATTGATAATAATAATGGATTGCTTGATCAACTGATTGTGTCAATTAATGGTTCAAGTGATGTTTTATATATTTGTGTATCGTATATTCCCCCGTCTAGCTCAGATGCAATTTATGAGGCTCATGTTTCAAATATTGTTTCTTTAGATGCTAATTTGTCAGTAAACTCTCGCATTTGTATTTTAGGCGATTTTAATCTTAAAGATGTTTTATGGTCTCAAATTGGAGATTCAAATTTGCTGCCTTACAATGTCAATAGAAATCATGAAATTCACTTTATTGATAATATGTTAAGTTTGAATTTAATTCAAATTAACCATGTTTTCAATAAGTTAAATCGTTTTTTGGATCTTATTTTTGTACCAAATGACTGCAGATTTACTGTTTATGAGTGTTTACTGCCAATTTCACCATCTAATGTCCATCATGCACCATTAGTTATTGAATTAGATTCCTATATATATTTTAAATACTCTCAACGTTCTGATTCCATTAATTTCAACTTTAAACACTGTAATTTTGATATGCTGAATTCTATATTTAATGCTGTGAATTGGATGGAATTGTTTACGGGTCAAATAACATCGGCATGTTATGATGTACTTTTGAGAACTGTTTTAGATATATGTAAAGCCAATATTCCCTATAAGAGACGAAAGGTGTACAAACTTCCGTGGTATACTAAAGGTCTTAAGAGGCTAAAGAACCTTCGGAATAAGTTTCATAGGAAATTTATTCAGTCTGGTAGCATTGACAGCCATGTACAATTTGTTTACTATCAGAGAGAATTTAATTTTTTAAATAAATTTTTATATAAACAGTTCATTTTATTGAAAGAGCAACAAATTAAGTCGAATCCAAAATCATTTTGGTCTTTTGTCAAATCTAAAAGACAAGTTGCAGAAATTCCATCGATCATGACTTATGGTGACAATATTTCTACATCATGCAGTGATTCTGTCAATATGTTTGCACATTTCTTCAAATCTAACTTTGAACCTTCTTCAACCCAGACAGGTAGATATTCTAGTTCGTTTGACTTACTTGATATTGGTAATTTGGTAGTCACTGATTTTGATGTGTACAATGGAATAATGGGGATTAAGGACAGTTATAAATCTGATTCCGACGGAGTTTGCGCCTACTTATTAAAAAAAGTGTTCATCTTCCCTTACTTTTGCGTTCACTTATATTTTCAATTTGTCCTTAAAGGAGGGAGTTTTCATAGACAGATGGAAGACATCGTCTATTACACCAGTTTTCAAAGCTTGGAGAAGAGATGATGTTACGTGCTACAGACCGATTTCGAAGTTGTCATGCGTCTCTAAAGTTTTTGAACAGACTGTTTATAGTAAGTAATTTTTCATTACAAAATCGCATATATCACCTCAGCAGCATGGATTTTTTTGTGGAAGATCTACAACTACAAATCTAACGGTATTTAGTGAATTCTGTTTATCAACCCTAGACCAGGGGAAGCAAGTTGAGGCTATATATACTGATTTTTCTAAAGCCTTCGATAAGGTATCTCACAACATTCTTATTTCTAAGTTGCAGTGTACGGGTTTTCATTCCCATTTTTTAATGTGGATTAAATCATACTTATCAAATAGAATTTGCAAGGTTGTTGTGGAAGGGTTTGAATCTGAGAATTATCTGCAAACTTCAGGTGTACCTCAAGGTAGCATTCTGGGACCCATTTTATTTAATATGTTCATCAATGATATATCAATATGCTTTCAGAAGACACAATTTCTTCTTTATGCGGATGATCTAAAAGTTTTTCATAAAATATCTTGCCTTTCTGATGTCTTAGATCTTCAAAAAGATCTCGATGAATTATCCAACTGGTGCTCCCTTAATGACCTTTACCTAAATCATAAAAAATGTATTCATGTTTCCTTTTCTCGTTCTCGGAATCCTATTCAAGCCAATTTTAGACTTGGAACGTACTTTCTTAAGACTGTATGTTCAGTAATTGATCTAGGTGTGATGTTTGATTCGGCAATGACTTTCATTCCACACATTAATTATATTGTCCCGAAAGCTTATGCAGTTCTTGCTTTTATAAGAAGAAATTGTTCAGATTTTTCTGATCCCTATACTTTGAAGCTCCTATATACATCGTATGTAAGATCAAAGTTGGAGTATGCCGCTATTGTTTGGAGTCTCAATTGTCAGTTGCACATCCATCGTATTGAAAGAGTGCAGCGCATATTTCTAAAATATGCTCTGTCATCGCTTAGGTTTGTTGATCCTTTTCCGTCTTATATGTCGAAGTGCTTATTATTAGGTTTACAGACATTGGAATATCGTCGAAGTTTTCAAGCTGCTTTATTTGTCTATGATCTAATATCTGGTGGAATCGACTGTTCTGAATTGCTTGAGTGTATTCATTTTTATGTTCCACCAAGACCGCTTCGTCATGCCTACATTTTTAGTATACCACGTCATTCCACTAATTACGCGCTAAATAGTACAATAATCCGTTCACTCAGGAATCTTAATGCCGTTAATGACTATGCCTTAAGTGTAGGCACAGATCATTTAGAATGTATCTTTTTAGATTCCTAAAATAATTTTGTACTTAAATTTAAATATTAGTTTTTGTAATATCTAGTCTGTAAGGAAATTGTTCCATTGACTTAAATAAATGAAATGAAATGAACTGAAAATACAGAATTTGGGCAAGATCGCGTTTGTCATATTGATAATATTACACGGTTTATAAGGGGCGACAGTGGTGCATAACAGGGAGGTATCAGAAGTGGAGTTGCCAGACCTCCAAGTTTTTGTCCG
This sequence comes from Hydrotaea cyrtoneurina, assembly GCA_958296145.1. NCBI lineage: Eukaryota > Metazoa > Arthropoda > Insecta > Diptera > Muscidae > Hydrotaea > Hydrotaea cyrtoneurina. Next base: position 50,002,190 of record OY282517.1, read on the forward strand.
AAACTTTTTCCAGCCACAGCTTCACTAAATCAAGAATTTGGGCATGATAACTTTGTTCATATTGATAATATTATACGGTTTATAAGGGGCGGGGTGGTACATTTGTATGGGAGGTACAAGAAGGGGAGTTGCAAGACCTCCAAGTTTTTGTCCGAAACTTTTTCCGGCCACAGCTTTACTAAATGCAGAATTTGGGCAAGATCGCGTTTGTCATATTGATAATATTACACGGTTTATAAGGGGGGATGGTACATTTGTATGCGAGGTACCAGAAGGGGAATTGCCAGACCTCCTAGCTTTTGTCTGAAGCTTTTTCCAACCACAGCTTTACTAAAAACAGAATTTGGGCAAGATCGCGTTTGTCATGTTGATAATATTACACGGTTTATAAGGTGGATGGTACATTTGTATAAGAGGTACCAGAAGGGGAGTTGCAAGACCTCCTACTTTTTGTCTGAAGCTTTTTCCAGTCACGTCTTTACAAAATACAGAATTTGGGCATGATAACTTTGGTCATATTGATAATATTACACGGTTTATAAGGGAGGGAGGTATGGGATGTACCAGAAGGGAAGTTGCCAGACCTCCAAGTTTTTGTCCGAAACTTTTTCCAGCAGAATACAGAATTTGGGCAAGATCACGTTTGCCATATTGATAATATTACACGGTTTATAAGGGAGGGAGGTATGGGATGTACCAGAAGGGAAGTTGCCAGACCTCCAAGTTTTTGTGCGAAACTTTTTGCAAACACAGATTTACTAAATACAGAATTTGGGCAAGATCGCGTTTGTCATGTTGTTAATATTACACGGTTTATAAGGTGGATGGTACATTTGTATAGGAGGTACCAGAAGGGGAGTTGCAAGACCTCCAAGTTTTTGTCCGAAACTTTTTCCACCAGAATACAGAATTTGGGCAAGATCACGTTTGTCATATTGATAATATTACACGGTTTATAAGGGAGGGAGGTATGGGATGTACCAGAAGGGAAGTTGCCAGACCTCCAAGTTTTTGTGCGAAACTTTTTGCAAACACAGATTTACTAAATACAGAATTTGGGCAAAATCGCGTTTGTCATATTGATAATATTATACGGTTTATAAGGGGGCATGGTACATTTGTATAGGAGGTACCAGAAGGGGAGTTGCCAGACCTCCTAGTTTTTGTCTGAAGCTTTTTACTAAATACAGAATTTGGGCAAGATCGCGTTGGTCACATTGATAATATTATACGGTTTATAAGGGGGCATGGTACATTTGTATAGGAGGTACCAGAAGGGGAGTTTCAATACCTCCAAGTTTTTGTCCTAAACTTTTTCCAGCCACAGCTTTACTAAATACAGAATTTGGGCAAGATCGCGTTGGTCACATTGATAATATTATACGGTTTATAAGGGGCGGGATGGTACATTTGTATGGGAGGTACCAGAAGGGGAGTTGCCAGATCTCCAAGTTTTTGTCCGAAGCTTTTTCCAGCAACAGCTTTACTAAATACAGAATTTGGGCAAAATCGCGTTTGTCATATTGATAATGTTATACGGTTTATAAGGGGGGATGGTACATTTGTATAGGAGGTACCAAAAGGGGAGTTGCCAGACCTCCAAGTTTTTGTCTGAAGCTTTTTCCAGCTTTTTACTAAATACAGAATTTGGGCAAGATCGCGTTGGTCACATTGATAATATTATACGGTTCATAAGGGGCGGGATGGTACATTTGTATGGGAGGTACCAGAAGGGGGGTTTCAATACCTCCAAATTTTTGTCCTAAACTTTTTCCAGCCACAGCTTTACTAAATACAGAATTTGGGCAAGATCGCGCTGGTCACATTGATAATATTATACGGTTTATAAGGGGCGGGATTGTACATTTGTATGGGAGGTACCAGAAGGGGAGTTTCAATACCTCCAAGTTTTTGTCCTAAACTTTTTCCAGCCACAGCTTTACTAAATACAGAATTTGGGCAAGATCGCGTTTGTCATATTGATAATATTACACGGTTTATAAGGGGCGACAGTGGTGCATAACAGGGAGGTATCAGAAGTGGAGTTGCCAGACCTCCAAGTTTTTGTCCGAAACTTTTTCCAGCCACAGCTTTACTAAATCAAGAATTTGGGCATGATAACTTTGTTCATATTGATAATATTATACGGTTTATAAGGGGCGGGATGGTACATTTGTATGGGAGGTACCAGAAGGGGAGTTGCAAGACCTCCAAGTTTTTGTCCGAAACTTTTTCCGGCCACAGCTTTACTAAATACAGAATTTGGGCAAGATCGCGTTTGTCATATTGATAATATTACACGGTTTATAAGGGGGAGATGGTACATTTGTATAGGAGGTACCAGAACGGGAGATGCCAGACCTCCAAGTTTTTGTCCGAAGCTTTTTCCAGGCACAGCTTTACTAAATACAGAATTTGGGCAAAATCGCGTTTGTCATATTGATAATGTTATACGGTTTATAAGGGGGGATGGTACATTTGTATAGGAGGTACCAAAAGGGGAGTTTCCCGACCTCCAAGTTTTTGTCCGAAACTTTTTCCAGCCACAGCTTTACTAAATCAAAAATTTGGGCATGATAACTTTGTTCATATTGATATTATTATACGGTTTATAAGGGGCGGGGTGGTACATTTGTATGGTTCATGGATGGCTTCTACCATTGTTGTAGGTTTTAATGCGCATAAAACCGTCCTCATATATACAGGTAATCTTGTTATGAATATAGTTAAAGCCGTCTCTATATTTCTTTCGACGTCGCTTACTCTATTTTCTTGCTTGCTCTTTTGGTTTAACAAGGCTAATTTATGTTGAACATAATTGTAAAAATCGGGAGTGTTCCCTCTGTACTTTGCTGCTCTCAAGTCCTCATACAGTTGGTCTGCTGTTTGGAAACCTCCAAAATTTGTTTCCAGCATGTCTTTGATATCTGTCCAGTTATTTACATGAGGATGTATCTCCATTGCTCTTCGAGCCTTTCCAGTCAATTTGCTCTTGACTATATTTATGCACATTCGTTGTGCTTGCTGGTTATATTGGGTCAGGGTTGGGATTATATCGTCAACATTCATGCAAAATGTTGAGAGATCCTTTCTCCCATCGAATTCCTGTATTTTTTCTAGATACTTTAGTGGATGCAAGTCGAGCATTTTTCCTGTCCAGCTGCTGCCGCCAAACCTGGGTTTGTTGTATTTAACGCCATTGTTAGTGTTTTATAAATTTGCCCTATTAACAGGATCGTATTTATATCCTTTTTTTACAGCATTTTTTTTTTTACTTTGAGTGTAAGTTCTTATTTACGAATAGTCACTTCATTGATTTAAAACATTCACTTTGCACGGACGTTTTATTATTATCGTTGGCGACTATCCTACCGACTGCGCGAATTTTATCACTTGGAAAAATTTAATAAAAATAATTATTAATTTAAACCGAAGATATTTTGTTGAGAGAAACTCTTGACAACAATCGAAAATATCTTTTATTAATTTCCGGTTAATAAAAAAGACGTCTTCTTGATTTGATTGTAGATTAAACTCTAATTTTATTGACACTTCATTTCTGTATGCATGCCTTTGGTATGCATTCCATTTGTTTATACTTGTACAAATTGATATTCGTATTTCATGATCATACGATTTGGTTTTTATGTTTCATATTACATTATTGTTTAAAATACTAGGGTGCGGTATTCGCCAATTGTTTATGTTTGTAAACATAAAGAAATGTGGCGTGATTCTATATACTTGAGTAATTATAATATTGCACAGTGGTGCATAACAGGGAGGTATCAGAAGTGGAGTTGCCAGACCTCCAAGTTTTTGTCCGAAACTTTTTCCAGCCACAGCTTTACTAAATACAGAATTTGGGCAAGATCGCGTTTGTCATATTGATAATATTACACGGTTTATAAGGGGGGATGGTACATTTGTATGCGAGGTACCAGAAGGGGAATTGCAGACCTCCTAGCTGTTGTCTGAAACTTTTTCCAGCCACAGCTTTACTAAATACAGAATTTGGGCAAGATCGCGTTTGTCATGTTGTTAATATTACACGGTTTATAAGGTGGATGGTACATTTGTATAAGAGGTACCAGAAGGGGAGTTGCAAGACCTCCAAGTTTTTGTCCGAAACTTTTTCCAGCAGAATACAGAATTTGGGCAAGATCACGTTTGTCATATTGATAATATTACACGGTTTATAAGGGAGGGAGGTATGGGATGTACCAGAAGGGAAGTTGCCAGACCTACAAGTTTTTGTGCGAAACTTTTTGCAAACACAGATTTACTAAATACAGAATTTGGGCAAAATCGCGTTTGTCATATTGATAATATTATACGGTTTATAAGGGGGCATGGTACATTTGTATAGGAGGTACCAGAAGGGGAGTTGCCAGACCTCCAAGTTTTTGTCTGAAACTTTTTCCAGCTTTTTACTAAATACAGAATTTGGGCAAGATCGCGTTGGTCACATTGATAATATTATACGGTTCATAAGGGGCGGGACGGTACATTTGTATGGGAGGTACCAGAAGGGGAGTTTCAATACCTCCAAGTTTTTGTCCTAAACTTTTTCCAGCCACAGCTTTACTAAATACAGAATTTGGGCAAGATCGCGTTAGTCACATTGATAATATTATACGGTTTATAAGGGGCGGGATGGTACATTTGTATGGGAGGTACCAGAAGGGGAGTTTCAATACCTACAAGTTTTTGTCCTAAGCTTTTTCCAGCCACAGCTTTACTAAATACAGAATTTGGGCAAGATCGCGTTTGTCATATTGATAATATTACACGGTTTATAAGGGGCGGGATGGTACATTTGTATGGGAGGTACCAGAAGGGGAGTTGCCAGACCTCCAAGTTTTTGTCCGAAGCTTTTTCCAGGCACAGCTTTACTAAATACAGAATTTGGGCAAAATCGCGTTTGTCATATTGATAATGTTATACGGTTTATAAGGGGGGATGGTACATTTGTATAGGAGGTACCAAAAGGGGAGTTGCGAGACCTCCAAGTTTTTGTCTGAAGCTTTTTCCAGCTTTTTACTAAATACAGAATTTGGGCAAGATCGCGTTGGTCTCATTGATAATATTATACGGTTCATAAGGGGCGGGATGGTACATTTGTATGGGAGGTACCAGAAGGGGAGTTTCAATACCTCCAAGTTTTTGTCCTAAACTTTTTCCAGCCACAGCTTTACTAAATACAGAATTTGGGCAAGATCGCGTTGGTCACATTGATAATATTATACGGTTTATAAGGGGCGGGATGGTACATTTGTATGGGAGGTACCCGAAGGGGAGTTTCAATACCTCCAAGTTTTTGTCCTAAACTTTTTCCAGCCACAGCTTTACTAAATACAGAATTTGGGCAAGATCGCGTTTGTCATGTTGTTAATATTAAACGGTTTATAAGGTGGATGGTACATTTGTATAAGAGGTACCAGAAGGGGAGTTGCCAGACCTCCAAGTTTTTGTCCGAAGCTTTTTCCAGGCACAGCTTTACTAAATACAGAATTTGGGCAAAATCGCGTTTGTCATATTGATAATGTTATACGGTTTATAAGGGGCGGGATGGTACATTTGTATGGGAGGTACCAGAAGGGGAGTTTCAATACCTCCAAGTTTTTGTCCTAAACTTTTTCCAGCCACAGCTTTACTAAATACAGAATTTGGGCAAGATCGCGTTTGTCATGTGGTTAATATTACACGGTTTATAAGGTGGATGGTACATTTGTATAAGAGGTACCAGAAGGGGAGTTTCAAAACCTCCAAGTTTTTGTCCGAAACTTTTTCCAGCAGAATACAGAATTTGGGCAAGATCGCGTTTGTCATATTGATAATATTACACGGTTTATAAGGGAGGGAGGGAAGTTGCCAGAAGGGAAGTTGCCAGACCTCCAAGTTTTTGTGCGAAACTTTTTGCAAACACAGATTTACTAAATACAGAATTTGGGCAAAATCGCGTTTGTCATATTGATAATATTATATGGTTTATAAGGGGGCATGGCACATTTGTATAGGAGGTACCAGAAGGGGATTTGCCAGACCTCCTAGTTTTTGTCTGAAGCTTTTTCCAGCTTTTTACTAAATACAGAATTTGGGCAAGATCGCGTTGGTCACATTGATAATATTATACGGTTCATAAGGGGCGGGATGGTACATTTGTATGGGAGGTACCAGAAGGGGAGTTTCAATACCTCCAAGTTTTTGTCCTAAACTTTTTCCAGCCACAGCTTTACTAAATACAGAATTTGGGCAAAATCGCGTTTGTCATATTGATAATGTTATACGGTTTATAAGGGGGGATGGTACATTTGTATAGGAGGTACCAAAAGGGGTGTTGCGAGACCTCCAAGTTTTTGACTGAAGCTTCTTCCAGCCACAGCTTTACTAAATACAGAATTTGGGCAAGATCGCGTTAGTCATATTGATGTTTTTGTCGTCTATGCTGCTGGTGCCACTGATTTGGTTTCTGATCTAATCATGGCTTTTTCTCATCATTTAAGAACCCGAACTGGCTAAGTTCATGGATGGCTTCTACCATTGTTGTAGGTTTTAATGCGCATAAAACCGTCCTCATATATACAGGTAATCTTGTTATGAAAAATTTTAAAGCCGTCTCTATATTTCTTTCGACGTCGCTTACTCTATTTTCTTGCTTGCTCTTTTGGTTTAACAAGGCTAATTTATGTTGAACATAATTGTAAAAATCGGGAGTGTTCCCTCTGTACTGGGCTGCTCTCAAGTCCTCATACAGTTGGTCTGCTGTTTGGAAACCTCAAAAATTTGTTTCCAGCATGTCTTTGATATCTGTCCAGTTATTTAGATGAGGATGTATCTCCATTGCTCTTCGTGCCTTTCCAGATACTTTAGTGGATGCAAGTCGAGCATTTTTCCTGTCCAGCTGCTGCCGCCAAACCTGGGTTTGTTGTATTTAACGCCATTGTTAGTGTTTTATAAATTTGTCCTATTAACAGGATCGTATTTATATCCTTTTTTACAGGATTTTTTTTTTTACTTTGAGTGTAAGTTCTTATTTACGTATAGTCACTTCATTGGTTTAAAACATTCACTTTGCACGGACGTTTTATTGTTATCGTTGGCGACTATCCTACTGACTGCGCCAATTTTATCACTTGGAAAAATTTAATAAAAATAATTATTAATTTAAACCGAAGATATTTTGTTGAGAGAAACTCTTGACAACAATCGAAAATATCTTTTATTAATTTCCGGTTTTTTTTTTTTTTTTTTTGACTAACACTCAGGGGATGCCCCCTATAAATGCAATGCACTGTGTTAGCGATGGGAAATAAGGGTATTGGAGGGAGGAAAGAGGGAGTAGTGTTTGTTGACGTTGGCCTTGAATTTGGTAATGTCATAGCAGGCAGGAAAAACACTTTCAGGAAGATTATTCCACATGCGAACAGTACGGCTGAAGAACAAATTTTCTTTATAGTGTGTCGTCCGGTCAACCGGCCATTTGACAATGAACGGATGAGAGACCCTGGATAGCCGAGTATTCCGGCTAAATGTTCTAACGTCAGGGACCAGACGACGGATATCTTCTGAACAGATACCATTAAAATATCTATAGAATAGCGATACACAACCCACATTTCGGCGATGCTGTAGGGAGACAATAGAGCTGGATACCCTACCATCCCCTATCATCACCACCGCTTTCCTCTTTACACGGTCCAGAAGCTTCAAAGATGTTAATGGAGCCCCTGCCCATATATGCGAGTTGTATTCCATTTTAGGCCGGATGTAGGTGGTGTAAATATTTACGAGATCAGATGGGGTGAAGTATTTCTTGCACCGCTTTAAAAAGCCCAAACACTTGAATGCTTCTTTCGACACTTCGAATATATGGCTAGCCCAGCGAGCATCACCCTGTATCTTCATGCCCAGAACATCAAGAGTATCTGATACGTCGATATCCACACCACCCATAGAAATTGAGGACGCACTGTGGTCAATATTTTGAAATAGCGGCCAAAACTTCTTTTGGTTTTTGTTCTCCGATTTTAAAGTTATTAGACTCATATGAAAGTAGACAGTAGTAAACCTCGGGAGCCAAAAAATTAGAACTCTATTTTAACTATTTCACTGAGAACAGGGTGGTCCAAAATGGGCTTTTTTCAGAATTTAGTAATTATGATATTTTTAGTTAATTTTTAAAGTTGAAATGATCATAACTTTTTTGTTTTTCAAGATTTTTGGACGAAATAAATTTTGAAGCTCTACTGTTTTCAGAACAATTTAAATATTTTTTTTAAAAAAGGTCTAATTTATCGGAAATTTCCTACTTCATAGAGCACAACTCCTGTGAGTCAAGCTGAGTCAAAACACAAATTTACTATTTTGTAGTCCTAACCCTCCCCTACATTCCTATATATACATGTCCATGCATCGGGACTGCACTTTTTGAGCTACAGCAATTTTTCTGACCGAAGGTAAGATATTCGGTACAAATTCATGTCATATTTTTTGAGAAGTTATTTGTATGTGAAAGTGGCTATTATGCATATATTTTGATGAAATTTTGTACAAGAGTTCTTATTGACCCAAAAAACAATTCTGTTGAAATTAGGAGAATTTGGCCCATATTTGGACCTAGTCCACATAGAAGGGTGTATGTGTGTGAAATTATACCCAAAAAGAATAATTTCTGCTTCATTCGTTTTGTCTTCTTACCTGCCGAAATATTTTTAATATCGATTTGATAGCCAACTGAAAAACCCATAGTAAGCAAAGTAATTTTTAATTATTTGGGGTTTTCACATTTAGGGGTGGGTTGAATTTCTGTAAAAAACAGGTAGCCAACTGAAAAACCCATAGTAAGCAAAGTAACTTTTAATTATTTGGGGTTTTCACATTTAGGGGTGGTCATTATTCGGAAAATTTAAACCTCACACATGGTGAAATATAGCGGCAGTAAAAAAATATGCACCCATTTACAAGTACCTGTCAGTAAAATAGTGAACAATACACAGTATAAATAGGTGTGCATTGATCGATTTTACTCATTCAACAAGTGTCGACGAACGCGAAAAGTATAAGTCAATATTTTGAAAGTGCAGTTTTTAATAGTGAATAACAACAAAATATATCAATCAATATCAAAATATATCAATATTGCGAAAAAGTAACTACACTTGAAAAAATAATTATTGTTTAAACAATGGCTAAATTCAGTTATAGTGTTCTATCTGATATATATTTTGAACGGAAAGATGAAAATGATGAAATGACTAAAAACCAATATACAGAATTGCGGAAGCGAACCAATGAAAAAAATTGTGGAATTTTTCCATCATATCGAGATTTAGTTTCTGCCAAAAAAGATTGCTTACCTTCACCAACTGCTATTAGTGTAACTTCAAGTTCAGCAGAAATAAAATTGCAGGATCTTCTTGAACACACTGCAGAACGATTATTAAAGACATTTGATGCTGACTATTTAAAGAAGTTTAAAAATTGCAGCATGACTTTAATTTCTAAATGGGGATGTGATGGGTCCTCTGGCCAGAAACAATACAAACAATGTAATGCGGAAAATTCATCAGATGCCAATTTATTCATGATTTCTTTCGTTCCATTACGTTTAACAAAAACTTATATTGGTTCAGAGCCGTCAACTAGTAGAGCTGCAGAGATAGATGTATGGAAGAATGAAATTCCCTCGTCAACAAAATTTTGTAGACCAATAAAGTTTGCTTACAAAAAAGAAACTAAAGATGTCATAACTGAAGAAGTTGGCAAAATAAGAGATGAATTTAAAGAACTTCAACCAGTGATATTTGAATTTAATGACCAATGCATCGAAGTTAACTTTAAAATGTCACTTACAATGATCGATGGAAAAGTTGCACAAGCTTTAACCGAAACAAAGTCTTCGTCAAGCTGCACCATATGCCAAAAAACATCAAGTCAATTGAGCCAACCACCAACACAAGACAATAGTTTTAATGAAGCATATGAATTTGGAATGTCACCTCTTCATGCTAGAATTCGGTTTATGGAGCATATTCTTAAATTGGGATACGATTTGGAATTTGGCCCGTTAGGCGAAACAGTGAGAAACAACAAAGAACATTTGGAAAAAAGAAAGCAAACAAAAAAAGATATTCAGGAAAAATACCATGAGATAGGCCTTATAATTGGCCAGCCAAAGCAAGGAGAAGGAAATTCTAATGATGGAAACACAGCAAGGAGATTTTTTTCCGATCCAGAAACTGCAGCTTCTATAACTGGAGTAGATTATGATTTAATGCGACGATTCCAAATCATATTAGAAGTTATAGCATGTAGCAAAAAGACAGATGCAAAAAAATTTGGCCAGTATGCTAATGAGACAGCAACCCTTTATAACCAAAAATATTCTTGGAGACATATGCCAACGACAGTTCACAAAATTTTGTTCCATGGGGAACAAATAATTCAGCACAATATGCTTCCAATTGGAGATCTCTCAGAAGAAGCGCAAGAAAAAAGGAACAAAGAAAAATTTCCAGATATTGTACTAATGAAGATCTTATTAATATTTTGTTCCATGGGGACTACTGCAAAATGAAAATCAAAGCTATTTGGAAGAAATTTTTACTAATATTGTTTAATTAACACTAGTTTAAAGATTATAATTTGTTTCTAATTTTAGTATAAATTTTTATTAATACATTTAAATAAAATATATGTGCACTTTAAATCAATAGTAAAAGTTTACTTAAAATTGTATCGATGTTGTGTTCTGTATATAATATATCCAAATGGTATTGATATTGTTGGGAATTTCAGTGTTATTTTTCAGTTTAATCCTCACAAGAATTAGCATTCTTCCACAAAACCCAACCTTTGGCCCCTGTGAATATTGAGACTAAATAAATGTCAGGGGCCAAATGTTGGCATTTTCTGACCAAAATTAAGTTTAGGAATAATAAATAAGTATTGGTTGTAAAATACGATTGAAGAAAATAAGAAATTATAAAAAATATACCTATTTAAAATGTCAAAATATTCAACTTTTACATGGAAACTCAACAAAAAATTAAAATGCATTTTTAACTCCACATTACTTACGTTGCTATCAGTCGATTTTTACGTTTGAACGCAAATTGAAGCTTAAAGTCACTCCTATTGAACAAAAAAAACTGCGTAAAAAAATACCAATCCGGCCAAAAGTTATATAGTTTTGACCGCTATCTCGCGAAATTGACCACTGTGCGACGATGCTGGATCTGGTGAACGTTTGTGTGACAACAAACAGCACTGGGTCTTTTGTGCATTAAAATCTACTCTGTTCATTTGGCCCCACTCACAAATCGTCGCCAAATCGCGGTTAAGTGAGTCGTTCATCGTTCACCTTTTTTCCTCGACTTCCAGAGGACCTGGCCGATGATCAAATGAGTACGAATGACAGAGGTTGCTGTCATCTGCAAAGGAGTAGATTGGGTTCACAGTCTGACCCAACAGGTCGTCAATGAAAATAAGAAACAGAGAAGGAGAGAGTACAGAGTCTTGTGGCACTCCTGCGGTCAACCTATGCTCGTTGGATGAGACCCCATCTATAACAACTCGTATAGAGCGATCCCTGAGAAAACTCGATATGAATCGAGAGAAGGTATTACCGACACCAAATGCAATAAGTTTTGATATGAGTGCTCCGTGCCAGACCCTATCGAACGCCTTGGAAATATCCAGAGCCACGACCTTTCTTTCACCAAGGCGGTGAATGGATCGACTCCATCGCTCCGTAAGGAACGCCATCAGGTCTCCAGTAGATCGATTTCTACGGAAGCCATACTGTCGATCATTCAGGAGGCCGTTAGACTCTAAATATTTGACAAGATGGTGGTTAACCATGCTCTCCATAACCTTTGAGAGCGCAGAACATATTGCAATTGGACGGTAATTCGCAGGATTAGTAGCATCACTTTTCTTGGGGATCGGCTGAACATTGGCAACTTTCCAACGTGAAGGGTAAATACCAGCACGGTACGACATGTTGAAAAGATTGCGCAATGGACGAGCTAGCGTCGAAGAGCACTTACATAGGACAAGTGCGGAAATACCATCCGGGCCCGGAGTTTTATTTACGTTGAGATCTGTAAGAACCCTTTTAACGCCACGTGTTCGAAAAAATATCTGAGGCATCGAACTAGATACGTTCTCGATCACGGGGAGTGGTTGACTGCTGTCTGGCAAAGATGAATTCTTTGCAAATATTTCAGCCATAAGATTAGCTTTGTCAACCGGGTCAGTGAATATCTGGTCACCGTTAACAAGGGTTGAAATAGAAGATGAAGAATTGTTTCTTACCCTTTTAACGAATGACCAAAAGCTCTTACTTCCCCTGGGAGAAGAAAGAACTTTAGCACGAAGGCGCTGTTCGTGGAGAAGTTTTTCGCGCCTAAGCACTCTGGTACATATTGATCTTGCCTTCTTGCGTAGCAGCTCAGTAATGGCATTTTTATTTAAACGCCAGTTTCTAAACGCTTCTTCTTTGGATCTGACAGCTTCTTTGCATGTCTGATTAAACCAACAATTTTTTGGAGGTTTAATCGAAGTAGTCTTCGAGGGAATAAATGTATTTATACCAAGAAGAATTATTTTCTCAACCATTTCAGCAGCAGCATTGACATTGTTGTCAAGGAAACATAATTTCCAGTTAAAGTGCTGATAGAAATTGTTGAGCTCGGCCCAACGTGCCTTTTCGTATATATACATTGTCCTCTTCGTGACTGGTTTAGAAGTGGCTCGAAGATCGGAGAACGAAAAGGATGCTGAAATTGTGCAATGATCCGAGTTACCAAGAGGTGCAAGGATGTTAACCTCATACTTTCCAGGGTGGGAGGTTAAAAAAAGGTCAAGCATATTTTGTTGTTGCCCTTCAACACGCGGAATGTGTGTTGGTTCATTCACTAATTGCGCCAAGTCATTGTGCGCAGCAAAAAGCTCGGCGTACTGGCCCTCCGGAGATGTATGGCTCGAATGGGAAAGCCAAGAATTATTATGGACATTGAAATCCCCAGCAACTACAATTTCACTGTCCGGATAATCTTCTAAGACTTTAGAAATAGAGTCGAAAAGGGCGTCGAAGCCATTTAGGGTAGCCTCCCTTTCCAAGTTTGGACTTCTATAAAGAAACCCGAATAAAAAAGACGTCTTCTTGATTTGATTGTAGATTAAACTCTAATTTTATTGACACTTCATTTCTGTATGCATGCCTTTGGTATGCATTCCATTTGTTTATACTTGTACAAATTGATATTCGTATTTCATGATCATACGATTTGGTTTTTATGTTTCATATTACATTATTGTTTAAAATACTAGGGTGCGGTATTGGCCAATTGTTTATGTTTGTAAACATAAAGAAATGTGGTGCATAACAGGGAGGCATCAGAAGTGGAGTTGCCAGACCTCCAAGTTTTTGTCCGAAACTTTTTCCAGCCACAGCTTTACTAAATACAAAATTTGGGCAAGATCGCGTTTGTCATATTGATAATATTACACGGTTTATAAGGGGGGATGGTACATTTGTATGCGAGGTACCAGAAGGGGAGTTGCAAGACCTCCAAGTTTTTGTCCGAAACTTTTTTCAGCAGAATACAGAATTTGGGCAAGATCACGTTTGTCATATTGATAATACTACACGGTTTAGAAGGGGCGGGATGGTACATTTGTATGGGAGGTACCAGAAGGGGAGTTGCCAGACCTCCTAGTTTTTGTCTGAAGCTTTTTCCAGCTTTTTACTAAATACAGAATTTGGGCAAGATCGCGTTGGTCACATTGATAATATTATACGGTTCATAAGGGGCGGGATGGTACATTTGTATGGGAGGTACCAGAAGGGGAGTTTCAATACCTCCATGTTTTTGTCCTAAACTTTTTCCATCCACAGCTTTACTAAATACAGAATTTGGGCAAGATCGCGTTTGTCATATTGATAATATTGCACGGTTTATAAGGGGCGGGATGGTACATTTGTATGGGAGGTACCAGAATGGGAGTTGCCAGACCTCCAAGTTTTTGTCCGAAGCTTTTTCCAGGCACAGCTTTACTAAATACAGAATTTGGGCAAAATCGCGTTTGTCATATTGATAATGTTATACGGTTTATAAGGGGGGGTTGGTACATTTGTATAGGAGGTACCAAAATGGGAGTTGCCAGACCTCCAAGTTTTTGTCTGAAGCTTTTTCCAGCCACAGATTTTCTAAATACAAAATTTGGGCAAAATCGCGTTTGTCATATTTATAATGTTATACGGTTTATAAAGGGGGATGGTACATTTGTATAGGAAGTACCAAAAGAGGAGTTGCCAGACCTCCAAATTTTTGTCTGAAGCTTTTCCCAGCCACAGCTTTACTAACGGTTTATAAGGGACGGGTTGGTACTTTTGTATGGGAGGTACTAGAAGGGGAGTTGCCAGACCTTAAATTTGTTGTCCAAAACTTTTTCAGCCACAGAATTTGGGCAAGATCGCGATGGTCATATTGATTCACGGTGGCGGGATGGTACGTTTAGATGGGAGGTACCAGAAGGACAGTTGCCAGACTTCGAAGTTTTTGTTGGAATCTTCGTCCAGTTATACCTTAACTAAATACAGACTTTGGGCAAGATCTTGTTGAGCATATTGATATTATTACACGTTTCTATGGGGTCGGGATGGTACATTTGTATGGGTGGTACAAGAAGGGGAGTTGCAAGACCTCCAAGTTTCTGTCCGAAACTTTTTCCAGCCACAGCTTTACTAAATACAGCATTTGGGCAAGATCCCGTTTGTCATATTGATAATATTACACGGTTTATAAGGGCGGATGGTACATTTGTATAAGAGGTACCAGAAGGGGAGTTGCCAGACCTCCAAGTTTTTGTCCGAAACTTTGTCCACTTATTCCTTTACTAAATACGAAATTTGGCCAAGATCGATGTGGGCGTATTGATATTATCACACGATTTCTAAAGTGGGTGAAATAGCAGATTTGTATAGGAGGTACCCGAAGGGGTGTGGCCATATAGCCCATATGCAATCCCATAAGCAGTTTGGGGAAAATATTAAGCCATGCCAAATGTTAGAGTGATTGCGTAACTCTTTCGAAAGTTATCGTGCGTACCAGCAGGACAGACGGACGGACAGACGGACGTGGCTCAAACGATTTAGAAAGTCATGAATCGAATTTGGTCCAAAGAGACTTGGGTTCTAATGTGAATATTTCTATTCCCGTACATTGAGGGTATACATATTGTATTACACATTTTTACAGAAAGGGCGGAATATAAAGCAGAAAATTTTTTTTCTCGAAAATTTTATGTAATTAAAGCTTTACTAAATATAGAATTTCGGCAAGATTCGTTGAGCGAATTTATATAATTACACGATTTCTAAAGTTGGTGGAATGGCAAATTTGTATGGGAGGTACCAGAAGGAGTCCGACTAGGGGTCCAATTTTTGGTGGGCGGTGGTGGGTGCATACCGTACGAATGAACGAAAGACTGAAAGAAACAATTGAATGTCATATTGATTACAATATTCTTAGCGATTTAATGGCATACGACGATAAGTTCAAATGATTTATTCAATTTGTTGTTGTTTTATGTTTTCTTTTCGACATTTCGGTGTGGAAGCCTTTTTTTATAAGATTAAAAAAAACGAAATCAGTGAATTCCTTCAGAATTGAATCATTGTGTCAGTTTGAGGACTGTAACGTGGGCAGGAATTCGATAAATTGACATTTTGTTTCAATGGATTTATTTTGATGGCATGTTACATGGGTCACAGTTGTTTCTGTGATTTTCAAATAATTTTCCAAATTCAATATGAAAATTAGGAAGTAAACAGGTATTTCTGCCCTAGCACACCTTCTAAATATGGGTATCCAGAATGCTTCTTTAGATGTTTATAGATTTATAAAATACGGAATTTGGGCAAGATCGCCTTGGTCGTATTGATATTATTACACGATTTCTAAAGTGGATGGAATGACACACTTGTATGGAAGATACCAGAAGGGGAGTTGCCAGACTTCCAAGTTTTGTTCCAAAACTTTGTCTAGCCATAGATTTACTAAATACAGAATTTGGACGAGATCGCATTGGACATATTAATTATATTACACGGTTTATAAGGGGCGGGATGGTACATTTGTATGGGAGGTACCAGAAGGGAGTTGCCAGAATTACAAGTTTTTCTCCAAAACTGTATCTAGCTATAGCTTTACTAAATCCATAATTTGGGTAAGATTGCGTTAGGCATATTGATATTATTACACGGTTTATAAGGGGCGGGGTGGTACATTTCTACGGGAGGTACCAGAAGGGGAGTTGCCAGACCTCCAAGTTTTTGTCCGAAACTTTGTCCACTTATTCCTTTACTAAATACGTAATTTGGCCAAGATCGATGTGGGCGTATTGATATTATCACACGATTTCTAAAGTGGGTGGAATAGCAGATTTGTATGGGAGGTACCCGAAGGGGTGTGGCCATATAGCCCATATGCAATCCCATAAGCAGTTTGGGGAAAATATTAAGCCATGCCAAATTTTAGAGTGATTGCTTAACTCTTTCGAAAGTTATCGTGCGTACCAGCAGGACAGACGGACGTGGCTCAAACGATTTAGAAAGTCATGAATCGAATTTGGTCCAAAGAGACTTGGGTTCTAATGTGAATATTTCTATTCCCGTTGATTGAGGGTATACATATTGTATTACACATTTTTACAGAAAGGGCGGAATATAAAGCAGAAAATTTTTTTTCTCGAAAATTGTATGTAATTAAATCTTTACTAAATATAGAATTTCGGCAAGATTCGTTGAGCGAATTTATATAATTACACGATTTCTAAAGTTGGTGGAATGGTAAATTTGTATGGGAGGTACCAGAAGGAGTCCGACTAGGGGTCCAATTTTTGGTGGGCGGTGGTGGGTGCATACCGTACGAATGAACGAAAGACTGAAAGAAACAATTGAATGTCATATTGATTACAATATTCTTAGCGATTTAATGGCATACGACGATAAGTTCAAATGATTTATTCAATTTGTTGTTGTTTTATGTTTTCTTTTCGACATTTCGGTGTGGAAGCCTTTTTTATAAGATTTATTTAAAAAAAACGAAATCAGTGAATTCCTTCAGAATTGAATGATTGTGTCAGTTTGAGGACTGTAACGTGGGCAGGAATTCGATAAATTGACATTTTGTTTCAATGGATTTATTTTGATGGCATGTTACATGGGTCACAGTTGTTTCTGTGATTTTCAAATAATTTACAAAAATCAATATGAAAATTAGGAAGTAAACAGGTATTTCTGCCCTAGCACACCTTCTAAATATGGGTATCCAGAATGCTTCTTTAGATGTTTATAGATTTATAAAATACGGAATTTGGGCAAGATCGCGTTGGTCGTATTGATATTATTACACGATTTCTAAAGTGGATGGAATGAAACACTTGTATGGAAGATACCATAAGGGGAGTTGCCAGACTTCCAAGTTTTGTTCCAAAACTTTGTCTAGCTATAGATTTACTAAATACAGAATTTGGACAAGATCGCATTGGACATATTAATCATATTACACGGTTTATATGGGGCGGGATGGTACATTTGTATGGGAGGTACCAGAAGGGGAGTTGCCAGACTTACAAGTTTTTCTCCAAAACTTTGTCTAGCTATAGATTTACTAAATACAGAATTTGGACAAGATCACATTGTATGGGAGGTACCAGAAGGGGAGTTGCCAGACCTACAAGTTTTTCTCCCTCGCGAAGGGGTAACCATCTGGATGCGATGCGAGGTCAGACGAGCTGGCCATGCTGACGGGACTCCTCTTCCAGAAATGGATAATCCTTTACGGAAACTCCCTCAGGTCCAACCATGTCAGAAGGGCGCTCGACACTAACTAAGAGTTCCCCATCCCCGACTCTCAAGTCAACAAATCCATCCAGCGTTTGTTTCTTCCCATATTGGCGGCAGTATTTACCACACCTGGCAGTGGTATAAAATGCAACCCCCCACCAACCAAGATGAGCCAAATATTAATAAACTCTGCAGGTGGTACCCAGTTAGAACCTGGAATTCCACACGAAGAATCTCCCTCGGGGGATTCTTCGGCCGGGGCAGAATATATGCAGGCCCCAAACTCATCAGCCCCTACAACGACTACAACAAACACGGAAACGAATACGAACAGAAATACAAATACGACGAACAAAGCAGTGGGTGACTTGGGTGCCTTGTACGAAGACGCAGCAAGAATACAAACACCAGGTGAATTGCCAAGCGAAGGGAGTCATAGACTAACTTCAGGAGCCGAGGAATCTGACTCCTCCGGGGACGGAAACTTCACAAGCCTTGCAGGCCCATTAGCGGCTAGCAAAGACCGGAAGGATGAAGCAGGCAAGAGCCTTGCTAAAAAGAAAAAGTTGTCAGGAGCCCGGAGGAAAAAGCTCCGAAGAATGCGACTGGCAAACGAAACAGCAACTCTGCAGCAGACTCCCAAAGATACATCGGAGCCTACACCTGCATCCGCAGGTAAAAGAATCCGCTCTCCAGAGAAGGAATCTGCCGAAGCTGCAACAAAGAAGAGAAAGAGCTTCCTGACATCAGGTAGGACAAAATCGTCAAACCGAAACCAAAAGAAGTCTCTAAGCAGAATTCTGGCGTTAGTAAGAATGAAGGTCGAAATCCTACCACGACGTCGGACAACTTGCCTCCCACCTCAAGGAAAAGCGACCTACCAAAGGAACGCCCGTCACTTAAGAGGAAGGCAAATGTTGAAACTGGTAAGAAGCCGCCATCTTACGCCAAAGTAGCAAAACGTCAAAAATGGGACGAGCTATGCTTTGGCGTAACCGACACAAAAAGTGCCACGGGAAAAATCCCGGAAGAGCATAGGTCAGCCATAGAAGAGCTGATAAATACCAAAATCTTGGAGCACGTCCTCGGGAAGGGAGACGATTGCGACGAGATTGAGATCATAAGCTGCTCCTACGCCAAGGGCATCTTGATGATGCAACTCGCATCAAATAAATGCGTAAACACCTTGGCACGCCTAGTGAAGGATGTTCCTACACGTTTGGAGGGCGGTAAGCTCGACCTCATTAGGAAAAGGGACATTCCGGAACTCCCAAAGGCGTCCTTCTTCCTGAAGGGTTGGGGCAGCAAACTCCCACCCGGGAAAGTCCTTGACGTCCTGGGTAAGCAGAATAAGGGTCTGGAGACGGGCAAATGGGAGATCATCCACAGGGAAGAGAGCCATGAGTTGTCAACTGTGGATTCGACGGTGCTTAGACTTGGGGATGGTAGCCTGTACCTTGCGTCGATGTACCTTCCATTCGACTCGCCGACACTTCCACCAACGGCTGAGCTACAACATCTGGTGAGAGAAGCCAAGACAAAAGGTAAGAAATTACTAGTAGGCTGCCACGCGAAAGCACGCCACATCACCTGGGGTAGTTCGAATTGCAACAAAAGAGGAATAACCTTATTTGAATTCCTTAATAAGCATGATCTTATTACAATAAATACGGGCAACAAGTCCACTTTTATAAATCGAATCAGAGATGAGGTATTTGATATCACTTTTAGGAACAAGACCAAAACCAATTGGCACCGTTTCAGAGATCTAGTGAGCGGAGATATAGGGACCATCAAAGAAATCCTCCAAAAAGAAGAGGAAATCGAAGAGGAGGTCGAAAGAGTTACGTCCGTATTAGTGAGGTCCTTCGAAGAGTGTTCCCACTCAGAGAAAGGAGGTCGGCTCAGGAGAAACCCTGGATGACGGGGCAGATTAGAAACCTAAGCAAAGAAGTCCGTAGATCTTACAACAGAGCTAGACGTAAACAACTTCAAGTATACTGGGATGAATACAAGTCCAAACATAGATTGTACAACAAAGCACTAAGAACGGTGAAACGAAAGTCGTGGAGACTGTTCTGCGAACAGGTCGACACCGTTAACGTCATGTCTGAAATAAAGAAATGTCTATCTAAGACACATACACAGGTGGAAGACTTAGTGGACAAAGACGGAAATAAAACAGAAACGTTACAACAATCAATCAAATTGTTAATAAACACACACTTCCCCACGGGTACAGAAGACCCAATAGAGGAACTCAGTCCGACTAGGGAAGTACAACATATACCCGAGACCATCACGCCAGAAATGTTTAGAGAAGAAATGGTTAAAAGCTTCTCTCCATTTAAGGCGGCTGGACCAGATGGCATATTCCCGCGCTTCTACAAAGGAGCATAGATATAGTGGGAAAACACCTGGCAGGCATATTTACATGATGCCTCAGACTAGCGTATATCCCTAGAACTGGCAAAAAGCACGAGTTGTTTTCATACAAAAACCGGGGACGGAAAGCTACGCGATGTGTAAGGCTTATGGGTCTATAAACTCTAAAAACTAATGAGAGATTAATAGACTCTATGGTTAAAAGACAGATCCCGAGTGATCAGCTAAAATTTCAACAACACGCCTATGTCAAGGGAATATCAGTAAAGACATCCGTGCATGAGGTAGTGCATCTCACAGAAAGCTCTTTCGACGATAAAATATACACACTTGGTGTTTTTATCGACATAGAAGGGGCCTTCAATAACGTGAGCACGCAGACGTTAATCCACTCCTTAGACCAGTTTGGAGTGAACAGGTCGATATTCGACTGGGTCAGCTATATGCTAAGGCATAGATGGATTAATTGCGGATCCCACGGCCTACATATAAGGGAGAGAGTACACAGAGGGACACCACAGGGAGGTATATTATCACCACTCGTGTGGGTGACTACAATAAACGATCTCCTAAGGAGGCTGACTGATGAAGGATTCAAGTCAGTCTGCTATGCAGACTACGTTGCGATACTTGTGAAGGGGAAAGATCCGAACAAATTATGCGGAGAAGCCGAAAAAGTGCTAACTCTGGCATACAACTGGGCGAAGCCTAGGGGACTGAACGTCAACCCGGACAAAACAGAACTATGTGTGTTCACAAGGAAGACAAAAATTGCACAATACGTCCAACCTTGCTTCAGGAACAAGAGCATAGAAATAAACACGAACGTCAAATATCTGGGAGTAATTCTGGACAGAAAACACTTCAACATGAGAGCCGAAAAAGCCCTCAGATGCTGGTCAATATGCCGCAGAGCAATTGGCTCCACATAGGGCATCCGCCCAAACATGTCGCACTGGCTATACAAAAGCGTAATAAGGCCGATTATAACTTATTCGACAATAGTATGGTGGACGGCAATGACAAAGAAATGTAACGTGAAGAAACTACAAGGGATTCAAAGAATTTGCTACGTAGGAATATGCGGAGCAATGAGGACCGCGCCGACGAGCGCCGTCGAACTTTTGCAATACATCTACATCCATAATCTACATCCAAATTAGTATACCAATTACCAAAGTACTCAACAATTCTACATGCAAAGATCAAGGCCATCACAGAATGCCTAGAATGGCTGCGGAACAGATTCACAGGAAAAACTATCGGTATTTTCACAGACAGTCAAAACGCAATTAGATCCCTCAGAGATGATAATGTCAAATCAAGGACACTCATGTACTGTAAGGAAACGACAAATGACGTATCGAGAAATAACGACATAGTTTTAAACTGGATACCAGGCAATATCAGGGCTGACGAACTGGCTAAAATAGGAAGGGAATCCGACCAAAAAACTCTGCAACTGTCTAAACCTTTTCTAGAGACAAAAAAGGAGTTGAGGGAATGGATGAAGACGACCCATGCCTTACATAAATTAACTGAGTAAGCTAGTTAGGGTCATCACAGGATACACTAGCTTAAGGGCAAACCTATTTAGAATAGAATGTTCCCAGAGCGACGAATGTAGGGCATGCGGAGACGACGCCGAGACGGCGGAACACTTCCAGTGCCCTGCGGAACACTGTTCCGGTGCCCTGCTTTCTCGCAGGTCCAGTTAGGATAAGACACCTTAGATGACCTATCGGCCGTCAAAGCAATAGACATAAGGAATTAAAGGAACAACACAACAGGCCGAATTGCTGGCCTAGGTATATGTCAGTGACATGATCCTCCATTCAACCTAACCTAACCCTAACCTACAAGTTTTTCTCCAAAACTTTGTCTAGCTATAGATTTACTAAATACAGAATTTTGACGAGATCGCATTGGACATATTAATCACATTACACGGTTTATAAGGGGCGGGATGGTTCATTTGAATGGGAGGTACCAGAAAGGGAGTTGCCAGACTTACAAGTGTTTCTCCAAAACTTTGTCTAGCTATAGCTTTGCTAAATCCAGAATTTGGGTAAGATTGCTTTTGGCATATTGACATTATTACACGGTTTATAAGGGGTGTGATCGTTCATTTGTACGGGAGGTATCATAAGGGGAGTTGCCAGACTTCCAAGTTTTTGTCCGAAACTTTGTCCACTTATACCTTTACTAAATACGAAATTTGGCCAATCCCGTTGTGCCAACACGCGCAGGCATCAGATATCACCAAAGGTGCAAAACTGAAGGTATAAGTTTAGGGTAGATATTAAGTTAATTGCTCTCAGCAGTCATATTTTTTTAAACAAATAAATTTGTTTAAATTTAATTGGCTCCCGAGCAGGGACCTGTTATAAATAACAGGTACGGTTTGTTTCTTCCCATATTGGCGGCAGTATTTACCACACCTGGCAGTGGTATAAAAGGCAACCCCCCACCAACCAAGATGAGCCAAATATTAATAAACTCTGCAGGTGGTACCCAGTTAGAACCTGGAATTCCACACGAAGAATCTCCCTCGGGGGATTCTTCGGCCGGGGCAGAATATATGCAGGCCCCAAACTCATCAGCCCCTACAACGACTACAACAAACACGGAAACGAATACGAACAGAAATACAAATACGACGAACAAAGCAGTGGGTGACTTGGGTGCCTTGTACGAAGACGCAGCAAGAATACAAACACCAGGTGAATTGCCAAGCGAAGGGAGTCATAGACTAACTTCAGGAGCCGAGGAATCTGACTCCTCCGGGGACGGAAACTTCACAAGCCTTGCAGGCCCATTAGCGGCTAGCAAAGACCGGAAGGATGAAGCAGGCAAGAGCCTTGCTAAAAAGAAAAAGTTGTCAGGAGCCCGGAGGAAAAAGCTCCGAAGAATGCGACTGGCAAACGAAACAGCAACTCTGCAGCAGACTCCCAAAGATACATCGGAGCCTACACCTGCATCCGCAGGTAAAAGAATCCGCTCTCCAGAGAAGGAATCTGCCGAAGCTGCAACAAAGAAGAGAAAGAGCTTCCTGACATCAGGTAGGACAAAATCGTCAAACCGAAACCAAAAGAAGTCTCTAAGCAGAATTCTGGCGTTAGTAAGAATGAAGGTCGAAATCCTACCACGACGTCGGACAACTTGCCTTCCACCTCAAGGAAAAGCGACCTACCAAAGGAACGCCCGTCACTTAAGAGGAAGGCAAATGTTGAAACTGGTAAGAAGCCGCCATCTTACGCCAAAGTAGCAAAACGTCAAAAATGGGACGAGCTATGCTTTGGCGTAACCGACACAAAAAGTGCCACGGGAAAAATCCCGGAAGAGCATAGGTCAGCCATAGAAGAGCTGATAAATACCAAAATCTTGGAGCACGTCCTCGGGAAGGGAGACGATTGCGACGAGATTGAGATCATAAGCTGCTCCTACGCCAAGGGCATCTTGATGATGCAACTCGCATCAAATAAATGCGTAAACACCTTGGCACGCCTAGTGAAGGATGTTCCTACACGTTTGGAGGGCGGTAAGCTCGACCTCATTAGGAAAAGGGACATTCCGGAACTCCCAAAGGCGTCCTTCTTCCTGAAGGGTTGGGGCAGCAAACTCCCACCCGGGAAAGTCCTTGACGTCCTGGGTAAGCAGAATAAGGGTCTGGAGACGGGCAAATGGGAGATCATCCACAGGGAAGAGAGCCATGAGTTGTCAACTGTGGATTCGACGGTGCTTAGACTTGGGGATGGTAGCCTGTACCTTGCGTCGATGTACCTTCCATTCGACTCGCCGACACTTCCACCAACGGCTGAGCTACAACATCTGGTGAGAGAAGCCAAGACAAAAGGTAAGAAATTACTAGTAGGCTGCCACGCGAAAGCACGCCACATCACCTGGGGTAGTTCGAATTGCAACAAAAGAGGAATAACCTTATTTGAATTCCTTAATAAGCATGATCTTATTACAATAAATACGGGCAACAAAGCCACTTTTATAAATCGAATCAGAGATGAGGTATTTGATATCACTTTTAGGAACAAGACCAAAACCAATTGGCACCGTTTCAGAGATCTAGTGAGCGGAGATATAGGGACCATCAAAGAAATCCTCCAAAAAGAAGAGGAAATCGAAGAGGAGGTCGAAAGAGTTACGTCCGTATTAGTGAGGTCCTTCGAAGAGTGTTCCCACTCAGAGAAAGGAGGTCGGCTCAGGAGAAACCCTGGATGACGGGGCAGATTAGAAACCTAAGCAAAGAAGTCCGTAGATCTTACAACAGAGCTAGACGTAAACAACTTCAAGTATACTGGGATGAATACAAGTCCAAACATAGATTGTACAACAAAGCACTAAGAACGGTGAAACGAAAGTCGTGGAGACTGTTCTGCGAACAGGTCGACACCGTTAACGTCATGTCTGAAATAAAGAAATGTCTATCTAAGACACATACACAGGTGGAAGACTTAGTGGACAAAGACGGAAATAAAACAGAAACGTTACAACAATCAATCAAATTGTTAATAAACACACACTTCCCCACGGGTACAGAAGACCCAATAGAGGAACTCAGTCCGACTAGGGAAGTACAACATATACCCGAGACCATCACGCCAGAAATGTTTAGAGAAGAAATGGTTAAAAGCTTCTCTCCATTTAAGGCGGCTGGACCAGATGGCATATTCCCGCGCTTCTACAAAGGAGCATAGATATAGTGGGAAAACACCTGGCAGGCATATTTACATGATGCCTCAGACTAGCGTATATCCCTAGAACTGGCAAAAAGCACGAGTTGTTTTCATACAAAAACCGGGGACGGAAAGCTACGCGATGTGTAAGGCTTATGGGTCTATAAACTCTAAAAACTAATGAGAGATTAATAGACTCTATGGTTAAAAGACAGATCCCGAGTGATCAGCTAAAATTTCAACAACACGCCTATGTCAAGGGAATATCAGTAAAGACATCCGTGCATGAGGTAGTGCATCTCACAGAAAGCTCTTTCGACGATAAAATATACACACTTGGTGTTTTTATCGACATAGAAGGGGCCTTCAATAACGTGAGCACGCAGACGTTAATCCACTCCTTAGACCAGTTTGGAGTGAACAGGTCGATATTCGACTGGGTCAGCTATATGCTAAGGCATAGATGGATTAATTGCGGATCCCACGGCCTACATATAAGGGAGAGAGTACACAGAGGGACACCACAGGGAGGTATATTATCACCACTCGTGTGGGTGACTACAATAAACGATCTCCTAAGGAGGCTGACTGATGAAGGATTCAAGTCAGTCTGCTATGCAGACTACGTTGCGATACTTGTGAAGGGGAAAGATCCGAACAAATTATGCGGAGAAGCCGAAAAAGTGCTAACTCTGGCATACAACTGGGGGAAGCCTAGGGGACTGAACGTCAACCCGGACAAAACAGAACTATGTGTGTTCACAAGGAAGACAAAAATTGCACAATACGTCCAACCTTGCTTCAGGAACAAGAGCATAGAAATAAACACGAACGTCAAATATCTGGGAGTAATTCTGGACAGAAAACACTTCAACATGAGAGCCGAAAAAGCCCTCAGATGCTGGTCAATATGCCGCAGAGCAATTGGCTCCACATAGGGCATCCGCCCAAACATGTCGCACTGGCTATACAAAAGCGTAATAAGGCCGATTATAACTTATTCGACAATAGTATGGTGGACGGCAATGACAAAGAAATGTAACGTGAAGAAACTACAAGGGATTCAAAGAATTTGCTACGTAGGAATATGCGGAGCAATGAGGACCGCGCCGACGAGCGCCGTCGAACTTTTGCAATACATCTACATCCATAATCTACATCCAAATTAGTATACCAATTACCAAAGTACTCAACAATTCTACATGCAAAGATCAAGGCCATCACAGAATGCCTAGAATGGCTGCGGAACAGATTCACAGGAAAAACTATCGGTATTTTCACAGACAGTCAAAACGCAATTAGATCCCTCAGAGATGATAATGTCAAATCAAGGACACTCATGTACTGTAAGGAAACGACAAATGACGTATCGAGAAATAACGACATAGTTTTAAACTGGATACCAGGCAATATCAGGGCTGACGAACTGGCTAAAATAGGAAGGGAATCCGACCAAAAAACTCTGCAACTGTCTAAACCTTTTCTAGAGACAAAAAAGGAGTTGAGGGAATGGATGAAGACGACCCATGCCTTACATAAATTAACTGAGTAAGCTAGTTAGGGTCATCACAGGATACACTAGCTTAAGGGCAAACCTATTTAGAATAGAATGTTCCCAGAGCGACGAATGTAGGGCATGCGGAGACGACGCCGAGACGGCGGAACACTTCCAGTGCGCTGCGGAACACTGTGCCGGTGCCCTGCTTTCTCGCAGGTCCAGTTAGGATAAGACACCTTAGATGACCTATCGGCCGTCAAAGCAATAGACATAAGGAATTAAAGGAACAACACAACAGGCCGAATTGCTGGCCTAGGTATATGTCAGTGACATGATCCTCCATTCAACCTAACCTAACCCTAACCTACAAGTTTTTCTCCAAAACTTTGTCTAGCTATAGATTTACTAAATACAGAATTTTGACGAGATCGCATTGGACATATTAATCACATTACACGGTTTATAAGGGGCGGGATGGTTCATTTGAATGGGAGGTACCAGAAAGGGAGTTGCCAGACTTACAAGTGTTTCTCCAAAACTTTGTCTAGCTATAGCTTTGCTAAATCCAGAATTTGGGTAAGATTGCTTTTGGCATATTGACATTATTACACGGTTTATAAGGGGTGTGATCGTTCATTTGTACGGGAGGTATCATAAGGGGAGTTGCCAGACTTCCAAGTTTTTGTCCGAAACTTTGTCCACTTATACCTTTACTAAATACGAAATTTGGCCAATCCCGTTGTGCCAACACGCGCAGGCATCAGATATCACCAAAGGTGCAAAACTGAAGGTATAAGTTTAGGGTAGATATTAAGTTAATTGCTCTCAGCAGTCATATTTTTTTAAACAAATAAATTTGTTTAAATTTAATTGGCTCCCGAGCAGGGACCTGTTATAAATAACAGGTACGGTTTGTTTCTTCCCATATTGGCGGCAGTATTTACCACACCTGGCAGTGGTATAAAAGGCAACCCCCCACCAACCAAGATGAGCCAAATATTAATAAACTCTGCAGGTGGTACCCAGTTAGAACCTGGAATTCCACACGAAGAATCTCCCTCGGGGGATTCTTCGGCCGGGGCAGAATATATGCAGGCCCCAAACTCATCAGCCCCTACAACGACTACAACAAACACGGAAACGAATACGAACAGAAATACAAATACGACGAACAAAGCAGTGGGTGACTTGGGTGCCTTGTACGAAGACGCAGCAAGAATACAAACACCAGGTGAATTGCCAAGCGAAGGGAGTCATAGACTAACTTCAGGAGCCGAGGAATCTGACTCCTCCGGGGACGGAAACTTCACAAGCCTTGCAGGCCCATTAGCGGCTAGCAAAGACCGGAAGGATGAAGCAGGCAAGAGCCTTGCTAAAAAGAAAAAGTTGTCAGGAGCCCGGAGGAAAAAGCTCCGAAGAATGCGACTGGCAAACGAAACAGCAACTCTGCAGCAGACTCCCAAAGATACATCGGAGCCTACACCTGCATCCGCAGGTAAAAGAATCCGCTCTCCAGAGAAGGAATCTGCCGAAGCTGCAACAAAGAAGAGAAAGAGCTTCCTGACATCAGGTAGGACAAAATCGTCAAACCGAAACCAAAAGAAGTCTCTAAGCAGAATTCTGGCGTTAGTAAGAATGAAGGTCGAAATCCTACCACGACGTCGGACAACTTGCCTTCCACCTCAAGGAAAAGCGACCTACCAAAGGAACGCCCGTCACTTAAGAGGAAGGCAAATGTTGAAACTGGTAAGAAGCCGCCATCTTACGCCAAAGTAGCAAAACGTCAAAAATGGGACGAGCTATGCTTTGGCGTAACCGACACAAAAAGTGCCACGGGAAAAATCCCGGAAGAGCATAGGTCAGCCATAGAAGAGCTGATAAATACCAAAATCTTGGAGCACGTCCTCGGGAAGGGAGACGATTGCGACGAGATTGAGATCATAAGCTGCTCCTACGCCAAGGGCATCTTGATGATGCAACTCGCATCAAATAAATGCGTAAACACCTTGGCACGCCTAGTGAAGGATGTTCCTACACGTTTGGAGGGCGGTAAGCTCGACCTCATTAGGAAAAGGGACATTCCGGAACTCCCAAAGGCGTCCTTCTTCCTGAAGGGTTGGGGCAGCAAACTCCCACCCGGGAAAGTCCTTGACGTCCTGGGTAAGCAGAATAAGGGTCTGGAGACGGGCAAATGGGAGATCATCCACAGGGAAGAGAGCCATGAGTTGTCAACTGTGGATTCGACGGTGCTTAGACTTGGGGATGGTAGCCTGTACCTTGCGTCGATGTACCTTCCATTCGACTCGCCGACACTTCCACCAACGGCTGAGCTACAACATCTGGTGAGAGAAGCCAAGACAAAAGGTAAGAAATTACTAGTAGGCTGCCACGCGAAAGCACGCCACATCACCTGGGGTAGTTCGAATTGCAACAAAAGAGGAATAACCTTATTTGAATTCCTTAATAAGCATGATCTTATTACAATAAATACGGGCAACAAAGCCACTTTTATAAATCGAATCAGAGATGAGGTATTTGATATCACTTTTAGGAACAAGACCAAAACCAATTGGCACCGTTTCAGAGATCTAGTGAGCGGAGATATAGGGACCATCAAAGAAATCCTCCAAAAAGAAGAGGAAATCGAAGAGGAGGTCGAAAGAGTTACGTCCGTATTAGTGAGGTCCTTCGAAGAGTGTTCCCACTCAGAGAAAGGAGGTCGGCTCAGGAGAAACCCTGGATGACGGGGCAGATTAGAAACCTAAGCAAAGAAGTCCGTAGATCTTACAACAGAGCTAGACGTAAACAACTTCAAGTATACTGGGATGAATACAAGTCCAAACATAGATTGTACAACAAAGCACTAAGAACGGTGAAACGAAAGTCGTGGAGACTGTTCTGCGAACAGGTCGACACCGTTAACGTCATGTCTGAAATAAAGAAATGTCTATCTAAGACACATACACAGGTGGAAGACTTAGTGGACAAAGACGGAAATAAAACAGAAACGTTACAACAATCAATCAAATTGTTAATAAACACACACTTCCCCACGGGTACAGAAGACCCAATAGAGGAACTCAGTCCGACTAGGGAAGTACAACATATACCCGAGACCATCACGCCAGAAATATTTAGAGAAGAAATGGTTAAAAGCTTCTCTCCATTTAAGGCGGCTGGACCAGATGGCATATTCCCGCGCTTCTACAAAGGAGCATAGATATAGTGGGAAAACACCTGGCAGGCATATTTACATGATGCCTCAGACTAGCGTATATCCCTAGAACTGGCAAAAAGCACGAGTTGTTTTCATACAAAAACCGGGGACGGAAAGCTACGCGATGTGTAAGGCTTATGGGTCTATAAACTCTAAAAACTAATGAGAGATTAATACACTCTATGGTTAAAAGACAGATCCCGAGTGATCAGCTAAAATTTCAACAACACGCCTATGTCAAGGGAATATCAGTAAAGACATCCGTGCATGAGGTAGTGCATCTCACAGAAAGCTCTTTCGACGATAAAATATACACACTTGGTGTTTTTATCGACATAGAAGGGGCCTTCAATAACGTGAGCACGCAGACGTTAATCCACTCCTTAGACCAGTTTGGAGTGAACAGGTCGATATTCGACTGGGTCAGCTATATGCTAAGGCATAGATGGATTAATTGCGGATCCCACGGCCTACATATAAGGGAGAGAGTACACAGAGGGACACCACAGGGAGGTATATTATCACCACTCGTGTGGGTGACTACAATAAACGATCTCCTAAGGAGGCTGACTGATGAAGGATTCAAGTCAGTCTGCTATGCAGACTACGTTGCGATACTTGTGAAGGGGAAAGATCCGAACAAATTATGCGGAGAAGCCGAAAAAGTGCTAACTCTGGCATACAACTGGGCGAAGCCTAGGGGACTGAACGTCAACCCGGACAAAACAGAACTATGTGTGTTCACAAGGAAGACAAAAATTGCACAATACGTCCAACCTTGCTTCAGGAACAAGAGCATAGAAATAAACACGAACGTCAAATATCTGGGAGTAATTCTGGACAGAAAACACTTCAACATGAGAGCCGAAAAAGCCCTCAGATGCTGGTCAATATGCCGCAGAGCAATTGGCTCCACATAGGGCATCCGCCCAAACATGTCGCACTGGCTATACAAAAGCGTAATAAGGCCGATTATAACTTATTCGACAATAGTATGGTGGACGGCAATGACAAAGAAATGTAACGTGAAGAAACTACAAGGGATTCAAAGAATTTGCTACGTAGGAATATGCGGAGCAATGAGGACCGCGCCGACGAGCGCCGTCGAACTTTTGCAATACATCTACATCCATAATCTACATCCAAATTAGTATACCAATTACCAAAGTACTCAACAATTCTACATGCAAAGATCAAGGCCATCACAGAATGCCTAGAATGGCTGCGGAACAGATTCACAGGAAAAACTAGGAAAACAGACAGTCAAAACGCAATTAGATCCCTCAGAGATGATAATGTCAAATCAAGGACACTCATGTACTGTAAGGAAACGACAAATGACGTATCGAGAAATAACGACATAGTTTTAAACTGGATACCAGGCAATATCAGGGCTGACGAACTGGCTAAAATAGGAAGGGAATCCGACCAAAAAACTCTGCAACTGTCTAAACCTTTTCTAGAGACAAAAAAGGAGTTGAGGGAATGGATGAAGACGACCCATGCCTTACATAAATTAACTGAGTAAGCTAGTTAGGGTCATCACAGGATACACTAGCTTAAGGGCAAACCTATTTAGAATAGAATGTTCCCAGAGCGACGAATGTAGGGCATGCGGAGACGACGCCGAGACGGCGGAACACTTCCAGTGCCCTGCGGAACACTGTTCCGGTGCCCTGCTTTCTCGCAGGTCCAGTTAGGATAAGACACCTTAGATGACCTATCGGCCGTCAAAGCAATAGACATAAGGAATTAAAGGAACAACACAACAGGCCGAATTGCTGGCCTAGGTATATGTCAGTGACATGATCCTCCATTCAACCTAACCTAACCCTAACCTACAAGTTTTTCTCCAAAACTTTGTCTAGCTATAGATTTACTAAATACAGAATTTTGACGAGATCGCATTGGACATATTAATCACATTACACGGTTTATAAGGGGCGGGATGGTTCATTTGAATGGGAGGTACCAGAAAGGGAGTTGCCAGACTTACAAGTGTTTCTCCAAAACTTTGTCTAGCTATAGCTTTGCTAAATCCAGAATTTGGGTAAGATTGCTTTTGGCATATTGACATTATTACACGGTTTATAAGGGGTGTGATCGTTCATTTGTACGGGAGGTATCATAAGGGGAGTTGCCAGACTTCCAAGTTTTTGTCCGAAACTTTGTCCACTTATACCTTTACTAAATACGAAATTTGGCCAATCCCGTTGTGCCAACACGCGCAGGCATCAGATATCACCAAAGGTGCAAAACTGAAGGTATAAGTTTAGGGTAGATATTAAGTTAATTGCTCTCAGCAGTCATATTTTTTTAAACAAATAAATTTGTTTAAATTTAATTGGCTCCCGAGCAGGGACCTGTTATAAATAACAGGTACGGTCGATACAAAGATTCAAAAAGTCAAGCCTTTGGAAGGTTTCCTTAGTAGTTTAAATACAAACATGAGTGTACGCTACGTCACTGCCCCAAAGATCGCGTCGCGGTAATTAGTAATAATTTAAATTAAGCAGAACAAAATAATTAAGAAAAAAACGTGAAAATTTAAATCAAAGAAAATAAAGAATACAAGTGAAAAAAAAATTAAACTATAAGTTGAAAAAATATATAAGACAATATAAAGATAAAAATTCTCAAGAAACAAGAAATAAACAGTGAAAAAGAATCACATTCTAATAAAGAAACAAGAAATTAAATCATACTATTTTAAGAAAACTTGTGAATGTCTGTGAAATCAACAGAATCTAGAAAATAACTGAAAACAATTTGTGAAATTTTGAAAATTAATTGAGAACAATTTGTGCAAAATTAACAGCGAAAATTCTGAAAAATCCGTAGAAACAACGTCGAGGAAAGCAGATAAGCTGCATCATCAACCAACATCCCCATCTACACTGCTGATCATCATACTGTAAGAATTATTAATAAGTAATATAATAATTAATTCCATTGAAACATTGTTGAATTTTGCCAAAACCA
The DNA here is from genome assembly GCA_958296145.1 of Hydrotaea cyrtoneurina. Lineage (NCBI taxonomy): Eukaryota > Metazoa > Arthropoda > Insecta > Diptera > Muscidae > Hydrotaea > Hydrotaea cyrtoneurina. The sequence continues at coordinate 50,034,823 of OY282517.1, forward strand.
CTCTGAATAAATTATATAAATTAAATTCCAACTTTCCAAATGCCTGAGACAATAGAACAACTAACTGAAAGAATGAATAAGACACTGACCCTAGGTCAAACAACTTCGGGGTTCAGTGAAGTTCAAAAAAACGAATTAAAAAAATTGTAAGTACGTTTTATTAGGGTAAGATACCTTGACCGACGTAGGGACCGACCATCCAATAGGGACACTGTCCACAAGATTAGAGAAATTAGACAAGGTTCCGGACATTGTCAAGTCTCTCAGAGAATTCTGGGGAAAGCCTGGAGATTTTGGATCATGGCGAAAGTCGGTCGACAGAGTATTAGAGTTATACAAAAGTTTAAAAGGAACTGGCAGATATTATGCAATTCTGGATACCATTCGTACAAAAATTGTGGGAGAAGCTGATGCTGCATTAGAGTCCTATAGGACTCCATTGGATTGGCCAAGGATACGAAAGTGTCTAATGGTTCATTATTCTGACAAAAGGGACATTGGTACTCTGGAGTACCAAATGAATTTCCTGTGTCAAGAACAAACATCTGTAATGGAGTTTTATTAGAATATTTAGCAAATATTATCCTTAATACTAGACAAACTCTCATGTCTAGATTTAGGTGAAGGAAGCCTTCGTGCAATGGCAATTGCATACAGAGAAAAAGCTCTTGATACATTTATAAGGGGCTTGAACGAAGACTTACCTAAACTATAGAGTGTGTCCCGACCCAAGTCTTTAGCAGAAGCACTTCACATTTGTCATAGTCTTAGTAACATGTCGTTTAAAAGAGATTATGCTCATAACAGAACTCCAAAGAACGATATGCGAAACTCAATACCTAACACGGGAACAATGCCGAAATTTCACCCAGAATTAGCTAATATTCCATCATACGGAAATAGAACTACATTTACTCCTCAAAATTACTATTCAAACACACAAGTTCGGCAAGGCCAACCTCAACAGTATTGGAGGTCACAATTCAGTCAACCTCCTCAAATTTCAGGACCACAATTCACACAGCGTTCCCAGCCAATGGGACCACAACACTTCCAACGTGCTCAATTTGGAGGACAGCCAAATACTCAGGTTCACCCAGAACCTATGGATGTCGATAGGTCTATGTAAATGAGATCCGCGCAAAACACTTCCTTCAAGAGACCTTCACAATTTTCAGTACAGGCTCCGGTAAATAAGGTTCAACGGAACTTCCATCTCAATACTTGTAATATGACCAATTATTATGTTCCAATTGTTGATAACGAGATAGAAGAGGCATGCGGAATTAAAAACGATGAAACCGCTGTTGAATACTTCCAACAATATCCTGATGATGTTGATGAACATCAGGATAGGAACCACACGCATATGCCTATTAACTTCGTCGATATACATTTTTTAGATTAAGCTGTTCCTCGCTACCATATTTTTCAATGCAAAACGAGGAACGGAGAAGTGCTAAATTTTTTGTTGGATACTGGTAGCAACAAAAATTATATAAAACCTAATTTAGTAAAAAAATACTAAACTAAATAAGGATACTTTTAATGCAAAATTTGTAGGTGGAGACGTGAAAGTTATACAACATACGTTTTTGAACATGTTTGGTATTAACAAGATACCTATCAAATTTTTCCTCTTACATGGTTTAAAATCTGTCGATGGTATATTGGGAAATGACAGCCTGAAGGAACTTACAGCTGTCATTCACACGTGCGAAAATTACTTTACTGTTAAAGGTGGTATAAAAATTGCTATCAAACAACATTTAACTCAAAATGTGAATAATCTTGGGTTCTAATGTGAATATTTCTATTCCCGTAGATTGAGGGTATACATATTGTATTACACATTTTTACAGAAAGGGCGGAATATAAAGCAGAAAATTTTTTTTCTCGAAAATTGTATGTAATTAAATCTTTACTAAATATAGAATTTCGGCAAGATTCGTTGAGCGAATTTATATAATTACACGATTTCTAAAGTTGGTGGAATGGTAAATTTGTATGGGAGGTATCAGAAGGAGTCCGACTAGGGGTCCAATTTTTGGTGGGCGGTGGTGGGTGCATACCGTACGAATGGACGAAAGACTGAAGGAAACAATTGAATGTCATATTGATTACAATATTCTTAGCGATTTAATGGCATACGACGATAAGTTCAAATGATTTATTCAATTTGTTGTTGTTTTATGTTTTCTTTTCGACATTTCGGTGTGGAAGCCTTTTTTATAAGATTTATTTAAAAAAAACGAAATCAGTGAATTCCTTCAGAATTGAATGATTGTGTCAGTTTGAGGACTGTAACGTGGGCAGGAATTCGATAAATTGACATTTTGTTTCAATGGATTTATTTTGATGGCATGTTACATGGGTCACAGTTGTTTCTGTGATTTTCAAATAATTTACAAAAATCAATATGAAAATTAGGAAGTAAACAGGTATTTCTGCCCTAGCACACCTTCTAAATATGGGTATCCAGAATGCTTCTTTAGATGTTTATAGATTTATAAAATACGGAATTTGGGCAAGATCGCGTTGGTCGTATTGATATTATTACACGATTTCTAAAGTGGATGGAATGAAACACTTGTATGGAAGATACCATAAGGGGAGTTGCCAGACTTCCAAGTTTTGTTCCAAAACTTTGTCTAGCTATAGATTTACTAAATACAGAATTTGGACAAGATCGCATTGGACATATTAATCATATTACACGGTTTATATGGGGCGGGATGGTACATTTGTATGGGAGGTACCAGAAGGGGAGTTGCCAGACTTACAAGTTTTTCTCCAAAACTTTGTCTAGCTATAGATTTACTAAATACAGAATTTGGACAAGATCACATTGTATGGGAGGTACCAGAAGGGGAGTTGCCAGACCTACAAGTTTTTCTCCCTCGCGAAGGGGTAACCATCTGGATGCGATGCGAGGTCAGACGAGCTGGCCATGCTGACGGGACTCCTCTTCCAGAAATGGATAATCCAGCAGGCCCATTAGCGGCTAGCAAAGACCGGAAGGATGAAGCAGGCAAGAGCCTTGCTAAAAAGAAAAAGTTGTCAGGAGCCCGGAGGAAAAAGCTCCGAAGAATGCGACTGGCAAACGAAACAGCAACTCTGCAGCAGACTCCCAAAGATACATCGGAGCCTACACCTGCATCCGCAGGTAAAAGAATCCGCTCTCCAGAGAAGGAATCTGCCGAAGCTGCAACAAAGAAGAGAAAGAGCTTCCTGACATCAGGTAGGACAAAATCGTCAAACCGAAACCAAAAGAAGTCTCTAAGCAGAATTCTTGCGTTAGTAAGAATGAAGGTCGAAATCCTACCACGACGTCGGACAACTTGCCTTCCACCTCAAGGAAAAGCGACCTACCAAAGGAACGCCCGTCACTTAAGAGGAAGGCAAATGTTGAAACTGGTAAGAAGCCGCCATCTTACGCCAAAGTAGCAAAACGTCAAAAATGGGACGAGCTATGCTTTGGCGTAACCGACACAAAAAGTGCCACGGGAAAAATCCCGGAAGAGCATAGGTCAGCCATAGAAGAGCTGATAAATACCAAAATCTTGGAGCACGTCCTCGGGAAGGGAGACGATTGCGACGAGATTGAGATCATAAGCTGCTCCTACGCCAAGGGCATCTTGATGATGCAACTCGCATCAAATAAATGCGTAAACACCTTGGCACGCCTAGTGAAGGATGTTCCTACACGTTTGGAGGGCGGTAAGCTCGACCTCATTAGGAAAAGGGACATTCCGGAACTCCCAAAGGCGTCCTTCTTCCTGAAGGGTTGGGGCAGCAAACTCCCACCCGGGAAAGTCCTTGACGTCCTGGGTAAGCAGAATAAGGGTCTGGAGACGGGCAAATGGGAGATCATCCACAGGGAAGAGAGCCAGGAGTTGTCAACTGCGGATGCGACGGTGCTTAGACTTGGGGATGGTAGCCTGTACCTTGCGTCGATGTACCTTCCATTCGACTCGCCGACACTTCCACCAACGGCTGAGCTACAACATCTGGTGAGAGAAGCCAAGACAAAAGGTAAGAAATTACTAGTAGGCTGCCACGCGAAAGCACGCCACATCACCTGGGGTAGTTCGAATTGCAACAAAAGAGGAATAACCTTATTTGAATTCCTTAATAAGCATGATCTTATTACAATAAATACGGGCAACAAAGCCACTTTTATAAATCGAATCAGAGATGAGGTATTTGATATCACTTTTAGGAACAAGACCAAAACCAATTGGCACCGTTTCAGACATCTAGTGAGCGGAGATATAGGGACCATCAAAGAAATCCTCCAAAACGAAGAGGAAATCGAAGAGGAGGTCGAAAAAGTTACGTCAGTATTAGTGAGGTCCTTCGAAGAGTGTTCCCACTCAGAGAAAGGAGGTCGGCTCAGGAGAAACCCTGGATGACGGGGCAGATTAGAAACCTAAGCAAAGAAGTCCGTAGATCTTACAACAGAGCTAGACGTAAACAACTTCAAGTATACTGGGATGAATACAAGTCCAAACATAGATTGTACAACAAAGCACTAAGAACGGTGAAACGAAAGTCGTGGAGACTGTTCTGCGAACAGGTCGACACCGTTAACGTCATGTCTGAAATAAAGAAATGTCTATCTAAGACACATACACAGGTGGAAGCCTTAGTGGACAAAGACGGAAATAAAACAGAAACGTTACAACAATCAATCAAATTGTTAATAAACACACACTTCCCCACGGGTACAGAAGACCCAATAGAGGAACTCAGTCCGACTAGGGAAGTACAACATATACCCGAGACCATCACGCCAGAAATGGTTAGAGAAGAAATGGTTAAAAGCTTCTCTCAGACTAGCGTATATCCCTAGAACTGGCAAAAAGCACGAGTTGTTTTCATACAAAAACCGGGGACGGAAAGCTACGCGATGTGTAAGGCTTATGGGTCTATAAACTCTAAAAACTAATGAGAGATTAATAGACTCTATGGTTAAAAGACAGATCGCGAGTGATCAGCTAAAATTTCAACAACACGCCTATGTCAAGGGAATATCAGTAGAGACATCCGTGCATGAGGTAGTGCATCTCACAGAAAGCTCTTTCGACGATAAAATATACACACTTGGTGTTTTTATCGACATAGAAGGGGCCTTCAATAACGTGAGCACGCAGACGTTAATCCACTCCTTAGACCAGTTTGGAGTGAACAGATCGATAATCGACTGGGTCAGCTATATGCTAAGGCATAGATGGATTAATTGCGGATCCCACGGCCTACATATAAGGGAGAGAGTACACAGAGGGACACCACAGGGAGGTATATTATCACCACTCGTGTGGGTGACTACAATAAACGATCTCCTAAGGAGGCTGACTGATGAAGGATTCAAGTCAGTCTGCTATGCAGACTACGTTGCGATACTTGTGAAGGGGAAAGATCCGAACAAATTATGCGGAGAAGCCGAAAAAGTGCTAACTCTGGCATACAACTGGGCGAAGCCTAGGGGACTGAACGTCAACCCGGACAAAACAGAACTATGTGTGTTCACAAGGAAGACAAAAATTGCACAATACGTCCAACCTTGCCTCAGGAACAAGAGCATAGAAATAAACACGAACGTCAAATATCTGGGAGTAATTCTGGACAGAAAACACTTCAACATGAGAGCCGAAAAAGCCCTCAGATGCTGGTCAATATGCCGCAGAGCAATTGGCTCCACATAGGGCATCCGCCCAAACATGTCGCACTGGCTATACAAAAGCGTAATAAGGCCGATTATAACTTATTCGACAATAGTATGGTGGACGGCAATGACAAAGAAATGTAACGTGAAGAAACTACAAGGGATTCAAAGAATTTGCTACGTAGGAATATGCGGAGCAATGAGGACCGCGCCGACGAGCGCCGTCGAACTTTTGCAATACATCTACATCCATAATCTACATCCAAATTAGTATACCAATTACCAAAGTACTCAACAATTCTACATGCAAAGATCAAGGCCATCACAGAATGCCTAGAATGGCTGCGGAACAGATTCACAGGAAAAACTATCTGTATTTTCACAGACAGTCAAAACGCAATTAGATCCCTCAGAGATGATAATGTCAAATCAAGGACACTCATGTACTGTAAGGAAACGACAAATGACGTATCGAGAAATAACGACATAGTTTTAAACTGGATACCAGGCAATATCAGGGCTGACGAACTGGCTAAAATAGGAAGGGAATCCGACCAAAAAACTCTGCAACTGTCTAAACCTTTTCTAGAGACAAAAAAGGAGTTGAGGGAATGGATGAAGACGACCCATGCCTTAAGAAGGCTAGAGGAACTGGTGGGAAGGACCACAAAGGATACCTGGGGAAACCTCGATTACAATAAAACAAAGAGTATACTCGGGTTTAACATAAATTAACTGAGTAAGCTAGTTAGGGTCATCACAGGATACACTAGCTTAAGGGCAAACCTATTTAGAATAGAATGTTCCCAGAGCGACGAATGTAGGGCATGCGGAGACGACGCCGAGACGGCGGAACACTTCCAGTGCCCTGCGGAACACTGTGCCGGTGCCCTGCTTTCTCGCAGGTCCAGTTAGGATAAGACACCTTAGATGACCTATCGGCCGTCAAAGCAATAGACATAAGGAATTTAAGGAACAACACAACAGGCCGAATTGCTGGCCTAGGTATATGTCAGTGACATGATCCTCCATTCAACCTAACCTAACCCTAACCTACAAGTTTTTCTCCAAAACTTTGTCTAGCTATAGATTTACTAAATACAGAATTTTGACGAGATCGCATTGGACATATTAATCACATTACACGGTTTATAAGGGGCGGGATGGTTCATTTGTATGGGAGGTACCAGAAAGGGAGTTGCCAGACTTACAAGTGTTTCTCCAAAACTTTGTCTAGCTATAGCTTTGCTAAATCCAGAATTTGGGTAAGATTGCTTTTGGCATATTGACATTATTACACGGTTTATAAGGGGTGTGATCGTTCATTTGTACGGGAGGTATCATAAGGGGAGTTGCCAGACTTCCAAGTTTTTGTCCGAAACTTTGTCCACTTATACCTTTACTAAATACGAAATTTGGCCAATCCCGTTGTGCCAACACGCGCAGGCATCAGATATCACCAAAGGTGCAAAACTGAAGGTATAAGTTTAGGGTAGATATTAAGTTAGTTGCTCTCAGCAGTCATATTTTTTTAAACAAATAAATTTGTTTAAATTTAATTGGCTCCCGAGCAGGGACCTATTATAAATAACAGGTACGGTCGATACAAAGATTCAAAAAGTCAAGCCTTTGGAAGGTTTCCTTAGTAGTTTAAATACAAACATGAGTGTACGCTACGTCACTGCCCCAAAGATCGCGTCGCGGTAATTAGTAATAATTTAAATTAAGCAGAACAAAATAATTAAGAAAAAAACGTGAAAATTTAAATCAAAGAAAATAAAGAATACAAGTGAAAAAAAAAATTAAACTATAAGGTGAAAAAATATAAAGATAAAAATTCTCAAGAAACAAGAAATAAACAGTGAAAAAGAATCACATTCTAATAAAGAAACAAGAAATTAAATCATACTATTTTAAGAAAACTTGTGAATGTCTGTGAAATCAACAGAATCTAGAAAATAACTGAAAACAATTTGTGAAATTTTGAAAATTAATTGAGAACAATTTGTGCAAAATTAACAGCGAAAATTCTGAAAAATCCGTAGAAACAACGTCGAGGAAAGCAGATAAGCTGCATCATCAACCAACATCCCCATCTACACTGCTGATCATCATACTGTAAGAATTATTAATAAGTAATATAATAATTAATTCCATTGAAACATTGTTGAATTTTGCCAAAACCACTCTGAATAAATTATATAAATTAAATTCCAACTTTCCAAATGCCTGAGACAATAGAACAACTAACTGAAAGAATGAATAAGACACTGACCCTAGGTCAAACAACTTCGGGGTTCAGTGAAGTTCAAAAAAACGAATTAAAAAAATTGTAAGTACGTTTTATTAGGGTAAGATACCTTGACCGACGTAGGGACCGACCATCCAATAGGGACACTGTCCACAAGATTAGAGAAATTAGACAAGGTTCCGGACATTGTCAAGTCTCTCAGAGAATTCTGGGGAAAGCCTGGAGATTTTGGATCATGGCGAAAGTCGGTCGACAGAGTATTAGAGTTATACAAAAGTTTAAAAGGAACTGGCAGATATTATGCAATTCTGGATACCATTCGTACAAAAATTGTGGGAGAAGCTGATGCTGCATTAGAGTCCTATAGGACTCCATTGGATTGGCCAAGGATACGAAAGTGTCTAATGGTTCATTATTCTGACAAAAGGGACATTGGTACTCTGGAGTACCAAATGAATTTCCTGTGTCAAGAACAAACATCTGTAATGGAGTTTTATTAGAATATTTAGCAAATATTATCCTTAATACTAGACAAACTCTCATGTCTAGATTTAGGTGAAGGAAGCCTTCGTGCAATGGCAATTGCATACAGAGAAAAAGCTCTTGATACATTTATAAGGGGCTTGAACGAAGACTTACCTAAACTATAGAGTGTGTCCCGACCCAAGTCTTTAGCAGAAGCACTTCACATTTGTCATAGTCTTAGTAACATGTCGTTTAAAAGAGATTATGCTCATAACAGAACTCCAAAGAACGATATGCGAAACTCAATACCTAACACGGGAACAATGCCGAAATTTCACCCAGAATTAGCTAATATTCCATCATACGGAAATAGAACTACATTTACTCCTCAAAATTACTATTCAAACACACAAGTTCGGCAAGGCCAACCTCAACAGTATTGGAGGTCACAATTCAGTCAACCTCCTCAAATTTCAGGACCACAATTCACACAGCGTTCCCAGCCAATGGGACCACAACACTTCCAACGTGCTCAATTTGGAGGACAGCCAAATACTCAGGTTCACCCAGAACCTATGGATGTCGATAGGTCTATGTAAATGAGATCCGCGCAAAACACTTCCTTCAAGAGACCTTCACAATTTTCAGTACAGGCTCCGGTAAATAAGGTTCAACGGAACTTCCATCTCAATACTTGTAATATGACCAATTATTATGTTCCAATTGTTGATAACGAGATAGAAGAGGCATGCGGAATTAAAAACGATGAAACCGCTGTTGAATACTTCCAACAATATCCTGATGATGTTGATGAACATCAGGATAGGAACCACACGCATATGCCTATTAACTTCGTCGATATACATTTTTTAGATTAAGCTGTTCCTCGCTACCATATTTTTCAATGCAAAACGAGGAACGGGGAAGTGCTAAATTTTTTGTTGGATACTGGTAGCAACAAAAATTATATAAAACCTAATTTAGTAAAAAAATACTAAACTAAATAAGGATACTTTTAATGCAAAATCTGTAGGTGGAGACGTGAAAGTTATACAACATACGTTTTTGAACATGTTTGGTATTAACAAGATACCTATCAAATTTTTCCTCTTACATGGTTTAAAATCTGTCGATGGTATATTGGGAAATGACAGCCTGAAGGAACTTACAGCTGTCATTCACACGTGCGAAAATTACTTTACTGTTAAAGGTGGTATAAAAATTCCTATCAAACAACATTTAACTCAAAATGTGAATAATCTCGAAATGAGGTTGGAGCACCTACCAAATTATCAAAGAGATTCGCTGGAACAAATTGTGGGAAAGCAAAATATAGTAGCTGACGCTCTTTCTAGAGTTGAGCATATACATATCAATTTAAAATTATTTTCTCTGGAATTCATCGCCATATAATTACCGAACCAAACTACGATGAACAGAAATTACGGGACATCTTAAGAAGATATTTAAATCCATCGGTCATTAATGGTATAAAAGCTCCAGAATCGGTAATGGGCAATATTCAGATTCTTTATCCAGACCATTTTTTGTCCCATAAATGCCGATTTACTCATTTGATGGTAGAGGATTTCAATTCCGAAAACGATAAAGTGAATATTATTATTGAAAATCACAATATATTAATGATGAAGGACGAGTTGAAGATAAACGTTTTTACTACTCCTATCTATAGAAGTGAGGTAAATGGGCAAGTGGAACGTTTCCATTCAACACTAGCAGAAATAATGAGATGCTTAAAAGGCGACGGTACATCAAGAAATCTGGAAGAATTAATCGAAAGATCCGTCAATGAATACAACTATTAGGTTCATTCGACGGTGAATAGAAAACGAGTGGATCTGTACTTCGGCAGCACCGTTGAGTTTTCCCCACAGGATTATGAAACTTGACGAACCAATATGGAAAAGATCAAACAAAAACAGGAGAAAGATTTGGCTTATCATAATAAGAAACGGCATCCTATTAAAGATTATGTTCCTGGCCAGCTTGTATATGTGAAAACCAATAAACGATTGGGTACAAAGTTAAGCGAACGTTTTAAAGAGGAAACGGTACAGGAAAATAGAAATACCACCATACTTACTGAAAGTGGACGAGTTATACACAAGAAACATATAAGAAAATAATTTAAAAAAAATTTGAATACAGATTGCTTTTCGGAAGCGCTTTGGCAGACTTCAATGTTCTGGACTATTCTAATGCGAGACTGATAACAATTCAAAAAGGGACAGCAAGAAGACAAAATGGAACATTTAAAGTAATACACTCCGTTGACATTGAACAATACAGAATACTTACGCTACAGAATCCTTTCTTGATACGAATCTTACTTACAACCATCCGATCCGTCCGTTTATAAAACAACAAATCGTAGACATCCGAGGACTTTTGTGGCGACTTAGTCCCAGTAGGGAAAAAAGATCGATAGACTTTATCGGAAGCGCTTTGAAATGGATTGCTGGTAATCCGGATAGTCACGACTTCCAAATCTTAGAACAGAAAATAAATAATGTTTTGGCAAATAACAACAGACCACTTATTATAAATAAACTAGTATCTAATCGAATTTATCTGATATCAAATATTACAAATAAAATAACTAAGGCAAATAGAGAAGGTTGGAATAATGAATTGGCAAACAGTCTCGAGAGAAAATTGACGCTAATTGAAAAAGAATTGGAGAATATCGAATATGCTATTCAATGGGCTAAGGCCAATATTGTTAACTCTTTTATACTTTAGAAAACTGGAATTGAAAATGTGAATAATATACTCGAAACTTACAATATTTCTGTTTACAATATAGATGAATTGTCATTTGGTTCCGTAAAAATTGTAACTAATAATAAAGAAATTTTATATATATTAAGTATTCCTATTACTCGAAATGATATTTGTAAAGTATATTTAGCAAAAGCTGTAAAAAATGGACATTTTATAGATAAAATACAACACAATAAAATTCTTGAATGTAATACAGAACTGTTTGCCATAAAAAACGATTGTAAAAATTATTATGATTTAACAATATGCAATAAAGCCAATTTGATAGAAATAAGTAATAAAAATTGTATAACAGGTTTATTTAGAAACAGAATAGGGAACTGCGTTAAAATAAACAACGAGCACATACCAACGGTCGAAGAAATTGAACCAGATCTGCTATGAATCAATATGTGGGCACAATAAGCGTGAATAATGAGGACATCAAAGTAAATGGGACATATTTGGTCAAATACTACAATAACACCATCCAAGTTGACGGGCGTGAATATTTCTCCAAAGAGATCAGTGGCAGCAAACCCCTTTCATCTTTTCTACAACCCAAAACTAAGGAAGAAAGAATTGAAGAAATCGTATCCCTAGAACGTCTCAATAAACTTAACATAAAAAACATCGAACGCCTAGAATACCTGGAACTCAAAAGCATAGTAATAATCGGACTCGTCATGGCTATCATTATAATCATTGTTGTTTGGCTACTTCGAAAGACGATCTTCAACAAAAAAGTAAAAACATCTAAAGATGTGGGAGAAACTGCAAGGAAATGTGAAGAAAAAAATTCTACTGACAACAGTAATAAATTTAGAGATGAACAAGAAAAAATCACCAAGTCTCTACAATCTTTATCCATTATGAGCAATCGGGACGATTGCATATAATAGGGGAAGAGTTAACACCAAACATATTCCAACATTCCAATATATCACTCATACATTCAAACCTCCACAACCCCAAACGTGTACATTTGCTGAATTGCAAGCATCAAATATTCAAAGACGCTGACAACGCAGGCAACACCTCAGTACTGACGATCGCGTTGTGCCAATACCCGCAGGCATCAGATATCGCCAAAAGTGCAAAACTGAAGGTATAAGTTTAGGGTAGATATTAAGTTAGTTGCTTTTTGTTTTGTGTACTCGAATAAAGAACGTTGCTTGTGGAGCTCGCGCCCACAGCAGACATATTTTTTTAAACAAATAAATTTGTTTAAATTTAATTTATATCATTTGAACGGCTCAAAAGTGTAACACATAGAAATATTCACATTAGAACCCAAGTCTCTTTGGACCAAATTCGATTCATGACTTTCTAAACCGTTTGAGCCTCTGTCCGTCCGTCTGTCCTGCTGCTACGCACGATAACTTTCGAAAGAGTTAAGCAATCACTCTAACATTTGGCATGGCTTAATATTTTCCCCAAACTGCTTATGGGATTGCATATGGGCTATATTTCTACACCCCTTCGAGTATCTCCCATACAAATCTGCTATTTCGCCCACTTTAGAAATAGTGTAATAATATCAATACGCCCACTTCGATCGTGGCCAAATTTCGTATTTAGTAAAGGTATAAGTGGACGTATTTAGTAAAGGAGTTTCGGACAAAAACTTGGAAGTCTGCCAACTCTCCTTCTGGAACCTCCCGTACAAATGTACCATCCCGTCCCTTATAAACCGTGTAAAAATATCAATATGCATAACGCAATCTTACCCAAATTCTGGATATAGTAAAGCTATAGCTAGACAAAGTTTTGGAGAAAAACTTGTAAGTCTGGCAACTCCCCTTCTGGTACCTCCCATCCAAATGTACCATCCCGCTACATATAAACCGTGTAATATGATGAATATGTCCAATGCAATCTTGTCCAAATTCTGTATTTAGTAAATCTATAGCTAGACAAAGTTTTGGAGAAAAACTTGTAAGTCTGGCAACTCCCCTTCTGGTACCTCCCATACAAATGTACCATCCCGCCCCATATGAACCGTGTAATATGATTAATATCCGTCGCCTGGTCCCTGACGTTAGAACATTTAGCCGGAATACGCGGCTATCCAGGGTCTCTCATCCGTTCATTGTAAAGTGGCCGGTTGACCGGACGACTCACTATAGAGAAAATTCGTTCTTCAGCCGTACTGTTCGCATGTGGAATAATCTTCCAACAAGTGTTTTTCCTGCCTGCTATGACATTATCAAATTCAAGGCAAACATCAACAAACTCTACTCCCTCTTTCCTCCCTACAATACCCTTCTTTCCCCTCGCTAACACAGTGCATTGCATTTATAGGGGTCATCCCCTGAGTGTTAGTCACAAAAAAAAAAAAAAAATTGCTCAACGAGATCTTGCCCAAATTCTGTATTTAGTTAAGGTGTAACTGGATGAAGATTCCAACAAAAACTTGAAAGTCTGGCCACTCCCCTTCTGGTACCTCCCATCCAGCCTAATATGTTCATATGGCCCCACTTACAAATCGTCGCCAGATCGCGATTGAGTGAGTCGTTCATCGTATGCCTTTTGTCCTCTTCCTCCGAGGGACTTGGCCGATGTTCAAATGAGTACGAATGACAGAGGTTGCTATCATCCGCAAAGGAGTAGATTGGGTTCACAGTCTGCGCCAACAGGTCGTCAATGAAAATAAGAAATAGATAAGGAGAGAGGACAGAGACAGCCTATGCTCGTTGGATGAGACCTATAACAACTCTTATAGAGCGATCCCTGAGAAAACTCGATGTGAATCGAGAGAAGGTATTACCGACACCAAATGCAATAAGTTTTGATATGAGTGCTCCGTGCCAGACCCTATCGAACGCCTTGAAAATATCCAGAGCCACGACCTTGCTTTCACAAAGGCGGTGAATGGATCGACTCCATCGCTCCGAAAGGAACGCCATAAGGTCTCCAGTAGATCGATTTCTATGGAAGCCATACTGTCGGTCATTAAGAAGGCCGTTAGACTCTAAATACTTAACAAGATGGTGGTTAACCATGCTCTCCATTGCCTTCGAGAGCGCAGAACATATTGCAATTGGACGGTAGTTCGCAGGATTTGTAGCCACACTTTCTTGGGGATCGGCTGAACATAGGCAACTTTCCAACGTGAAGGGTAAATACCAGCACGATACGACATGTTGAAAAGATTGCGCAATGGAAGAGCTAGCGTCGAAGAGCACTTACATAGGACAAGTGCTGAAATACCATCCGGGCTCGGAGTTTTATTTACGTGAAGATCTGCAAGAACCCAAGTGTTCGAAAAAATATCTGACGCATCGAACTAGATACGTTTCCGATCACGGGGAGTGGTTGACTGCTTTCTGGCAAAGATGAATTCTTTGCAAATATTTGAGCCAGAAGGTTAGCTTTGTCAACCGGCTTTGTGAATCTGGTCATCGTTAACTAGAGTTGGGATAGAAGATGAAGAATTGTTCCTTACCCTTTTAACAAATGACTAAAAGCTCTTACTTCCCCTGGAAGAAGAGAGAACTTTAGCACGAATACGCTGTTCGTAAAGAAGTTTTTCGCGCCAAAGTACTCTGGCACACAATGATCTTGTCTGTTTGCGTATCAGCTCAGTAGTGACTTTTTTATTTAAACGCCAGTTTCTAAATGCTTCCTCTTTGGATCTTCCTTGATACGAATCTAACATACAACCATCCGATCCGTACGTTTATAAAACAACAAATCGTAGACATCCGAGGACTTTTGTGGCGACTTAGTCCCAGTAGGGAAAAAAGATCGATAGACTTTATCGGAAGCGCTTGGAAATGGATTGCTGGTAATCCGGATAGTCACGACTTCCAAATCTTAGAACAGAAAATAAATAATGTTTTGGCAAATAACAACAGACCACTTATTATAAATAAACTAATATCTAATCGAATTTATCTGATATCAAATATTTCAAATAAAATAACTAAGGCAAAGAGAGAATATACTCGAAACTTACAATATTCCTGTTTAAATATAGATGAATTATTGTCATTTGGTTCCGTAAAAATTTTAACTAATAATAAAGCAATTTTATATATATTAAGTATTCCTATTACTCGAAATAATATTTGTAATGTATATTTAGCAAAAGCTGTAAAAAATTGACATTTGATAGATAAAATAGAACACATTAAAATTCTTGAATGTAATACAGAACTGTTTGCCATAAAAACGATTGTACAAATTATTATGATTTAACAATATGCAATAAAGCCAATTTGATAGAATTAAGTAATAAAAATTGTATAACAGGTTTATTTAGAAACAGAATAGGGAACTGCGTAAAAATAAACAACTAGCACATACCAACGGTCGACGAAATTGAACCAGATCTGCTATTACTGAATCAATATGTGGTCACAATAAGCGTGAATAATGAGGACATCAAATTAAATGGGACATATTTGGTCAAATACTACAATAACACCAATATATCACTCATACATTCAAACCTATACAACCCCAAACGTGTACATTTGCTAAATTGCAAGTTCCCATCAAATATTCAAAGACTCTGACAACGCAGGCTTCCAATACTGCAACACCTCAGTACTGACGATCGCGTTGTGCCAACACGCGCAGGCATAAGATATCACCAAAGGTGCCAAAATGAAGGTATAAGTTTAGGGTAGATATTAAGTTAGTTGCTTTTTGTTTTGTGTACTCGAATATAGAACGTTGCTTGTGGAGCTCGCGTCCACAGCAGACATATTTTTTTAAACAAATAAATTTGTTTAAATTTAATTTATGTCATTTGATACGGGCCAAAAGTGTAACACATAGAAATATTCACATTAGAACCCAAGTCTCTTTGGACCAAATTCGATTCATGACTTTCTAAACCGTTTGAGCCATGTCCGTCTGTCCTGCTGGTACGCACGATAACTTTCGAAAGAGTTAAGCAATCACTCTGACATTTGGCATGGCTTAATATTTTCCCCAAACTGCTTATGGGATTGCATATGGGCTATATTGCCACACCCCTTCGAGTACCTCCCATACAAATCTGTTATTTCGCCCACTCTAGAAATCGTGTAATAATATCAATACGCCCACTTCGATCTTGGCCAAATTTCGTATTTAGTAAAGGTATAAGTGGACAAAGTTTCGGACAAAAACTTGGAAGTCGGGCAACTCCCCTTCTGATACCTCCGTACAAATGTACCAAACCCCCCCTTTACAAACCGTGTAATATGATTAATATGTCCAATGCGATTCTGTATTTAGTAAATTTATAGCTAGACAAAGTTTTGGAGAAAAACTTATAAGCCTGGCAACTCCCCTTCTGGAACCTCCCGTACAAATGTACCATCCCGCCCCTTACAAACCGTGTAATATGATTAATAAGTCCAATGCGATTCTGTATTTAGTAAATTTATAGCTAGACAAAGTTTTGGAGAAAAACTTATAAGCCTGGCAACTACCTTTCTGATACCTCCCATACAAATGTACCATCCCGCCCCTTATAAACCGTGTAATATGATTAATATGTCTAATGCGATCTTGTCCAAATTCTGTATTTAGTAAATCTATAGCTAGACAAAGTTTTGGAGAAAAACTTATAAGCCTGGCAACTACCCTTCTGGTAGCTCCCATACAAATGTACCATCCCGCCCCTTATAAACCGTGTAATATGATTAATATGTCTAATGCGATCTTGTCCAAATTCTGTATTTAGTAAATCTATAGCTAGACAAAGTTTTGGAGAAAAACTTGTAAGTCTGGCAACTCCCCTTCTGATACCTCCCATACAAATGTACCATCCCGCCACATATAAACCGTGTAATATGCTCAACGAGATCTTGCCCAAATTCTGTATTTAGTTAAGGTATAACTGGACGTAGATTCCAACAAAAACTTGAAAGTCTGGCCACTTCCCTTCTGGTACCTCCCATCCAGCCTAATATGTTCATTTGGCCCCACTTACAAATCGTCGCCAGATCGCGGTTGAGTGAGTCGTTCATCGTTTGCCTTTTGTCCTCTACCTCCGAGGGACTTGACCGATGTTCAAATGAGTACGAATGACAGAGGTTGCTATCATCCGCAAAGGAGTAGATTGGGTTCACAGTCTGCCCCAACAGGTCGTCAATGAAAATTAAAAATAGAGAAGGAGAGAGGACAGAGCCTTGTGGCACTCCTGCGGTCAGCCTATGCTCGTTGGATGAGACCTATAACAACTCTTATAGAGCGATCCCTGAGAAAACTCGATGTGAATCGAGAGAAGGTATTACCGACACCAAATGCAATAAGTTTTGATATGAGTGCTCCGTGCCAGACCCTATCGAACGCCTTGAAAATATCCAGAGCCACGACCTTGCTTTCACAAAGGCGGTGAATGGATCGACTCCATCGCTCCGAAAGGAACGCCATCAGGTCTCCAGTAGATCGATTTCTACGGAAGCCATACTGTCGATCATTAAGAAGGCCGTTAGACTCTAAATACTTAACAAGATGGTGGTAAACCATGCTCTCCATGACCTTCGAGAGCGCAGAACATATTGGAATTGGACGGTAGTTCGCAGGATTTTTAGCCTCACTTTCTTGGGGATCGGCTGAACATAGGCAACTTTCCAACGTGAAGGGTAAATACCAGCACGATACGACATGTTGAAAAGACTTCGCAATGGACGAGCTAGCGTCGAAGAGCACTTACATAGGACAAGTGCTGAAAAACAATCCGGGCCCGGAGTTTTATTTACGTTAAGATCTGCAAGAACCCACGTGTTCGAAAAAATATCTGGCGCATCGAACTAGATACGTTTCAGATAACGGGGAGTGGTTGACTGCTTTCTGGCAAAGATGAATTCTTTGTAAATATTTAAGCCAGAAGGTTAGCTTTGTCAACCGGCTTTGTGAATCTGGTCATCGTTAACTAGAGTTGGGATAGAAGATGAAGAATTGTTCCTTACCCTTTTAACGAATGACTAAAAGCTCTTACTTCCCCTGGAAGAAGAGAGAACTTTAGCACGAATACGCTGTTCGTAAAGAAGTTTTTCGCGCCAAAGTACTCTGGCACACAATGATCTTGTCTGTTTTCGTATCAGCTCAGTAGTGACGTTTTTATTTAAACGCCAGTTTCTAAACTCTTCCTCTTTGGATCTTCCTTGATACGAATCTAACATACAACCATCCGATCCGTACGTTTATAAAACAACAAATCGTAGACATCCGAGGACTTTTGTGGCGACTTAGCCCCAGTAGGGAAAAAAGATCGATAGACTTTATCGGAAGCGCTTGGAAATGGATTGCTGGTAATCCGGATAGTCACGACTTCCAAATCTTAGAACAGAAAAAAAATAATGTTTTGGCAAATAACAACAGACCACTTATTATAAATAAACTAATACCTAATCGAATTTATCTGATATCAAATATTACAAATAAAATAACTAAGGCAAATAGAGAAGGTTGGACTAATGAATTGGCAAACAGTCTCGAGAGAAAATTGACGCTAATTGAAAAAGAATTGGAGAATATCGAATATGCTATTCAATGGGCTAATGCCAATATTGTTAACTCTTTTATACTTTCGAAAACTGAAATTTAAAATGTGAATAATATACTCGAAACTTACAATATTCCTGTTTAAATATAGATGAATTATTGTCATTTGGTTCCGTAAAAATTTTAACTAATAATAAAGCAATTTTATATATATTAAGTATTCCTATTACTCGAAATAATATTTGTAATGTATATTTTGCTTTTTGTTTTGTGTACTCGAATAAAGAACGTTGCTTGTGGAGCTCGCGCCCACAGCAGACATATTTTTTTGACCAAATAAATTTGTTTAAATTTAATTTATATCATTTGATACGGGCCAAAAGTGTAACACATAGAAATATTCACAATAGAACCCAAGTCTCTTTGGACCAAATTCGATTCATGACTTTCTAAACCGTTTGAGCCATGTCCCTCTGTCCGTCCGTCCGTCTGTCCTGCTGGTACGCACGATAACTTTCGAAAGAGTTAAGCAATCACTCTGACATTTGGCATGGCTTAACATTTTCCCCAAACTGCTTACGGGATTGCATATGGGCTATATTGCCACACCCCTTCGAGTACCACCATACAAATCTGCTATTTCGCCCACTTTAGAAATCGTGTAATAATATCAATACGCCCACTTCGATCTTGGCCAAATTTAGTAAAGGTGTAAGTGGACAAAGTTTCGGACAAAAACTTGGAAGTCTGGCAACTCCCCTTCTGATACCTCCCATACAAATGTACCATCCCGCCCCTTATAAACCGTGTAATAATATCAATATGCCTAATAGCCTTTTCACATATACCGCGTTTCACCGAGTTTCGCTCTCTTTGGATGAATTGAGGCAAATTATACTTATTTCCATACAAAACCAGTGAAAAAGTTGCAATCGGGTAAACCGATTTATATATACCCTCACCCTCAGTAAAAACATACAAGTCTCATATTCCAAAGCATCGGAAAGTCAAAAGTGACCGTGGCTACCATCATTTGATGTAACACCCGATGAAAAGTCATAATAGCAACCTCAAATACCGAATGCTATAGAAAAAAATATTGGATGGTACATTTGTATGATAGGTACCAGAAGGGGAGTTGCCAGGCTTCCAAGTTTTTGTCCAAAACTTTGTCTAGCTATAGCTTTACTAAATACAAAATTTGGGGAAGATGGCGTTGGTTATTCTGATAGTATTAGACGGTTTATCGGGGGCGGGATGGTACATTTGTATGGGAGGTACCAGAAGGGGAGTTGCCAGACTTCCCAGTTTTTGTCCAAAACTTTGTATAGCTATAGGTTTATTAAGTACAAAATTTGGGCAGGATCGCGTTGGGCATATTGCTATTAATACACGATTTCTAATGTAGGCTATATGGTACATTTGTATGGGAGGTACCAGAAGGGGAGTTGCCAGACTTCCAAGTTTTGTCCAAGACTTTGTCTAGCTATAACTTTACTAAATACAAAATTTGGGGAAGATGGCGTTGGTTATTCTGATAGTATTAGACGGTTTATCGGGGGCGGGATGGTACATTTGTATGGGAGGTACCAGAAGGGGAGTTGCCAGACTTCCCAGTTTTTGTCCAAAACTTTGTATAGCTATAGGTTTATTAAGTACAAAATTTGGGCAGGATCGCGTTGGGCATATTGCTATTAATACACGATTTCTAATGTAGGCTATATGGTACATTTGTATGGGAGGTACCAGAAGGGGAGTTGGCAGACTTCGAAGTTTTTGTCCGAAACTTTGTCTAGCTATAGCTTTACCAAATACGTAATTTGGCCAAGATCGGTGTGGGCGTATTGATATTATTACACGATTACTAAAGTGGGCGAAATAGACGATTTGTGTGGGAGGTACCCGAAGGGGTGTGGCCATATAGCCCATATGCAATCCCATAAGCAGTTTTGGGAAAATATAAAGCCATGCCAAATTTCAGAGTGATTGCTTAACTCTTTCGAAAGTTATCGTGCGAACCAGCAGGACAGACGGACAGACGGACATGGCTCAAACGATTCAGAAAGTCGTGAATCGAATTTGGTTCAAAGACACCTGGGGTCTAAAATGAATATTTCTAGGTGTTACACTTTTGGGTCGTATCAAATGATATATACCCTCCTACCCGTAGGGTGAGGGTATAAAAAACGCAGATATTATGCTAATTTTTCTGTAATTTCGTTGAAATCACAGTGAAAATGAGAGAGAGCACAGTGTTGTACTGCAAAAGTAGTAAAAAAAAAGGAATAAAATGAAAAAATTTGCATTGCTGGTTGAAAGCAAATGTCAGAAAAATGAGGGAAAAAACAGCTGTTTGTTTGTTTCTTCTAGTTTGTTTTGTGGTGGTAAGTTATTATTGCTATTAATGCTAGTATGAATATAAATTAAAATATTTCTTTTTTAATAATTGCAGAGCAAAAAAAAATGGACTCAACACCGAATACCAATTTAGCCAAAAGGAAGTATACGAAGAGGAAAGAATGGACGGACAAGGAGCAATTGCTTTTGGAAATTTGGGAAGACAAGCTTCTGCAGCTCCGCGGGAACCGAAAAAACCACCACGTTTATGCTGAGATTTCCGCGGAGCTGCAGAAAAATGGTTTTCCAGCATCGTCATTGGACGTAAAAAATTAAGTTAACAATTTAACTGCGAAATACAAGTGAGTATTTTTTAACTTCATTTTCACAATTTTTTTTTTTATTTTTTTTTTTTTTTTGAAGGCCAACACTCAGGGGATGCCCCCTATAAATGCAATGCATTGTGATAGCGGAAGGAAATTAGGGTATCGGAAGGAGGAAAGAGGGAGTAGTGTTTGTTGACATTTGTTTTGAATTTCTGAATGTCACAACTGGCAGGAAATACATTTGCTGGAAGATTATTCCACATACGAACGGTTCGGCTAAAGAACGAATTTTCTCTATAGTGCGTCGTCCGGTTAACCGGCCATTTCACAATGAACGGATGAGAGACCCTGGATAGCCGTGTATTCCGACTAAATGTTCTAACTTCAGGGACCAGACGACGGATATCTTCAGAACAGATACCATTAAAATATCTATAGAATAGCGATACACAACCCACATTCCGGCGATGCAATAGAGCTGGAGACAATAGAGCTGGATACCCTACCATCCCCTATCATCACCACCGCTCTCGTCTGTACACGGTCCAGAAGCTTCAAAGATGTTAATGGAGCCCCTGCCCATATATGCGAGTTGTATTCCATTTTAGGCCGGATGTAAGTGGTGTAAATATTTACGAGATCAGATGGAGTGAAGTATTTCTTGCAACGCTTCAAAAAGCCTAAACACTTGAATGCTTCTTTCGACACTTCGAATATATGGCTAGCCCAGCGAGCATCACCCTGTATCTTCATGCCCAGAACATCAATCGTCTGATTCGTCGATATCCACACCACCCATAGAAATTGACGACGATGCTGGATCTGGTGAACGTTTGTGTGACAACAAACAGCACTGGGTCTTTTACGCATTCAAATCTACTCTATTCATTTGGCCCCACTCACAAATCGTCGCCAAATCGCGGTTAAGTGAGTCATTCATCATTCGCCTTTTGTCCTCGACCTACAGAGGACCTGGCCAATGATCAAATGAGTATGAATGACATAGGTTACTGTCATCCGCAAAGGAGTAGATCGGGTTCACAGTCTGACCTAACAGGTCGTCAATGAAAATAAGAAATAGAGAGGGAGAGAGGACAGAGCCTTGTGGCACTCCTGCGGTCAACCTATGCTCGTTGGATGAGACCCCATCTATAACAACTCGTATAGAGCGATCCCTGAGAAAACTCGATATGAATCAGGAGAGGATATTACCGACACCAAATGCAATAAGTTTTGATATGAGTGCTTCGTGCCAGACCCTATCGAACGCCTTGGAAATATCCAGAGCTACGACCTTACTTTCACCAAGGGTGTGAATAGATAGACTCCATCGCTCCGTAAGGAACGCCATCAGGTCTCTAGTAGATCGATTTATACGGAAGCCATACTGTCGATCATTTAGAAGGTCATTAGACTCTAAATATTTGACAAGATGGTGGTTAACCATGCTCTCCATAACCTTTGAGAGCGCAGAACATATTGCTATTGGGCGGTAATTCGCAGGATTTGTAGCCTCACCTTTCTTGGGGATCGGCTGGACATTGGTAACTTTCCAACTTGAAGGGTAAATACCAGCACGATACGACATGTTGAAAAGATTGCGCAATGGACAAGCTAGCGTCGAGGAGCACTTACATAGGTCAAGTGCTGAAATGCCATCCGGGCCCGGAGTTTTGTTTACATTGAGATTTGCAAGAACCCTTTTAACCCCACGTGATCGAAAAAATATCTGGGGCATCGAACTAGATACGTTTTCGATTACGGGGAGTGGTTGACTGCTGTGTGGCAAAGATGAATTCTTTGCAAATATTTCAGCCAGAAGGTTAGCTTTGTCAACCGGGTCAGTGAATATCTGGTCATCGTTAACTAGAGTTGGAATAGAAGACCAAGAATTGTCTCTTACTCTTTTAACAAATGCCCAAAAGCTCTTACTTCCCCTGGGAGAAGAAAGAACATTAGCACGAAGGCGCTGTTCGTGGAGAAGTTTTTCGCGCCTAAGCACTCTGGCACAATTGGATCTTGCCTGCTTACGTAGCAGCTCAGTAGTGACGTTTTTATTTAAACGCCAATTTCTGAACGCTTCCTCTTTGGATCTGAGAGCTTCTTTGCATGTCTGATTAAACCAACAATTCTTTGAAGGTTTAATCGAAGTAGTCTTCGAGGGAATAAACGTGTTTATTCCAAGAAGAATTATTTTCTCAACCATTTCAGCAGCAGCATCGACATTATTGTCTAGGAAACATAATTTCCAATTAAAATGCTGATAGAAATTGTTGAGCTCTGCCCAACGTGCCTTTTCGTATATGTACATTGTCCGCATCGTGACTGGTTTAGAAGTGGATCGAAGATCGGAGAACGAAAAGGATGCTGAAATGGAGCAATGATCCGAGTTACCAAGAGGTGCAATAATGTTAACCTCGTACTTTTCAGGGTGTGAGGTTAAGAAAAGGTCAAGAATATTAAGATATTGCCCTTCAACACGCGGAATGTGTGTTGGTTCATTCACTAGTTGCGTCAAGTTATTATGCGCGGCGAAAAGCTCAGCGTACTGGCCCTCCGGAAAAGTGTGGCTCGAATGGGAAAGCCAAGATTGATTATGGACATTAAAATCCCCAGCAACTGCAATTTCACTGTCCGGACAATCTTCTAAAACTTTTGATATAGAGTCGGAAAGGGCGTCAAAGCCGTTTAGGGTAGCCTCTCTTTCCAAATTTGGGCTTCTGTAAAGAAACCCGAAGTGTAATGGGTGTGATCCAATCCTGAACTTAACCCAAAGAAAGTTAAATTCTGGATCTTGTGAGTCCAAATGTGGCTGGCTCTGGAACACCACACCATTACGTATGTATACCACAAGCCCTCTGTGGGAAGAGAAAGAGGAAAGAGTGTGATAGCCAGGAATGTGAAAGTTCTGTGGATTAGAACCCTCAGACACCTGGGTCTCACATAGAGCGAATACATCTGGCCTATGGAACTGAACATGCGTGTATACCGCAAAGAAATTTGCTTTCAGCCCTCGTATATTCGCAAAATGTATTTTGAATGTACCTACCATTGTAACAGACAGAAAAACAAAACAATATCGAAACATAAACACAAATAACTGTACACCCCTCTTGCCGCTGCTAGACCCAACAAGTGTTCAGTGTTAAACCTTCAACACAAGTTAGGCAGCGACATGAAGAGAGCACAGTCGTTTGTTTTATGCGAAAAGGAAGATGGTGAGGAAGGGGGGAACACAGGAAAAGAGGAGCATAAATAAGCCCTTCGTGTTGGCGTTGATGATGTGTGGCTGCTGGTGTTATTGTTGTTGTTTGTTGTGTTTGTTTAGTAGTTTATTGTTGTTTTAGTTTGTGGAGATGGTGGTTGGTTCTTTTTTTTCATACAAAAAGGTTTACAGCAGTTCAGGAATACCCCAATTGTTTCTATGTATATTTAAAATTTTGTAACATTTTATTATTGCCACCAGCACCATCAGCGGCATCAACATCAACAGAATCATTAACAAATGAAACCATATTAGGTAAGTGAACTATATTTGATGTTTTCGTACCAACAGTCTGCGACAAAATGCATATTCATATTCAACATTGACGCATATATTGAAAAAAGTGAATTTTGTACGGCAATGTATCTTCCAAACAAACAACAATTGTCCAGGACAACATTTGGCTAACTTTTTCCGAAGACCATCACAGGCCAGGATAACCATTG
Source organism: Hydrotaea cyrtoneurina (assembly GCA_958296145.1). NCBI lineage: Eukaryota > Metazoa > Arthropoda > Insecta > Diptera > Muscidae > Hydrotaea > Hydrotaea cyrtoneurina. The sequence continues at coordinate 50,059,814 of OY282517.1, forward strand.
CCAAGCTCCGTAGGTGTTGGCACAACAATTTGGCGGCCGGTACATAATTCACTTTTTTCAACATATGTATCACTGTAGGAAAAAATGACAAATTATGTGTATGTAATTGTATTATGTTTATTTTTAGTAACAAATTTTGTTTGTTTTTGTTTTGTTTTACTTAATGAAGTTTAAAAATTAAAAAATAAATAAAATACTGTTTTTTTAATTTTATTTCAAATAGAATCAATGTATACAGATGAATCTGCAGCATCGACGCAAATAGCAGAAGCAGCATCAACATTGTCACCAGCATCGCCAGCACTATCACCATCTCCACCAATAGCAGAGCCACTCACACCAACACTACCTGAAAAAAAAAAATAAATTTCAAATGCAAATTTTAAAGAAAATAAAAGAAGTGAATAGCAAAATCGAGAAGCAACTCGAAAAAATTGATGAAATGGACACCAAAATGTACGATTTAGAATGCAAGAAAACCGAATTGTTGGAAAAAGCGGTCCCCAATCAGGGCGCAGTCATGGATACAATATTGGACTATATCAATAAAAAAATAGTCCAATTGCAAAGTGATTGCCAGAACACACCTGATAGGTGGTTTATTTATGTTTATAAATGTGAATTTGTATTGATTTTTTTTAATTAATTATAATTTTTTTTTTAGTAATAGAATTTTTGTTTGTTTTCTTATTAAATAATAAAATTTAACTGAAAAATATTTATGTTGAAGTTATTTTAGATCAGGAAATGTTATTATACCCTCCACATAAAAAAGTATGGAGGGTATATTCATTATACCTTCACCCTATAGGGTGATCTAACGATGTCCGTCTGTCTGTGGAAAACAGGCTGCAGTCAGTACAGTAGAGAGCTGAAATTTTGCATAAAGAAGTCTTGCTGCCTACGTAAGGCCAAGTTCGAAAATGGGCTATATCGGCCTCTGAAAATATAGCCATTTTCAATACATTTTCAAGTTTTCCTGCTTCATAATTGTGATTGCATGGTGAAAAGTATTTAATTTGTTTATGAAATGTATAAATTACGTACTGAAATATTCCGCCAAGGCCTTTCGTATTTGTTCTGCTCTACTATGTGAAGAATAACTAGGTATCGAAAATTCTGGTTGAGCACGTCTGCTATCCACATTCTTTTGCATTTCCACCCAACTTGCATTGATAGTGTCATTTTGTTCGTTTAAAAAATTGTGCAAGGCGCAACAAGTTAATATTATTTTGTTGGCCTTTTTGAGATGGTTATCGATTCCCTTTCCCACACGGTGAAAACGAGCCTTTATATGCCCGAATGCATTTTCCACCACCCTTCTGCATTTCGATAGCGAATAGTTGAAATTCTTTTCATTAGCGTTTTGCTCAACGTAAAATGGGTAGGGCTTCATTACCATGTGGGAAAATTTAAATGCCGAGTCGCGAAAGATTATAATTGGGATTTCCACATTCGATATTGATATGCTCATTTCGTTTAGCAAATTACAGTTGTTGAGATAACTTTTTAATTGCGATTGCTCGAACAATTGGGAATCATTGCATCTCCCCATTGCCCCAACATTTACATATAAGAATCGACATCTGAAACAAAATATGTCTTTAAGTTTAATTTCAGTATGATAAACTACAAGTAATATATATACCTGTAATCCACTAACGCCAAAAGAATGGTAGATTACTACCTTTATAATTATAGTAATCTGCAGCATCTTCTGCAGGTGGATGTATTTCAATAAGGCATCCGTCTAAAAACCATGTTAAAATATTTTTTTTACATTATTATTTAAATTAACTAACCAATTGCACCTAAACATTGTGGGAATCCCAAAGCCTGGAAGCCCTTACGGAGTTCATAATTTATTTTCCATTGTTAGGGGAATGTGGTTCAAGTACAAATTTTGCAGTACTGGCCATGCCAAATCGCAAAAATCACTAACGATTTCACATACAGTGGATGTTCCCACTCCAAACAAATTCCCGATGCTTCGGTATTCCGCAGACGACCCCAATGCATACAAAGCAATCGCGACACGTTTGTCGATGGGGATCGCCTTACGGTATGTAGAGTCTTTCTTTTCAAGGCCGCTAAGCAACTTCAATAATGTTTTAAAACTTGTACGTGTAATGAAATACCTTTTGAAAAAGGTATTTCATTTATTATTAAATTATTGATTTGATATTATTTTATCTTTCTTAACCCTAGAAAGTCATCCTTATTTTTTGTACACTAACGTCATCCTTCGTCATTTTGACTACGGCCTATTTCAAGACGCTATAAATAGCATTGTGAGCAAAAATTGGAACCGATGTTAAGTCTATTTTTTTATTTAGTTTATTTTTAATCAATCTAGGCCCATCAACAGTTTGCAAACGACTAACGCTATACGAAAAATGAGGTCAAAACAAACGATAAAAACACATGTTAACTCGAAAATAAAATTACGCGTCGTCATTTTGACGAAGGATGACGGTGCAGGGTTAATTCACAAATGTGCATTTGTGTAGTTTACAGTCAATGCAGAAAACAGAAAATAGAAAACATAAAACAGAAATGAGAAATGTCACATGAAATGACAATAATTCACAAAAGCATATGTGAACACCATGATTTACAAATGATTTCAAGAGAGCGAAACTCGGTGAAACGCGGTATATGTGAAAAGGCTATAACACAATCTTCTGCAAGTCTGGCAACTCCCCTTCTGGTACCTCCGATACAAATGTACCATCCCGCCCCATATAAAACGTGTAATATGATTAATATGTCCAATGCGATCTTGTCCAAATTCTGTATTTCGTAAATCTATAGCTAGACAAAGTTTTGGAGAAAAACTTGTAAGTCGGGCAACTCCCCTTCTGGTACATCCCATACAAATGTACCATCCCGCCCCATATAAACCGTGTAATATGATTAATATGCTCAACGAGATCTTGCCCAAATTCTGTATTTAGTTTAGGTATAACTGGACGAAGATTCCAACAAAAACTTGAAAGTCTGGCCACTCCCCTTCTGGTACCTTCCATCCAGCCTAATATGTTCATTTGGTCCCACTTAAAAATCGTCGCCAGATCGCGGTTGATTGAGTCGTTCATTGTTTGCCTTTTGTCCTCTACCTCCGAGGGACTTGGCCGATGTTCAAATGAGTACGAATGACAGAGGTTGCTATCATCCGCAAAGGAGTATATTGGGTTCACAGTCTGCCCCAGCAGGTCGTCAATGAAAATAAGAAATAAAGAGGGAGAGAGGACAGAGCCTTGTGTCACTCCTGCTTTGACCTATGCTCGTTGGATCTATTTTTAGCCTATCTATTTTTAGCCTCACTTTCTTGGGGATCGGCTGAACATAGGCAACTTTCCAACGTGAAGGGTAAATACCAGCACGATACGACATGTTGAAAAGATTTCGCAATGGACGAGCTAGCGTCGAAGAGCACTTACATAGGACAAGTGCTGAAATACCATCCGGGCCCGGAGTTTTATTTACGTTAAGATCTGCAAGAACCCACGTGTTCGAAAAAATATCTGGCCCATCGAACTAGATACGTTTCCGATCACGGGGAGTGGTTGACAGCTTTCTGGCAAAGATGAATTCTTTGCAAATATTTGAGCCAGAAGGTTAGCTTTGTCAACCGGCTTTGTGAATCTGGTCATCGTTAACTAGAGTTGGGATAGAAGATGAAGAATTGTTCCTTACCCTTTTAACGAATGACTAAAAGCTCTTACTTCCCCTGGAAGAAGAGAGAACTTTAGCACGAATACGCTGTTCGTAAAGAAGTTTTTCGCGCCACAGTACTCTGGCACACAATGATCTTGTCTGTTTGCGTATCAGCTCAGTAGTGACGTTTTTATTTAAACGCCAGTTTCTAAACGCTTCCTCTTTGGATCTTCCTTGATACGAATCTAACATACAACCATCCGATCCGTACGTTTATAAAACAACAAATCGTAGACATCCGAGGACTTTTGTGGCGACTTAGACTTTATCGGAAGCGCTTGGAAATGGATTGCTGGTAATCCGGATAGTCACGACTTCCAAATCTTAGAACAGAAAATAAATAATGTTTTGGCAAATAACAAGAGACCACTTATTATAAATAAACTAATATCTAATCGAATTTATCTGATATCAAATATTACAAATAAAATAACTAAGGCAAAGAGAGAAGGTTGGAATAATGAATTGGCAAACAGTCTCGAGAGAAAATTGACGCTAATTGAAAAAGAATTGGAGAATATCGAATATGCTATTCAATGGGCTAATGTCAATATTGTTATCTATTTTTTACTTTCGAAAACTGAAATTTAAAATGTGAATAATATACTCGAAACTTACAATATTCCTGTTTAAATATAGATGAATTATTGTCATTTGGTTCCGTAAAAATTTTAACTAATAATAAAGCAATTTTATATATATTAAGTATTCCTATTACTCGAAATAATATTTGTAAAGTATATTTAGCATAAGCTTTAAAAAATTGGCATTTGATAGATAAAATAGAACACAATAAAATTCTTGAATGTAATACAGAACTGTTTGCCATAAAAAACTATTGTACAAATTATTATGATTTAACAATATGCAATAAAGCCAATTTGATAGAATTAAGTAATAAAAATTGTATAACAGGTTTATTTAGAAACAGAATAGGGAACTGCGTAAAAATAAACAACTAGCACATACCAACGGTCGAAGAAATTGAACCAGATCTGCTATTACTGAATCAATATGTGGGCACAATAAGCGTGAATAATGAGGACATCAAATTAAATGGGACATATTTGGTCAAATACTACAATAACACCATCTAAGTTGACGGGCGTAAATATTTCTCCAAAGAGACCAGTGGCAGCAAACCCCTTTCTGCTTTTCTACAACCCAAAACTAAGGAAGAAAGAATTGAAGAAATCGTATCCCTAGAAGGTCTCAACAAACTTAACATACAAAACATCGAACGCCTAGAATACCTGGAACTCAAAAGCAAAGTAATAATCGGATCCAGCGGACTCGTCATGGCTATCATTATAATCATTGTTGTTTGGCTACTTCGAAAGACGATCTTCAACAAAAAAGTAAAAACATCTAAAGATATGGGAGAAACTGCAAGGAAATGTGAAGAAACAAATTCAATACTGACAACAGTAATAAATTTAGAGATGAAGAAGAAAAAATCACCAAGTCTCTACAATCTTTATCCATTATGAGCAATCGGGACGTGAAGAAGAAAAAATCATCAAGTCTACAATCTTTATCCATTATGAGCAATCGGGACGATTGCATTTAATAGGGGAAGAGTTAACACCAAACATATTCCAACATTCCAATATATCACTCATACATTCAAACCTACACAACTCCAAACGTGTACATTTGCTGAATTGCAAGTTCCCATCAAATATTCAAAGACTCTGAAAACGCAGGCTGCCAATATTGCAACACCTCAGTACTGACGATCGCGTTGTGCCAACACGCGCAGGCATCAGATATCACCATAGGTGCAAAACTGAAGGTATAAGTTTAGGGTAGATATTCAGTTAGTTGCTTTTTGTTTTGTGTACTCGAATAAAGAACGTTGCTTGTGGAGCTCGCGCCCACAGCAGACCTATTTTTTTAAACAAATAAATTTGTTTAAATTTAATTTATATCATTTGAACGGCTCAAAAGTGTAACACATAGAAATATTCACATTAGAACCCAAGTCTCTTTGGACCAAATTCGATTCATGACTGTCTAAACCGTTTGGGCCATGTCCCTCTGTCCGTCCGTCCGTCTGTCCTGCTGGTACGCACGATAACTTTCGAAAGAGTTAAGCAATCACTCTGACATTTGGCATGGCTTAATATTTTCCCCAAACTGCTTATGGGATTGCATATGGGCTATATTGCCACACCCCTTCGAGTACCCCCATACAAATCTGCTATTTCGCCCACTTTAGAAATCGTGTAATAATATCAATACGCCCACTTCGATCTTTGCCAAATTTCGTATTTAGTAAAGGTATAAGTGGACAAAGTTTCGGACAAAAACTTGGAAGTCTGGCAACTCCCCTTCTGATACCTCCCATACAAATGTACCATCCCGCCCCTTATAAACCGTGTAATAATATCAATATGCCTAATAGCCTTTTCACATATACCGCGTTTCACCGAGTTTCGCTCTCTTTGAATGAATTGAGGCAAATTACACTTGAAATTATACTTATTTCCATACAAAAAAAACGCAGACATTATGCTAATTTTTCTGTATGTTCGTTAAAATCACAGTGAAAATGAGAGAGAGCACAGTGTTGTACTGCAAAACTAGTAAAAAAAAGGAATAAAATGAGAAAATTTGCATTGCTGGTTGAAAGCAAATGTCAGAAAAATGAGGGAAAAAACAGCTGTTTGTTTGTTTCTTCTAGTTTGTTTTGTGGTGGTAAGTTATTATTGCTATTAATGCTATTATGAATATGAATTAAAATATTTCTTTTTTAATAATTGCAGAGCAAAAAAAATGGACTCAACGCCGAATACCAATTTAGCCAAAAGGAAGTATACGAAGAGGAAAGAATGGACGGACAAGGCGGTGCAATTGCTTTTGGAAATTTGGGAAGACAAGCTTCTGAAGCTCCGCGGAAACCGAAAAAAACACCACGTTTATGCTGAGATTTCCGCGGAGCTGCAGAAAAATGGTTTTCCAGCATCGTCATTGGACGTAAAAAATTAAGTTAACAATTTAACTGCGAAATACAAGTGAGTATTTTTTTACTTAATTTTCGCATTTTTTTTTTTTTTTTTTTTTTTTTTTGAAGGCCAACACTCAGGGGATGCCCCCTATAAATGCAATGCATTCTGTTAGCGGAAGGAAATTAGGGTATCGGAAGGTGGAAAGAGGGATTAGTGTTTGTTGACATTTGTTTTGAATTTCTGAATGTCACAACTGGCACGAAATACATTTGCTGGAAGATTATTCCACATACGAACGGTTCGGCTAAAGAACAAATTTTCTCTATAGTGCGTCGTCCGGTCAACCGGCCATTTCACAATGAACGGATGAGAGGCCCTGGATAGCCGTGTATTCCGACGAAGTGTTCTAACTTCAGGGACCAGACGACGGATATCTTCAGAACAGATACCATTAAAATATCTATAGAATAGCGATACACAACCCACATTCCGGCGATGCTGTAGGGAGACAATAGAGCTGGATACCCTATCATCACCACCGCTCTCGTCTGTACACGGTCCAGAAGCTTCAAAGATGTTAATGGAGCCCCTTCCCATATATGCAGGGGATGTAAGTGGTGTAAATATTTACGAGAGCAGATGGAGTGAAGTATTTCTTGCACCGCTTCAAAAAGCCTAAACACTTGAATGCTTCTTTCGACACTTCGAATATATGGCTAGCCCAGCGAGCATCACCCTGTATCTTCATGCCCAGAACATCAATCGTCTGATTCGTCGATATCCACACCACCCATAGAAATTGACGACGATGCTGGATCTGGTGAACGTTTGTGTGACAACAAACAGCACTGGGTCTTTTACGCATTAAAATCTACTCTTTTCATTTGGCCCCACTCACAAATCGTCGCCAAATCGCGGTTAAGTGAGTCATTCATCATTCGCCTTTTGTCCTCGACCTCCAGAGGACCTGGCCAATGATCAAATGAGTATGAATGACATAGGTTACTGTCATCCGCAAAGGAGTAGATCGGGTTCACAGTCTGACCCAACAGGTCGTCAATGAAAATAAGAAATAGAGAGGGAGAGAGGACAGAGCCTTGTGGCACTCCTGCGGTCAACCTATGCTCGTTGGATGAGACCCCATCTATAACAACTCGTATAGAGCGATCCCTGAGAAAACTCGATATGGATCAAGAGAGGATATTACCGACACCAAATGCAATAAGTTTTGATATGAGTGCTTCGTGCCAGACCCTATCGAACGCCTTGGAAATATCCAGAGCTACGACCTTACTTTCACCAAGGGCGTGAATAGATCGACTCCATCGCTCCGTAAGGAACGCCATCAGGTCTCTAGTAGATCGATATATACGGAAGCCATACTGTCGATCATTTAGAAGGCCATTAGACTCTAAATATTTGACAAGATGGTGGTTAACCATGCTCTCCATAACCTTTGAGAGCGCAGAACATATTGCTATTGGGCGGTAATTCGCAGGATTTGTAGCCTCACCTTTCTTGGGGATCGGCTGGACATTGGCAACTTTCCAACGTGAAGGGTAAATACCAGCACGATACGACATGTTGAAAAGACTTCGCAATGGACGAGCTAGCGTCGAAGAGCACTTACATAGGACAAGTGCTGAAATACAATCCGGGCCCGGAGTTTTGTTTACATTGAGATCTGCAAGAACCCTTTTAACCCCACGTGATCGAAAAATATCTGGGGCATCGAACTAGATACGTTTTCGATTACGGGGAGTGGTTGACTGCTGTGTGGCAAAGATGAATTCTTTGCAAATATTTCAGCCAGAAGGTTAGCTTTGTCAACATCTGGTCATCGTTAACGAGAGTTGGAATAGAAGACCAAGAATTGTCTCTTACTCTTTTAACAAATGCCCAAAAGCTCTTACTTCCCCTGGGAGAAGAAAGAACTTTAGCACGAAGGCGCTGTTCGTGGAGAAGTTTTTCGCGCCCAAGCACTCTGGCACAATTGGATCTTGCCTGCTTACGTAGCAGCTCAGTAGTGACGTTTTTATTTAAACGCCAATTTCTGAACGCTTCCTCTTTGGATCTGACAGCTTCTTTGCATGTCTGATTAAACCAACAATTCTTTGAAAGTTTAATCGAAGTAGTCTTCGAGTGAATAAACGTGTTTATTCCAAGAAGAATTATTTTCTCAACCATTTCAGCAGCAGCATCGACATTATTGTCTAGGAAACATAATTTACAATTAAAATGCTGATAGAAGTGGTTGAGCTCTGCCCAACGTGCCTTTTCGTATATGTACATTGTCCGCATCGTGACTGGTTTAGAAATGGATCGGAGAACGAAAAGGACGCTGAAATGGAGCAATGATCCGAGTTACCAAGAGGTGCAAGAATGTTAACCTCGTACTTTTCAGGGTGTGAGGTTAAAAAAAGGTCAAGAATATTAAGATATTGCCCTTCAACACGCGGAATGTGTGTTGGTTCATTCACTAGTTGCGTCAAGTTATTATGCGCGGCGAAAAGCTCAGCGTACTGGCCCTCCGGAGAAGTGTGGCTCGAATGGGAAAGCCAAGATTGATTATGGACATTAAAATCCCCAGCAATTGCAATTTCACTGTCCGGACAATCTTCTAAAACTTTTGATATAGAGTCGGAAAGGGCGTCAAAGCCGTTTAGGGTAGCCTCCCTTTCCAAATTTGGGCTTCTGTAAAGAAACCCGAAGTGTAATGGAACACCACACCATTACGTATGTATACCACAAGCCCTCTGTGGGAAGAGAAAGAGTGTGATAGCCAGGAATGTGAAAGTTCTGTGGATTAGAACCCTCAGACACCTGGGTCTCACATAGAGCGAATACATCTGGCCTATGGAACTGAACATGCGTGTATACAGCAAAGAAATTTGCTTTCAGCCCTCGTATATTCGCAAAATGTATTTTGAATGTACCTACCATTGTAACAGACAGAAAAACAAAACAATATCGAAACATAAACACAAATAACTGTGCACCCCTCTTGCCGCTGCTAGACCCAACAAGTGTTCAGTGTTAAACCTTCAACACAAGTTAGGCAGCGACATGAAGAGAGCACAGTCGTTTGTTTTATGCGAAAAGGAAGATGGTGAGGAAGGGGGGAACACAGGAAAAGAGGAGCATAAATAAGCCCATCGTGTTGGCGTTGATGATGTGTTATTGTTGTTTTAGTTTGTTTGTGGAGATGGTGGTTGGTTCTTTTTTTTCATACAAAAAGGTTTACAGCAGTGTGATATACGGATTTACGTCGATATACGCCAGTTCAGGAATACCCCAATTGTTTCTATGTATATTTCAAATTTTGTAACATTTTATTATTGCCACCAGCACCATCAGCGGCATCAACATCAACAGAATCATTAACAAATGAAACCATATTAGGTAAGTGAACTATATTTGATGTTTTCGTACCAACAGTCTGCGACAAAATGCATATTCATATTCAACATTGACGCATATATTGAAAAAAGTGAATTTTGTACGGCAATGTATCTTCCAAACAAACAACAATTGTCCAGGACAACATTTGGCTAACTTTTTCCGAAGACCATCACAGGCCAGGATAACCATTGCCAAGCTCCGTAGGTGTTGGCACAACAATTTGGCGGCCGGTACATAATTCACTTTTTTCCACATATGCATCACTGTAGGAAAAAATGACAAATTATGTGTATGTAATTGTATTATGTTTATTTTTAGTAACAAATTTTGTTTGTTTTTGTTTTGTTTTACTTAATGAAGTTTAAAAATTAAAAAATAAATAAAATACTGTTTTTTTAATTTTATTTCAAATAGAATCAATGTATACAGATGAATCTGCAGCATCAGCAGCATCGACGCAAATAGCAGAAGCAGCATCAACATTGTCACCAGCATCGCCAGCACTATCACCATCTCCACCAATAGCAGAGCCACTCACACCAACACTACCTGAAAAAAAAAATAAATTTCAAATGCAAATTTTAAAGAAAATAAAAGAAGTGAATAGCAAAATCGAGAAGCAACTCGAAAAAATTGATGAAATGGACACCAAAATGTACGATTTAGAATGCAAGAAAACCGAATTGTTGGAAAAAGCGGTCCCCAAGCAGGGCGCAGTCATGGATACAATATTGGACTATATCAATAAAAAAAAATAGTCCAATTGCAAAGTGATTGCCAGAACACACCTGATAGGTGGTTTATTTATGTTTATAAATGATTTTTTTTTTATTAATTATAATTTTTTTTTTAGTAATAGAATTTTTGTTTGTTTTCTTATTAAATAATAAAATTTAACTGAAAAGTATTTATGTTGAAGTTATTTTAGATCAGGAAATGTTATTATACCCTCCACATAAAAAAGTATGGAGGGTATATTCATTATACCTTCACCCTATAGGGTGATCTAACGATGTCCGTCTGTCTGTGGAAAACAGGCTACAGTCAGTACAGTAGAGAGCTGAAATTTTGCATAAAGAAGTCTTGCTGCCTACGTAAGGCCAAGTTCGAAAATGGGCTATATCGGTCTAGGGGGAAAAAAGTTCCCCATATAGGGACTGAAACAACCTCTGAAAATATAGCCATTTTCAATACATTTTCAAGTTTTCCTGCTTCATAATTGTGATTGCATGGTGAAAAGTATTTAATTTGTTTATGAAATGTATAAATTACGTACTGAAATATTCCGCCAAGGCCTTTCGTATTTGTTCTGCTCTACTATGTGAAGAATAACTAGGTATCGAAAATTCTGGTTGAGCACGTCTGCTATCCACATTCTTTTGCATTTCCACCCAACATGCATTGATAGTGTCATTTTGTTCGTTTAAAAAATTGTGCAAGGCGCAACAAGTTAATATTATTTTGTTGGCCTTTTTGAGATGGTTATCGATTCCCTTTCCCACACGGTGAAAACGAGCCTTTATATGCCCGAATGCATTTTCCACCATCCTTCTGCATTTCGATAGCGAATAGTTGAAATTCTTTTCATTAGCGTTTTGCTCAACGTAAAATAGGTAGGGCTTCATTACCATGTGGGAAAATTTAATTGCCGAGTCGCGAAAGATTATAATTGGGATTTCCACATTCGATATTGATATGCTCATTTCGTTTAGCAAATTACAGTTGTTGAGATAACTTTGTAATTGCGATTGCTCGAACAATTGGGAATCATTGCATCTCCCCATTGCCCCAACATTTACATATAAGAATCGACATCTGAAACAAAATGTGTCTTTAAGTTTAATTTCAGTATGATAAACTACAAGTAATATATATACCTGTAATCCACTAACGCCAAAAGAATGGTAGATTACTACCTTTATAATTATAGTAATCTGCAGCATCTTCTGCAGGTGGATGTATTTCAATAAGGCATCCGTCTAAAAACCATGTTAAAATATTTTTTTTACATTATTATTTAAATTAACTAACCAATTGCACCTAAACATTGTGGGAATCCCAAAGCCTGGAAGCCCTTACGGAGTTCATCATTTTTTTTCCATTGTTAGGGGAATGTGGTTCAAGTACAAATTTTGCAGTACTGGCCATGCCAAATCGCAAAAATCACTAACGATTTCACATACAGTGGATGTTCCCACTCCAAACAAATTCCCGATGCTTCGGTATTCCGCAGACGACCCCAATGCATACAAAGCAATAGCGACACGTTTGTCGATGGGGATCGCCTTACGGTATGTAGAGTCTTTCTTTTCAAGGCCGCTAAGCAACTTCAATAATGTTTTAAAACTTGTACGTGTAATGCGAAAGTTGCTTTTGAAAAAGGCATCGTCATGCGCAACGCAATCGATTTCCCAAAAGGTGCTGGTGCGCATCTGTACATGTAGAATATTTTCATATGTATTTCATTTATTATTAAATTACGTTGTTTTACCTTAACCCAGCATAATCTATTAGATAACAAATTTTCAGATTCCGCCAACGCCAAAAATTGGAAAAGTTGCATTCTTAATAACAAAAGTATGTTATTGTGCAAATTTCTTTTACTTCGATACAAATCCATTGTATTAGTAAAATAATCATTTATTTCTTTGAATCCATCCATTGCTTTATCATACAATGATATAAAGTAAAATATTATAAAAATTAAATTCATTTTTGATATTATTTTATCTTTCTTTATTCACAAATGTGCATTTGTATTGTTTACAGTCAATGCAGAAAACAGAAAATATAAAACATAAAACAGAAATGAGAAATGTCACATGAAATGACAATAATTCACAAAAGCATATGTGAACACCATGATTTACAAATGATTTCAAGAGAGCGAAACTCGGTGAAACGCGGTATATGTGAAAAGGCTATAACACAATCTTACCCAAATTCTGGATATAGTAAACTATAGCTAGACAAAGTTTTGGAGAAAAAATTGCAAGTCTGGCAACTCCCCTTCTGGTACCTCCCATACAAATGTACCATCCCGCCCGATATAAAACGTGTAATATGATTAATATGTCCAATGCGATCTTGTCCAAATTCTGTATTTCGTAAATCTATAGCTATACAAAGTTTTGGAGAAAAACTTGTAAGTCTGGCAACTACCCTTCTGGCAACTACCCTTCTGGCAACTACCCTTCTGGTACCTCCCATACAAATGTACCATCCCGCCCCTTATAAACCGTGTAATATGATTAATATGTCCAATGCGATCTTGTCCAAATTCTGTATTTAGTAAATATATAGCTAGACAAAGTTTTGGAGAAAAAATTTTAAGTCTGGCAACTCCCCTTCTGGTACCTCCCATACAAATGTACCATCCCGCCCCATATAAACCATGTAATATGATTAATATGTCCAATGTGATCTTGTCCAATTTCTGTATTTAGTAAATCTATAGCTAGACAAAGTTTTGGAGAAAAACTTGTAAGTCTGGCAACTCCCCTTCTGGTACCTCCCATACAAATGTACCATCCCGCCCCATATAAACCGTGTAATATGATTAATATGTCCAATGTGATCTTGTCCAAATTCTGTATTTAGTAAATCTATAGCTAGACAACGTTTTGGAGAAAAACTTGAAAGTCTAGCCACTCCCCTTCTGGTACCTCCCATCCAGCCTAATATGTTCATATTGCCCCACTTACAAATCGTCGCCAGATCGCGGTTGAGTGAGTCGTTCATCGTTTGCCTTTTGTCCTCTTCCTCCGAGGGACTTGGCCGATGTTCAAATGAGTACGAATGACAGAGGTTGCTATCATCCGCAAAGGAGTATATTGGGTTCACAGTCTGCCCCAGCAGGTCGTCAATGAAAATAAGAAATAAAGAAGGAGAGAGGACAGAGCCTTGTGTCACTCCTGTGGTCGACCTATGCTCATTGGATGAGACCCTATCTATAACAACTTTTATAGAGCGATCCCTGAGAAAACTCGATGTGAATCGAGAGAAGGTATTACCAACACCAAATGCAATAAGTTTTGATGTGAGTGCTCCGTGCCAGACCCTATCGAACGCCTTGAAAATATCCAGAGCCACGACCTTGCTTTCACAAAGGCGGTGAATGGATCGACTCCATCGCTCCGAAAGGAACGCCATCACGTCTCCAGTAGATCGATTTCTACGGAAGCCATACTGTCGATCATTAAGAAGGCCGTTAGACTCTAAATACTTAACAAGATGGTGGTAAACCATGCTCTCCATGACCTTCGAGAGCGCAGAACATATTGGAATTGGACGGTAGTTCGCAGGATTTTTAGCCTCACTTTCTTGGGGATCGGCTGAACATAGGCAACTTTCCAACGTGAAGGGTAAATACCAGCACGATACGACATGTTGAAAAGACTTCGCAATGGACGAGCTAGCGTCGAAGAGCACTTACATAGGACAAGTGCTGAAATACAATCCGGGCCCGGAGTTTTATTTACGTTAAGATCTGCAAGAACCCACGTGTTCGAAAAAATATCTGGCGCATCGAACTAGATACGTTTCAGATAACGGGGAGTGGTTGACTGCTTTCTGGCAAAGATGAATTCTTTGTAAATATTTAAGCCAGAAGGTCAGCTTTGTCAACCGGCTTTGTGAATCTGGTCATCGTTAACTAGAGTTGGGATAGAAGATGAAGAATTGTTCCTTACCCTTTTAACGAATGACTAAAAGCTCTTACTTCCCCTGGAAGAAGAGAGAACTTTAGCACGAATACGCTGTTCGTAAAGAAGTTTTTCGCGCCAAAGTACTCTGGCACACAATGATCTTGTCTGTTTGCGTATCAGCTCAGTAGTGACTTTTTTATTTAAACGCCAGTTTCTAAACGCTTCCTCTTTGGATCTTCCTTGATACGAATCTAACATACAACCATCCGATCCGTACGTTTATAAAACAACAAATCGTAGACATCCGCGGACTTTTGTGGCGACTTGTGGCTTGGAAATGGATTGCTGGTAATCCGGATAGTCACGACTTCCAAATCTTAGAACAGAAAATAAATAATGTTTTGGCAAATAACAACAGACAACATATTATAAATAAACTAATATCTTATCGAATTTATCTGATATCAAATATTACAAATAAAATAACTAAGGCAAAGAGAGAAGGTTGGAATAATGAATTGGCAAACAGTCTCGAGAGAAAATTGACGCTAATTGAAAAAGAATTGGAGAATATCGAATATGCTATTCTTACAATATTCCTGTTTAAATATAGATGAATTATTGTCATTTGGTTCCGTAAAAATTTTAACTAATAATAAAGCAATTTTATATATATTAAGTATTCCTATTACTCGAAATAATATTTGTAAAGTATATTTAGCAAAAGCTGTAAAAAATTGACATTTGATAGATAAAATAGAACACAATAAAATTCTTGAATGTAATACAGAACTGTTTGCCATAAAAAACGATTGTAAAAATTATTATGATTTAACAATATGCAATAAAGCCAATTTGATAGAATTAAGTAATAAAAATTTTATAACAGGTTTATTTAGAAACAGAATAGGGAACTGCGTAAAAATAAACAACGAGCACATACCAACGGTCGAAGAAATTGAACCAGATCTGCTATCACTGAATCAATATGAGGGCACAATAAGCGTGAATAATAAGGACATCAAATTAAATGGGACATATTTGGTCAAATACTACAATAACACCATCCAAGTTGACGGGCGTAAATATTTCTCCAAAGAGACCAGTGGCAGAAAACCCCTTTCTGCTTTTCTACAACCCAAAACTAAGGAAGAAAGAATTGAAGAAATCGTATCCCTAGAACGTCTCAACAAACTTAACATAAAAAACATCGAACGCCTAGAATACCTGGAACTCAAAAGCAAAGTAATAATCGGATCCAGCGGACTCGTCATGGCTATCATTATAATCATTGTTGTTTGGCTACTTCGAAAGACGATCTTCAACAAAACAGTAAAAACATCTAAAGATATGGGAGAAACTGCAAGGAAATGTGAAGAAACAAATTCTACTGACAACAGTAATAAATTTAGAGATGAAGAAGAAAAAATCACCAAGTCTCTACAATCTTTATCCATTATGAGACATCGGGACATGAAGAAGAAAAACTCATCAAGTCTCTACAATCTTTATCCATTAATAGGGGAAGAGTTAACACCAAACATATTCCAACATTCCAATATATCACTCATACATTCAAACCTCCACAACCCCAAACGTGTACATATGCTGAATTGCAAGTTCCCATCAAATATTCAAAGACTCTGACAACGCAGGCTGCCAATATTGCAACACCTCAGTACTGACGATCGCGTTGTGCCAACAGGCATCAGATATCACCATAGGTGCAAAACTGAAGGTATAAGTTTAGGGTAGATATTAAGTTAGTTGATTTTTGTTTTGTGTACTCGAAAAAAGAACGTTGCTTGTGGAGCTCGCGCCCACAGCAGACATATTTTTTTAAACAAATAAATTAGTTTAAATTTAATTTATATCATTTGATACTGCTCAAAAGTGTAACACATTAGAACCCAAGTCTCTTTGGACCAAATTCGATTCATGACTTTCTAAACCGTTTGAGCCATGTCCCTCTGTCCGTCTGTCCTGCTGGTACGCACGATAACTTTCGAAAGAGTTAAGCAATCACTCTGACATTTGGCATGGCTTAATATTTTCCCCAAACTGCTTATGGGATTGCATATGGGCTATATTGCCACACCCCTTCGAGTACCTCCCATACAAATCTGTTATTTCGCCCACTCTAGAAATCGTGTAATAATATCAATACGCCCACTTCGATCTTGGCCAAATTTCGTATTTAGTAAAGGTATAAGTGGACAAAGTTTCGGACAAAAACTTGGAAGTCGGGCAACTCCCCTTCTGATACCTCCGTACAAATGTACCAAACCCCCCCTTTACAAACCGTGTAATATGATTAATATGTCCAATGCGATTCTGTATTTAGTAAATTTATAGCTAGACAAAGTTTTGGAGAAAAACTTATAAGCCTGGCAACTCCCCTTCTGGAACCTCCCGTACAAATGTACCATCCCGCCCCTTACAAACCGTGTAATATGATTAATAAGTCCAATGCGATTCTGTATTTAGTAAATTTATAGCTAGACAAAGTTTTGGAGAAAAACTTATAAGCCTGGCAACTACCCTTCTGGTACCTCCCATACAAATGTACCATCCCGCCCCTTATACACCGTGTAATATGATTAATATGTCTAATGCGATCTTGTCCAAATTCTGTATTTAGTAAATCTATAGCTAGACAAAGTTTTGGAGAAAAACTTATAAGCCTGGCAACTACCCTTCTTGTAGCTCCCATACAAATGTACCATCCCGCCCCTTATAAACCGTGTAATATGATTAATATGTCTAATGCGATCTTGTCCAAATTCTGTATTTAGTAAATCTATAGCTAGACAAAGTTTTGGAGAAAAACTTGTAAGTCTGGCAACTCCCCTTCTGATACCTCCCATACAAATGTACCATCCCGCCACATATAAACCGTGTAATATGCTCAACGAGATCTTGCCCAAATTCTGTATTTAGTTAAGGTATAACTGGACGTAGATTCCAACAAAAACTTGAAAGTCTGGCCACTTCCCTTCTGGTACCTCCCATCCAGCCTAATATGTTCATTTGGCCCCACTTACAAATCGTCGCCAGATCGCGGTTGAGTGAGTCGTTCATCGTTTGCCTTTTGTCCTCTACCTCCGAGGGACTTGACCGATGTTCAAATGAGTACGAATGACAGAGGTTGCTATCATCCGCAAAGGAGTAGATTGGGTTCACAGTCTGCCCCAACAGGTCGTCAATGAAAATTAAAAATAGAGAAGGAGAGAGGACAGAGCCTTGTGGCACTCCTGCGGTCAGCCTATGCTCGTTGGATGAGACCCTATCTATAACAACTCTTATAGAGCGATCCCTGAGAAAACTCGATGTGAATCGAGAGAAGGTATTACCGACACCAAATGCAATAAGTTTTGATACGAGTGCTCCGTGCCAGACCCTATCGGACGCCTTGAAAATATCCAGAGCTACGACCTTGCTTTCACAAAGGCGGTGAATGAATCGACTCCATCGCTCCGAAAGGAACGCCATCAGGTCTCCAGTAGATCGATTTCTACGGAAGCCATACGGTCGATCATTAAGAAGGCCGTTAGACTCTAAATACTTAACAAGATGGTGGTTAACCATGGTCTCCATGACCTTCGAGAGCGCAGAACATCTGCAAGAACCCTTTTAACACCACGTGTTCGAAAAAATATCTGGCGCATCGAACTAGATTGGTTTCCGATCACGGGGAGTGGTTGACTGCTTTCTGGCAAAGATGAATTCTTTGCAAATATTTGAGCCAGAAGGTTAGCTTTGTCAACCGGCTTTTTGGATCTGGTCATCGTTAACTAGAGTTGGGATAGAAGATGAAGAATTGTCCCTTACCGTTTTTACGAATGACTAAAAGCTCTTACTTCCCCTGGAAGAAGAGAGAACTTTAGCACGAAGACGCTGTCCGTAAAGAAGTTTTTCGCGCCAAAGTACTCTGGCACACACTGATCTTGTCTGTTTGCGTAGCAGCTCAGTAGTGACGTTTTTATTTAAACGCCTGTTTCTAAACGCTTCCTCTTTGGATCTTCCTTTATACGAATCTAACTTAGAACCATCCGATCCGTCCGTTTATAAAACAACAAATCGTAGACATCCGAGGACTTTTGTGGCGACTTAGTCCCAGTAGGGAAAAAAGATCGATAGACTTTATCGGAAGCGCTTTGAAATGGATTGCTGGTAATCCAGATAGTCACGACCTCCAAATCTTAGAACAGAAAATAAATAATGTTTTGGCAAATAACAACAGACAACTTATTATAAATAAACTAATATCTAATCGAATTTATCTGATATCAAATATTACAAATAAAATAACTAAGGCAAAGAGAGAAGGTTGGAATAATGAATTGGCAAACAGTCTCGAGAGAAAATTGACGCTAATTGAAAAAGAATTGGAGAATATCGAATATGCTATTCTTACAATATTCCTGTTTAAATATAGATGAATTATTGTCATTTGGTTCCGTAAAAATTTTAACTAATAATAAAGCAATTTTATATATATTAAGTATTCCTATTACTCGAAATAATATTTGTAAAGTATATTTAGCAAAAGCTGTAAAAAATGGACATTTGATAGATAAAATAGAACACAATAAAATTCTTGAATGTAATACAGAACTGTTTGCCATAAAAAACGATTGTAAAAATTATTATGATTTAACAATATGCAATAAAGCCAATTTAATAGAATTAAGTAATAAAAATTGTATAACAGATTTATTTAGAAACAGAATAGGGAACTGCGTAAAAATAAACAACGAGCACATACCAACGGTCGAAGAAATTGAACCAGATCTGCTATTACTGAATCAATATGTGGGCACAATAAGCGTGAATAATGAGGACATCAAATTAAATGGGACATATTTGGTCAAATACTACAATAACACCATCCAAGATGACGGGCGTAAATATTTCTCCAAAGAGATCAGTGGCAGCAAACCCCTTTCTGCTTTTCTACAACCCAAAACTAAGGAAGAAAGAATTGAAGAAATCGTATCCCTAGAAAGTCTCCACAAACTTAACATAAAAAACATCGAACGCCTTTGGCTACTTCGAAAGACGATCTTCAACAAAAAAGTAAAAACATCTAAAGATATGGGAGAAACTGCAAGGAAATGTGAAGAAACAAATTCTACTGACCACAGTAATAAATTTAGAGATGAAGAAGAAAAAATCACCAAGTCTCTACAATCTTTATCCATTATGAGCAATCGCGACGATTGCATTTAATAGGGGAAGAGTTAACACCAAACATATTCCAACATTCCAATATATCACTCATACATTCAAACCTACACAACCCCAAACGTCTACATTTGCTGAATTGCAAGTTCCCATCAAATATTCAAAGACGCTGACAACACAGGCTGCCAATATTGAAACACCTCAGTACTGACGATCGCGTTGTGCCAACACGCGCAGGCACCAGATATCACCAAAGGTGCAAAACTGAAGGTATAATATCGTATAATAATATCAATACGCCCACTTCGATCTTGCCCAAATTTGGTATTTAGTAAAGGTATAAGTGGACAAAGTTTCGGACAAAAACTTGGAGTCTGGCAACTCCCCTTCTGATACCTCCCATACAAATGTACCATCCCGCCCCATTATAAACCGTGTAATAATATCAATACGCCAAACGGGATCTTGCCCAAATTCGGTAGTTAGTAAAGCTATGGCTGGAAAAAGTTTTGGAGAAAAACTTGTAAGTCTGGCAACTCCTCTTCTGGTACCTCCCATACAAATGTACCATCCCGCCCCATATAAACCGTGCAATATGATTAATATGTCCAATGCGATCTTATCCAAATTCTGTATTTTTTTTTTTAGTTCAGTTCATTTTATTTTCAGTTTTAATATATTTACATGTGTAAAGTTGCCCCAGCGCCACGTGGACATTTTTGGGGCGAGTTGGGAAAAATAATTAAAATAATAAACTACTTAAAAGTAAGCATATTAAATGAATATATATATTATAAATTAATTCATGTGTTAAAACACATTAAATTTAAATTGTTATTTACAATGGTAATCCAAAAAGAAAAACAAGTTGAAACTACAATAGAAGCATTTCCAAATTACTAAGCAAGTACGATTTCAAATTATATTTAAACGTAGAGATTCTAGAGATATTCTTTAAAGCTGGGGTTAGTTGATTGTACTCCGTACAACCAATGAATTCAATACGTTGTTTTGTAGTCTCCAGTCTACATCTTTTGACAGTTAAATTCAGATTATTTCTGGTATTGAATACAGACTGATTTCTGGAAAATTCGATAACATGATGCCCAATGTTCCGAATTGATTTGTACATAAATATAAGCAACTGCATTTTATATAGCCCATGTAAAGGTAAAATATTCTTGCATACATCTCTCTACAAGGTGATCGATGGATATATTAGCGGGAGATTATAAACTATTTTAAGAGCCTTGTTCTGTGATCTCTGAAGACTTCAAAATTCTGTAGTATTCCTGCAACCGTATACAATAGACAAATAATTAAAGTGACTGTTTATAAGACTTTTGTAAATTAAAAGTTTGTTTTTTTCGTCAAATTTATTCCTGAATTTGTATAGTATTCCAATTGCTGGTGCTATCTTCCGTTTAATATATTGAATATGCAAGTTCCAGGTAAGATTAGATTGAAAATGAATACCCAGGTATTTTAAGCAATCACTGTCATATACGCAACTTCCACCAACAGAAACATTAAATGTGCCGATACTACTGGTTGAGTGTGGTTGAAATCTAATTAATTTTGTTTTCTCCGTATTTAATACCAGTTTGTTAATAATAACTTTATCATCGTCTTCAATCTGTGATTTTAAAATAACATCGTGGTTGTATGGATAAAAGAGGCTTATATCATCTGCATACATTATCAGTTTGCCATGAAGGTTAAGGTTTACAATGTCATTGATATAAATTGTAAATAAAAGAAGACCGAGCACACTCCCTTGTGGAACTCCATGCTTTACGAGTCCTACATCACTTTTGCAGGCGTCAATTTCAACATATTGTTTTCTATCTTGTAGATAGCTTTTTATTAATTGCAGAGAGTTACCCTCAATTCCATAATATGGAAGTTTTTGTAACAAAATAGAGTGATCCACGAGATCGAAAGCCTTTGAAAAGTCATAAAACATTCCTGCTACTCCACCGTAACCATTGTCTAAACCATCACAAACAAGGTTTACAACATTTACCACAGCTTCTTGAGTTCCGCTTCCTCTTCTAAACCCGAATTGAGATTTGTATATTTGATTGGTTTGCTCTAAGAATGTTGCTAGATGCTTATGTAGTACTTTCTCAAATAACACTACTCAACAAAATGAAAAAAATTTCATATACTCCGGATGCGATAATTTTTTCTGTGTAGATAACCTTGACATGAGCTCGAAAAACGCAATAAAAAATTTTTTTTTCGTTTGGTTTTTGTTTTATTTATTTTTTTTTAAATTTTAAAAAAATTTTTTTGCTTAATTTGTTTCGTCCGGCATAACTCGGGAACCACTAGCCCGATTTAATTGAATTAAATTTTAAAAAATTTAAAATTACAATTCTTAATCTGTTTATATATTGTTTTCCTATACAAGCAACAGTTTCCAAGTTACAAATGAATATATAAAGGAAAAAACTTATTTTTTGCCTAAAAGATTTAAATTTTTTTTTTTTAAAAATCCATAAAAAATCCAAAATGAAAAAAAATGTCAAATCTTATTACTTTTACGTAAAGTCACATAACCTATGAGCAAAATGAGACAAAGATCATGAAAATCGATGCACGCGTTTCGCTTTTATTCGCAATTGAGTAAAGGTATGAATTTCAAAAATTTTAAATTTTCATATATTTTTGTCACCCAACAAATTTTAATTTTTTTTGTAATAAAAAAGAAAAAACCTTACCATAGACAAAGTTGTGCATATGTCGAGCAAATTTTTGAAATTCATACCTTTACTCAATTGCGAATAAAAGCGAAACGCGTGCATCGATTTTCATGATCTTTGTCTTAAAATTTAAAAAAAAAAAAATAAAACAAAAACCAAACGAAAAAAACAATTTTTATTGCGTTTTTCGAGCTCATGTCAAGGTTATCTACACAGAAAAAATTATCGCATCCCGAGTACATTTTGACTGTTGACTAGTGTAATTTGTCTACCAGTGGTAACAATGCTATTGGTCTGTACTTGTCAACAGCACATGCACTAGCTCCCTTAGGGATTGGAATTATTTTTGAAATTTTAAGAATTGCCGGATATATTGCGGTTTCAAGAACTCTATTGAATACATTTGTCAGCATAGGGCTAATGACATCGTTGCACTTTTGTAGGGCTTTAGCTGAGATACCGTCATGGCCAGGACTTTTGTAAATCTGCATATTTATTAAACGTTATTAAAACAGAAACATTGGCTACACTACCTCACAGTTCTAAGAACGCTGCGCGAATCTCCTGGCAACTGCCGGATATTACCTTTTCATAATATTGGAACTTCTAAGAAGTAATCATTAAACATGTTACACTTGCGCCTTTCATTAGTCACCAGTTCTCCATCGTCACTTTTTATTATTATTTTCGTTCTCACAGATCTCCCAAATGTTCATTTAAAAATGTCCATGTTTTTTTAGGGTTTTGTTGGCGAATTTCCAGTTGATCTTGGTAATAACAATGCATCCTTTTTTTGTGTGCTTTCTTGATAATATTACTTATTAGCTTCAGCCTTTTTTCCAGATCATAAGTCAGACCTTTCCTTCTTCGCTTTCTTAACAGGATCTGCTTCATATTAATAAGGGATTTCAAATTTTCATTTACCCAGGGTGTAATCTGATTCTTTGTATATGTTTTTACTTCTTTTTCAGACGTTGCTTCCGAAACAGAATTCGAAAAATTATTCAGAAACTCGGACATATCATGAGTAGGATTTCCAGATAAAAGAGTGCGATTTAATCGAGCGTGAATATTATCTCTCACCATATTGTAATTGCAATGACGGTAATATTTTGTTGTGTAATCAGTAGATACTCGACTTAAATTAACCTTGCAAGAAACCATAATATGAGATATGTTTTCGTTCAAAAAGTCGATATTCGAGTCTCCAAATAATATGTGTGGGAATTGATAAGTGTCTTGTATTTCATTTTCTATAAATTTTGTGAAGGTTTCCAAATTACACTTTTGTGAACGATAAAAACTTGTTATTTTTATTGGTTTGGCATTTATTCTCATAGTTTCTAATGATATTCGAATACTTTCAATGAATCCACGGCTTTCACATATTTCAACGTTGTATTGTAAATTTATAAATAGCGATGTTCCTCCGTAAGCATCCTTTCTGCAGCAATGAATTGCATTGTACCCCGGAATATTATATATTTGCTTGACTTTGATATCAAACCACGTCTCTTGCACAGCTACTATATCTGGTAGAATCTCAAACTCAGTTACTAAAGATTTGAATTTATTAAATTTATCTATTGAGGAAATGCTTCTTATGTTCACAGATAATATATGTAAAGCTTTGCTATTTAGTAATTGTATATGATCATTAAATGATTCTATATTTGAAAATTTTTTATTGCTTTGCATCATTATAGAATATTTTATTTATTTTTATTTATTTATTTATTAATTACAATACAAAGTAAATTTATATTCTAATTTTGGGTCCAAGGGTAAACCGGGTGACACAGACCATTTGGCTAAATTTTTGCAGCGACAGACCAAAGCCTCTGGTGGGAATCGAACCCACAACCCCCACGCTGATAGACAAGTACGCTACCAACTCGACTACCGGGGCGCCTTTATAGAATATTATATTTAGTGTTACTAAGAATATATATGTTAAAAACACAGATAATTATGATGGAGACATGAAATTAGTCTGGGCTTCATCCTCATCATCAGATTCACCAACCGAAATTACCTTTCTACTCAATCTGCGATTTTGATTAGTTGCTGCTTCTAACAGAATTTGGTTGACATTTTCTTCGTTCCTGATAATGCGTGGCTTACTTATTGCGCTTCTTTTTGCAAATACTTTCCCTCCATAGGCATACACTCGCTGATATCCAACCGAGTTTAAGGTTCTTGAATAATTCAGTAACTCAAGCAATTCCTTACTTAAAAAATCATTCACGTAGATCGTTTCAGTTTCAATTCCGTCTTTAAACTTCCGCTTGGCATTCATAAGTTTTTCCTTAGCTGATTTAGCATTAAACTTTACCACCATACTTTGAGTTGGTTTATTTAAATCTCTTTTCTTTAAGAAATATGCTTCATCTATATTTTTCTCTTCAAGCTCAACGCCCACTTTTTTTGAGATGTGTATAACAGTTTCCACAGCGCTCATATTGTTTGTATTTTCAACTCCACTTATAATGCAATCATTTCTAACTCGTTGGTCGTTTAATATTTTCACGGAATCTTTCAAGTTTTTAATTTCAGATTTCAATTGCCGATTTTCTTTTTCAATGTTTTTTTTTTTTCTTTATTTTCCAAAATTCCTTTCAAAATTTCATCAAACTTTGACGACATAAAATTAACCGACTCTTGCAACTCTGAAAGTTGGTCGAGTTTGTTCAGTTTAGTTTTTATTGCCAGCAGATCTTCTCTAACTGTGTCATCAACTCCTTTGTCACACATATGACACACATATTCTTCTTCTTCATTTTCTAACAAACGCACATATTGACGTTTGTCTATCTTCGTACAAACTACATGAAATATTTTGGCGCACTTGTCACATTGAATATTATCTTCTTTTTCCTCTTTCACCTCTAATTCGCACTGACCAAAGATTGTTTTTGCATTCTTTATGCTTCTACGACTTGATTTCGGCATACTCGATGTTACTGCGATAAACAGTGTTGTGTTTATTAGTATCTACACTTTTATTTGTTTCTTTGTTTACAAATACACAGTAGTTTTTTTTATTTATAAGTAGATGACCGACAGAGCTTACTTTTTTGACGTGCGAAGGATAGGGTTGCCAACTCGAAAAAAAATTAATAAATCTATAGCTAGACAAAGTTTCGGACAAAAACTTGGAAGTCTGGCAACTCCCCTTCTGATACCTCCCATACAAATGTATCATCCCGCCCCATTATAAACCGTGTAACAATATCAATACGCCTAACGCAATCTTACCCAAATTCTGGATATAGTAAAGCTATAGCTAGACAAAGTTTTGGAGAAAAACGTGTAAGTCTGGCAACTCCCCTTCTGGTACCTCCCATACAAATGTACCATCCCGCCCCATATAAACCGTGTAATATGATTAATATGTCCAATGCGATCTTGTCCAAATTCTGTATTTAGTAAATCTATAGCTAGACAAAGTTTTGGAGAAAAACTTGTAAGTCTGGGAACTCCCCTTCTGGTACCTCCCATAAAAATGTGCCATCCCGCCCCATATAAACCGTGTAATATGATTATTATGCTCAACGAGATCTTGCCCAAATTCTGTATTTAGTTAAGGTATAACTGGACGAAGATTCCAACAAAAACTTGAAAGTCTGGCCACTCCCCTTCTGGTACCTCCCATCCAGCATAATATGTTCATTTGGCCCCACTTACAAATCGTCGCCAGATCGCGGTTGAGTGAGTCGTTCATCGTTTGCCTTTTGTCCTCTACCTCCGAGGGACTTGGCCGATGTTCAAATGAGTACGAATGACAGAGGTTGCTATCATCCGCAATCCGCGGTCAGCCTATGCTCGATGGATGATACCCCATCTATAACAACTCTTATAGAGCGATCTCTGAGAAAACTCGATGTGAATCGAGAGAAGGTATTACCGACACCAAAAGCAATAAGTTTTGATATGAGTGCTCCGTGCCAGACCCTATCGAACGCCTTGAAAATATCCAGAGCCACGACCTTGCTTTCACCAAGGCGGTGAATGGGTCGACTCCATCGCTACGAAAGGAACGCCATCAGGTCTCCAGTAGATCGATTTCTACGGAAGCCATACTGTCGATCATTAAGAAGGCCGTTAGACTCTAAATACTTAACAAGATGGTGGTTAACCATGCTCTCCATAACCTTTGAGAGCGCAGAACATATTGCTATTGGGCGGTAATTCGCAGGATTTGTAGCCTCACCTTTCTTGGGGATCGGCTGGACATTGGCAACTTTCCAACGTGAAGGGTAAATACCAGCACGATACGACATGTTGAAAAGATTGCGCAATGGACGAGCTAGCGTCGAAGAGCACTTACATAGGACATGTGCTGAAATACCATCCGGGCCCGGAGTTTTATTTACGTTAAGATCTGCAAGAACCCTTTTAACACCACGTGTTCGAAAAAATATCTGGCGCATCGAACTAGATACGTTCTCGATCACGGGGAGTGGTAGACTGCTTTCTGGCAAAGATGAATTCTTTGCAAATATTTCAGCCATAAGGTTAGCTTTGTCAACCGGCTTTGTGAATCTGGTCATCGGTAACTAGAGTTGGGATAGAAGATGAAGAATTGTCCCTTACCCTTTTTACGAATGACTAAAAGCTCTTACTTCCAGGAGAACTTTAGCACGAAGACGCTGTTTGTAAAGAAGTTTTTTGCGCCATAGTACTCTGGCACACAATGATCTTGTCTGTTTGCGTAGCAGCTCAGTAGTGACGTATTTATTTAAACGCCAGTTTCTAAACGCTTCCTCTTTGGATCTGACAGCTTCTTTGCATGTCTTATTAAACCAATAATTCTTTGGGGGTTTGATCGAAATAGTCTTCGAGTTAATAAACGTGTTTATACCAAGAATAATTATTTTTTCAACCATTTCAGCAGCAGCATCGACATTATTGTCTAGGAAACATAGTTTCCAGTTAAATTGCTGGTAAAAATGGTTGAGCTCGGCCCAACGTGCCTTTTCGTATATGTACATTGTTCTCTTCGTGACTGGTTTCGAAGAGCCTCGAATATCGGAGAACAAAAAGGATGCTGAAATGGTGCAATGATCTGAGTTACCAAGAGGTGCAAGAATGTTAACCTCGTACTTTTCAGGGTGGGAGGTTAAAAAAGGCCAAGAATATTTTGTTGTTACCCTACAACACGCGGAATGTGTGATGGTTCATTCACTAATTCCGCCTAGTCGTTGTGCGCGGCAAAAAGTTCAGCATAATTGCCCTCCGGAGATGTATGGCTTGAATGGGAAAGCCAAGAATTATTATGGACATCTAAGACTTTTGAAATAGAGGTGGAAAGGGCGTCGAAGGGAACTTCTAAAGAGAAACCCGAAGTGTAATAGATGCGATCCAATCCTGAACTCAACCCAGAGGGAGTTAAATTCTGGATCTTGTGAGTTCAAGTGTTGCTGACTCTGGAACACTACACCACTACGTATAAATACCACAAGGCCTCTGTGTGAAGAGAAAGAGGATAGAGTGCCATAACCAGGAATGTTAAAATCGTGTGGATCAGAATCCTCACATACCTGGGTCTCACATAGAGCGAGGACATCCGGCCTATGGAAACGAATGTGCGAGTATACCGCAAAAAATTTGCCTTCAGCCATCGGTTGTTCGCAAAATGTATTTTGAATGCACCTACCATTGTAACATATAGAAAAACAAAACAATATCAAAGCATAAATACAAATAACTGTGTGTCCCTCTTGCCGCTGCTAGACCCAACAAGTGTTCAGTGTTCAACCTTCATCGACATGAAGAGAGCACAGTCGTTTGTATTATGCGAAAAGGAAGATGATGAGGAAGGGGGGAAGGAAGATGACGAGACAGAAATGAATTGCACTCGAACGGTTGAATGCTTGTAAGACACTGATTTTTTATTTTTCAATATTTTCTTAAACTACCATACATTTTTCTTAAACTAAACTAATCCTAAAGAAACTAACGAAAACGTGATAGCCGCATGCGTGGGGTTGTTTTGTCACCCCACACACGCGTAACATATTGTGGAAAATTCCACTCGTTATCACCTAACACGCGTAACATATTGTGAAAAATTCCACTCGTTATGTCCCTTTTCCTAAAAATAACCCGCCGTTCTATCCCACACACGCATGTTTTATTGCCTGCTTATCTTAAAAACCCCAAGATGTATTGAATGCATACAAATTACTGAATCTAGTACAGTTTTATACATTATTTGAATACATTCAATTACCGAATCCAGTACAGTTTTATACCTTCAACAAAAAGGGATAAAACACCATGTGAGGATTTACAGAAATCTGAACAGGGGGAACACAGGGGATTATAAATGATGATGATGATGTATGTGACTGTTGGTGTTATTGTTGTTCTTTGTTGCTGATGTTGTGTATGTTTAGTGGTTTATTTATGTTTTTGTTTGCACAAAATTCGATTCATGTTTTTCTAAATCGTTTTGTATGTCCTGCTGGTACCCACGATAACTTTCGAAAGAGTTAAACTATCGCTTTGAAATGTGGCATGTGTTAATATTTTCCCAAAACTGCATATGGGCTATACGGCCACACCCCTTCGGGTACCTCCTATAGAAATCGTCTATTTCGCCCACATTAGAAATGCTGTAATAATATCAATATGATCAACGCGATCTTGCCCAAATTCTGTATTTAGTATAAACATGTATTATTTTCCACAAAAAACTGGACCCCTTTAGGTATCTCACATACAAATCTTCAATCCGTCCACTTTAGCAATCGTGTGTTATCAATATGACATGGGCGATCTTCCCCAAATTCTGTATTCAGTATAAACATAAATTATTTTCCACAAGCTCCCATACAAATCTGACAATCCGTCCACTTTAGCAGTCGTGTATTATCAATATGACCAGCGCGATCTTTCCCAAATTCTGTACTTAGTAAAGCTATACCTATATAATGATCTGCAGAAACCCCTTCTAGTACCTCCCATATAAATGTACCATTTGCCCATTCAGAAATCGTGTAATAATACGCAGAACGCTATTACCCGTTCACACCCCTTCTGGTCGCTCCCATACACATTAATTTCTCCAGACGTCACATCCCATCAGGTATCTCCCATACAACTCTTCCATGACCAGCGCGATCTTTCCCAAATTCTGTACTTAGTAAAGCTATAACTATATAATGATTTGCAGAACAAATTGGTAGTCTGGCCAAGCCCCTTCTGTTACCTCCCATATAAATGTAGCATTTGCCCATTTTAAAAATCGTGTCGTAATACGCAGAACGCGATCTTGCCCAAATCCTGTACTTAGTAAAGCTATACCTGGGAAAAGTTTCGGCCAATATCTTGGAAGTCTGGCCAAGCCCTTCGGGTACATCCCATACAAACATACCATCCCGCTCAGTTTATAAATTGTGTAATAATATCAATAATCCCGACGTCATCATCCCCAAATTCTGTATTTAGTATAATTGTCCACAAAAAATTGGACCGTTAGACACTCCCCTTCAGGTAGCTCACATACAAATCTTCAATCCGTCCACTTTAGCAATCGTGTGTTATCAATATGACCAGCGCTATCTTTCCCAAATTCTGTACTTAGTAAAGTTATAACTATATAATGATTTGCAGAACAAATTGAAAGTCGTGTAATAATATCAATATTAAGGTCGTGGCTCTGGATATTTCCCAGGCGTTCGATAGGGTCTGGAATTGATCACTCATATCAAAACTTATTGCATTTGGTGTCGGTAAAACCTTCGTCTTATATCGAGTTTTCTCAGAGACCGCTATATACGGGTTGTTATAGATGGAGTCTCATACAACGTGCATAGGTTGACCGCAGGAGTACCACAAGTGTGAGTGGGGCCAAATGAACAGAGTAGATTTTAATGCACAAAAGACCCAGTGCTGTTTGTTGTCACACAAACGTTCCACTGATCCAGCACCGTCGTCAATACCTATGGGTGGTGTTGATATGACGTGTCAGATACTCTTGATGTTCTGCGCATGAAGATACAGGGTGATGCTCGCTGGGCTAGCCATATATTCGAAGTGTCGAAAGAAGCATTCAAGTGTTTAGGCTTTTTAAAGCGGTGCACGAAATACTTCACCCCATCTGACCTCGTAAATATTTACGGCCTAAATGGAATATAACTCCCATATATGGGCAGGGGCTCCAAAGACATCTTTGCAGCTTTTGGACCGTGTACAGAGGAGAGCGGTGGTGATGATTGGGGATGGTAGGGTATCCAACTCTATTCTCTCCCTTCAACATCGCCGTAATGTGGGTTGTGTATCGCTATTCTATAGATATTTTAATGGTATCTGTTCACAATATATCCGTCGTCTGGTCCCTGACGTTAGAACATTTAGCCGGAATACATTGTCAAATGGCCGGATGACGCACTATAGAGAAACTTCGTTCTTCAGCCGGACTGTTCGTATGTGGAATAATCATCCTGCAAGTGTTTTCCCTTCCTGCTATGACATTACCAAATTCAAGGCCAACGTCAACAAACATTACGTCCTCCTTCCAATACCCTTATTTCCAGAAGGAGAGTTGCCAGTCTTTCATGTTTTTGTCGAAAACTTTGTCTAGCTATAGCCTTACTATATACAGAATTTGGGCAAGATCGCATTGGGCATACGGATAATATTACACGGTTTATAAGGGGAATTCTTGCCAAGCCCCTTCTGGTACCTACCATACAAATGTTCTATTTCGTTCACTTTAGAAATCGTGTAATAATATAAATACCGACAGCTCGATCTTGCCCAAATTCTGTATTTAGTAAAGCTAAATTTGACAACTCTTCGGCCAAAATCTTGGAAGTCTGGCCACGTCCCTTCTGGTACCTTCCATTAAAACGTACCATTACATCCACTTTAAATATAGTGTTGTTGTGTGAAGGAAGGAGCTAGATCCTGTTATTGGACACAATACATATGTAAGCAAAACATGTGTAAGCAAAATACATTTTTGCAGTCTTCGCCGTTGCCGGTTTGTTTTGTTGATGAGGGATTACAACAACAAACACACATAGCAAGTGTCGCTATAAGTACATTGACATTGTCCGTCCACGGCGTGGACTTCGCCCGTTCCTTTACACTACTCACACCACTTTCCAAAATATCAAATAAGACATATAAGAATAAGTATGTAGGGGTGATTTCGGGAATTGTCGAATCACCCGAACAATGAAGTCAAAATTAGCTACCAGTTTTTTATTATATGGCGATCCCACCAGTTTAAATAACTGTTTTTGGAAATCGGCAGTGCTTGCAACAAGGAGCACGCCGATATAGCCGTATGAAGGTGATACCAGGGCCGAGGCCGTTACCGATAAAAGAGATCCGATCTCGCCAGAAGGTCAGTCAGACGGAAGGGACCGATGAGACAAGAGTGAAACCTAAAGCAATGAAACCTAAGAGAAGAGGCGGCTACGTCCAGCGCCGAAAAAGCGATTCACATCCACGAAACGATGAGGAGCCAATTAAAATATATTTGTCCATAAGACAAAAAAAAAATTAAATTGAAGTGATTCACGGAGAGCGCTCAATAGCCGTTAACAGCCCCTGACAATAAAATAAAAAACCGTATATAAATATATATTTTTAATATTATGTATACATATATAATTCTCTTTTGTAATGTAATGTGAAAAAAAGAAAAAATCAGTTAAGGTATTGTCTGACAAAATACTAAACATCAGACAGAATAATAAATCCTCCAACGCATATTGCAGTGAGGTTGAGGCAATGACAAAAACTTTAGAGAGTGCATGTATCTCTGAGGGTTTGTCAAGTGACCTAGGAATTAAATATTCAACCCAAGTTTCAGTCAAGGATATGACCAAGAACTCTACCATTGCACTATGGTTTTTTTTGCCGTTTTTTTGGCATAAACTCTAATTTTAAAGCTATTGAATTGAAATTTGGTTTGTATACATTTTTTATGCTCCCAAGATGACCTACCAAGTTTCATATGATTTGGGGCACTATTTCATATAGCTGCCATATAGCCGATCTGGCCGACATGCAACAAGGCTCCATAAATTTTTTTTTTTAATTTTCTACTATATTTGATAAAAAAAAAGCAATTATACAAATTCAAATTTCAGTATCAGTATAATCTGTATCAGCATAATCTGGTGATTAGTGCTTCATTCTGAAAGTAAAGAAACATATTACAAAATCTTGAATAAGTTAGGTTATGTTACTTACTATAGAAGTTACTCAATTTCCTTCTAGTTCAAAGTATTCATCTTCTGAAGCAATAACCTCAAGTCCATCCAGTTCTTCATACTCTTCGTCGGACGAATTCTGTGTGGAATCTGGACCATCATTTTCACATTGAATTTCTAAATTTTGGTGCTTGCAGTAGAGATATAACTTCTGCTGGTATGGTTTTTTTTTATTGTATTTTGTTGCATTTTTATATACTGACTTTTTGTTAAATCATTTTCTATTAAAAATGCAAGCGCACTGTCAGCTGACATTTGTTTGGGCTCATCCGCAAAAAGCTTCTTTTTTATTTCATTTATACTCTCACAATTCGCAGCTGCTTTTAAAACAACAGCCAAGTCTTTTTCTTTTGATTTTTTCGCTGAAACTGTGGCAGCATGTATGAGTAAGGGAGATGAGTTGTTATTCTCCTCTGAAAGTTCCGTGGCTAATTTTCTTTTCAGACGAGGACCAGCGCTTTCGTCATCACATTTTGGGCGACCCACTTTATTTGCTAACGCATTATGACCAGTGATTTCTATGGATATGCTTTTCCCAAGCCATTTTGCGTGCTTTCTCTTAAATCTTTCCAAAGTTGAATTACACTTCGGCAAATGCTTATTTATATAATTGACGAATGCTTTTACTTTTTCATTTATTGACTTTATGGTCTCGTCATTTAAATGTTTTTGTCCGATAACTTCTAATATGTGCTGTTGCACGCTGTCTCCTGAGCGATTGTTGTTACTCCAAATGTCAACCAGCTCCACACGACTAAACACATATGGTACTAGAAAAATTTGATTTTTTAGAAAACGTGTGGATTCGGACAAAAAGGATTAGTTTCCTATTAATCTACACACTTTGGTTAATAGTTTCTCACTTAAAACTTTTTGCAACGCTTTGCCATGCAAAAGTACTGATCCGCGAAACACAACCACACTTGTTAAGATCGTTATAAAAATACACATAAACAAAACACGGTACATTTGGACAAAAACACATAACAACGACACAAACATTGATAAACTATAGTTTTACATACCTTGACAATCGTTTTCCATATTAAACCTTTTAACTTTTATGTAAACTTTCGGCAGACCAAACAATCAAAGTTGCTAAATTTTTCCCGCCAATTTCATACAAAACATATTGTCGGTGATGGTCAGCTTAAAGTTGGCAACACATAGAGGTTCGATGAAGTTTGAACCCATGCTGCTGAACAATAACTATTATTGTAGTTTATATATGTATATGAAATTTTTAATGTATTTGTAATGTTAGCGTTTTTTTGTAATCTTATAAAAGACTCTTCAAGCCTCCATTTTGCCCCTTTTTTGCTTGGAGAACACAAAAACATGTAAGCTTATTATAATATTTTCTGTAAACTTAACCGGTAAATAATCTTTGCTTTTTAGAGAATAAAAACCAAACATTGTAATCTTTTGAAGAAAAAACAATCAATTTGTCTTTATTTTTGGTGCCGACTCTGGTTGTTTTTTACAGCGGATTGTATCGTTTATTCGTTGTTCTTTGGTGCAAAAAAGGACATTTTTTATTCTATGTTTGATAGACATCAAAAGCCGCTTTATTTGTATCAAACATAAGCCGTAACAACTGCCGCCGTTACAACCCTTATTATTGTTTTGTCAAGTCTTATTTGTTTATATGTATTTGTCTAGTTCAACTTTATGTCACAAAGCAAAAGATCGACGCAAGGTAAACCTCCATCCCGTTTCGACGCATACCTCACTGACATGAGCCTTCGACATTCACCACCAAGTATGCCTACAACGCCCTCAACAAGTTCCGTCCGTCCAGATGGAGAAAATGTAAGTACGCCATCAGACCAGCAGCAGAGAAAACAAGCAACAACAAATCAACAAACCCCAGTGAAGCCTACAACGTCTTCTGCCAGTGCCGTCCGTCCAGACGCAGAAAAACAATATATGCAAACAGCCCAACAACCGCAAAAAAAGACCACAACAGTCGACGCTTCGGGTGAGTTTCGAAAGCAAATGCAAGAAATGCAAAAACAAATCTTGCAAATGCACACGCTGCTGCAAAACCAATTAAAAAT
Source organism: Hydrotaea cyrtoneurina (assembly GCA_958296145.1). Classification (NCBI taxonomy): domain Eukaryota; kingdom Metazoa; phylum Arthropoda; class Insecta; order Diptera; family Muscidae; genus Hydrotaea; species Hydrotaea cyrtoneurina. Next base: position 50,094,723 of record OY282517.1, read on the forward strand.
ACAACAAACAGAGATGCTGCAATTGAGAAAAGACATAGTGGAAGTAAAAGCATCGCAGCAACCGCAGCCGTCCATCCAAATACCTACGACACAACCATCACTGCTATTGCCGCAACCAGCATCCGATCTGTCATTTGAGCCACCAACAATATCACAACAAATAGTAATGCCGCCACCACAGCGAACCTTGCCGCCGTCGCCAATACAAATACCGCCGCCAATATCGCATCAGTTAGTCCCGCCGACACAAATAACGCAACAAGGAACGTCAGCGCAATTTCAATCCACGCCACCATTGTTGCAAGCGACATCAGGACAATTGCATAGTGTTTTAAACACTCCAACCCATAGTTACATTAATATGCCTCAAAAGAAAATTTACCCTCTTCCAATATTTGCAGGATTTCCCGAAGAATGGCCAACTTTTTCCGAAGCGTTCTACGCCACCACGAATGAATTTCTTTACTCCGACTTGCACAACATAATGCGCCTGAGAGAAGCCCTGAAAGGACGTGCACGTGAAGCTGTGGAATGCTTATTGGGAAGCTCCTCCAACGTCACCGCCATAATGACAAACCTGAAAGAAACCTTTGGTCGTCCAGAACAGCTCATCAAAAGTCAGATTGAAAAAGTTCGGAAAATTTCCCCTCTGGTCAGCGATAATTTGGAGGCCTTAGTAAGTTTCGCCAATAAAACTACGACAATGGCGACATTTTTGAAAAATGCACGAGGAGAGCATCATCTGTCCAACCCGTCCCTCTTAAGTGAGCTGGTAGCAAAATTACCAATAAATCGTCAAATGGAGTGGGGAGAGAAGTGTCTTTATTTAGATAGATACTATTAGATACTATTATCGACTTCAGTCATTGGTTGGAAACGTTACGTCGCGTAGCTAACATCGTCCACGATACCCTTCCGTTTCCATCTTACCTGCCCACTAATCGCCGTCAAGCCACACAACCAAGCCATAAGTTTGCATGCGTCGCCGTCAACAATTGTCAAGTCTGCCAGGGAGTGTGTACGTCAGTGGCAAAATGTAAACAATTCCTAGAAATGAAAGTGGATGAAAAGTGGAAAATTATAAAGACAATAAAAGCTTGTTTTTGCTGCCTAAAGAAGGGCCATCAGCTGAATCAGTGCAGAAACAAAATTCGTTGTGGTAAAAGTGACTGCCAAAAATACCACAATGTTCTACTTCACAACGATATAGCTGCAGACAACAATGGTAAGGAAAGTGAGTTTTCATCAGTGACATCACATCCAGAGCAAAGGAATTGCCATGCCGTAAGTGGTGCCGGGAGTATTCTCTTCCAAATAATACCCATTAAAATATATGGTAAAAAGAAAATTATTTCAACGTATGCTTTTGTAGATGATGGCGCAAACGTTTCTATGCTAGACAGTGCAATAGCAAAGGACTTGAATCTACACGGTAAGAGAGAAAAATTTTCATTGCAGTGGCTGAACGAGCATTGTGTGTCCCAGAATACGAAAAAAATTGACTTAACCATTAGTGGAATCGGAGGATGTGATAAGCAGTACACAATTAAGAGCGTTTATACGACACCAAACTTATCCCTACCAATTCAAAGTTGCAATTTGGAAAGTCTTGTAAAATTTGATAAAAATATGGATGTATCTAAAATAAAATTTAATAATTACAAAAATGTTGAGCCAAAATTAATTCTGAGTCTGAACCATTGTTTCTTGACAGTTCCATTGGATGTTCCCCGCATGCTGTCAGCCGCTGGACCGATTGCCACCACTACCAGATTGGGCGTTATTGTTTATGGCCCAATACCAGGCGATATATTATCAACCACAAAGCGCGCTCTTCATGTCCGGATGAGTGCCATGACAAACAACAACGAAGAACATTGCCTGATGGAACTGAGTACCATGATGTGTAACTATTTTGATATCGAAACACTCGGTGTAAAGGTAACCACAACTAAACCAATGTCAGCTGATGACGAACGTGCATTAAAAATGTTAAAACAATTCACGAAAAAAGTGGATGGGCGATACGAATGCCGTCTTTTATGGAGAGAAAATGTACCCCCGTTCCCGGAATCTTACGAAATGGCTCTCAAACGTTTATACTGTGTCGAGAACAAAATGGCTCGTGACCGTGAGTATTCCCTTCAATATTGTCAAAAAATTAAAGACTACATATCAAAGGGATATGCCAGACAAATCGATGACAATGAGAGACCACTAAATTATTATCGTATTTTTTATTTGCCGCACTTTGGAGTAAAAAACGTCAATAAAAAAGGAATCAGAATTGTGTTTGATGCTGCCGCTGAGGTTCAAAACATGTCACTGAACAAATCACTTTTATCTGGACCAGACATCAACAATTCATTGATTTCAACCATTTTTAAATTTAGAGAAGCTCCAGTAGCCGTTTGTGGAGATATTAAAGAAATGTTCCACCAGGTTAAGATTGCCAAAGAGGACCAAGACTGCCAGAGATTCTTGTGGAGGAATGGGGACAGAAACAGAAAGGTGGAAACGTTCGTCATGCAGAGGATGATATTTGGAGCCACTTGTTCGCCGACTATAGCCCAATATGTAAAAAATCTGAACGCCAATGAGTTTTTGAATGATGTCCCTCGGGCAGTGCATGGAGTAATCGAACGGCACTACGTGGACGATTATGTCGACTGTTTTGAAACTGAAGACGAAGCTGAAAAAGTCTTGAAAGATGTCATCAGAATTCATAGCGCTGGAGGATTTGAATTAAGAAACATTACTTCAAACTCTAAAAGGGTGGTAGAATCTTGTGGACAATCAGCCAGTGGTGTAAACGATAGTGGTGAGTTTTTGAGTAAAGACAATGTGGAAAGAATTCTCGGTGTACACTGGCTGCCGGGGCCTGATGTTTTCGTTTTTCGTCTTAATTTACATAAAGTTGAAAAATCCATTTTAGAATTCTCCAAGGTACCTACTAAGCGGGAGATGCTTTCTCTAAATATGTCGATATATGACCCATTTGGCTTTTTATGTGAATTTATGATCACATCTAAGATTTTAATGCAGAGAGTTTGGAAAACGGGTATCAATTGGAACGAGGAGTTGCCTAATGGACTTTATGAATATTGGAAAATGTGGTTAATGCAGCTTTCAAAATTGGGGCAGTTTCGCGTGCCCCGTTATTATTTTGATAACTTCTCCAACAGTAATGTCGAGTTGCATATATTCACAGATGCAAGCGAAGAGGCTATGGCAACGGTAGCGTATTGGCGAGTGGTAAGTGTGGTTGGAATCAAAGTAATTTTTGTTATGGGAAAAAACGGATGTGCGCCTACACGATATCATACTATACCCAAGTTAGAACTGCAAGCAGCAGTTATGGGTGTTCGTATGAAGGATTTGATTATAAATAATCACATAAAAAATCTTAACAAAATTTTCTTTTGGACAGATTCTCACACAGTTATACGATGGATTCGATCTGACCACCGGCGGTACAAACAATATGTGGCCAATAGGGTGGCTGAAATTTTAGACAGCAGCGAGATGGATAGCTGGAGTTGGTGTCCTGGTATTAAAAATCCAGCTGATGAGGCGACACGAGCTAGATTTCCTGTCAGGTACGAGGCGGACGGACGGTGGAAAAATGGACCGGAGTTTTTGCGCCTCGATGCATCACAATGGCCATCAGAAGCACATATGAACACCTGTGTGGATGCCAGCAATACAGAATGGCGATCTAAGCACATTGTCCTTTTGGCTCGCCAGGTTTGCCCTGTAATTCCCGACATTAATAGATTTTCAAAATATTCTAGATTCAAACGTACAATAGCCTGGGTGTATCGATACGTCCAAAATTTGAGTCGGAAAATCAAAAATCTTGATTTGCTTACTGGCGAGCTCTCGGTGGAAGAGGAAGCATGGGCCGAACTGCATCTATGTCTACAAATACAAAAAGAAATATTCTCGAACGACATTGCCGATATCCAGATGCAAGGATTTGTGAACAACGACAGTGCTTTGAAGATGCTGAATCCATTCATTTGTGCCAAGGGATTGTTGAGAGTGTCGGGGCGTATAGAGAATGCTTCGTGTCTGTCAATTCAAGCGAAACAACCCATCATTCTTCCAACTCAACACCAGTTTACGCGTCTATTAGTGGAATCGTATCACGTTAAATTTTGCCATATTAACATGTCTACAGCAATCAGTGAAATCCGTTTGCGTTTTTGGGTACCGTCACTTCGCAGATTGCTAAATAGCATCCAGTCTCGATGCCAAGTCTGTCGCATACGACGGGCAAAGCCTCGTCAACCCCAAATGGGTCCGCTGCCAAGGGACCGAGTAACACCGTATGTTCGTGCATTCACTTACACCGGCCTGGATTATTTTGGACCCGTTACTATTACTATTGGCCGTCGGCGTGAAAAAAGGTGGATTGCTTTGTTTACCTGTCTGACCGTACGTGCTATTCATTTGGAGATAGCTACGGATCTTTCCAGCGATGCATGTATACTATGCATACGGAATTTTATCAACCGAAGAGGAGTGCCACTTGTAATTCGTAGTGACAACGGCACTAATTTTGTTGGAATCGAGAAGGAACTGCGGGGTGAGAATTTTATTGACAATAACAAAATGACTTCGTCTCTTACAGCACTAGGCATCCAATGGAAATTCAACACGCCAGCGAATCCCAGTGGGGGCGGCGTATGGGAAAGGCTTGTGCAGTCGGTGAAAAGGGCACTACATGTGATGCTACAAGAGCAGTCCCCAAGGCTCGAAACCCTACAGAGTTTTCTCATTGAGGCCGAAAACTTGATCAACTCTAGACCATTAACGCATTTGCCTGTTACACCTGAAGATCCTGAGCCACTGACGCCGAACCATTTTTTATTAGGCTGTACAAATTCAACCCAAACCCCGGCGCCATATGAGCCTCGATTGATGTGCCTTCGGAAACAATGGCGAATTGTGAAAAACTTAAAAAACGGCATGTGGCGTCAATGGATTCGAGAGTACTTGCCCGAGTTGACGCGACGAACCAAGTGGTGTCTCCCATCTCAGCCGCTCAGCCTAGGATGCCTGGTGTTCATCTGCGACTCTGACATGCCGAGATCACAATGGAAACGTGGGCGAGTAATCGAGTTATATACTGGCAAAGATGGCACGGCGCGCTCAGCCATGATTAGCACCAGCTCAGGTTGCTATAAACGTCCAATATCCAAACTGGCGGTATTAGATGTGGATGCAGGAGTGGTTGTTGGTGAAGCCTCCCCTTCCGGGTCAGTTCACGGGGGCGAGGATGTCGGTGATGGTCAGCTTAAAGTTGGCAACACATAGAGGTTCGATGAAGTTTGAACCCATGCTGCTGAACAATAACTATTATTGTAGTTTATATATGTATATGAAATTTTTAATGTATTTGTAATGTTAGCGTTTTTTTGTAATCTTATAAAAGCCTCTTCAAGCCTCCATTTTGCCCCTTTTTTGCTTGGTGAACACAAAAACATGTAAGCTTATTATAATATTTTCTGTAAACTTAACCTGTAAATAATCTTTGCTTTTTAGAGAATAAACACCAAACATTGTAATCTTTTGAAGAAAAAACAATCAATTTGTCTTTATTTTTGGTGCCGACTCTGGTTGTTTTTTACAGCGGATTGTATCGTTTATTCGTTGTTCTTTGGTGCAAAAAAGGACACATATGGTACATAATCAGCTGAATTTAACAGCGCGCAAACAGAACAGTGTTGCTTCAAATGTTAAAGTTAAATATCTGTTTATCTAACTAGGGTGTTTAAAAATCAACAAAATTGTAAAATACTTAACCAAAAAAAAAATTGAATTTATGCCAAAAAAAAACCATAGTGCATTGTTAAGGTTAAACTTATCATAGAACACAGTTCGGAAGCATGAACGAAGCTGTAGGCAAACTTGTCAGTATCTGCACTGAAGCTACAGGACAACAAAATGCTGTGCTCAACTATGGTCACAAGCCTACCAATTACGAATTTTAGACCATACTTATATGGAAAACATTTTCTTGTCCGCACAGATCATATACCTCTTTCTTATTCATTTTCAATGAGGAACCCAAGCTCAAAACTTACCAGGATGAGACTTGACTTGGAAGAGTATGACTTTACTGTGGAATATATCTTAGGGAAAAAGACAATTACGTAGTTGTCGCGTTATCGCGTATAACAATAGAAGAACTCAAAGACATGAACGAGAATTGCACGAGAATTGTTGATTGCTCGGAATTGTTATCACTTATTCGTTTTAACGCGCCACCACGAGCATTAAGACACTACTTTCATTTTTCTATTGATTCACATTTAACTAATTATGCTGTAAATGAACCTTTACTTAAATCTATTATACTCTACAATTCTATTTGTGAACATTTAGATTTTAGTCTACCTAGTTTTAAGTTTAAACATTTGTTGATTAATTTGATTAATTAATGTAAATTATAATTAAATTCTTGTTATTTGCTAGTCTGTAAGGAATTTCTGTCCATAGACTCAATAAATGAAATGAAAATGAAATGAAAGTGACGTGAATACTTATAACCGCGTGTTGCAGTACCGATTATCAAATATTGTACGTCACTGAAAGGATACAACTCTGTCAAAGCTATGACAGCAATGACTGGGCGAAGGCAGTGAGATTGTAGCAGTCACGTTGATAACAACCATTTTTGTACTTTTGTTCCTTTTAGTCTTAACACACACATTTTCATAATAAATTATATCTATATATATAAAAATGAATGTATGTCTGTTTGTCTGTTCCGTATGGACGTCTAAACGGCTGAACCGATCTTCTTGAAAATTTCACAGCATGTTTCTCTATGCCCGGTGGTTCAAATAGGGTACTTGAATTTTTGATATTTCAAGGGGGCGTGCCACCGCCCACACGCCCCAAAATTTGAAACACTCATATCTCATAGACTATTAAAGGCAGAAACATTATTTTTGGTATATATGGTCATGGTATGATCCAAAATATTTTTTTTTAAATGGGCGGGGCCACGCCCCTTTTTAAAGAAAACGTTTTAACAGCCATAATAATGGTCGGATCGTACTGAAATTTTTACAGTATGTTACAGTAAGCCTAGAGATATGGATATTGGCTATTTCAAATCCCGTTTGGACAAAGGGGCGTGGCACCGCCCACATTGATCAAAACTTGAAAGGGCCGTAAATCTATATATATAAAAATGAATGTATGTCTGTTTGTCTGTTTGTCTGTTCCGTGTGGACGTCTAAACGGCTGAACCGATCTTCTTGAAAATTTCACAGCATGTTTCTCTATGCCCGGTGGTTCAAATAGGGTACTTGAATTTTTGATATTTCAAGGGGGCGTGCCACCGCCCACACGCCCCAAAATTTCAAACACTCATATCTCATAGACTATTAAAGGCAGAAACATTATTTTTGGTATATATGGTCATGGTATGATCCAAAATATTTTTTTTTAAATGGGCGGGGCCACGCCCCCTTTTAAAGAAAACGTTTTAACAGCCATAATAATGGTCGGATCGTTCTGAAATTTTTACAGTATGTTACAGTAAGCCTAGAGATATGGATTGGCTATTTCAAATCCCGTTTGGACAAAGGGGCGTGGCACCGCCCACATTGATCAAAACTTGAAAGGGCCGTAAATCTATATATATAAAAATGAATGTATGTCTGTTTGTCTGTTCCGTATGGACGTCTAAACGGCTGAACCGATCTTCTTGAAAATTTCACAGCATGTTTCTCTATGCCCGGTGGTTCAAATAGGGTACTTGAATTTTTGATATTTCAAGGGGGCGTGCCACCGCCCACACGCCCCAAAATTTCAAACACTCATATCTCATAGACTATTAAAGGCAGAAACATTATTTTTGGTATATATGGTCATGGTATGATCCAAAATATTTTTTTTTAAATGGGCGGGGCCACGCCCCTTTTTAAAGAAAACGTTTTAACAGCCATAATAATGATCGGATCGTTCTGAATACAGTATGTTACAGTAAGCCTAGAGATATGGATTGGCTATTTCAAATCCCGTTTGGACAAAGGGGCGTGGCACCGCCCACATTGATCAAAACTTGAAAGGGCCGTAAATCATACACTATTAGCGGTTGAAAGTTGAGGTTTGGTATATGTACAACTGATGTGATGCAAAATATTTTTTTGGGGAAAGTGGGCAGTGCCACGCCCCTTTTTTTTTAAAGAAACCGATATGACACCCATAATAATAGTCAGATAGTTCTGAAATTTGCACAGTATGTTACAGTAGGCCTAGAGTTATGGACAGGCTATTCAGAGTCACGTTTGGAAAAATGGGCGTGGCACCGCCCACATACCTCAAAATAGGAAGGTCATATCTCATACCCTATTAGCGGTAGAAAGTTGAGGGTTGGTATATATACTACTGATATGATGTGAAATATTTTTCAGAAAAGCGTGCGGTGCCACGCCCCTATTTAAAGAAACCGTTATAACATGCATAATAATAGCCTTTTCGCCCTGAAATTTTCACCGTATGTTACCGTAGGCCTAGAGATATACAGAAGCTATTTTGAATCATGTTTAGAAAATGGGCTTTGCTCCGCCCACACACCCATAAATTAACACGACCATATCTCACAGACTATTTGAGGCAGGAAGTTAAGGTTTGGTACATATACTACTGATATGATGCAAAATTGTTCGCAAAAATATTGTTCGCAAATTATAATAAATCGTTATATCAGCCACAATAATAGTCTGACACCCTGCCACACATCTCAAAATGTAAAACGACCATATCTTTCAGACTGTGAAAGGATATGATGCAATAGATAATAAAATGTCAATTTCGTCTTAAATACAGGTACGCGCCTAATTATCGGCGGTGTTTGTAAAAAACCACGTGCATGTGACATAATTAAAATATTCCAAGTGGTGACCGATTTTTATGGTTTTCTTTTGTTATATCGTTAATACACATTATTATTTAGGTATTCATCGCTATCGAATATCTAAATTCATTCATTTGCTTCCTTCGTTTCGACAGAAGATAACGCAAAAACTAAAGTGCTGTTAAAAAGTGGTTTATTTTAAAGTGAAAAAGATAATAAAAATGCCTCCAAAGAAATCTAATATTTCAAAATGTGCCTCAAAAATGTTGAAAGTGCAGTCCCGAAGGGCGAACGAATCTTTACAACAACGTTTATCACGACTCAGAATAGATCAATTAAGGGCATCAGCTTCGAGGGCCAGAGAGACACAGGAGGAACATGCAGAACGTCTCGAAATGCAACACACACGAACATTAGCCTCCAGAGCTTCCCAGACTTCGCAGCAAAGGGAAACACGCATCAGAAGAGCTCAATTAAGGGCATCGACTTCGAGGGCCACAGAGACACAGGAGGAACATGCAGAACGTATAGAAACCCAACATACACGAACATTAGCCTCCAGAGCTTCCCAGACTTCACAGCAAAGGGAAATACGACTCAGAAGAGCTCAATTAAGGGCATCGGCTTCGAGGGCCACAGAGACACAGGAGGAACATGCAGAACGTCTCAAACCCAACACACACGAACATTAGCCTCCAGAGCTTCCCAGACTTCACAGCAAAGGGAAATACGACTCAGAAGAGCTCAATTAAGGGCATCGGCTTCGAGGGCCACAGAGACACAGGAGGAACATGCAGAACGTATCGAAACCCAACATACACGAACATTAGCCTCCAGAGCTTCCCAGACTTCGCAGCAAAGGGAAACACGCATCAGAAGAGATCGGGTAAGAGCTTCAACATCCAGGACCGCAGAGACACCGCAGGAATATGACGCCCGACTTGAACAAAGCCGCATTTACATCAGGGTTCATCTAACCGCTCCATCGAAGCTACAATAATAACTGGGAATTATAAAGGAACTGATGTGTTAATACCACGCATCCCAATGATTCCCACTGATATGCCATTTAATTTCAAACGGTTGCAGTTTCCTGTTCGGCTGGCCTTCGCGATGACTATAGCTATCAACAAATCTCAGGGACAAACACTTCAAGTCTGTGGCTTAAATTTACGATATCCTTGCTTTTCACATGGACAGCTTTACGTCGCATGTTCGCGTGTTGGCAAACCTTCAAACTTATATATTTTCGCACCAGATGGAAGAACTAGCAATATTGTATATCCAAGAGCATTACAATAAAATTCAATTATTAAATATAAAAAATTAAACAAACAATCCACATATTTTAATTTTCTGATGTTTGGGGCAGCGAAGCGCACCGGGTTCAGCTATTAAATATAAAAAATTAAACAAACAATCCACATCTTTTAATTTTCTGATGTTTGGGGCAGCGAAGCGCACCGGGTTCAGCTATTAAATATAAAAAATTAAACAAACAATCCACATCTTTTAATTTTCTGATGTTTGGGGCAGCGAAGCGCACCGGGTTCAGCTATTAAATATAAAAAATTAAACAAACAATCCACATCTTTTAATTTTCTGATGTTTGGGGCAGCGAAGCGCACCGGGTTCAGCTATTAAATATAAAAAATTAAACAAACAATCCACATCTTTTAATTTTCTGATGTTTGGGGCAGCGAAGCGCACCGGGTTCAGCTAGTTTAGTATATAATACGCGTGTTTTAATCAACAATCACAACACCGCGCAAGATCGATGACACAAAAAGACGGCACTAAAGAAAGTAATAACTTGAATAAGCAGCATGAATCAAAAGTATATACAAAGCACAGTATATATGTTCCTTTAAATAACACTGACGTCAGAAAATATTATAAATTGAATTGATTACCCCCGAGAGATGTTACATCTAACGAGGTAAATCTATAATTGCATATATACAAATCAATGATTTTTTGAGTATTGGAAAGCTTGACTTAAACACCAGTGAAAAAGTTGCAGTCGGGTAAACCGACTTATATATACCCTCACCCTCAGTAAAAACATAGAAGTCTCATATTCAAAAGTGAGCGTGGCTACCACCATAGGATGAAACATCCGATTAAATGTCATAATAAAATACTGAATGTTATAGAAAAATATTGTATTACATGTTTTTACAAAAAGGACGGAATATAAAGCAGAGTTTTTACTAGAAAATTTTATGTAGTTAAAGCTTTACTAAATATAGAATTTCGGAAAGAATCGTTGAGCGAGGTGCAATGGTACATTTGTATGGGAGGTACCAGAAGGGGAGTTGCCAGACTTCCAAGTTTTTGTCCAAAACTTCATCTAACTATACGTTTACTCATTACAAAATTTAGCCAAGATCGCGTTGGTCATATTGATAGTCTTACACGGTTTATAAGGGACGGGATGGTACATTTGTATGGGAGGTACCAAAAGGGGAGTTGCCAGACTTCCAAGTTTTTGTCCAAAACTTCATCTAACTATACGTTTACTCATTACAAAATTTAGCCAAGATCGCGTTGGTCATATTGATAGTCTTACACGGTTTATAAGGGACGGGATGGTACATTTTTATGGGAGGTACCAGAAGGGGAGTTGCCAGACTTCCAAGTTTTTGTCCAAGACTTAGTCTAACTGATAACTTAGTCTAGGGCTGATACATTTGTATAGGAGGTACCAGAAGAGGTTTTTTTTTTTTTTTTTTTTTGAAGGCCAACACTCAGGGGATGCCCCCTATAAATGCAATGCATTGTGTTATCGGAAGGAAATTAGGGTATCGGAAGGAGGAAAGAGGTGGTTGGTATGGCCGATATGAGGATATTTTTGTCAACGATGCGAAGAAATTGTCAGATGATGACAAGACAAGACTTCTTCTCAGAAAAATGTCACAGCCAGTGTACCAACAGTATGCAGACGTAATTCTTCCATCAAAGCCAACACAAATTTCATTCAAGGATACGGTGGAAAAACTATCAATCATGTTTGGTCAGAAACAATCGCTGTTCAGCAGCCGATACAAGTGTTTTCAAACAGTCAAATCTGACACAGAAGACTACATTGCCTACATAGCAAAAGTGAATCGCGTCTGTGAAAAATTTCAACTGGAATAGACAATCTCAAATGTCTCATTTTTGTTAGCGGACTTCTGTCACCAAGGGATACAAATTTCAGAAGCGAAATTCTGAAAATGTTAGATGAGGAGAAGGTAGATCGCCCAGTGACATTAGTTACCATCAGCAAAGTAATTCAGCGATCACTGCAGCGTCAGCAGGACAACAAAATGATTGGCAACATTCGAGCATCAACACATGCCATTCATACAAAGCCTAACAAGTCTCGCAAGACTCAACAGGATTCAGTATCAAAAACTCCATCCACTCCATGTTGGTTTTGTGGTGCCATGCATTACTCTTAGGCATGCCAATACAGGAACAATCTTTGTAAGCAGTGCAATCGAGTAGGACACAAGGAAGGTTACTGCAAGGTAATGACATCAAGAAAACAGAATAATCAAAAAACCCCAACCAAAGCAGAAATCAATAAGAATCGTCATCACAACGACAACAGAACAGATTCTTCACGCAACCCAACTTCTGCAAATACAAAATCAATTACAAATTTTGATTCTTCATCACGCCGTAAGTATGTGAACATTTTTATTAATATTCGAACAGTCGAACTTCAACTGGACACAGCTTCGGACATCCCGATTATTTCACAACAACTTTGGTCTGACATCCACAGTCCAAAGCTGGCAGCAACAAAGCGCTCTGCAAGAGATGCTAATCAGAACATTATTCAGTTTTTGGGTTGAATTTCACAACAGAAAATCCGACATGAAGATTTTTGTGACAACGGTTGATAACTTGAACATTGCAGCACCCATAGTTATAGTGAGACGCTCTAATAACAGAATCAGAATATGTGCAGACTATTCAACAGGCCTCAACGCAAACGTCGAACCACATTTTCACCCACTACCTCTTCCTGAGGAAATCTTTATTCATCTTAATAATTGCAAGTTTTTCACTCGATTGGACTTAAACGACGCATATATGCAATTCGAGGTGGATGATGAGACGAAAGTTATTCTGACTATAAATACGCATCGCGGATTGTACAATTTTAACAGATTGGTTCCAGGCATCAAGTCAGCACCAGGCGCATTCCAACAGACAATTGAAAAGATCATATCAGGAATCCCAGAAGCGACAGCCTATCTCGACGACATAATTATAGCGAGCAGAACATTTGATGATCACATCAAAACAATTCGTCAAGTACTCCAGCGTTTTACGGAGTACAATGTTACACTCAATTTGGACAAATGTGAATTTTTCCGAACTACGATCAAATATTTGGGTCACATTGTGGATTCAAATGGAATCCGGCCCAACCCGGACAAAATTTCAGCCATCATTAATTTGCCCAGACCACAAAACATCAGCGAACTTCGTTCATTTCTTGGTTCAGTCAATTTTTATTGTAAGTTCATAGACACAATGAGATCTATCAGAGCTCCACTTGATGAACTACTAGAGGCAAATAAAAATTGGTTATGGACTTCAGAGTGTGAAGACTCATTTTTAAAATTCAAAGAAATTTTATCATCAGATTTACACATTGCACACTACAATCCCAAGTTACCCATCATAGTGTCAGCAGATGCATCAATTCAAGGACTTGGAGCACAAATTTCTCACATCATGTCAGGTGGAAGTGAAACACCAGTAGCACACGCTTCTCGATCTCTGACACCTGCGGAGAAAAATTATGGTCAAATTGAAAATGAAGCTCTTTCATTAGTTTTTGCAGTCACCAAATTCCATAGAATGATTTATGGACGGAAGTTTTTGCTTCGCACCGACCACAAGCCTTTACTGGCAATCTTTGGTTCAAAAACAGGTATTCCGGTACATTCAGCGAGCAGACTTCAAAGGTGGGCACTCATGATGATGACATATGATTTTGACATTGAATATGTCAACACAAACGATTTCGGTAACGTGGACATGCTTTCAAGATTATTACCAGCCACTCAATTACAAAATGAGGATTATGTTATCGCTTGTACAACTATTGAGTACAACATCAAGTCAATTGTACATGACAACATCAACTCTCTCCCAGTGACACATCATATGATTAAATCAGCTACTCTCAAGGATGCAACATTGCAACAGGTAATACATCTAGTTCAAACAGCATGGCCAAGAAAATCGAAAGATCTCAGCAATATCGAGTTGGTACCATACTTCAACCGGAAGACTTCTCTATCAATAGTAGATGGATGTTTACTTAGTGGAGAACGTTTAATTATTCCATCAATATTCAGAAATCGTATTCTGAAAACTTTACATAAAGGACATCAAGGTCAAGAACGAATGAAAGCCATTGCAAGAAGCGCGGTATATTGGCCCAACATAGACCAACATATTATCGAATATCAACGCAAATGCTCCAGTTGTCAAATGAATGCTAAATCACCAGTTAAAGCTAATTTACAATCATGGCCAAATTCTACAAGACCTATGCAGCGGATACATATTGATATCGCAGGCCCAAGAAGAACTCACTACTATTTAGTAATAGTTGACTCATATTCTAAATGGCCTGAGGCTTATCAATGTATCACAATAACAAGCAAAAAGATTATCGACATAATGTTAGATTTTTGTAACAGATTTGGTTATCCGGAAGTTCTCATATCGGATAATGGAACACAATTTACCAGTGTCGAATTCACCAAATTTTGTCAACAGCATGCTATTCAACATATCCGAACAGCACCATATCACCCTCAAAGCAACGGACAAGCCGAACGTTATGTCGACACAATTAAAACAGCACTTCAAAAGTCCTATAATCAAAATTCTAAAGACAACGACAATCTGCAAGATTTTCTACTCCAGTACAGGTCAACACCAAACTCAAACTGTGTGGGAGGAAAATCCCTAGCCGAATTATTCATTGGAAGAAAATTGCGTAATGAAATAGAACTTTTGAAACCTCAACAACCAGCTTCACCTGAAGATAGAAACACTAAAATGGAAGATCAGTTCAACAAAAAACATGGCACAAAACTTCGTGAATTCCAGATCAATCAAAAAGTCTTCATGAGAACTTTTAAAAATAATAAAATGTTATGGCAACCAGGTATCATCAAAGAAAGAATTGGCGAAGTTAATTACAACATTGAAATCTCTGATGGAACTAGACAAAGAATTATAAAATCGCACGTCAATCAAATGCTTGAACGTCAGACTGAAGAAGATGATTTTTCGTACGACGATTTGCAGTCATTGTTTAACCATCAACATAGTGAAACTTATTCAACCAACTCAGACATGTCACATCAACATCATCAAGATGATCCTTTACCAGACGATACAAACAATCATCAAGATGATCTGTAACGGACCGATGTTATTTAAATGCGGTAGCACTCTGGGCTTTTTGCTGCGGCTTGAGCTCGCCGGAAATGGGGTGGTTCTTTCCGCATACATCCGTTGACATTTAAATGAATGAGTGCTAGATGATCATACAAATTTGAATTTAACATAAAACGATGGACAGAAACACATTGGAATGAGGCGATATAATAAACGGACGGACATTATTCGACAGGCTTTGCGAATTTCCAGGACACGGAACGGACTCGCTTTCAATGAGGACCAGATGGTAATGGTCCTATGGCTACCCTCCCTCAATATGATCCTTCGAGATCATCCTTGAGACATCTCTTGCCTATGGACATATTTTGAGATATCTCCCAAGCGAAAAACTTCTAACTCTCCTTTACGCCAGTTACCTACTCAACCTTTGCCTTAATTAAATTAGCACATGGTTTTAAACTTCTAATTTTCCATAAATCATTGTATTTTAAACAGTTTTCTTTCTTAATTCTATTAATTCTTACATTTTCTTATGCTCTAAAAACGTACATATCTAATAAACTATTAATACAAATAATGATTGCCTCGAATTTGGATTCGTACAGACAAAAAAAATCACTACTCTGCCGAAATCCAATTACCGCGAGGTAATTATTATTTCAATGGATAATGGGAGATTATTTTATAAAATTTATATTATTTTTAGTATTTGATTTTTTGCTCTTGCTTTTATATTTAATTTATTACAAAAAAATTGTATTCGTGTCCGTTATCTCGTTTTATTTTTTTTATTTTAGGTTATTCGTTTTTTGAGGTTATAACCTCGTGTTACTGTCATGTCAATCGTTTTTATTTTTAGGTTTTCGTATTAATTCATTTGCGTTCAATTTTTTTAATTTGGATATTTTGTTATTTTTTGTCTTAATGACTTTAGCCTGAGCCTACTGTACTTTTAAGTGGAAGCCAATCAGGTTTTTTTATACAGTACAAAATGGTTTCGGTACTCACTTTTTGTGCGGAAATTTCAGTGGATTTTAGCACCACCACAGGGAAATTTCCTTTCGGGATATTTGTGGGATTTTATCTTAAGTGGTGTTTGGTAGTTGGTGATAGATGGTGTTGACGGCCGCACAGTGGTCAATTTCGCGAGATAGCGGTCAAAACTGTATAACTTTTGGCCGGATTGGTATTTTTATTTACCCAATTTGTTTTGTTCAATAGGAGGGACTTTAAGCTTCAATTTGCGTGTTCAAACGTAAAAATCGACTGATAGGAACGTAAGTAATGTGGAGTTAAAAATGCATTTTAATTTTTTGTTGAGTTTCCATGTAAAAGTTGAATATTTTGACATTTTAAATAGGTATATTTTTTATAATTTCTTATTTTCTTCAATCGTATTTTACAACCAATACTTATTTATTATTCCTAAACTTAATTTTGGTCAGAAAATGCCAACATTTGGCCCCTGACATTTATTTAGTCTCAATACTCACAGGGGCCAAAGGTTGGTTTTTGTGGAAGAAAGCTAATTCTTGTGAGGATTAAACTGAAAAATAACACTGAAATTCCCAACAATATCAATACCATTTGGATATATTATATACAGAACACAACATCGATAAAATTTTAAGTAAACTTTTACTATTGATTTAAAGTGCACATATATTTTATTTAAATGTATTAATAAAAATTTATACTAAAATTAGAAACAAATTATAATCTTTAAACTAGTGTTAATTAAACAATATTAGTAAAAATTTCTCCCAAATAGCTTTACTTTTCATTTTGCAGTAGTTGTTTAGCTTCTTCATCTAACTCTAATGAGGTTGATTTCCATTTTTGTCGAATACTGGACATATATGGGTCTGATGTGCACAAAAAAAAAATTAATAAGATCTTCATTAGTACAATATCTGGAAATTTTTCTTGTATTGTGCTCACGGTATTTTTCTTGAATATCTTTTTTTTTGCTTTCTTTTTTCCAAATTTTCTTTGTTGTTTCTCACTGTTTCGCCTAACGGGCCAAATTTCAAATCGCCTTAATGTTGATAAAAATTGAATTTAATGTTCTATTTGGTTTGTAAGCAAAGCGAATGTTGTCAGATTCTATTGTCATTTTTGTCAAAATTTTGATACACCCTTCTATGTGGACTAGGTTCAAATTCTCCTAATTTCAACAGAATAATTTTTTGGGTCAATAAGAACTCTTGTACAAAATGTCATCAAATATATGCATAATAGCCACTTTCACGTACAAATAACTTCTCAAAAAATATGACGTGCATTTGTACCGAATATCTTACCTTGGGTCAGAAAAATTGCTGTAGCTCAAAAAGTGCAGTCCCGATGCATGGACATGTATATATAGGAATGTAGGGGAGGGTTAGGACTACAAAATAGTAAATTTGTGTTTTGACTCAGCTTGACTCACAGGAGTTGTGCTCTATGAAGTAGGAAATTTCCGATAAATTAGACCCTTTTTTAAAAAAAATATTTAAATTGTTCTGAAAACAGTAGAGCTTCAAATTTTTATACCAGTGATAGGAAACAAGTTAAGTTACAACACAAAATTTATTTCGTCCAAAAATATTGAAAAACAAAAAAGTTATGATCATTTCAACTTTAAAAATTAACTAAAAATATCATAATTACTAAATTCTAAAAAAAGCCCATTTTGGACCACCCTGTTCTCAGTGAAATAGTTGAAATAGAGTTCTAATTTTTTGGCTCCCGAGGTTTACTACTGTCTACTTTCATATGAGTCTAATAACTTTAAAATCGGAGAACAAAAACCAAAAGGAGTTTTGGCCGCTATCTCAAAATATTGACCACAGTGGGCAGTATTGCTATTTTGTTCTCGTTTAACACAAATAATCCCAAATATCCTACATTAAAGGGAAATGTACGCACAAGGCGTGTAAGAAAGTATAATCGTAGGATTAATGTGACTATTCTTACCCGAACACAAAAAGGAATAGAATTTTTTTGAAAAATTCAACTGCGTGTAATAGTACACCTCGTATGCAGGGTTGTGCGCTTAACCTTCAATTATCCTATATAACCTGTGGGATTAAGGAAGGTCACTGGTATTTTTATACACTCCATCATAGGATGGAGTATATACTAAGTTTGTCATTCCGTTTGCAACACCTCGAAAGAGTGATCTGCGACCCTATAAAGTATATATATTATCGGTCAGTGTAACATTCTAAGACATTCTAGCGATGTCCGTCCGTCCGTCTGTTGTCTGTTGAAATCACGATAGAGTGCGAACGAGCAACGCTAAGAAGCTGAAATTTTGTAGGAAGATGTTTTTTGCCCATATGCAGGTTAAGTTCGAGAATGGGCAATATCGGACCAAAGGGGAAAAAGTTCCCCTTTACGGGACTAAATATATCCTGGCCATAATCAAATTTTTCAAATATTTTTTTTTCACTACATCTGATTTTTTTTGGTAAAATTGTTCTAAGTTTATATAATTTATAGATGGGAAAAAAATCCCAAAAATGGGCGTGCTCATGGGTTCCGTGGACCCTTGGAGCCCAAAAAAGGGCCCATGATAAACATGCGCATATGGGTATCGAAGTGCAACGAAATTTACTCACGAACCCAAATATGCCTTTATTTTCATGATTTGCCTAAATTTTTTGATCCGGTTTCTGGGACTATCGGGTCACCAGCGGCCCAAAAACCGTCCCTTGACAAACATGGACATATGGGTATCGAAATGCAACGAAATTTTCTCGCGAACCCAAATATGCATTTATTTTCATGATTTGGATAAAATTTGTGATCGGGTTCCTGGGACTATCGGGTCACGAGCGGCCCAAAAACTCAGTTAGTTTTCTTATTTATTGACTTTTTAAGGATCCATGATGGAGGGTATATAAGATTCGGCCCGGCCGAACTTACTATTTGTCCACTTGTTTTTTTTTCAAATGAATTAACTGACTTCACCTTCAAATAACTTTCACCACTGTTAACAAGAAAAAAAGTAAAGTCCTTGACTTCGAACCTCGTCTTTCACGATCACTGGTTTATTTAACTGTGATTTCAAATTCTATGAACTGCTTTCTCGTTGGTACCGCCATCTTTATTAAGTTAGTGTACCATTGCATATTCCACGTTTTTCGTCAAGTGTCGGTTTTTACAACTCTGAATTCATAAGGACTTGGTAAACCCTGGTATGCTTTGACGTACGTGAAACAGCGAGAAAGGAACACAATGAAGGAGGTGGTAATGCCGTCAATGACATATAGAGGGCGTGCTGACTCCAAGATCGTTGACAACTTTATTAAGTTGGCTAACGAGAGCTCTGAAAGAGTAAAAGTGGCCGTCACAAGCCAATTTTTCCTACGGAAGCAATGACGTTGTGAAATATTGGGAAAAAAACACACGGTCAGCTTTTTAAGTATCACAGTATGGTAAGTACCAAAATGCAACGTTGGCATTCTCAAATATAAGGTATGTCTCTCTTTGCAGTGAATGAACAAAAGTATACAATCAAGAAGAAGAGAAAATTGATCTGTCAATGTTTGTTTACTTCCGGAATGGACAGGATGGGTATCTATACAAAATATAATCAATAACGATAATAATACTATTATATTATATTTCAGAATTATTTGGATTACCGATGTCGAGTATCATACAGGTTTGCGTGCGGTTTCTGTTTCAGTAGTAAGTAGAGATATATTTTTCAGAATTACAATCTCTACTGTGAAAATACTTTGAATAGCCTGTTTTTCCATTTCCCAATGATATGCTAAAATATGACAGTGATTTGTTTTTCAAATGTGAATGCTGCCATAATTACATATTTACATATGATCGAATGAATCCCGCCAGTTTATCTAAGGAAACTGAATGCAGTGAGGATAGGTGGTGAAACGGTGTAATCTAGAACTTAAGGTGTTGAGCATGAATAGTTCCTACTAATTGGCCTCTTAAGTTTTCGACTTCATACATATTGCTTCCAATGCTCTTTCTAATCCTGCACTTCAACCAGGGTTTGCATAACTTTGCATTTATCCCCTTTGCGAAATTACTTTGTACAAAGTTTTTTCTGTATACTTCCTGACCTGCCTTAAATTGAATATCTTTTGCCCTTTTATTGTAGGTTTTCGCGTTCCTTTGGTAGGCCTCATGCAGTTTTTCTTTTATTTTAGATTGAATTGTTTGCATCTTTGATGTTTTTGGTAAGATCCACATGTCACCATCGGATAATGCGCCGATTTTCTTTAGAATTTGGTATGCTTGGGCATGTGTGATCATGTTGTAGCCAAATAAAGCACAATATGGTGATATGCCTGTCGATGAGTGCACTGTGGCTCTTAAAGAGCATTCGACTTTGGACAGATTTTCATCTCATCGACTTTGGTCACTCTGCAAGAAACTTCTAATACTACTTAGGATACACTGGTTCACCCTTTCACTGGCGTTTGACTGTGGGGAATGAATTGCTGTTCGCATATGATGGATTCCATACATGCTCATGACTTCATGGAATGATTCACTCGTGAATTGCTTTCCATTGTCGGAGTGTAAAGTTTCGGGAACGCCGAACTTTTCATAAGTTCTTCGTCGAGCAGAAATTTTATAACAGATTTTGTCGTGGCCTTGGCCATAGGTTTCAACAAGACAAATTTTGTTCTATGGTCTAAAACAATAATTATGTGCGTGTTGCCATTGCATGTACGTAGGTATAGTCCTAAGAAACCAATATAGATTTTCTGGAATGGTCTTTCTGTTTGGACTTCTTGTCCCATAGCAGGTCTTAAAATTTGTTTGGGATGTTTACTCTCTTTACAGATCTTACACTCGCGTATCAACTTTCTAACATCCGTAGCTAAAGAAGGCCAATAGAAAAATTCTCTTATGTTGAGAATAGTTTTTGCTACACCTCCGTGACATGAATTGTTCTCATGAGATCTTTTTATTATTCCACTTGTTAACTCTTCTGGTAGCCACATTTTCCAGCAATTCTCTTCCTCTTCCATATCAGCACGGTTGAAATGAGTTTTCTTGTAGAGAAAACCGTCTACTACTTTCAAATCTGGAAGTCTTTCCTTATTTTGTTGCACTGTGTCTTTCAAAGACATGTATTTTGGTGAGGAGAATTCCTGAGAATTTAAGTCAATTATTTCGGATGTTGGAAAAGCTAGTTCTTCCATGTCCAAGCGTGAAAGCATATCAGGTACTATATTTTTAGATCCCTTTCTGTGTTCTATTCCAAATTTGTACCCTTGTAATTTTAAACTCCAGCGAGCTAGTCTTCCGTTCAAGTCTTGTTGTTTCATTAGCCATTTGAGGCTGGAATGGTCTGTGATGACAGTGAATTCCATCAATTCAATGTATTGACGAAATTTGTCTATGGCTAGAACGACTGCAAGACACTCCTTTTCTGTGGTAGTGTAGTTTTTTTGTGCTGGGTTGAGTTTTTTTGAAAAATACTCTATTGGATGTTCACCATCATCGAGGTCTTTTTGGAACAACACCGCTCCGACTCCTACGTTGGATGCATCGCATTGGACAAAAAATGGGTTTTCAAAGTCGGGACTATTCAAAACTGGGCTCGAAACTAATTTTTCTTTCAAGATTTCAAATGACTTGATTGCTTCGGTCGTGAACTTAAATTTCACACTTTTTTTTAGAGTATCAGTGATAGGAGCAGTCAATGTCGAAAAGTCAGGTATGAATCTTCGGTACCAACCGACCGTTCCTAGGAATCTACGTACGTCCTTTGGAGTTTTTGGTGGTTTTATGTTTGTGATGGCTTCTACCTTACTGGGATCTGTTTTCAATTTTCCATCGCCTACAATTTAGCCGAGGTATTTCAATTCTTTATAGCAGAATTTAGATTTTTGCATGTTGATCGTTAGGCCGGCGGATGTAAGTCGTTTTCCTATAATGATCAACATATCAATGTGTGATTTAAAATCCGACGATACTATTAAGAGATCGTCTAAATACACAAATACTTTATCTTTTAATTCTGAATGGACGATCTTATCCATCAATCTGCATAGACGTTGTGCGGCGTTACACAGTCCGAAGGGCATAACTTTAAATTGGTAGTGTGGTCTACCCTGGACTGTAAATGCCGTTTTTGGCCTGCTTGATTCTTCTAATGGAATTTGCCAAAACGCATCTTTCAAGTCTATTGCCGAAATGAAATACGTATCTCCTAGCCTACTTAAAAGTCCGTCGATATTCGTTAAAGGGTATGCGTCTTTTTTCGTAACTTTGTTAAGTTCACGAGCATCTAAACAAAGTCTATTCTTATTGGGTTTAATTACCATGGTTACCCTATTATTCCATGAGGCGTTTGTTGCTGGCTCGATCACATCTAACGATAACATTCGATCTATCTCTGCGTATGTCAGTTTCTGAATCGCTGGTGACACAGGATAATATCGCATTTTCTTTGCTTCAGCATATCCAGTTTCGATCGTATGGATTTCCAAATGAGTTTTCCCTAATCCGTGTTTACTGAAGTACTTGAATTCGAGTTTGGCGTTTTCTAGAACTATACGTTGGTCATAACTAAGGTCATGTATTTCTGGATCGACATTTTGGTTTATCATTAATTCGTTAATTGATTCCTGGAATGAAATTGTTATTCCCAACTTCTTCCAGAAATCAAATCCTAGTATAAGTTCTTGGGATAGTTATTGTTGCATTCGATTTGCAGTCTGATTTTGCCTACTATATTTTGTCCTCTTCCGTCTGCTGTTTTAATTATAGAGCGAAATTCATAGATTTCAGAGTTCATTTTTGCTACATTTTCAAAGCAATTTTTCCCTAGGCAGGAAATTGAGGCTCCACTGTCCATTAAACCTTTCATATTCATACCGTTTAATACAACGTCTAAGAATGGTCTAATGTCGCTGTTGGATGTTAGGCTCGATATGGATATATTTTTCCTCTCTGACTTTCGGTTGTTATATCTAACTCTGGCTTTTTCAATTTTTGTGGATGGTATCATCGAAACATCATTAAATATTTCCTCTCGTTTCTTATTGTAGTTCGCTAATCGAATTTCGTAAGGAATTATTGGTTTTAATTTCGGCTTGAAAACTTCATGACTGGAATGTTTAATTGAAATTATATGCTTGATTTCATTCTTGTCCTCGCTTTGGGATTTGAGGTCGGTACTATCCAGGTGACTAATATGAATTATGTCAGGTCCGGTAGAATTATTTTTGCTTATTGGGACTGATGGATGTCTGGACATGATGGTCCCGTTCTCATCATGCCCTTGCGGTTGTTGGACAATATGGTGATGTCACGTTTTCGAACCCACATTTGTAACAGAAAATATTACGTTGGGTCGAACTGCAATCTATAAATGTGTGGCCAGGTCCTTTACAGTTCCAACAAATTAATTGCTTTGCTGGCAAAGTATTGGCCCTAAGAGCTTCTAATTGGTAATTTTGATCCGGCCTTGGTGGTTGCTGTTCAGAATAAAATTCTGTCTGCGGATCCAATTCATTAACTCTTCTGCCTAGTTGTTGAGGTGGACGATTCATATTTCGTTTACATAAATTTCTCTCCGCTCTTCTACACTCTTCGAGCAAATGATCCATATTGACAATGGTCATTGGGAAAATTAGTTGGGACAGTCCATCTTTCAGGTTGTCTTTCACTATCCTAACTAGTTCATGTTCGGTAATTGTGGATCGCATTTGATTTTTCAGCATCACTATTTCCTGTAAGAAGGTATCTGCACTTTCGCTAAACGTTTGTCTTCTTTCCATGATGCGTCGTTGGATTTCGTAATCGCTCTCAAACCTTTGAAACTTTTTCTTCAAATTGTACTTTAGATATTCCCACTCGCAAAAGGGATTTTGTCTTCGGAAATTCCAGAACCACTCATAAGCAGAGCCAGACAGTAGATGATGAAAGCCTTTCATCAAAACTGGCCATGGACAATTGCTGTCCTCTCGAATGGCTTCTACTCTGAACAGAAAATCTTCGACGCTAACAGCCCTATTTCCGCCATCGAATTTTATTCCCCATTTTTCAAGGTCTAAGTGACTTGGCGTTTTTGAAAAATAGTTAAGCGCGGTGACTGATGCAAAATTGGGTGGAGGTTGGGAAAAGTTATTGTGAGTTGTTGGATTATTTATGTGAGGAACTGAATGAATATTTGGATATGGTAAATGTTGTTGGGTTTCTGGGTGAATATTATCTCGATATGAGATATTTGGTTGATGTGAATTATTGTAGAAAGGGGGTGGTAAAGAAGTTGAAGGTAAGTTCGGTTGTGTTCCATTGGGATTGTTTGAATAATATGGCTCCTGTTGTATCATGGTTGAGTTGGAATTAGATCTTTCAGATCATATTGTTTCTCTGACAATTTCAGGGACTATTCGTAGCATGCTCTCTTGGACTTCAAGCATAATTCTAGCTTGAGATGCTCTAACTGATGCTCCGACATAATCACGTAAAGTGAGACCGCTACCGTTTACGACTAAATCTTCATTGACTGTCTGATTCAGATTGCCTCTCTGGGCCGCAAAATCATTTCTAATGCCAATAGCTGTAATACTACTGTATTCTGGCGAAGGAATACTGTTATCACCTTCTGGTGAGGAAGTTGTATGTGGGCCTATAGTCATGTTAGGGTCATTGGTCCATGTTGGTATGGTCGATGTCGTGGTCGTTGTAGCTGTAGTGTCTGTTGTAGTAGCAGTAGACATGGTCGTATTGGTTGTTGTTGTCCGGTTTCTAGGTCTTAGTTCCATATGGTTAATTTTCTGCCACAGGCTCATACTGGAAACTAAATTGGTATTTCAGAATTTTGGGCAATGTTTGTACTTAATTTTAAATTCACACCGAAAATGATTTTTTGTATAATTAAAATATAATTGGTAAAAATTTAATGATAGTAATTTAAATAGTCTTATAAAACTGCATGTAAATCTTATATCTAGAATTTCATTCAATTTTATAATACAGTCTAACCTCGATATAACGATTCTCAAGGGGATTGAAAAAAAAACGCTATATCGAATAATTCGTTAAAATGAGGTTCGTTATATCGAGGTGAAGTTGCTCTTCTATTCGTTATAACGAGGTAAATAAACCTGTTTATTTACCATCATCTACTTACCGTGTTATAGCCAACGATTTCCGCTAATAAGCTTTTAATCGCCCATGTGCCATGTTCCGAGAGTTTTTGAATTCCCATACTTTTTTAGATTCCCATTTTTTCCAAAATGGTGTGCTCAATTCCGAGCGAAAGTGTGGTTCGAAAGAATAGCTTTGTTCAATATGTTACGAACTGTTTTCAATAACTATCAACAAAAAACATATGTTTTATTTGCAAATTTAACAACAAAATTAAGAAAAAATGCCTGCTGGCTTGTTAATTGCCCTGGTTTCTACTAGAAGAAGACTAATGATACTGGAACGTGTTAAAAGAGTTGCCAGATTGATTAACTGGTGTAATCATCATTCGTGTTGTTAATTTTTTAATGAATATGTCCACCAAAGTATAAAATTTATGTTTATTTGAAGAAACCTTTTCAACAAGTAGAACGCTCTGGGTAAATTTCGTCAAAAGTTGTTCTTGATAAAAGGAGCCTTTTTATTTTCTTTAATTTTACTAGAAAAGCTAATCTGAATACTGTCTTTTTTAATTAAATGTTGTAAAAACAAGTTAAATATTAACTCTGCGTTCTTTTTTAACTTGTATGTGCTCAGAAAAACACGTACAATCTCATTTCTTTTGTAATAAAAAAGAAAAAACCTTACCGTAGACAAAGTTGTGCATATGTCGAGCAAATTTTTGAAATTCATACCTTTACTCAATTGCGAATAAAAGCGAAACGCGTGCATCGATTTTCATGATCTTTGTCTCATTTTGCTCATAGGTTATGTGACTTTACGTAAAAGTAATAAGATTTGACATTTTTTTTCATTTTGGATTTTTTATGGATTTTTTAAAAAAAAAAAATTTAAATCTTTAGGCAAAAAATAAGTTTTTTCCTTTATATATTCATTTTTAACTTGGAAACTGTTGCTTGTATAGGAAAACAATAACAATAGATTAAGGGAATTGTAATTTTAAATTTTTTAAAATTTAATTCAATTAAATCGGGCTAGTGGTTCCCGAGTTATGCCGGACGAAACAAATTAACCAAAAAATTTTTTTAAAATTTAAAAAAAAAAAATAAAACAAAAACCAAACGAAAAAAAATGTTTTTATTGCGTTTTTCGAGCTCATGTCAAGGTTATCTACACAGAAAAAATTATCGCATCCCGAGTACATTTTGACTGTTGACTAGTGTAATTGATCATGTGAATTTGGTTGAGGATTACATCAGCTAACACAAGGAGGAGTTTTGAATTTCTAGTCCTACAGTTGTCGTTGATTTTTGTACATTTAATCTTACTTAAACTCTTTAAGCACGAAAATGTATATAACGTTTTATGACTTCTGTTAAACAAATTATAGGAGGATTTAAAGAAAATTAAAGCCTAATAAATTTCTTCGTGTCCTGCAAATTATAAAATCCTAAATTTGAAATGTTCTTAATTTGTTTTCTATATTGTTTCACTGTAAAAGTGATATTTTAATCAGGATTTGAATTTTATAAACACAAACTGTCGAATGATTGACGAAGACAAAAAAAAACTGGACATATACAAACATTAAGTGAACCAGTTAACAGTTTGTCCAGTCATTGTTAATAATGTAGCAATTGATCTGAGACCTGGGGTCATGTGGATCACGTCTTACATCATTCACAACAACCTTCAAAATGTTACTTGGTTCTCCAAAGTTCGAAAGCCAATCAGGTGTTGCAGCAAGACAGCTTTCCTGGACTTACAATACTCTCTTGGGGATTCAAACTATGGATAATTCGGCACTTAAAAAAATGCATGCATGCTGGGCGCCAAAATGTAACGGACCGATGTTATTTAAATGCGGTAGCACTCTGGGCTTTTTGCTGCGGCTTGAGCTCGCCGGAAATGGGGTGGTTCTTTCCGCATACATCCGTTGACATTTAAATGAATGAGTGCTAGATGGTCATACAAATTTGAATTTAACATAAAACGATGGACAGAAACACATTGGAATGAGGCGATATAATAAACGGACGGACATTATTCGACAGGCTTTGCGAATTTCCAGGACACGGAACGGACTCGCTTTCAATGAGGACCAGATGGTAATGGTCCTATGGCTACCCTCCCTCAATATGATCCTTCGAGATCATCCTTGAGACATCTCTTGCCTATGGACATATTTTGAGATATCTCCCAAGCGAAAAACTTCTAACTCTCCTTTACGCCAGTTACCTACTCAACCTTGACTTAAATTAAATTAGCACATGGTTTTACACTTCTAATTTTCCATAAATCATTGTATTTTAAACATTTTTCTTTCTTAATTCTATTAATTCTTACATTTTCTTATGCTCTAAAAACGTACATATCTAATAAACTATTAATACAAATAATGATTGCCTCGAATTTGGATTCGTACAGACAAAAAAATTCACTACTCTGCCGAAATCCAATTACCGCGAGGTAATTATTATTTCAATGGATAATGGGAGATTATTTTATAAAATTTATATTATTTTTAGTATTTGATTTTTTGCTTTTGCTTTTATATTTAATTTATTACAAAAAAATTGTATTCGTGTCCGTTTTATTTTTTTTATTTTAGGTTTCGGTCATGTCAATCGTTTTTATTTTTAGGTTTTCGTATTAATTCATTTGCGTTCAATTTTTTTAATTTGGATATTTTGGTATTTTTGGTCTTAATGACTTTAGCCTGAGCCTACTGTACTTTTAAGTGGAAGCCAATCAGGTTTTTTTATACAGTACAAAATGGTTTCGGTACTCACTTTTTGTGCGGAAATTTCAGTGGATTTTAGCACCACCACAGGGGAATTTCCTTTCGGGATATTTGTGGGATTTTATCTTACGTGGTGTTTGGTAGTTGGTGATAGATGGTGTTGACGGCCGTATTGCTATTTTGTTCTCGTTTAACACAAATAATCCCAAATATCCTACATTAAAGGGAAATGTACGCACAAGGCGTGTAAGAAAGTATAATCGTAGGATTAATGTGACTATTCTTACCCGAACACAAAAAGGAATAGAATTGTTTTGAAAAATTCAACTGCGTGTAATAGTACACCTCGTATGCAGGGTTGTGCGCTTAACCTTCAAATATCCTATATAACCTGTGGGATTAAGGAAGGTCACTGGTATTTTTTTTTTTAAATGAATTAACTGACTTCACCTTCAAATAACTTTCACCACTGTTAAACAAGAAAAAAAAGTAAAGTCCTTGACTTCGAACCTCGTCTTTCACGATCACTGGTTTATTTAACTGTGATTTCAAATTCTATGAACTGCTTTCTCGTTGGTACCGCCATCTTTATTAAGTTAGTGTACCATTGCATATTCCACGTTTTTCGTCAAGTGTCTGTTTTTACAACTCTGAATTCATAAGGACTTGGTAAACCCTGGTATGCTTTGACGTACGTGAAACAGCGAGAAAGGAACACAATGAAGGAGGTGGTAATGCCGTCAATGACATATAGAGGGCGTGCAGACTCCAAGATCGTTGACAACTTTATTAAGTTGGCTAACGAGAGCTCTGAAAGAGTAAAAGTGGCCTTCACAGATCGTTCACCCGACGATACAATAGATTATCAAGATGATTTTTCACCAGACAGTACATTCAGTTCAGTACATGACAGCGATGGTTTTGAAGGTTTTGAATCGGACCAGTCAATACCATTACAACCTAGACATTCAACAAGATCGCGTAAGACTCCAGCATGGCTCAAGGACTATGCTCATCATTAACAAGGAGGGATGTTGCAGTACCGATTATCAAATATTGTACGTCACTGAAAGGATACAACTCTGTCAAAGCTATGACAGCAATGACTGGGCGAAGGCAGTGAGATTGTAGCAGTCACGTTGAAAACAAACATTTTTGTACTTTTGTTCCTTTTAGTCTTAACACACACATTTTCATAATAAATTATATTTAGTATATAATACGCGTGTTTTAATCAACAATCACAACACCCGAGAGATGTTACATCTAACGAGGTAAATCTATAATTGCATATATACAAATCAATGATTTGTTGATTATTGGAAAGCTTGACTTAAACACCAGTGAAAAAGTTGCAGTCGGGTAAACCGACTTATATATACCCTCACCCTCAGTAAAAACATAGAAGTCTCATATTCAAAAGTGAGCGTGGCTACCACCATTGGATGTAACATCCGATTAAATGTCATAATAAAATACTGAATGTTATAGAAAAATATTGTATTACATGTTTTTACAAAAAGGACGGAATATAAAGCAGAGTTTTTACTAGAAAATTTTATGTAGTTAAAGCTTTACTAAATATAGAATTTCGGAAAGAATCGTTGAGCGAGTTTATATAATTATGATTTCTAAAGTGGGTGCAATGGTACATTTGTATGGGAGGTACCAGAAGGGGAGTTGCCAGACTTCCAAGTTTTTGTCCAAAACTTCATCTAACTATACGTTTACTCATTACAAAATTTAGCCAAGATCGCGTTGGTCATATTGATAGTCTTACACGGTTTATAAGGGACGGGATGGTCCATTTGTATGGGAGGTACCAGAAGGGGAGTTGCCAGACTTCCAAGTTTTTGTCCAAGACTTAGTCTAACTATACGTTTACTAATTACAAAATTTAGGCAAGATCGCGTTGGTCGTATTGATATTATTACACGATTTCTAATGTAGGCTGGATGGTGCATTTGTGTGGGAGGTACCAGAAGGGGAGTTGCCTGACTTCCAAGTTTTTGTCCAAAACTTTGTCTTGCTATAGATTTACTAAGTACAGAATTTGGCCAGGATCGATGGGCGTATTGATATTATTACACGATTTCTAAAGTGGGCGAAACAGCAGATTTGTATGGGAGGTACCCGAAGGGGTATGGCAATATAGCCCATATGCAATCCCAGAAGCTGTTTTGGGAAAATATTGAGCCATGCCAAATTTTAGAGTGATTGTTTAACTCTTTCGAAAGTTATCGTGCGTACCAGCAGGAAATGGCTTAAACGATTCAGAATGTCATGAATTGAATTTGGTTCAAAGAGACCTGGGGTGTAATGTGAATATTTGTATGTGTTACACTTTTGAGCCGTTTCAAATTATATATACCCTCCTACCCGAAGGGTAAGGTTATAAAAAGGGCGGAATATAAAGAGTTTTTTTTTGAAATTTTTATGTAGTTAAAGCTTTATTAAATACAGAATTTCGGAAAGATTCGATGAGCGAATTTATATAATTACACGATTTCTAAAGTGGGTGGAATGGTGCATTTGTCTGGGAGGTACCTGAAGGCGAGTGGGCGAGATCGCGTTGGTCATATTGATAATATTACACGGTTTATAAGGGGGGGGGGGGGGGGGGTGGTGGCTGATACATTTGTATAGGAGGTACCAGAAGGGGTATTTTTTTTTTTTTTGAAGGCCAACACTCAGGGGTTGCCCCCTATAAATGCAATGCATTGTGTTAGCGGAAGGAAATTAGGGTATCGGAAGGAGGAAAGAGGGAGTAGTGTTTGTTGACATTTGTTTTGAATTTCTGAATGTCACAACTGGCAGGAAATACATTTGCTGGAAGATTATTCCACATACGAACTGTTCGGCTAAAGAATGAATTTTCTCTATAGTGCGTCGTCCGGTCAACCGGCCATTTCACAATGAACGGATGAGAGACCCTGAATAGCCGTGTATTCCGACGAAATGTTCTAACGTCAGGGACCAGACGACGGATATCTTCTGAACAGATACCATTAAAATATCTATAGAATAGCGATACACAACCCACATTTCGGCGATGCTGTAGGGAGACAATAGAGCTGGATACCCTACCATCCCCTATCATCACCACCGCTCTCCTCTGTACACGGTCCAGAAGCTCCAAAGATGTTAATGGAGCCCCTGCCCATATATGCGAGTTGTATTCCATTTTAGGCCGGATGTAAGTGGTGTAAATATTTACGAGATCAGATGGAGTGAAGTATTTCTTGCACCGCTTCAAAAAGCCTAAACACTTGAATACTTCTTTCGACACTTCGAATATATGGCTAGCCCAGCTAGCATCACCCTGTATCTTCATGCCCAGAACATCAATCGTCTGATTCGTCGATATCCACACCACCCATAGAAATTGACGACGATGCTGGATCTGGTGAACGTTTGTGTGACAACAAACAGCACTGGGTCTTTTACGCATTAAAATCTACTCTATTCATTTGGCCCCACTCACAAATAGTCGCCAAATCGCGGTTAAGTGAGTCATTCATCATTCGCCTTTTGCCCTCTACCTCCAGAGGACCTGGCCGATGATCAAATGAGTATGAATGATAGGTTACTGTCATCAGCAAAGGAGTAGATCGGGTTCACAGTCTGACCCAACAAGTCGTCAATGAAAATAAGAAATAGAGAGGGAGAGAGGACAGAGCCATGTGGAACTCCTGCGGTCAACCTATGCTCGTTGGATGAGACCCCATCTGTAACAACTCGTATAGAGCGATCCCTGAGGAAACTCGATATGAATCGAGAGAAGACATTACCGACACCAAAAGCAATAAGTTTAAATATGAGTGCTCCGTGCCAGACACTATCGAACGCCTTGGAAATATCCAGAGCCACGACCTTACTTTCACCAAGGGCGTGAATAGACCGACTCCATCGCTCCGAAAGGAACGCCATCAGGTCTCCAGTAGATCGATTTCTACGGAAGCCATACTGTCGATAATTTAGAAGGCCGTTAGACTCTAAATACCTAACAAGATGGTGGTTAACCATGCTCTCCATAACCTTTGAGAGCGCAGAACATATTGCAATTGGACGGTAATTTGCAGGATTAGTAGCCTCACCTTTCTTGGGGATCGGCTGAACATTGGCAACTTTCCAACGTGAAGGGTAAATACCAGTTGAAAAGATTGCGCAATGGACGAGCTAGCGTCGAAGAGCACTTACATAGGACAAGTGCTGAAATGCCATCCGGGCCCGGAATTTTGTTTACATTGAGATCTGCAAGAACCCTTTTGACCCCACGTGATCGAAAAAATATCTGAGGCATCGAAGTAGATACGTTTTCGATTACGGGGAGTGGTTGACTGCTGTCTGACAAAGATGAATTCTTTGCAAATATTTCAGCCAGAAGGTTAGCTTTGTCAACCGGGTCAGTGAATATCTGGTCATCGTTAACGAGAGTTGGAATAGAAGACGAGGAATTGTCTCTTACTCTTTTAACAAATGCCCAAAAGCTCTTACTACCCCTGGGAAAAGAAAGAACTTTAGCACGAAGGCGCTGTTCGTGGAGAAGTTTTTCGCACTCTGGCACAATTGGATCTTGCCTGCTTACGTAGCAGCTCAGTAGTGACGTTTTTATTTAAACGCCAATTTCTGTAACTAAGTAATGATTTGGAGAAAAAATTGGAAGGCTGGCCAAGCCCCTTCTGGTACCTACCATACAAATGTTCTATTTCGTCCACTTTAGAAATCCTGTAATAATATAAATATTGACAAATCGATCTTGCCCAAATTCTGTATTCAGTAAAGCTAAACTGGGCAATGTTTCGGCCAAAATCTTGGAAGTCTGGCCACGCCCCTTCTGGTACCTTCCATTAAAACGCACCATTACATCCACTTTAAATATAGTGTTGTTGCGTGACTCTGGATTCAACACAACCAACACAAATGTCTACAGTACTGAATGACTGAAATGGATATCAGATTACACAAAGCATTTATTGGCGATTGCCCAACAACGAATCGTTTATGATTATGATTGCTAAGCAGAATGCGTCGAAGGATATAGATTCTGTTATTGAACACAACAACATCCATAATATGTGTAAGCAAAATACATTGTTGCAGTCTTCACCGTTGCCGGTTTCTTTTGTTGATGAGGGATCACAACAACAAATACACATAGCAAGTGTCGCTATAAGTACATTGACATTGTTCGTTGACATTGTACGGCGTGGACGTCGCCCGTTCGTTTGCACTACTCACACCACTCTCCAAAATATCAAGTAAGACATATACGAATAAGTATGTAGGGGTGATTTCGGGGATTGTCGAATCACCCGAACAATGAAGTCAAAATTAGCTACCAATTTTTTATTATATGGCGATCCCATAAGTTTAAATAACTGTTTTTGGAAATCGGCAGTGCTTGCAACAAGGAGCACGCCGATATAGCCGTCTGAAGGTGATGCCACGGTCGAGGCCGTTACCGATAAAAGAGATTCGATCTCGCCAGAAGTTCAGTCAGACGGAAGGGACCGATGAGACAAGAGTACCTAAAGCAATGAAACCCAATAGAAGAGGCGGTTACGTCCAGCGCCTAAAAAGGCAATAAGCGATTCTCATCCGGGAAACGATGAGGAGCCCATAAAAACATATTTGTCCATAAGACACAACAAAAATTAAATTGAAGTGATATATAGAGAGCGCTCAATAGGCGTTAACAGGCCGTGACAATAAAATAAACAGTATATAAATATATATTTTTAACATTATGTATACATATATAATTCTCTTTTGTAATGTAATGTGAAAAAAAGAAAAACATTTTTTAGTAATTTTGTTTTATAATTTGTATTGCGATTGAAGCAGAATGGGACTCGAGAATTGATAACCCAACACGAATGTCATAAATAAGTTACAGATTGGAAATGCAAATTTGATTAACAATGAGACAACAATAAGCCAAATCATTGAAAAATTGTCGGCTTATGTGAAAAGTGAATCAGTTGAGGTATTGTCTGACAAAATACTAAACATCAGACAGAACAATAAATCTTCCTACGCATATTGCAGTGAGGTTGAGGCAATGACAAAAACTTTAGAGAGTGCATGTATCTCTGAGGGTTTGTCAAGTGACCTAGGAATTAAATATTCAACCCAAGTTTCAGTCAAGGCTATGACCAAGAACACTACCATTGTTAAGGTTAAACTTATCATAGAAACAGGACAGTTCGTAAGCATGAACGAAGCTGTAGGCAAACTTATCAGTAGCTGCACTGAAGACACAGGACAACAAAATGCTGTGCTCAACTATGGTCACAAACCTAACAATTACGAATTTTAGACCATAGTTATATGAAAAACATTTTCTTGTCCGCACAGATAATATACCTCTTTCTTATTCATTTTCAATGAGGACCCCAAGCTCAAACCTAACCAGGATGAGACTTGACTTGGAAGAGTATGACTTTACTGTAGAATATATCTTAGGGAAAAAGACAATTACGTAGCTGTCGCGTTATCGCGTATAACAATAGAAGAACTCAAATACATGAACGAGAAAGTGACCTGAATACTTAGAACCACGCGAGATCGATGACACAAAAAGACTGCACTAAAGAAAGTAATAACTTGAATAAGCAGCATGAATCAAAAGAATATTTTTATTTATTTTTATTTTTATTTTTTTTTTTATTTTTTATTTTATTTAATTACAATACAAAGTAAATTTATATTCTAATTTTGGGTCCAAGGATAAACCGAGTGACAAAGACTATTTGGCTTGTTTTTTTGCAGCGACAGACCAAAGCCTCTGGTGGGAATCGAACCCACAACCCCCACGCTGATAGGCAAGCACGCTACCAACTCGCCTACCGGGGCGCTTCAAAAGAATATAAAAAGCCCAGTATATATGTTCCTTTCAATAACAACGACGTCAGAAAATATTATAAATTGAAGATTACCCCCGAGACATGTTACATCTAACGAGGTAAATCTATAATTGCATATATACAAATCAATGATTTGTTGATTAATGGAAAGCTTGACTTAAAAAGAATCTGTATTTAGTAAAGCTATAACTGGACAAAGTTTCGGCCAGTTTTGGAAGTCTGTCCACGGCCTTCGGGTACATCCCATACAAATATACCATCCCGCTCACTTTATAAATCGTGTACTAGGATCAATAATCCCTACGCGATCTTCCCCAAATTCTGTATTTAGTATAAAATATATTATTTTCCACAAAAAATTGGACCCCTAGACACACCCCTTCAGGTAGTTCCCATACAAATCTCACAATCCGTCCACTTTAGCAATCGTGTATTATCAATATGACCAGCGCCATCTTTCCCAAATTCTGTACTTAGAAAAGCTATAACCAAATAATGATTTGTAGAACAAATTGAAAGTCTTGCCGCGCCCCTTCTGGTATCTCCAATAAAAATGGACCATTCTGCCCACATGGAATCTATGCGATTCGATTCGAAGATTCGATGTGCGAATTTATATAATTACACGATTTCTAAAGTGGGTGGAATGGTGCATTTGTCTGGGAGGTACCTGAAGGCAAGTGGGCAAGATCGCTTTGGTCATATTGATAATATTACACGGTTTATAAGGGGGGTGGTACATTTGTATATGAGGTACCAGAAGGAGAGTTGCCAGACTTCCAAGTTTTTGTGAAAAACTTTTTCCAGCCACAGCTTTACTAAATACAGAATGAGGATATAATAAACCTATAACTAAGTAATGATTTGGAGAAAAAATTGGAAGGCTGGCCAAGCCGTTCTGGTACCTACCATACAAATGTTCTATTTCGTCCACTTTAGAAATCGTGTAATAATATAAATACCGACAGCTCGATCTTGCCAAAATTCTGTATTCAGTAAACATTGTTGCAGTCTTTGCCGTTGCCGGTTTCTTTTGTTGATGAGGGATCACAACAACAAATACACATAGCAAGTGTCGCTATAAGTACATTGACATTGTTCGTCCACGGCGTGGACGTCGCCCGTTCGTTTACACTACTCACACCACTCTCCAAAATATCAAGTAAGACATATACGAATAAGTATGTAGGGGTGATTTCGGGGATTGTCGAATCACCCGAACAATGATGTCAAAATTAGCTACCAGTTTTTTATTATATGGCGATCCCATAACTTTAAATAACTGTTTTTGGAAATCGGCAGTGCTTGCAACAAGGAGCACGCCGATATAGCCGTCTGAAGGTGATGCCACGGTCGAGGCCGTTACCGATAAAAGAGATTCGATCTCGCCAAAAGTTCAGTCAGACGGAAGGGACCGATGAGACAAGAGTACCTAAAGCAATGAAACCCAATAGAAGAGGCGGCTACGTCCAGCGCCTAAAAAGGCAATAAGCGATTCTCATCGGGAAACGATGAGGAGCCCATTAGAACATATTTGTCCATAAGACACAACAAAAATTAAATTGAAGTGATTCATAGAGAGCGCTCAATAGGCGTTAACAGCCCGTGACAATAAAATAAAAAAACAGTATATAAATATATATTTTTAACATTATATTATATTTATAACATTATCATTGAATAATTGTCGGCTTATGTGAAACGTTAATCAGTTGAGGTATTGTCTGACAAAATACTAAACATCATACAGAACAATAAATCCTCCAACGCTTATTGCAGTGAGGTTGAGGCAATGACAAAAATTTAGAGAGTGCATGTATCTCTGAGGGTTTGTCAAGTGACCTAGGAATTAAATATTCAACCCAAATTTCAGTCAAGGCTATGACCAAGAATTCTACCATTGTTAAGGTTAAAGTTATCATGGAAGCAGGACAGTTCGGAAGCATGAACGAAGCTGTAGGCAAACTTCTCAGTAGCTGCACTGAAGCTACAGGACAACAAAATGCTGTGCTCAACTATGGTCACAAGCCTAACAATTACTAATTTTAGACCATACTTATATGGAAAACATTTTCTTGTCCGCACAGATAATATACCTCTTTCTTATTCATTTTCAATGAGGAACCCAAGTTCAAAACTAACCAGGATGAGACTTCACTTGGAAGAGTATGACTTTACTGTGGAATATATCTTATGAAAAAAGACAATTACATAGCTGTCGCGTATAACAATAGAAGAACTCCAAGACATGAACGAGAAAGTGATCTGAATACTTAGAACCGCGCAAGATCGATGACACAAAAAGACGGCACTAAATAAAGTAATAACTTGAATGAGCAGCATGAATCAAAAGTATATAAAAAGCCCAGTATATATGTTCCTTTAAATAACACTGACGTCAGGAAATATTATAAATTGAAGATTACCCCCGAGACATGTTACATCTAACGAGGTAAATCTATAATTGCATATATAAGTTAAAGTAAAACGCGAGATTTATGTCCGAACTACACGGACGTGGTAAGTAATCTGTTTTATTCATCCAAAATTAACATATTAAATACGACTTCTGTTACAGTAATTTGTGTGAAAATGCTCAGTTTGCATTCTCCCAGCAAATGCGAATGTTTGTTGGGTGAATGCACCGCAGGTAGAACTGGCGGATCATCATTTCGCAATCAACTGCCTGTGGACTGTCGAAATATGATATGCCATTCGTCTGCGCGTGTTATGAATGTTTACGAGGTACGTTTTACAATTTGGTTCTTACGAGGTAGGTTTTACAAGTTGGTTAAATCTAGCCTACTGTTAACTGCCCCCCATTCTAAATCGGAGAGTCCCTACTCCGACTCTGTATTTTTCTAACTATGTCGTCCAAGTCCAGCGGTTCGGGTTTACGATCACGTTTGCAACAGCAAAAAATGGCAAGTGGAAATGAAATAATAACCAAAATCATTATGAAAAATATCTTGTGACGTGTTACTTTGTCATCAAGTGTCTCAAGTAAACTAATATTCTCAAGATAAACTCTGTGGAGGTAGGGTAATGAAAGATTAACCTTGTGCTCAGACCGTTTAACGTTCAAAACCTTCGGCGGATGAGGTTCGATAAAATCGGACTGACGATGTCTGTTGTAAAAAACTGTACCATTAATAGTGACATTATCAGCAAATAAAATCAATGCTGTACCCTCGACCGATATGACTTCGTGATCAATTACGTTTGTCCTATGGACATTGTTCAATAAAACCGCACCTTCGGAAACCTCCTGGACAGGTCGAACGTCATCTGCCGGTTCAGTAGGGCAGGAAGCAAAATTATTATTCAAAAGCTGTGACAAACACTCATCTGTGGTTGTCCTACAAATACTGGTACCTCCAGTATTCACGCAGTCCGTTACAGGCACATGCCGTTTATTACATTCCGAGGCTGTCCGTATCCCCATCTGAATTACTGAGTTGTTATGAACTACCGGGAATATTTTTAAATAATTACATTTTTCTTTAACTAAAGGTATTTTCATGACATAGTAAATTGTGTTGTTAGTTTGGTAAACTTTTACGGAACTAGCTTTTAGTAGGTTATTTAAATTTATTGGTACCATTTCATTTTCAAGAATATAACTTATTTCGGCATTATCAAGTATTACTGGATTTACTACATTCGTCTTTGCAAGAGCAATGGATAATGTTAACTGACTCAGGAAAAAAATAACTTCGCTGTTCCTAGCACTCAAAAGTTCAAGCAGTAATAGTTCGTCGGCATCAATAGCATTGGATTCTCCAGACCTCTTCTGTATCGCATTCAGTCTTTCCGTCAACTCATTAATTTTGTCCTGTAGTGCCGAATTTATAACAGTCTGTCTATTGTTATTCTGTACCAACATGTCCTCCCTCGTCGTCAGTAGGTCAAAGTCACTCCGATCCGGAGTTCCAGCAATAAACTTAAGTGTCGACCCAATGAAATCCAATGATCTTGCGTGTCGCCTGTTTACCAAGAGCACTCGTAGCAACCGCTGTATCTGTCTATTCTGGTCCACGATGAAGTCGGTCTCCCTTTTGTCCTTCAAGTCTCTCAACAGTCCTGCATTCTCATCCAGAATCAGTTCGTAGTCTGTCAGATTTGTCCGATGTACGATGCACCTAAAGTCCTCATAGATAGAAACGTCTCCATCCCTTATAGCTACGAAATGGGAGTCCGTATAGTCCAGTACCCTCGCTGATGCCCGAGCCGCCAACATTATAAAAAGTCTGGAAAAAAAAAATAATTAGCGTAAATTACTTTTGTGAACCTTTCTTCCATTAATCAAAACCGTGGTACCTAAGTCCTGTTCGATTGTACCCTCCACATACCACTTGTCAAACTTATTTCCCAGCCTACGGTTCCTCTTAACAAACACTTTTTCGCCTGGGTGAAAAATTTTTACCGACGCATTCCTATTATGTCTCTGTAGCGATCCCTGTTGGGCCAACCGAAGCTTCATTTTAGTTTCGTCTAAAATCTTGTCTGACACTGAATTCACGATGTCGACCGGTTTCCTACCTGTCACTGAGTGTACCGAGTTGTTATATTTGAATGTCGATAACAGCAACAAGTCCCCTGTATCATCCACATTCTGCTGTGCCTTCACACATCTCGCAATTTCCAGGAGAGTAGAGTGGAATCTCTCCACTTGACCGTTGCTTTCGCTATGCATTGGTGGTACAAAAAACTGTTCTACTCCATAGTGATCTCGCAGGAACGTCCCAATTAGATTTGACTTAAAGGATTTCTCATTATCGGATACAATCAGCTTCACATTACCAAATCTGTTCAAAATTTGGAATAGAGCTGCTTTAATGTCCATTGAATTCCTGGATGCAATAGGGACAAGTATCGCAAACTTAGAAAACTTATCCACGCATGTCAAAAAATAACACTTATTTGTTATCAAAATGTCAACATGTAAAATATGTCCAGGGTACTCGGGAATCGGTGTTGGTACCATCATTTCCCTAGCCGGTCTTCTTTGGTATTTATTTTCCCTACAAATTTTACAGTTGGATACGACAAACTTCAATCTCTTCTTGATACCTGGAAAATAATACTCGCTAATAATTTGTTCAAAATTCTCCTGTACTGATCGGTGAGCTCGGTTGTGTTCCGTGGTTACTATGTCCCATTGATCATCTTCTCGAATTACGTCCATAACAAACCTATCCGTATGAATGAACTTCACCGATGGAAATCTCGAGATAATACAGTTCTGAATTTCAGCTAAAATAGGGGGTTCACAGAAGATAGCGTTTACCACCGTCAAAAATTTTTGGAAAAAAATCTTTTTCGTTTTCGAACATGACAAACTTTTTGATATTAGTATCTGATTTCTATACTGATTTATCGGATACCTGACAGAGTTTATGACCCGTGTTAAAGACACTTCGCTATGAACGGTCTCGCCATCGGAATCCTCCAATGTATGATTCACCAATTGTCTAGAAAGCGCATCAGCCACCACGTTTTCCTTACCGGGTTTATAGACGAATTTCGGGGAGAATTCTTCAATAAAGGCTCGCCATCTTTTCATTTTTGAGTTCGGATTCCTATCAGACATTGAAAACGTTAAGGGTTGATGGTCAGGGAAGATATGGATGTCTGAAACACCATATAGATAGTGTCGTAATTCCTTCAGAGCCCATACGATTGCGAGTAATTCCCTTTCATTCGTTGCATAATTCGCCTCAGCCGCTGATAAATTTCTAGATATCATAGTTATCGGTCTACCCTCCTGTGAGAGTACTGCTCCTAGGGCAACCGCAGACTCGTCCGTTGTGAGTTCGAACCTTTTACCATAGTCTGGGTACGAAAGCAGAACTTCTTCTGATGACAGAATTTTCCTTAATTTTTCAAACGCAGCTACCGCTTCAGCGTTAAGTTCAATCTTCACAGTTCTTGATTTTTTAGCTGGAACATTACCATTTTCGCCCTCCAAGTACCTGGTTAGAGGTTTCGCAATTGTCGCGTAATCTTTTATGAACCGCCTGTAGAAACCTGAAAGACCCAGAAAAGACCGAAGACTTTTCAGATTCTCTGGTTTTTGGAACTCTCTGATGGCCCTAACTTTATCTGGGCATGTTGTGATGCCATTTCTGGTAACCATAAATCCAAGGAATTCCACATTTGTCCTGAAGAATTTCGACTTCGCTGCCGATATTCTCATTCCAGCTTCACCAATTTTTTTCAGAACGATCTGGATGTGCTCCAAGTGACTATGCTCGTCCGGAGAAAATATGATGATGTCATCCATGTAGACCTGGCATATTTTGCCAATGTACTCCCGCAAAATATCGTCAATTGTACGCTGAAAAATGCTTGGTGCATTTTTTAGGCCGAAAGGTAACCTGCAAAATTCGTATTTGCCATTGTTGATGCTAAACGCTGTTTTTTTTCTGTCTCTTTCAGCTAATAGTATTTGATGGTAACCGGACTTTAAATCCAGCGTCGTGAAAAACTGGGATTTTCCCAAATTGGACAATATCACTGGGATTTCGGGCATTGGGTATTTGTCATTCTCCGTTTCCTCATTCAGTTTTCTAAAATCTATCACCAGTCTGTGATTTGGTCTTCCTTGTTCATCTAAACCCTTTTTTCTTACGACAAGTACCGGTGAATTGTATCCCGAAAAGGATTTTCTTATTATTCCGTCTCGAAGAAGGGCTTCTACCTCCCCATTCACAAAATCTGACATGGTCACTGGATATGGGTATGATCTTGAATAAATTGGTTCCTCGGTTTTTGTCTGAATTGATGCCTCAACACTAGTGTTATACGGTAATGCTCGGTTTGGATCGGCGAACGCGTTGGCATTTCCGCGTATGACCCTGTTAAATTCCTCTATTACCTGTGGTGGCACCAGATCCTTATCGACTGCATGAAAATTGATCTGCTCGTTTGTTTTCAAAACTGGATTTTTGTTCTTACTATAAGTCAAAGTATCTTCACCCATACTCAACTTCCCGTTAATTTCCTTTAAAAATTCATAGCCAATAATTCCGTCAAAATTTCGAAGCGTATCAAGTAAGTAAAATGTCGTAACGTAGCCGAATATAACCACCGTACACTTCCGGTCTACTAGATTCCCACCGTTTAAGGTATTTACACTAAAAGGTTTTCCCAAAGGGACTGTCTTAACTAAATCATTTAATGGTCTAATACAATTTTTCGATGCACCCGTATCCACCAATAGTTTCAACTCCCTACCTTTAATTGTTTTTACGATGAAAGGGAGGAGTGGGCCTAGTCTAAAAAATGCAATTCTTCCACTACCTGATCAACGTCTTCCTCCTCATCCTGAGAGAAGTTACTTTCCGAATCCAAGTCGTCTACATCTTCTCCAGGCGGATCAGCAGTCAAATGATTCACACGCTGTTGTTTCGGGAAAGGTGCACTTTTTCCGGAACCAACTTCACACTCACGCTTTACCAACGGGTCTCTAGTCGTGTTCCCATTATATTGAAATTGTTGAGGTCGATTTCCAGTAAATTGGGTGGGTCGTCGAAACATGGACGATCCTGGGTCGACATCCATTGGGACTGGTTCCTGTTGCGATGCGCGTGTCACGTTCGTGTTTTGAACCATGCGTTTATGTGGTAAATGAGGGTTCACTGTATTACCTAATCTCTGATGTGCCCGTGATGTCTGAGCAACACTGCCCTCCGCGAAAATCCTCGCAAACTCCTGTCTGCGTTGGTCTGATTCCAATTCCTGGGCAGTTGCCAAAGCCGTCGGCAAATCACTTGGTTT
This sequence comes from Hydrotaea cyrtoneurina, assembly GCA_958296145.1. Taxonomy (NCBI): domain Eukaryota; kingdom Metazoa; phylum Arthropoda; class Insecta; order Diptera; family Muscidae; genus Hydrotaea; species Hydrotaea cyrtoneurina. Next base: position 50,137,495 of record OY282517.1, read on the forward strand.
TGTTGAGAACAGTATGTCATTCAATGGCCTCCTTAACCCCGAAATAAATACACGCAATGCATTTTCCCTGGCCCTTTCATTCAAGGCTCGCGACACTTCTTCATTTTCTGGGTAACTCATCTTATTCTTGTTTATTATCAGTGTGAGGTGTTTATCAACCGCATCGTAAAAATCTGTTATTGATAATTTCCCCTGCCTTAGGATGCTTAACTCGTTTTCCAATACTTGCAGAGATCTTTTATCTGCGAAACACTGATCCAATCTAGCAATAATTGCCTTAAAATTCAATATCGTATTAAAAGAGGACAACTTATCATTCGCCACCCCTGTAATCTTGTTTCTTAATATGCCCATCGCAATGTAGTAATTTTCCGACCCTTCCACATAGTAACCTATAGCAAAATGCGCCGCATCGCGCCATGCCGGATAAGACGACATATCCCCACGGAACTCTGGGAGCGATTTCACCAGATCTAGGGAACTTCCTCGAATCCTGCCTAAGCTTACTGGTTCATATGTCTCCACCCTTGGGGCACGTAAACCCGCAAACTGTTGTGTGAGGGCAGCAATTTGCCTTCTCAAATCGTCAGTCATCGCGTCCACAGCCGCTGTCACAATCCCTACGACCTCGTCCCTGTTCGCCATGTCGATAAAAAATACCTCTTCTACTTCAGTTCACAAAAAAAATACGCACTTGAGAACAATGCTATTATTGCCGAGAAAACAGAAAAATCACACAAAAAAAAAAGTAGTGTCTTATCGCGAGAATGAAAAAAAATAGAGCCTAATGCCGAAAAAAAAATTGAAAATAAATTGGTACTTACAAAATTTGCATGATATTTTCTTCGATAAAAACAGGTGTTGACCGATGGTTTGATGTCAGGGCTTCTTTTCTATGCTTTGGATGATTGGTGGTTTTGGTGTCAGGACTTCTTTTCTATGCTTTGGCTGATTGGTGGTTTTGGTGTCAGGACTTCCTTTTTATGCTTTGGTTGACTGGTGGTTTTGGTGTCAGGACTTCCTTTTTATGCTTTGGCTGATTGGTAGTTTTGGTGTCGGAACTTCTTTTCTTTTCTGAATTTGTTGGTGTTGCCAATTATTCTTGCGTTTATGCCGTTGGTGTTTTTTTTGTATTGCCACTTCAATTATTTGATTTTTTTCTGTTTAAATTTGAAATCGTGGTTTTTTTTTTTCTTATTTTCTCTTTACCGAGATTTTTTGTTTAAATTTGAAATCGTTTTTTTTTTTTTTTTTTTTATTGTCTCTTTACCGAGATTTGTTTGTTTAAATTTGAAATCGTTTTTTTTTTCTTATTGTCTCTTTACCGAGATTTGTTTAAATTCGAAATCGTTTTTTTTTTTTTTTTTTTTTTTATTGTCTCTTTACCGAGATTTTTGTTGGCACAGATAAATTTTCACTTCTCTATACCGAGATTTTTCGTTAAAATACTTTATCTTTCTTTATCTCTTTACCGAGATTTTTGTTGCCACAGATAAATACTCTATGTTTTTTTTTTTTTTTTTTTTTCCTCCATACCGAGATTTTTTTTAAAGTTAACACAGAAAAAAAAACTTTATATAAATTTAACGTTGGGCGCCAGTTAAAGTAAAACGCGAGATTTATGTCCGAACTACACGGACGTGGTAAGTAATCTGTTTTATTCATCCAAAATTAACATATTAAATACGACTTCTGTTACAGTAATTTGTGTGAAAATGCTCAGTTTGCATTCCCAGCAAATGCGAATGTTTGTTGGGTGAATGCACCGCAGGTAGAACTGGCGGATCATCATTTCGCAATCAACTGCCTGTGGACTGTCGAAATATGATATGCCATTCGTCTGCGCGTGTTATGAATGTTTACGAGGTACGTTTTACAATTTGGTTCTTACGAGGTAGGTTTTACAAGTTGGTTAAATCTAGCCTACTGTTAACTTATACAAATCAATGATTTGTTGATTAATGGAAAGCTTGACTTAAAAAGAATCTGTATTTAGTAAAGCTATAACTGGACAAAGTTTCGGCCAGTTTTGGAAGTCTGTCCACGGCCTTCGGGTACATTCCATACAAATATACCATCCCGCTCACTTTATAAATCGTGTACTATAGATCAATAATCCCTACGCGATCTTCCCCAAATTCTGTATTTAGTATAAAATATATTATTTTCCACAAAAAATTGGACCCCTAGACACACCCCTTCAGGTAGTTCCCATACAAATCTCACAATCCGTCCACATTAGCAATCGTGTATTAAATACAGAATGAGGATATAATAAACCTATAACTAAGTAATGATTTGAAGAAAAAATTGGAAGTCTGGCAACGACTCTTCTGGTCTTCCATTAACACGTACCATTGCATCCACTTTAAATATAGCGTTATTGCGTGACTCTGGATTCAACACAACCAACACAAATGTCTACAGTACTGAATGACTGAAAAGAATATCAGATTACACAAAACATTCATTGACGATTGCCCAGCAACGAATTGTTTATGATTATGATTGTTAAGCAGAATGCGTCGAAGGATCTAGATTCTATTATTGAATACAACAACATCCATAATATGTGTAAGCAAAATACATTGTTGCAATCTTCGCCGTTGCCGGGTTGTTTTGTTGATGAGGGATCACAACAACAAACACACATAGCAAGTGTCGCTATAAGTACATTGACATTGTCCGTCCACGGCGTGGACGTCGCCCGTTCGTTTACACTACTCACACCACTCTCCAAAATATCAAGTAAGACATATAAGGCAAACTATGTAGGGGTGATTTCGGGAAATCACCCGAACAATGAAGTCAAAATTAGCTACCAGTTTTTTATTATATGGCGATCCTATCAGTTTAAATAACTGTTTTTGGAAATCGGCAGTGCTTGCAACAAGGAGCACGCCGATATTGTCGTATGAAGGTGATACCAGGGCCGAGAATAGGCGGCTACGTCCAGCGCCTAAAAAGGCAAAAAGCTATTCTCATCCGGGAAACGATGAGGAGCCCATTAAAACATATTTGTCCATAAGACACAATAAAAATTAAATTCAAGTGATTCATAGAGAGCGCTCAATAGGCGTTAACAGCCCGTGACAATAAAATAAAAAAAACAGTATATAAATATATATTTTTAACATTATGTATACATATAAAATTCTCTTTTGTAATATAAATTGAAAAAAATAAAAAAAAATTTTAGTAATTTTTGTTTATAATTTGTATTGCGATAGAAGCAGAATGGGACTCGAGAATTGATAACCCAACGCGAACGTCATATATAGGTTACAGATTGGAAATGCAAATTTGATTAACAATGAGACAACAATAAGCCAAATCTTTGAAAAATTGTCGGCTTATGTGAAACGTGAATCAGTTGAGGTATTGTCTGACAAACATCAGATAGAACAATGAATCCTCCAACGCATATTGCAGTGAGGTTGAGGCAATGACAAAAACTTTAGAGAGTGCATGTATCTCTGAGGGTTTGTCAAGTAACCTAGGAATTAAATATTCAACCCAAGTTTCAGTCAAGGCTATGACCAAGAACTCTACAATTGTTAAGGTTAAACTTATCATGGAAGCAGGACAGTTCGGAAGCATGAACGAAGCTGTAGGCAAACTCGTCAGTTGCACTGAAGCTACAGGACAACAAAATGCTGTGCTCAACTATGGTCACAAGCCTAACAATTACGAATTTTAGACCATACTTATATGGAAAACATTTTCTTGTCCGCACAGATCATATACCTCTTTCTTATTCATTTTCAATGAGGAACCCAAGCTCAAAACTAACCAGGATGAGATTTGACTTGAAAGAGTATGTCTTTACTGTGGAATATATCTTAGTGCGAAATAGCAGATATATATGGGAGGTACCCGAAGGGGTGTGGCAATACAGCCCATATGCAATCCCATAAGCAGTTTTGGGAAAATATTGAGCCATGCCAAATTTTAGAGTGATTGTTTAACTCTTTAATGTCTTTCTCTCTTCTCTTTCTTTCAGAAAGTCATGAATTGAATTTGGTTAAAAGACACCTGGGGTGTTATGTGAATATTTGTATGTGTTACACTTTTGAGCCGTTTCAAATGATATATACCCTCCTACCCGTAGGGTAAGGTTATAAAAAGAGGCGGAACATAAAGAGTTTTTCTTGAAAATTGTATGTAGTTAAAGCTTTATTAAATACATAATTTCGGAAAGGTTCTATTTCTAAAGTAGGTGGATTGGTGCATTTGTCTGGGAGGTACCAGAAGGCGAGTTGCCAGACTTTCAAGTTTTTGTCCAGCTTTACTAAATACAGAATGAGGATATAATAAACCTATAACTAAGTAATGATTTGGAGAAAAAATTGGAAGTCTGGCCAAGCCCCTTCTGGCACCTACCATACAAGTGTTCTATTTCGTCCACTTTAGAAATCGTGTAATAATACCAATACGCCCACTCCGATCTTGGCAAAAATCCGTATTTAGTAAAAGTATAACTGTACAAAGTTTCGGACAAAAACTTGTCTGGCCACGCCCTTCGGGTACATCCTATACAAATATACCATCCCGCTCACTTTATAAATCGTGTAATAATATCAATAATCCCATCATCCCCAAATTCTGTATTTAGTGTAAACATGTATTATTTTCCACAAAAAAATGACCCCTAGTCACACCCCATCAGGTAGCTCACATACAAATCTTCAATCCGTTCACTTTAGCAATCGTGTGTTATCAATATGACCAGAGCGATCTTTCCCAAATTCTGTACTTAGTTAACTATAACTATATAATGATTTTCAGAACAAATTGGTAGTCTGGCAACTCCCCTGCTGTTACCTCCCATACTAATGTACCATTCCACCCACTTTAGAAATCGTGTAATTATATAAATTCGCTCATCGAATATTTCTGAAATTCTATATTTAGTACAGCTTTAACTACATACAACTTTCAAGAAAAAATTAGCTTTATATACCGTCGTTTTTGTAAAAACATTCGGTATTTTAGGTTGCTTTTATGACATTTCATCAGATGTGACATCCAATGGTGGTAGCCACGCTCACTTTTGACTTTCGATACTTTGGAATATGAGACTTGTATGTTTTTAATGAAGGTGAGGGTATATATAAGTCGGTTTACCCGACTGCAACTTTTCCACTGGTTTCATATGATCATTAAATTATTCTGCGTATGAAAAATTATTATTTCTTTGCATCATTCTAAAATACTATATTTAGTATTAGGTTAGGTTGGGTTGAATGGAGGATCGGTCATGTACCATGACCGTCTCATGTCACCGACATACACCTAGGCCAGCAATTTGGCCTGTTGTGCGCTCCTGGTTTCTTCTACAAATTCCCTTCCCCTTTTTCCTACGTTAGGAATTCGGTACCCTCTATAAAGTTCCTTAAATTCCCTATGTCTAGTGATTTGACGGCGATAAGTCATCTAAGGTGTCCTCTCCTATATGGACTTTCCTGACCTGCGAGAAAGCAGGGCACTGGCACAGGAAGTGTTCCGCCGTCCTCTCCGCATGCCCTACATTCGTCGCTCTGGGAACATCCTATTCTAAATAGGTGTGCCCTTAGGCTAGTGTGTCCTGTGATGACCCCAACTAGCTTACTCAGTTATTTTTTGTTAAACCCGAGTATACTCTTTGTTTTATTGTAATCGAGGTTTCCCCAGGTTTCCTTTGTGGTCCTTCCCACCTGTTCCTCTAGCCATCTTAAGGCATGGGTCGTCTTCATCCATTCCCTCAACTCCTTTTTTGTCTCTAGAAAAGGTTTAGACAGTTGCAGAATTTTTTGGTCGGATTCCTTTCCTATTTTAGCCAGTTCGTCAGCCCTGACGTTGCCTGGAAACCCTTTGTTGGCCTGGTATCCAGTTTATAACTATGTCGTTATTTCTCGATACGTCATTTATCGTTTCCTTACAGTACATGAGTGTCCTTGATTTGACATTATCATCTCTGAGGGATGTAATTGCGTTTTGACTGTCTGTGAAAATACAGATAGTTTTTGCTGTGATTCTGTTCCGCAGCCATTCTAGGCATTCTGTGATGGCCTTGATCTCTGCTTGTAGAATCGATGAGTACTTTGGTAATTGGTATACTAATTCAGTCCTCGGATTGTGGATGTAGATCCCTATGCCTACTCCTAACTCGGATTTGAATGCGTCAGTGTAGCACTCCACTATTCCCCCATCTTGGATGTATGTGTAGTGTTCTTGTCCGCGTCTATCTTCTATTCTTGTCGTGCATTTCGCAACCACGTGTGTTTCTGAGATGCGATCTGTCTGACAGTTTGTTGTCAGGAACCCTCCTAGGTGTTCCAATATTCTCTGATGTTGTGTTTGAGGTTCATCCTAAATCCACTCATTCAATGCCCTTAGTCTCCTTTCAGAGATCGCTGCCTCAGATTTGATTGGGATATCTATTGGGTGGATGTATAGCAAAATTTCAAGGGCGCTAGTCGGCGCGGTCCTCATTGCTCCGCATATTTCTACGCAGCAAATTCTTTGAATCCCTTGTAATTTTTTTTTTTAATTGTTCATTATTAGCTTAATACTAAATAACTAAATAATATTTTTTTTTGTTTTAACAAAACAAGTACATGATTAATATTTAAGCCTCTGCGTCTTATAGACATTATAGAGGCAAGTTGGCACTGTAATTCAACATTTGCTATAAATTTATATTTAAATAAAAATTTTTACAAAAAATCATTCAGTACAGATTGAAATAACATGAACTAATTTAGTAATTCATTAACATGTTGTAGTAAATAAGTTTTTAATCGATTTTTGAATGTGGAAATTCTATTAATAGATTTTAAATCATGTGGTAATTTATTAAATTCAAAACCACCCACATATTCAATCCTTTGCTTAGTAAGCTCGAACCTGCACCTAGCTACTCTCAAATTTGTGTTATTCCTGGTATAGAAAGAATTTTGGTTTGTGACAAAACAAATGGTGTGATGTCCAATATTATTAATGCATTTAAATAAATCTTATAAATTCCATAAAGAGGTAATACAGAGGGAAATACATCTTTGTACAATGAAATGGTTGACAAAGTCCTGGGAAGATTCGCAACAGTTTTCAATGCTTTGTTTTGCAACCTATACAAGGATTTAAACAAAACATTTTTGGTTAATCCAGTCAAAATAGGGTTTCAATCGTATAACTTTCGTTTTGTCTGCGTTTAAAAATAATTTATTGATCCTTGCAAATTCACTTATCAAGGCGGCATCTCGTTCCATGTAAGTCCTCGCAACAGTTTCATGCTTGTAAGGATAAAGTAGACAAATGTCGTCTGTATATACAAAGATTTTACCAGTCAGTCCTAAGTTGGTTATATCGTTAAGATAAATTTTAAAAAGCAAAGGCCCAAGCACACTTCCTTGCGGTACCCCGTATTCCACAAAATCTTGGGAACTTTTAATCCTTCATCTAAACCTTTACAAATACTGTTAACTACATTAATGACAGCTTCCTCAGTACCACAGCCTTTTTTGAAACCATACTGAAAACAACTGAGCAAATTATTGCTTTCCAGGTATGTAGAAATTTGTTTGTGCAAAATCTTTATATATATTACTAAAAATCGACAAAACAGCGATTGGTCTGTATTTGTCAACTGTGTTCGCGTTCGTTTCCTTTGGAATCGGGACTACCTTGTGCACTTTCAAAGCATCAGGATATGTCCTGGTAGCTAACATACTATTAAATACTAGTAAGTTGTAATGCGCCTATGGCGCCCGTTAATTTGCTTGAGAAAGTATTTGTTACTTAATTTTAAAAATTTTGTAAAAAATATTTTGAGAAAACTATTTTGTAAAAAAAGATTTGTGGAAAACAAATTTTTGCTGAAAAAAAAATTTTTGTTGAAAAAAAAAAATTTTGTTGAAAAAAAAAAAATTTTGTTGAAAAAAAAATATGTGGAAAAAAAATTTTTGCTGAAAAAAAAAATTTTGTTGAAAAAAAAATTTGTGAAAAAAAAATTTTTGCTGAAAAAAAAATTTTTGTTGAAAAAAAAAATTTTGTTGAAAAAAAAAATTTTTGTGGAAAAAAAAAATTTTGTTGAAAAAAAAAATTTTGAGGAAAAAAAAATTTTGTAAAAAAAAAAATTTAAAAAAAAAAAAATTTGGTAAAAAAAAAATATGGGGAAAACACAATTTCTGTACAAAAAAAAAATATTATTTTTTTTATTATTATTATTTATAGAATTATTATAGAATGCCTATTTAAATTCCTACGTACTGCGTGACAGAGTCAGTGAATCAGTGTATCAGTATCAAATACGGCGATAAAATATCTACACATTCCAATACAGTTCTAGGAGATGTATTGTCATGTCCTGAACTTTTTATACCCTCACCCTACGGGTAGGAGGGTATATATCATTTGCTACGACCCAAAAGTGTAACACCTAGAAATATTCATTTTAGACCCCAGGTGTCTTTGAACCAAATTCGATTCACGACTTTCTGAATCGTTTGAGCCATGTCCGTCTGTCCGTCCGTCTGTCCTGCTGGTACGCACGATAACTTTCGAAAGAGTTAAGCAATCACTCTGAAATTTGGCATGGCTTAACATTTTCCCAAAACTGCTTATGGGATTGCATATGGGCTATATGGCCACACCCCTTCGGGTACCTCCCACACAAATCGTCTATTTCGCCCACTTTAGTAATCGTGTAATAATATCAATACGCCCACACCGATCTTGGCCAAATTTCGTATTTGGTAAAGCTATAGCTAGACAAAGTTTCGGACAAAAACTTCGAAGTCTGGCAACTCCCCTTCTGGTACCTCCCATACAAATGTACCATATAGCCTACATTAGAAATCGTGTATTAATAGCAATATGCCCAACGCGATCCTGCCCAAATTTTGTACTTAATAAACCTATAGCTATACAAAGTTTTGGACAAAAACTGGAAAGTCTGGCAACTCCCCTTCTGGTACCTCCCATACAAATGTACCATCCCGCCCCGATAAACCGTCTAATACTATCAGAATAACCAACACTATCTTCCCCAAATTTTGTATTTAGTAAAGGTATAGCTAGACAAAGTCTTGGACAAAAACTTGGAAGTCTGGCATCTCCCCTTCTGGTACCTCCCATACAAATGTACCATCCCGCCACCTAAGAAATAGTGTAATAATACCAATTTGCCCATCGTGATCTTGCCCAAATTCTGTATTTAGTAAAGCTGTAGCTAGACAAAGTTCCAGACAAAAATATGGAAATCTGGCAACACTCGTTCTGGTACCTCCCATACGAATGTACCATCTCACCCCTTAGAAATCATGTAATAATATCAGTACCACCAGCGCTTTCTTGCCCAAATTCCGTATTAAGTAAAGGTATAACTGGACAAAGTTCCAGACAAAAACTTGTAAGTCTGGCAACTCCCCTTCTGGTACCTCCCATACAAATGTACCATTCCGCCCATTATAAACCGTGTAGTATTATAAATATGACCAATTAGATCTTGCCCAAATTCTGTATTTAGTAAAGCTATAGCCAGACACAGTTTCGGACAAAAACTTGGAAGTCTGGCAACTCCCCTTCTGGTACATCCCATACAAATGTACCATCCCGTCTACTTTAGAAATCGTCTAACAATATCAATATGCCCAACGCGATCCTGCCCAAATTTTGTATTTAGTAAAGCTATAGCTAGACAAAGTTTTGGACAAAAACTTGGAAGCCTGGCAACTCCCCTTCTGGTACCTATCATACAAATGTACCATCCAATATTTTTTTCTATAGCATTCGGTATTTGAGGTTGCTATTATGACTTTTCATCGGGTGTTACATCAGATGATGGTAGCCACGGTCACTTTTGACTTTCCGATGCTTTGGAATATGAGACTTGTATGTTTTTACTGAGGGTGAGGGTATATATAAATCGGTTTACCCGATTGCAACTTTTTCACTGGTTCTGACTGATATACTAGATATAGTATCCTGAATTTCACCTACAACAGTGAAATTAAAATTAATGGATGTATTTTTGAGTTAGAGAATATATTGAATTCCATTGACCATTACGATTGTGGTCAATAGACAATTTCAAATCTTTAACGGAATTTAAGAAGTACTCATTAAATACTCTAGCTTTCTCCAACTCATTACGTATTAAATTTCCATTACTATCCGCAATTTTAAGAGTTTTATTTAAAAACTTCCAACATTTTCTCGTATCGTTACGAATATTTTGTAAATTATCTATATAAAAGTTGTTCCTCGATTCTCTGCAGGCAATTCTAACGACTTTACTAATGCTTTGAAGTTGTTTTTGAATCCTGTAATTGTCTGGTTTTTTTCGTCTTGCTCTTAAAAGCTTCTCCGTGAAACCTATCAATTTTTATACCATCACCCTACGGGTAGGAGGGTATATATCATTTGCTACGGCTCAAAAGTGTAACACATAGAAATATCCACATTAGACCCCAGGTGTCTTTGAACCACATTCGATTCATGACTTTCTGAATCGTTTGAGCCATGTCCGCCTGTCCGTCCGTCTGTCTGTCCTGCTGGTACGCACGATAACTTTCGAAAGCGTTAAGCAATCACTCTGAAATTTGGCATGGCTTAACATTTTCCCAAAACTGCTTATGGGATTGCATATGGGCTATAAGGCCACTAGGGTGGAGTGAAAACATGCTTTTTTTTTAATTTGAAAAAGTTAACCTCGGAAAGAGATGTAGTCTGGGGCCCTAATGAGGGGAAAAATAAAGAAAAAAAATTTAAAAAATTTTTAGGGGTCGCGCCACTCCCTCGAAATTTGGAAATTATCGCTATTTTGGCGTTGATTTTAGAAAAATCCTAAAAATTAACGACTTAACTTATTCGAAATTTAAAAGTTTGAGCTTGTTCAGTGCCCAAACAAAAGTATTTGAGGCAAATATGAGGATAATCGACTAATATTTGTAGCTTTGTTGGCGATTTCATTGTTCAGTAAATTTTCTGAAGAAGGGGCGATTTGACTTATTTTACTTTTTGCAATTTTTGAACAATGAGAAAATTTTTTTTAAATTTTTTCATGCCCTTATTTCATTGTTTACGCTATTGCAAACATTTATTGACATAAAACTTTTTAGGATTTTTCTAAAATTAACGCTAAAATGGCGATAATTTCCAAATTTCGAGGGAGTGGCGCGACCCCTAAAATTTTTTAAAAATTTTTTCTTTATTTTTCCCCTCATTAGGACCCCAGACTACATCTCTTTCCGAGGTTAACTTTTTTTTTTTGAATTTCACTCCACCCTAATGGCCACACCCCTTCGGGTACCTCCCATACAAATCTGCTATTTCGCCCACTTTAGAAATCGTGTAATAATAGCAATACGCCCACTTCGATCTTGGCCAAATTTCGTATTTAGTAAAGGTATAAGTGGACAAAGTTTCGGACAAAAAGTTGGAAGTCTGGCAACTCCCCTTCTGGTACCTCCCATACAAATGTACCATCCCGCCCCTTATAAACCGTGTAATATTATCAATATTACCGACGCGATCTTGCCCAAATACTGTATTTAGTAAAGCTATAGGGAGAAAAACTTTCGAACAAAAACGTGGAAGTCTGGCAACTCCCCTTCTGGTACGTCCCATGCAAATGTACCATCACACCCCTTATAAACCGCGTAATATTATCAATATGATCAACGCGATCGTGCCCAAATTCTGTATTTAGTAAAGCTATAGGGAGAAAAACTTTCGAACAAAAACGTGGAAGTCTGGCAACTCCCCTTCTGGTACGTCCCATGCAAATGTACCATCACACCCCTTATAAACCGCGTAATATGATCAACGCGATCTTGCACAATTTTTGTATTTAGTAAACGTATAGTTAGACAAAGTTTCGGAAAAAAACTTGGAAGTCTGGCAACTCCTCTTCTGGTACCTGTCATACAAACGTACCATACCGCCCCATTTAAACCGTGTAATACTATCAATATGACCAACGCGATCTTGCCCAAATTTTCAAAGAAAAACTTGGAAGTCTGGCAACTCCCCTTCTAGTACTTACATAAAATTTTCGAGAAAAACTCTACAATATTTATACCCTTACCCTACGGGTAGGAGGTTATATATTTTTCTATAACATGCGGTTGTTTCAGGTTACTATTATGGAATATGAGACTTGTATGTTTTTACTGAGGGTGAGGGTATATATAAGTCGGTTTACCCGACTGCAACTTCTTCACTGGTTTTAAATTACCATTAACCCATGGTGTAATTTCATCCCTATTTATGCACTTACGTCTTTTTGTGATAGTTGATTCATCCGCACATTTTTCTAGCAACGATGTCACATGAAGGATCCCTTTTAATCTGACTCAGGGATGATAAATGAGAATGACGAAAAGGTATTTTTTTGGTTTGAAATGGTACTTTTGGGGTCGAAAAGGTACCAATTTTTAATAATATCTATTTAAGAACGTTCCACCTTCATTTAAATAACATAACACAGGTTTTATGAGTATATAGGTTTTTATTTAACCATCACCAAACTAATAGTACATAAAATTTCATGTGTACAAAACTTAAAAAGAAATAAATATCTAAACACATATTTATGTGTACATACAAAAAAAAGGTACATATTGAGAGATCAAATAATATTAAATATTATTATATATTTCTTGATAACATGTTGCTAGTAATTTTAAAGTTATGACAACAGGAATTAGTGGAGTTTAGCAGATCTTTGGTTTGTATAAGACTAGATACCGTAGATACTTTTAATAATAGTTTGAAATGAAAATATTCGTTCTACATTGGCAGAAGAATGAGGAACAGACAACACTCCGCGTTTTTTAATTTTGAAACTTTGTCCCAGAAAACAGAAATATTATCATCTTTTAAAGATTTTAAAACCTCCATATCTGCCAGTGCGCGGAATTGAGTATTGATCGATTCAAAGTGATTTTGTTCCTTTGGAAACATTTTTATCAAAAACGGTACAATGGTATTGGTTTTTCCAGAAATAACGTTGTCTGGACTAAATTTGTTAAACCAAATATACATTTTATCTTCAAAATTTATTTTTTTTTCTTAAATTCTCACAAAACTTTAAATAAAATTTCTTAGCATTTTCTTTAAATCTTTTGATACTACCAGTATCAATACTATTCTCCGATATGTACCTATCTATTTACTTCTATACCGCAATACACATCATCAATGGGAATATGATTTTCATTTAGATTTAATTTAGAAATCGGAGTGCTATCCAATGTGCTTTTACATAGAAAATTGCGTCCTATTTGACGAAATAAAAATTCTAACATTTGTAATAAATGGTGGCGCACAAGTAATCCTCCTATCAGAAAATGCTATAAATTTTGCGATTGGCCCCTAATGTCAGTGGCAACTCTGGCGGCGGCCATTTACATGACATAATATTCTCGACTTGATGTAAAAAAAAATTAAAGGACCAAATAAAAGTAATCCACAAGAAGAATCAAAGTTTTTAATTTTTTTTATAAATACAGCGAAAAAACATCGGAAGATTACTTTTGCGCCACCTGTTAGTATATGCATTCGGGCATCTTCCGATTGCATTTCTAAGTTAACAGCATTAATTATTCTTAAAATGTATTGTAGAAATAAGAAATGTAATTTTAAGAATGGATTGGATAAGACAGATGAAAGAAATATAGATTTTTCTTTTATGGAATCTGATGCTTCAAAAACATTCAATGTAAAGTCTACAACTTCTTGTCGTGAAAGCCATCTTGTTGAACAATATTTTAATATTATGTGAACATCAGTCCCAAAATACTCTTGAAATTTTATAAAATCGTCTTTTCTATTAGCGCTATTACAAAAGTAAGAATTTAACTCCCTCATAAACTTTTCAATATCATCTGGCAAACATTTTGATGCTGCGCAAGATACCAAATTTAATATATGGCATACGCATCCATTTAAATATAAGTGTGGAAGCATAGCTTTAAATTGAGTTTGAAATCCCTTCACAGCTCAATTCATTGTCGGACAGTTATCAGTTGTTATGCCAATCATATTATTAAGAGGAATATTCGTATCATTCAAAAGTTTCAATGTAGCATCAAATATTCCTTTTGCTGTGGAATCTTAAATTTTTATCATAACCAAAAATCTATCTCGACATTGCCTATCATAAATCCAAATTTTTGTTTACAGTGTAATCTGTGCTTTCGTCAACGACAAGCGAGTAATATTTGTCTGTACAAAACGAATGTATTTTCATCACATTTTCTGGTGCTATTACGTTCGATACTATCTTCTGTGCCTTCAGTCTATTTATGCTAAGTTATTGGGCAATTTGGGAGTCAGAAATACCTTTTTTAATGATGCTGTTTAAGTGATCCAAAACTGAAATTGGCAGGTTATGCTCGGCAACGAAAGCACACAGCATTATTTCAAATTTCTTAGCCGATTCCGTTGTGGGACATCTCTCGTGTTTTTGCATGTAGTTGTAAATTTTTGGTATGGCATCAATTCTGTGGACTTTTGACAAAACAACATAAGTCGAGATATGAAAATTTGCATTTTTTTTAATCATATGGGCAATTTTTGAAGGCACATCGTTTGGGCTAATCAGCGTCTTTCTACGATATCTAGATCGGAAGATATGAACTTCGAAAAATCAACGTAAGTTGACTTTTTACTTATTTGCATTTGATAAAACAACATATTTGAAATGAGTTGAAAAATCGATCAAATGTTCCAAAAAAATTTTAATAAACATTTGACAAAACAACTTATTTCGACGTACCAGTCAATGTTTTTTTATAATTTGCTTTCCACAAAACAACATATTTCGAAATATGTTATTTTGTCAAATGTAAAAGTTTAAACCCCGCTTTCGTAAGTGGAAATATGTTCATTTTCTGTATATGTGTGTTGCGAGTTATCCATTTGACAAAACAACATATGTCGATGTAATTGGTTTTGTCAAAATCAAAAGATGAAACCCCGTGTTCTCATTTCTAAATATGTGCTTTTGTCGTGATCTTGTCCAAATTCTCTACTTAGTAAAGCTGTGGCTGGAAAAAGTTTCAGACATAAACTTGGAGGTCTGGCAACTCCCTTTCTATTACCTCCCATAGAAAAGTACCAACCCGCCCCTTATAAGCCGTGCATTTAGTAAAGCTGTGGCTGGGAAAAGTTTCGGACAAAAACTTGGAGGTTTGGTAACTCCCCTTCTGGCACCCCCAATACAAATGTACCATCCCGCCCCTTATAAGCCGTGTAATATTATCAATATGACCAACGCGATCTTGCCCAAATTCTCTACTTAGTAAAGCTGTGGCTGGAAAAAGTTTCGAACAAAAACTTGAAAGTCTGGTAACTCACCTTCTGGTACCTCCCAGACAAATGCACCATTCCACCCACTTGAGAAATCGCCCTTTTTATATTCCGCCCTTTTATAACCTTACCCTACGGGTAGGAGGGTATATATCATTTGAAACGGCTCAAAAGTGTAACACATACAAATATTCACATTACAAATCGTGTAAATTCTGTACTTAGTAAAAATATAACTGTACAAAGTTTCAGACAAAAACTTGGAAGTCTGGCAACTCCCCTTCTAGTACCTCCCATAGAAAAGAACCAACCCGCCCCTTATAAACCCTGCATTTAGTAAAGCTGTGGCTGGAAAATGTTTCGGACAAAAACTTGAAAGTCTGGCAACTCACCTTCTGGTACCTCCCAGACAAATGCACCATTCCACCCACTTAAGAAATCGTATATCATTTGAAACGGCTCAAAAGTGTAACACATACAAATATTCACATTACACCCAGGTGTCTTTGAACCAAATCCAATTCATGACTTTCTGAATCGTTTAAGCCATGTCCATCTGTTCTGCTGATACGCACGATAACTTTCGAAGGAGTTAAACAATCACTCTAAAATTTGGCATGGCTCAATATTTTCCCAAAACTGCTTATGGGATTGCATATGGGCTGTATTGCCACACCCCTTCGGGTACCTCCCATACAAGTCTGCTATTCCGCCCACTTTTGAAATCGTGTACTAATATCAATACGCCCAACTCGATCCTGGCCAAATTCTGTATTTAGTTAAGGTATAACTGGCAAGGATTCCATGTGGGCAGAATGGTCCATTTGTATTGTTGGTACCAGAAGGGGCGCGGCAAGTCTTTCAATTTGTTCTACAAATCATTATTTGGTTATAGCTTTACTAAGTACAGAATTTGGGAAAGATGGCGCTGGTCATATTGATAATACACGATTGCTAAAGTGGACGGATTGTTAGATTTGTATGGAAACTACCTGAAGGGGTGTGTCTAGGGGTGTGTCCAATTTTTTGTGGAAAATAATATATTTTATACTAAATACAGAATTTAGGGAAGATCGCGTAGGGATTATTGATCTTAGTACACGATTTATAAAGTGAGAGGGATGGTATATTTGTATGGGATGTACCCGAAGGCCGTGGCCAGACTTCCAAGATTGGCCGAAACTTTGCCCAGTTATAGCTTCACTAAATACAGATTTTTTTTAAATCAAGCTTTCCATTTATCAACAAATCATTGATTTGTATATATGCAATTATAGATTTATGTCGTTAGATGTAACATCTCTCGGGGGTAATCTTCAATTTATAATATTTCCTGACGTCAGTGTTATTTAAAGGAACATATATACTGGGCTTTTTATATTCTTTTGATTCATGCTGTCAAGTTATTACTTCCTTTCGTGCCGTCTTTTTGTGTCATCGATCTTGCGAGGTTCTAAGTATATGCTCTAAAATTCTTACTAAAAACTTCGCTCATGCTTCCGAACTGTCCTGCTTCCATGATAAGTTTAACCTTAACAATGGTAGAGTTCTCGGTCATAGCCTTGACTGAAACTTGGGTTGAATATTTAATTCCTGGGTCCTTTGGCTTACTGTTGTCTCATTGTTAATCAAATTAAAAAAAAAAAAAAAAATCAAATTAAAAGTGGTGTACCTCAGGGGTCGGTGCTGGGCCCAATATTATTTGTACTTTATGTTAACGATTTGTTCTTCAAACTTTATGACTGGTGTGTACCTTTTGCGTTTGCTGATGACATACAGTTATTGTTTAAGGGAGATTGTCGTTTTACTAGTGTTGTTCAATCAAAAATTGATCTTGTTCTGGAAACGCTGCGGTTCTGGATGTCTGAAAACAGACTTAGTATAAATGCTTCTAAAACAAAAGCTTTGTTTTTTTCCTCAAATTGTGCCAATAATCTGAGACTTGTTTATGATGGGACAAATATAGATTTTGTCCATGATGTGGAGTGTTTGGGAGTCCGGTTGGACGGTAGATTGTCTTTTGAGGAGCACATAAATTCTGTAGTTTCCAAAGTTAATTATTCTCTGAGAAGTTTGTATACCACGAATTTATCACTATCACGCTTCGTTAAGGAACGACTAGTACACGCTTTAATAATGCCTCATATTACATACTGCTTGGAGGTATATTCCAGTGCCAATCAGGGCAACTTAAATTTGGTCCGTTTAGCTTTAAATAGGGCGTTGCGTTTTGTTTTCTCTCTAAATCGCCGTGAGCATCCTTTTACTGCTTTTGTAGATTTTCGTCTGCTTATAAATTTCTATAAAATGTTCAAAAATCAATGCCCTACTTTTTTGAAACAATTATTCCAATTTTCTCACTCGAGTCGTTTAAATCAAATTATTATTCCCAGAATTAATTCGCTATCCGAGAGGTCATTTCATGTTAGAGTTGCAAGATCTTTCAATGCGCTTCCTAGGGAATTAAAAGTTTTTAATCTAACCAGCGCAGCATACTCTAAAAAGCTACTAGACCATATGTATTTATCTAACCTATAGATAAGTCTATTGTTTTATTTAAATATTTATTAAACACACTTTCGCCTCATACTGCTACGAACTACTTCAACACATTTATCCAAATCTCCTCTTATTTCCTAAATGCACTTAATTTTTTTGCCTGACTGTTAGTTTTTTTTTTTTATATTATATTGTTCATTTGTTAATTTCTATATTGAATTTTCCATTTATGAGTAGGTGCTATATTTGGTTGATAACTCTTAAACTTTGTTTATGTTTAATTTTATATTATTTATTTATTTACTGTACAGTTTATACTATTATGTTAATTAATAAGAAGGAAAGCATTGTACATATGTTGAGTAGGTGCGAATTGCTGTTTTATCAATGCATTTTGTAATTTATCTTAAATTGGCCGTAAGGCTTTAAATTACAAGTAAAGGTGAATAAAAATGAAATGAAAATGAAAAAAATTTGCATATCCAATCTGTAACTTATTTATGACGTTCGCGTTTGGGTTATCAATTCTCGAGTCCCATTCTGCTTCAATCGCAATAGGTTAGGTTAGGTTAGGTTGAGAAGAGGAGGCGGTTTTTCTCCGCCTCATGTCCTTAGACATACACCAAAGCCAGTATTCGGCTTGTTGTGCGCTCTAAACTGTACATGGAAAGGCCTTGAGAAGTTATTTTAAGAACTCTGTACTGTTGACATAATCTTTAATTGTTTTCCAGTCTGCGCCCCTAAGATGGGTCAAGTCTGTTAAAGTGTCATTTCCCCAGAAACGGGATCTATTGTTTGCGAACGCTGGGTAGTGACAGAGGAAATGCTCCAAAGTTTCGTCATCCTCCCCGCATGCCCTACATACGCTATTGTCTACAACTCCTATTTTGTGTAGATGCGATTGTAAGCCTATGTGCCCTGTTAGAATGCCCATGATCTTAATAGTTTCTGTTTTGCTCAGTTTCAGCAATGTTTTGGTTTTATCCTCGTTTGGTTCACCCCACAAAATTCTTGTCGTTTTCCCAATAGTTTCACCATTCCATAGTGTGATATGGGAGTCTGCCGCCCATCTTTTTAGCTCAGAACGAATGGTTTCGCGTTCTCTGAATTTATTGTTTGCAACTCCCTGGCTCGTTGAGCCAAGGTATTGGCTTTCTCGTTTCCTCTTACCCCGTGATGACCAGGCACCCATATGAGGCGTATTGTGCCATGTCTGGAATAAGAGTTAATAGCCATTTTACAGTCTAAAACTGTCCTTGATTTAACCGTTTTAGTCGTTATTGCCTTGATAGCCAATTGGCTATCTGTAAAGATATTTACGTTTGTTGGTCTTGTGTTAGCGCTAAACCAGATCACACACTCTGTAATTGCTCGGATTTCCGCCTGTAGGACCGTGTTATGGTCTGGTAGGTGGAATAAAAGTTCGGTTTCCGGTTCTTCGATGTAAAGTCCCAGCCCCGTCCTTTCCCCTAGTTTCGAACCATCTGTATAACCGCAGTTTCCAGTTGGTGTCTGCGCTAGGGTTCCATCAATCCAAGATTGTCTGTCTGGTATTAGGGTCTCACACTCAACTATTGACGTTTCGGGTATTCTATCGGGTAGTGATGTTATGTCAGTTAAATTCCCTTCCACTACCTCAACTATTTTTTGATGATATGACCTGTGATCAGTTTCGATCCATTCGCCCATTGCTTTGAGTCTCATTGCTGTGAGGGCGGCTTCATATTTAATCTGTATTTCTTTTGGTGGGACATTTAAGATAGTCTCTAAAGCCCTATTAGATGTGGTCCTCATTGCTCCGCTTATGCCAAGGCAGCACATACGTTGGACCTTTTGTAATATTTTTATGTTGCACTTCTTTTCCATCGATGTCCACCATACTACTGATGCATAAGTTAGAACAGGTCTAATTACGCTTTTGTAGATCCAGTGTGTCATCGTTGGATTGAGGCCCCATTTTGAGCCTATGGCTCTTCTACATAAAGACCAGCATCTGTGAGCTTTGTTTGCTCGTTCTTCAATGTGGTACTTCCAATTTAGTTTTCTGTCCAAGATTACTCCTAAGTATTTAACCTTGTCTGATATGGAAATTGTTTTGTTAAGGAAAGATGGGTCTATATATGGACCAATCTTTGTTTTCCTTATAAACAGACATATTTCAGTTTTGTCTGGGTTTACATTTAGACCTCTCGGTCGAGCCCAGTCATATGCAAGTTTTAGGGCAGTTTCGGCCCTTCTGCAAAGTTGGTTTGGATTCTGGCCCCTCAGAAGTATTATAACGTCGTCTGCATAGCAGACTGGTTTAAGTCCTTCGTCAGTTAGGATTCTCAGGAGACTGTTAATAGTGGTAAACCATAGGAGTGGTGATAAAATACCTTCTTGTGGTGTTCCCTGTGATACTTTGTCTCTTATTTGTATTTCGTGAGACCCACAGATGATCCATCTATTCCTTAGCATGTGGCTTATCCAGTCTCGGAGAGCCCGGTCCACCTCGAACTGGTCTAAGGATTGAATTAGTGTGTTGGTCTGTACATTATTGAAAGCTCCTTCAATTTCAATGCATACCGCAAATGTGTACATTTTCCTATTGAAGGATTCTTCTATGTTTTGCACTACCTAGTGTAGGGCGGTGTCCACTGACCGCCCTTTAACGTATGCATGTTGTTTACATTTTAGCATTTCGCTTGGAATCTTACTTTTGATCATGGTATCCACTATGCGCTCCATGGTTTTGAGTAAGAAAGATGTTAGGCTTATTGGTCGATAAGCCTTAGGTGTTGCATAACTTGCCTTGCCTGGTTTGGGTATGAAAACAACTCTTGCCTCCTGACAGGCTTTCGGCGTGTATGAGAATTTTAGGCATGCTGTGAAAATAACGGCTAGATGAGTTGACATGTAGTGCGCCTCCATCTGTAGTAGTGCCGGAAAGATTCCATCAGGTCCTGATGCCTTAAATGGTGAGAAGCTTTTTATGGCCTCTTTGACCATCTGGTCTGTAATGATAAAACTTTGTTGAACTTCATTATCCCTATGATTCGGTATCTCTGTGTGTCCCGACATCCCTTGGGGAAAATGGGTGTTCATCAAAAGTCTTACCATTTCTTCAGTCGATTCTATTCGTCTACCCACATCATCTACCATTGTTTCGGTTTGGGTGTGGGTTTTTGAAAGGAACTTTTTTATTTTTGAAACATCGTTAACGCTATCCACCTGTTCGCAGAATAGCCTCCAGGAGTTTCGTTTTGCTGTTCTTGTAATTTTGTTGTATTCTCTGAGTCTTCTATGGTAGTCGTCCCAGTATACCGGAGATTTTTTACGGCGTGCCCTATTGAAAAGTCTTCGGACCTCTTTCCCAATGTTGCGAATCTCCCCGGTCATCCAGGGTTTTTCTTGGGCTGATTTCCTTTCTCGAAGTGGACAGCTATCTTCGAATGTCTTCACTAGCGGATAGCTCTTTTTCTTTTTCGGCGGTTTCGCAGTATTCTGCTCTTCGGGAGATCTGACCCTCTTTCCAGCTTCCGAGGAGGTGGAAGGAGTTTCAGATGACTCCTTTTGAGCATCCTGCACTTTAGCCTTTTTGCTATCCCGGTTCATCTTCTTCAACTTACGTCGTTGTGCCCCTGATAGCTTCTTCTTTTTTGTAGAGAGCTGTGCCATACAATTGTTGACTTCGTCTACCATCTTGCTGACCTCGTCATCTTTGGAGTTAGCTAAGACCGTAATATTATTATTTGATTCGGAGTCAGAATCGGATTCTCTACCTGTACTTGAAGGCTGGGTCCAGTTAGTACTCCCCCTTTGGTCCTCCTTTTCTTCCTCCTTTTTTTTTGCCAGTTGCATTTACTGCGACTACAGGCGCCAAGGCACCAACACCTGTAGGAGGATTGTGTGGCTCACTATCGCTGGATATCGACGGCACATGACTAGTGAGCAGATCAACACTTGCCGCCGGCACTGGGGTTATTAATCCCTGTACCGTAACTTTTATTTCTTCTTGCGTTTCCTTCATTGGTGTTTTTTTGTTAAGGAGAACACCCCCATAGTCCGTTTTGGTCCGCGGGGAATACGAGATTCCCTAAGGCGGTGGACACACTGCTTCACCTCCCCTATGGTAGCCTTAGTTAGGGCAGAAAAAACCATCCTCCCTAAGTCAGCCCTAGATGAGATGGAACAGTGTGTCCATCCCCCTTCCCCTATATGCCACCTGGGGACGCGCCCGTTAGGAGACTGACAAACTGAATCGCAATACAAATTATAAAACAAAAAATGTTTTTCTTTTTTTCACATTACATTACAAAAGAGAATTATATATGTATACATAATGTTAAAAATATATATTTATATACTGTTTTTTGATGTTATTGTCACGGGATGTTAGCGCCTATTGAGCGCTCTCTATGTATCATTTCAATTTAATTTTTGTTGTGTCTTATGGACAAATATGTTTTAATGGGCTCCTTATCGTTTCCCGGATGAGATTTTCTTTTTGCCTTTTTAGGCGCTGGACGTAGCCGCCTCCTCTCTTGGGTTTCATTGCTTTAGGGACTCTTGTCTCATCGGTCCCTTCCGTCTGACTGACCTTCTGGCGAGATCGAATCTCTTCTATCAGTAACGGCCTCGGCCCTGGTATCACCTTCATATGGCTATATCGGCGTGCTCCTTGTTGCAAGCACTCCAAAAACCGTTATTTAAACTGGTAGGATCGCCATATATAAAAACTTGTAGCTAATTTTGATTTCATTGTTCGGGTGATTCGACAATTCCCGATATCACCCCTACATACTTATTCGTATATGTCCTACTTGATATTTTGGAGAGTGGTGTGAGTAGTGTAAACGAACGGGCGACGTCCACGCCGTGGACGCACAATGTTAATGTACTTATAGCGACACTTGCTCTGTGTGTTTGTTGTTGTGATCCCACATTAACAAAACAAACCCGCAACGGCGAAGACTGCAACAATGTATTTAGCTTACATATATTATGGATGTTGTTGTGTTCAATAACAGAATCTAGCTCCTCCGACGCATTTTGCTTGGCAATCATACTCATAAACGATTCGTTGTTGGACAATCGTCAATGAATGCTTTGTGTAATCTGATATCCTTTTCAGTCATTCAGTACTGTAGATATTTGTGTTGGTTGTGTTGTATCCAGAGTCACGCAACAACGCTATATTTAAAGTGGATGTAATGGTACGTTTTAATGGAAGGTACCAGAAGGGGCGTGGCCAGACTTCCAAGTTTTTGTACAATACTTTGTCTAACTTTATATTTACTAAATACAGAATTCGGGCAAGATCGAGCTGTCGGTATATATATTATTACACGATTTCCGAAGTGGACGAAATAGAACATTAGTATTTTTTTTGTTTTTTTGTGTGACTAACACTCAGGGGTTGCCCCCTATAAATGCAATGCACTGTGTTAGCGATGGGAAATAAGGGTACTGGAGGGAGGAAAGAGGGAGTAGTGTTTGTTGACGTTGGCCTTGAATTTGGTAATGTCATAGCAGGCAGGAAAAACACTTGCTGGAAGATTATTCCACATGCGAACAGTACGGCTGAAGAACGAATTTTCTCTATAGTGCGTCGTCCGGTCAACCGGCCATTTGACAATGAACGGATGAGAGACCCTGGATAGCCGAGTATTCCGGCTAAATGTTCTAACGTCAGGGACCAGACGACGGATATCTTCTGAACAGATACCATTAAAATATCTATAGAATAGCGATACACAACCCACATTTCGACGATGCTGTAGGGAGACAATAGAGCTGGATACCCTACCATCCCCTATCATCACCACCGCTCTCCTCTGTACACGGTCCAGAAGCTTCAAAGATGTTAATGGAGCCCATGCCCATATATGCGAGTTGTATTCCATTTTAGGCCGGATGTATGTGGTGTAAATATTTACGAGGTCAGATGGGGTGAAGTATTTCTTGCACCGCTTTATGAAGCCTAAACACTTGAATGCTTCTTTCGACACTTCGAATATATGGCTAGCCCAGCGAGCATCACCCTGTATCTTCATGTCCAGAACATCAAGAGTATCTGACACGTCTATATCTACACCACCCATAGTTATTGACGACGGTGCTGGATCAGTGGAACGTTTGTGTGACAACAAACAGCACTGGGTCTTTTGCGCATTAAAATCTACTCTGTTCATTTGGCCCCACTCACAAATCGTCGCCAAATCGCGGTTAAGTGAGTCGTTCATCGTTCGCCTTTTGTCCTCGACCTCCAGAGGACCTGGCCGATGATCAAATGAGTACGAATGACAGAGGTTGCTGTCATCCGCAAATGAGTAGATCGGGTTCACAGTCTGCCCCAACAGGTCGTGAATGCAAATAAGAAATAGAGAAGGAGAGAGGACAGAGCCTTGTGGCACTCCTGCGGTCAGCCTATGCCCATCTATAACAACACGTATAAAGCGATCTCTGAGAAAACTCGATATGAATCGAGAGAAGATATTACAGACACCAAATGCAATAAGTTTTGATATGAGTGCTCCGTGCCAGACCCTATCGAACGCCTTGGTAATATCCAGAGCCACGACCTTACTTTCACCAAGGGCGTGAATAGATCGACTCCATCGCTCCGAAAGGAACGCCATCAGGTCTCCAGTAGATCGATTTCTACGGAAGCCATACTGTCGATCATTTAGAAGGCCGTTAGACTCTAAATACTTAACAAGATGGTGGTTAACCATGCTCTCCATAACGCAGAACATATTGCAATTGGACGGTAATTCGCAGGATTAGTAGCCTCACCTTTCTTGGGGATCGGCTGAACATTGGCAACTTTCCAACGTGAAGGATAAATACCAGCACGGTACGACATGTTGAAAAGATTGCGCAATGGACGAGCTAGCGTCGAAGAGCACTTACATAGGACAAGTGCTGAAATACCATCCGGGCCCGGAGTTTTATTTACGTTAAGATCTGCAAGAACCCTTTTAACACCACGTGTTCGAAAAAATATCTGGAGCATCGAACTAGATACGCTTCCGATCACGGGGAGTGGTTGACTGCTTTCTGGCAAAGATGAATTCTTTGCTAAAATTTCAGCCAGAAGGTAAGCTTTGTCAACCGGGTCAGTGAATATGTGGTCAGCGTTAACGAGAGTTGGGATAGAAGATGAAGAATTGTCCCTTACCCTTTTTACGAATGACCAAAAGCTCTTACTTCCCCTGGGAGAAGAGAGAACTTTAGCACGAAGACGCTGTTCGTAAAGAAGTTTTTCGCGCCTAAGTACTCTGGCACACCTTGATCTTGCCTGTTTGCGTAGCAGCTCAGTAGTAGCGTTTTTACTTATACGCCAATTTCTGAACGCTTCCTCTTTGGATCTGACAGCTTCTTTGCATGTCTGATTAAAGCAACAGTACTTTGGTGGTTTGATCGAAGTAGTCTTCGAGGGAATAAATGTGTTAATACCAAGAAGAATTATTTTTTCAACCATTTCAGCAGCAGCATCGACATTACTGTCTAGGAAACATAGTTTCCAGTTAAATTGCTGGTAAAAATTTTTGAGCTCGACCCAACGTGCCTTTTCGTATATATACATTGTCCGCTTCGTGACTGGTTTTGAAGTGGCTCGAAGATCGGAGAACGAAAATGAGTGCAATGAGAGGTGCAATGATCTGAGTTACCAAGAGGTGCAAGTATGTTAACCTCGTACTTTTCAGGGTGGGAGGTTAAAAAAAGGTCAAGAATATTTTGTTGTTGCCCTTCAACACGCGGAATGTGTGTTGGTTCATTCACTAATTGCGCCAAGTCATTGTGCGCGGCAAAAAGCTCAGCGTACTGACCCTCCGGAGATGTGTGGCTCGAATGGGAAAGCCAAGAATTATTGTGGACATTGAAATCCCCAGCAACTACAATTTCACTGTCCGGATAATCTTCTAAGACTTTAGAAATAGAGTCGGAAAGGGCGTCGAAGCCGTTTAGGGTAGCCTCCCTTTCCAAATTTGGACTTCTATAAAGAAACCCGAAGTGTAATAGGTGCGATCCAATCCTGAACTTAACCCAGAGGGAGTTAAATTCTGGATCTTGTGAGTTCAAATGTTGCTGACTCTGGAACACAACACCGTTACGTATATATAACACAAGACCTCTGTGAGAAAAAAAAGAGGACAGAGTGTGATAACCAGGAATGTGAAAATCCTGTGGATCAGAATCCTCACCCACCTGGGTCTCACATAGAGCGACGACATCTGGCCTATCGAAACTAATATGAGAGTATATCGCAAAAAAATTCGACCTCAGCCCGCGAATGTTTGCAAAGTGAATTTTGTATTTACCTACCATGACACTACCAAACAAAAGACAACATCAAAGCAAAATCACAAATAACACTGCACCCCTCCCGCCACTGTTATTTCTGTTAGTTGTTCAGTGTTATACCTACAACAACTAACAGAACAGCGACAAGAAGAGCGCAGTATTATTTGTGTTAAGCGAAAAAGTTAGGGAAGGGGGGAAACACAAGTACAAGGCAACGAGGGGGGCATAAAAAAGCCCTTAGTGTTGTCTTCTGTGTTGATGCGTGTGTGACGATGGTTGTTGTTATTGTTGACGGTGTGTGATCGTGATGGTTGTTGTTATTGTTGATGATGGTGCGTGAACGCGATGGTTAGCCGGTTTATTTTTTTCTGTTGTGTGGTGACTGTTTTTGTTGTTGTGGAGAGAATTGATAGGTTGTTGGTATATTTTTTTTTTCTTTTTCTATTTTGTTTCGTAAAGTTTGTAATTTCACTATTGATTTGTTTCGTTATTTGTAATTAAGTTATTGTGATTTTGATTTAATGTTTGTTCAATTATGTTTTATTATTTATTTTTATTATTATTTTAGATGAAACAGTGAACAGAGAGCACAAACACGCGACGGACGGACAAAATGTGCGTGCACATTAAACGAGAGACACACAAACACTGTCTGACCTCTCTTTCCAGAGGTCTGTATTTAGTAAGGCTATAGCTAGACAAAGTTTTCGACAAAAACATGGAAGTCTGGCAACTCCCCTTCTGGTACTTACATAAAAGTTTCGAGAAAAAACTCTACAATATTTTTCTATAACATGGTACTAGGTGGTTGCTATGGAATATGACACTTGTATGTTTTTACTGAGGGTATATATAAGTCGGTTTACCCGACTGCAACTTGTTCACTGGTTTTCTATAACATTCGATATTTTAAGGTTGCTATTATAGAATGTGAGACTTGTATGTTTTTACTGAGGGTGAGGTTATATATAAGTCGATTTACCCGACTGCAACTTTTTCACTTTTATACACTCCATCATAGGATGGAGTATATACTAAGTTTGTCATTCCGTTTGCAACACCTCGAAAGAGTGATCTGCGACCCTATAAAGTATATATATTATCGGTCAGTGTAACATTCTAAGACATTCTAGCGATGTCCGTCTGTCCGTCCGTCTGTTGTCTGTTGAAATCACGATAGAGTGCGAACGACCAACGCTAAAAATCTGAAATTTTGTAGGAAGATGTTTTTGCCCATAAGCAGGTTAAGTTCGAGAATGGGCCATATCGGACCAAAGGGGAAAAAGTTCCCCTTTACGGGACTAAATATATTCCGGCCATAATCAAATTTTTCAAATATTTTTTTTCACTACATCTAAGTTCTAAGTTTATATAATTTATAGATGGGGAAAAAAATCCCAAAAATGGGCGTGCTCATGGGTTCCGTGGACCCTTGGGGCCCATGATAAACATGCGCATATGGGTATCGAAGTGCAACGAAATTTACTAACGAACCCAAATATGCCTTTATTTTCATGATTTGCCTAAATTTTTTGATCCGGTTTCTGGGACTATCGGGTCACCAGCGGCCCAAAAACCGTCCCTTGACAAACATGGACATATGGGTATCGAAATGCAACAAAATTTTCTCGCGAACCCAAATATGCATTTATTTTCATGATTTGGATAAAATTTGTGATCGGGTTCCTGGGACTATCGGGTCACGAGCGGCCCAAAAACTCAGTTAGTTGTCTTATTTATTGACTTTTTAAGGATCCATGATGGAGGGTATATAAGATTCGGCCCGGCCCGGCCGAACTTACTATTTGTCCACTTGTTTTTTACTAACACTGCCCCCTATAAATGCCATGCACTGTGTTAGCGATGGGAATTAAGGGTATTGGAAGGAGGAAAGAGGGAGTAATGTTTGTTGACGTTGGCCTTGAATTTGGTAATGTCATAACAGGAAGGGAAAACACTTGCAGGAAGATTATTCCACATACGAACAGTCCGGCTGAAGAACGAATTTCCTCTATAGTGCGTCAACCGGCCATTTGACAATGAACGAATGAGAGACCCTGGATAGCCGAGTATTCCTGCTAAATGTTCTAACGTGAGGGACCAGACGACGTATATATTGTGAACAGATACCATTGAAATATCTATAGCGATACACAACCCACATTCCGGCGATGCTGTAGGGACACAATAGAGTTGGATACCCTATTATCCCCTATCATCACCACCGCTCTCCTCTGTACTCGGTCCAGAAGCTGCAAAAATGTCATTGGAGCCCCTGCCCATAGATGGGTGTTGTATTCCATTTTATGCCGGATGTATGTGGAGTAAATATTTACCAGGTCAGATGGGGTGAAGTATTTCCTTCACCGCTTTAAAAAGCCTAAACACGTGAATACTTCTTTCGACACTTCGAATATATGGCTATCCCAGCGAGCATCACCCTGTATCTTCATGCCCAGAACATCAAGAGTATCTGACACGTCATGGGTGGTGTAGCACCCATAGGTATTGACGACGGTGCTGGATCAGTGGAACGTTTGTGTGACAACAAACAGCACAGGGTCTTTTGTGCATTAAAATCTACTCTGTTCATTTGGCCCCACTCACAAATCGCGGTTGAGTGAGTCGTTCATCGTTTGCCTTTTGTCCTCTACCTCCGAGGGACTTGGCCGATGTTCAAATGAGTACGAATGACAGATGTTGCTATCATCCGCAAAGGAGTAGATCGGGTTCACAGTCTGACCCAGCAGGTCGTCAATGAAAATAAGAAAGGAGAGAGGACAGAACATTGTGGTATTCCTGCGGTCAACCTATGCTCGTTGTATGAGACCCCATCTATAACAACCCGTATAGAGCGGTCTCTGAGAAAACTCGATATAAATCGAGAGAAGGCTTTACCGACACCAAATGCAATAACTTTTGATATGAGTGCTCCGTGCCAGACCCTATCGAACGCCTGGGAAATATCCAGAGCCACGACCTTAATATTGATCTTATTACACGATTTATAAAGTGGGTGTAATGGTACATTTGTATGAGAGGTACCAGATGGGGAGTTGCCAGACTTCAAAGTTTTTGTTGGAATCTTTGTCCAGTTATATCTTTACTAAATACATAATTTGGGCAAGATCGCGTTGGTCGTATTACTAATATTACACGGTTTATAAGGGGCGGGATGGTACATTTGTGTACCAGAAAGGAACCGACTAGGGATCAACTTTATATGTTTATAAATTTATAAAATTCGGAATTTAGGTAAGATCGAAAAGAGAGTAGTACTATTGTTACACTATATTCAAAATGGATTGAATTGTACAATTGTATGGGAGGTAACAGAACGGTCTTGGCCAGACTACCAATTTGTTCTCCAAATCATTATATACTTACAGCTTTACTAAGTTCAGAATTTGGGAAATATCGCTCTGGTCATGGAAGAGTTGTATGGAAGATACCTGATGGGATGTGACGACTTCTGGAGAAATTAATATGTTTATAGATGTATAAAATACGGATTTGGGTAAGATGGGATTGGGCGTATTATTATTATTATTACACGACTTCTAAAGTGGGCGAAATAGAAGATTTGTATGGGAGGTACCCGAAGGGTTGTGGCCATATAGCCCATATGAAATCCCATAAGTATTTTCGGGAAAATATTAACCCGTGCCAAATTTCAATGCCAGTGATTATCTCTTTCGAAAGTTATCGTGCGTACCAGCAGCACAGACGGACATGGCTCAAACGACATAGAAAGTCATGAATAGAGTTTGGTTCAAAGACACCAGAATATTCCTATGTGTTACACTTTTGGGTCGTATCAAATGGTATATACACTCCTACCCGTGGGGTGAGGGTATAAATATTGGTTCGAGTTTAAACTTTGTTCATGCGCGATCGCCGTTAATCACAGCCAATGTGTTGCTTTTATGACGCTCACTTTTGATTTTCCGATACTTTGGAATATTTTCTATATATTTTTTATATCATATTTAATCAAATTCTACCCTGTTCTTTAAGTATATTATATGCCCGACAAAGGGACTTGCCAGTTGAACCTGGCTTCAATATTAATGTAATATTTATATTATACCAATTTATTAGAATGCAATACGTACAAATCTTTCACTACACAAATGTTTTGTGCGTTATGAAGATGATTTCGGTTCGTTTTGGATGGTTGATGATAGCGAGTTTGTTAAGAGACGGCACTTGTCAAGGGGTCGTCCTAGAAAATGTGAACAATGTTCCCAAACCACCATAAATCAACATATGCTACTTAATTCAGGATCGTCTTCCTCGTCGAGCGATAGAAGCAATGGAGGAGTCGTAGGCCTCAATGCAGATATATGTTCAAATATACAGACTGTTAAAGAATGCAACTGTTTTAACAGTCTCACCTCTGAAGGCGAAGTCATAGAAATTAATAGAGTGAAACACAAAAATGGATATGTTGGATATACAGAAGGAAAATATTTGGAAGTGAAGGAATGGCAACTACTTAAGAGTAATAAAAAACAATCCGGTGACAATTGTTCCGCTGAAACAGCAAGTAGAGTAATGGTCCGGAATTAAGAACCACAAGTTGAAAAAAATACGTTTTGCGAAATGTAAAACGAGTAAACATTTAATTTGTTGTATGCTCCGTAATTTTGGAGTATGCTCCGTAACACAAAAAGGGAAAATGATTTCCGATAGTCGTTATAAAGTTTTTTAACGTAATATTGAAATCGTAAAAATAAAAATAATTGTTGCAAATATGACAATACGATTATAATGAATATGTTGGCATACTGTTCACATCACAAGGCTTACAACTCTGTTGGTGTTATCATTGTGAATACTATTGGTGGTGTACACACAGAAATATTATCTAGTCTATATTACCTAGATGCAAATCGAAATGTTGGATTATTCCAATTATTTTTATTAACACATCAATAGTACATATTTGCTCTAGGTGTTTCTCGTTGCTGGCCAATACTTGCCGGTCGCCCACGACGTAAAATAATTATATGTAGAGTCTCAAATAATTTCAGATTTAACGACATCTCTCCCATGCCGATAATGTTTGGTGACGAAGTCAAGTGGTCCATATGTTTAGTATTGAATGTAAATTCAAAAGATTCGGTATTTTTACTCGCTTATAACATTTGGAACTAATGTTATCCATTTTGTTCATTCGAAAACCGAAAAGCTGAGACTTTGATTGATCATTTCTACGGTTTAGAATAAAAAAATATTATAGAAAGGAATCAAGACGAATTGTTCCTTCTACGAGTAAAATTCGGTTATAAAAACAACGTTGAAGAATTTAAAAAGCGACATTATAAAAAGAAAAAGTAAATAACAAATAAAATGGACGTCAGAACAAAATTATACCACAAGCAGAGTAGAGTGAAAGCTGGGGTTGAAGGAATAGAGAAGAGTGTTTCTGAACGTAATCAACGAACCCGGTCGCTAAATAAGCTGAATAATAGATTAGAGCATCTATGGGCAGAATTTCGGCAGAACTATGAACTGATTATAGAAAACCATGGGGTCAAGAACGACATTTACTTCCGGTGAAACACGTGCCACTTGGTGGAAAAGTTGGTTGAAAACGTGAAGACCATAATTGTGATGCAATTGAGAGCAGTCGGAAGATGAAGTGGCGGTCAAGGGTACGTCGTGGAAAACGGGTGGAGAGAGAAGTATCGGGCACCAATCGGAGAAGCACTAGACAGCAGAGGAGAACAAATGGCTACGGAAGGTAGAGATTCCCAGCTACCGGAACAATTGTTAAAGATGGATAAAATCGTGGATTAATATGGAGTAATACTCACTCCGATTGATAGGCTGATAAGCGTGGAAGGAAATGTGAAAAAAAAACGAAAATACAGACATTAACGTTCGAGTTGACGACATTAACAATGAAGCTAAGCTCTGCCGGTCATCTACTTATAAATAAAAAACTACTGAGTATTTGTCAACAAAGAAACAATCAAAAGTGTAGATACTAATAAACACAACACTGTTTATCGCAGTAACCTCGAGTATGCCGAAATCAAGCCGTAGAATGATAAAGAATGCAAAAACAATCTGTGGTCAGTGCGAATTAGAGGTGAAAGAGGAAAAAGAAGATATTATTCAATGTGACAAGTGCGCGAAAATATTTCATGTCGTTTGTACGAAGTGAGACAAACGTAAATATGTGCGTTTATTAGAAAATGAAGAAGAAGAATATGTGTGTCATATGTGTGACAAAGGAGTTGATGACGCAATTAGAGAAGATCTGCTGGCAATAACAACTAAACTGCTTGAGTTACTGAATTATTCAAGAACCTTAAAGTCCGTTGGATATCAGCGAGTGTATGCGTATGGAGGGAAAGTATTTTCAAAAAGAAACGCAATAAGTAAGCCACTAATTATTAGGAACGAAGAAGATGTCAACCAATTCTGTTAGAAGCAGCAACTAATCAAAATCGCAGATGGAGTAGAACGGCAATTTCGGTTGGTGAATCTGATGGTGAAGATGAAGCCCAGACTAATTTCATGTCTCCATCATATGGTGAAGATGAAGCCCAGACTAATTTCATGTCTCCATCATAATTACCTGTGTTTTAACATATATATTCTTAGTAATACTCGCGAAGCGGTAACCATCTGGACGCGATGCGAGGGTCTACGTTTTAGACGAGCTGGCCATGCTGACAGGAGTCCTCTTCCAGAAATGGGCATCATTTACGGAAACTCCCTCAGATCCAACCATGTTAGAGGGGCGGTCGACACTAACTAAGAGTTCCCCATCCCCGACTCTCATGTCAACAAATCCATCCAGCGTTTGTTTCTTCCCATATTGGGCGGCTGGGTGGTCTGCGTCTGTCCGCTCTCCAGAGGAGGAATCTGCCGAAGCTGCAACAAAGAAGAGAGAGAGAGCTTCCTGACATCAGGTAGGACAAAATCGTCCAAACCGAAACCAAAAGAAGTCTCTAAGCAGAATTCTGGCGTTAGTAAGAAGGAAGGTCGAAATCCTACCTACGTCGGACAACTTACCTTCCACCTCAAGGAAAAGCGACCTACCAAAGGAACGCCCGTCACTTAAGAGGAAGGGAAATGTTGAAACTGGTACGAAGCCGCCATCTTACGCCAAAGTGGCAAAACGTCAAAAATGGGACGAGCTATGCTTTGGCGTGACCGACACAAAAAGTGCCACGGGAAAAATCTCGGAGTCCTTGACGTCCTGGGTAAGCAGAATAAGGGTCTGGAGACGAGCAAATGGGAGATCTTCCACAGAGAAAAGAGCCAGGACGGTACCCCCTTCATTGTGGGAATCGACCACGGGTCCCTCGAACGACTCAAGGAGATGAAAGGGACGGCCTTCTTCGTCTCAACAGCCGTGTACATCAAAATCGGCAAAGTACCCATTGGCAGGAGGGCAGATAAGCACGACGCTGCCAACAAGGAACCGAAAAAAGAGAGCAGTGATGTAGCAGCAGCACCGCAAAAAGCAGAAGAGGAGGCTGGGGACCATATCACCAGCTCCCAAGAAAACCGACTTCTCGCTTGACCGGTATCAAGGTCATCCAGACTAACCTCCATCGGAGCGAAACGGCAACTACCGCGCTGATGGAAAACATAAACAAAGGTAAGGTTCATGTAGCTTTAGTCCAAGAACTATGGACACACAAGACCAAGGTTATTGGTTTAAACAACCCGCTTTAGAACTTGCATACTCACACATAAAAACTTAAGCTTCTTTTTCTTCCCAGAGTTGTCAACTGCGGATGCGACGGTGCTTAGACTTGGGGATGGTAGACTGTACATTGCGTCGATGTACCTTCCATTCGACTCGCCGAAACTTCCACCAACGGCTGAGCTACAACATCTGATGAGAGAAGCCAAGACAAAAGGTAAGAAATTACTAGTAGGCTGCGACGCGAACGCACACCACATCACCTGGGGTAGTTCGAATTGCAACAAAAGACAAATAGCCTTATTAGAATTCCTTAATAAGCATGATCTTATTACAATAAATACGGGCAACAATGCCACCTTTATAAATCGAATCAGAGAGGAGGTATTAGATATCACTTTCGGTTCTGAAGAGATAGTTGAAGAGATCCGAGGATGGCATGTCTCCGACAAGCACTCCTTTTCAGATCACCGATACATAATTTTTAGTTTAATGAAACCACCACCCGCTAAGTTTCAGGAACAAAACCAGAGATTTAGTGAGCACAGATATAGGGACCCCCAAAGAAATTCTCCAAAACGAAGAGGAGGTCGAAAGAGTTACGTCAGTATTAGTGAGGTCCTTCGAAGAGTGTTGCCCACTCAGAGAAAGGAGGTCGGCCCAGGAGAAACCCTGGATAACGAAGCAGATTATAAACCTAAGCAAAGAAGTCCGTAGATCTTACAACAGAGCTAGACGTAAAAAACTTCAAGTATACTGGGATGAATACAAGTCCAAACATAGATTGTACAACAAAGCACTAAGAAAGGCGAACAGGTCGACACCGTTAACGACATATCTAAAATATAGAAATTTATTTATTTATTCATTCATTAGTCTGTGGTACATAAACCTTACAGACTAGCTTACACATTATCTTAAAAATATATTAAATTCAACAAATCGATAAATTTACTTGAAGAAAACTAAAAATCAATATCATATTTCATATGTAAATTATTAAATTCCCTCATGGACCTCATAATGGGTTCAAAATTTGAATAATTGCTTCTATGGCATTTAACATTAAAAAATTCATTATGCCTAAGTAATCTAGTAGGAACTTTGAAATCAATGCGACTCAGAAGAAAAGGACAATCAATAAAACCACAAATAAGTTTATATAGAAACAACAATGAGCTTTTACTTCGTCGATTTTCAAGCGATTCTAAATGTATTAACCTACATCTGGATATATACGACGGAAAGGGAGAATCAAAGGGCACCGAAAATAATGCAAATTTAATAAATTTTTTCTGTAATCTCTCAATACGATTACAATGAACATGATAATAGGGATTCCAAACAATTGAACCATATTCAAGTTTTGATCTAAGAAATGTTGTATATAGCAATTTGCGAGTATACGGATTTTGAAAATCTTTACTATTTCTCCTTATAAATGCAAGTACAGTATAAGCTTTGGGCATTATATAATCAATATGCAAGTTAAATTGTAATTTTGAGACAAACATAACACCTAAATCAAATATATAATTGACTTTCGTGACAAAGTGACCATGAATTGAATAATTAGAAATAACCATATTATTACGCCTGCCATATGAAAGATGGAAACATTTGGCCACATTCAGAGGTAAATGATTTAAATCACACCAAGAAGCCAATCGATCAATATCTTCTTGAATCAGTTTAATATCCCGAGGATTCAAAACATTTGCATATAATTTTATGTCATCAGCATAAATAAAAAAGTTAGACCACTTGAGGCAAGAACATAAGTCATTGATGAAGATATTGAAAAGCAGAGCGCCTAAAACACTACCCTGTGGTACGCGCGAGGTGGCTAGATACAGTTCTGAGTAAGAACCATCAATTGACACAAAACAAAATCTATTACTCAAATAAGATTTAAACCACTTCACTAGTGAATCTGGAAACCCAATTTTTTCAAGTTTCCAGAGGAGATGTCGTGATTGACTTTATCAAATGCTTTACAAAAGTCAAAGTACACGGTATCAACTTGATAACCTAATTCAAAGCTATTAATACAAAAATTCGTAAAAAACAATAGATTGGAGATTGTTGAACGATTTGTTTATAAAACCATGTTGGAATTCAGATATAAAGCGATAAGTAGACGGAAATAACTTTTCATAAACTAAATGCTCAAATAACTTGGACACAGTTGATAATTTTGAAATTGGTCTATAATTGCGAGTGTCAGCTTTAGAGCCAGACTTATGAATAGGAATAATAGAAGAAATTTTCCAGCAATCTAAAAATTTACCAATCTTTAACGAGTAATTAAAGATATACTGGAGTGGAAAAGAAAAAGAAGATGCACATCTTTTATGGAACAGAGCAATACCATCTATATCAGTTCTAACTGATTCTTTCAAAACAGATAAACCAGATAGAATGTCCGTTTCACTAAACTGGAAGTATGTCAGATCCGAAACAGACACAACATTTTCCAACAGTTTAGAATAAAAAGACTGCTTAAAAGGCTTAAAGTTATATTTGAAAAAATTTGCAAATAAATTTGCCTGATCATGAGGTGAATTGGCAAAATTATCACCTAAAAATATTGAGGAAGGGAAGTCGCTATTGCGATTTTTTGACTGTATAAAATTCCAAAATGATTTAGGATTACTGCTAATTTTGTTTTCAAAGCTTATAATGTACTGCTTATAAAGAAATTTATTTAAAAAAGAAAATTCTCTAGAATAGTGCTCATATTTATTTTTGCTATATGTAGAATTTGTGGATTTAAAGATTTTGTGGAATTTATTTCTCAGATTCTTTAAGTTTTTCAAACCCGGAGTATACCAGGGAAGTTTGTAACATTTCGGCTTCAATAAAGGAACATTAGCATGAAGAATTTCAACAATTCTATTTATGAACTCCGAATAACAATCATGAATTGTTCTGCCCATAAAAATATGTGTCCAGTCAATACTCGAGATGAGATGATTAATTAATACAAAATCACAAGCATTATAATCAAAACGATTACCTAAACTGGTAAAATTAGAAAATTTATAAAATTCAATGTTTAAGCAAATTGGAACATGATGATCTGGAGTACAAAATGGATAATCACATACTGAAATAAGATAGTACATATTGTTTGATATAAGAATGAGATCAAGAATTCTACCAACATTATTGTAAAATGAATTAATTTGAGCAAGGGATAGACTAATAATTGTATCAATAACATTAATTTCAATGACAGAATTGACATTATTAGCAATATTTTGGACATGTGCATCATAAACGTCATATTGGCTACCAGGCGGAATATATGATGCAAATATAAATAAGGAAACCTCAGTCCCGTCTAAGCGTATACACAGCTGGTCCAGGATTGTGTCATTATTCGGCAATTGCAAAAGCGTAGATTTTAAACGTTTTTTAACCGCGATCAAAACTCCGCCTCCACGTAAACAGCCTGTTTTAAGAGGATCTCGGTCTTTGCGGTACACATTGTAAAGAATTGTATCAAAGAATTCACCATCATATAAGTCTTCATTCAACCATGTCTCAACAAGAATCACAATATCATAAGCGGCTTGAGATGATGCAGAAAAGACTAAATTATGTTTAGTTCTCATTCCAGCAATATTTTGGAAGTAGATATTAAGCGACGAAAAAGCATTTGGTTTTAAGTGCGAGGTGCATGTTGATGATCCGTCTGAAAATTCTTAAATGGCATCCGATAAATTAGCGATAAATTAGCATCCGATAAATTAGCATCCTTCTTCACTAATTTGTAGCATGATATATGCAACTTACTTATGTCAATATATTTTTCAACATAATCCATAATTTTCTGCTCCGAAACATTGGGTTTAATTGACGATAGATGAACCCATTTCTTTTTTACAACAACCTCAAGATCATCATTATTTCACTGACCAACAATCGCAGCCTTTTTACGATTTTTACGTGGTTTAACTTCATTCCACACTGCAATGTTTGCTGGGTCGTGATTTGCATCTGTCGATTCAGCACACTCATTAGCAAACGCAAGAGAGACATGATGAGCACTATTAGAAGAGCAAGCAGCATAACTATGTTGGATAGCAGCAACACCAAAAGCAGAGT
This sequence comes from Hydrotaea cyrtoneurina, assembly GCA_958296145.1. Lineage (NCBI taxonomy): Eukaryota > Metazoa > Arthropoda > Insecta > Diptera > Muscidae > Hydrotaea > Hydrotaea cyrtoneurina. Next base: position 50,175,365 of record OY282517.1, read on the forward strand.
TAGCGAGACAATTCTCATTAAACAAATGTACACTAACACCATTACAGTCCAAGTCTGCATGCTCACGAACAGGTTGATCACATTTGACGGACGAGTTAGATGAAAGCAATTGAATATTTGAAGAAGAAAGAGAGGGCACAACTGCATTAGATGTTGACAAACCAGTATTAGAAAAAGAAGAAGCACATGTTGGTACTTTTCTATTTGAATTGAGAAAGTTATTCAGCAATAGTTTAAGCTCTTTAACTTCACCAGAGAGCAACGATACACAAGCCACCAAATCTCCCGACACATTAAGGCAATTATTGCAATTATAAACAATGTTTTTGCATTTTTGTATAGCTTCCAAAGCATTGAGATCGGAAAAAGTTTAGGACAAAAACTTGGAGGTCTTGAAACTCCCCTTCTGGTACCTCCCATACAGATGTACCATCCCGCCCTTTTTAAACCGTATAATATTATCAATGTGACCAACGCGATCTTGCCCAAATTCTGTACTTAGTAAAAATATAACTGTATAAAGTTTCAGACATAAACTTGGAGGTCTGGCAACTCCACTTCTGGTACCTCCCATACAAATGTACCAACCCGACCCTTATAACCGTGTAATATTATCAATATGACCAACTCGATCTTGCCCAAATACTGTATTTAGTAAAGCCGTTGCTGGAAAAAGCTTCAGACAAAAACTAGGAGGTGTGGCAATTCCCCTTCTGGTACCTCCCATACAAATGTACCATCCCCAATTATAAACCGTGTAATATTATCAATATGACAAACGCGATCTTGCTCAAATTCTGTATTTAGTAAAGCTGTGGTTGCAAAAAGTTTCGGAAAAAAACTTGGAGGTCTGGCACCTCCCCTTCTAGTACCTCCCATACAAATGTACCATCCCGCACCTTATAATCCGTATAATATTACCAATATGACAAACGCGATTTTGCCCAAATTCTGTATTTGTTAAAGCTGTAGTTGCAAAAAGTTTCGGACAAAAAGTTGGAGGTCTGGCAACTCCCCTTCTGGTACCACCCATACAAATGTACCATCCCGACCCCATAGAAACGTGTAATAATATCAGTATGCTCAACGAGATCTTGCCCAAAGTCTGTATTTAGTTAAGGTATAACTGGACGAAGATTCCAAGAAAAACTTGGAAGTCTGGCAACTCCCCTTCTGGTACCTCCCATAAATGTACCATCCCGCCACCGTAGAAACGTGTAATAATATCAATATGACCAACGCGACCTTGCCCAAATTCTTTATTTAGTAAAGCTGTGGCTGAAAAAAGTTTTGGATAAAAAATTTGAAGTCTGGCCACACCCCTTCTGATACCTCCCATAAATGTACCATCCCGCCCCTTATAAACCGTGTAATACTATCAATATGACCAACGTGATCTTGGCCAAATTCTGTACTTAGTAAAAATATAACTGTATAAAGTTTCAGACATAAACTTGGAGGTCTGGCAACTCCACTTCTGGTACCTCCCATACAAATGTACCAACCCGCCCCTTATAACCGTGTAATATTATCAATATGACCAACGCGATCTTGCCTAAATTCTGTATTTAGTAAAGTTGTGGCTGGAAAAATTTTCGGACAAAAACTTGAAAGGCTGGCAACTCACCTTCTGGTACCTCCCATAAATGTACCATCCCGCCCCTTATAAACCGTGTAATACTATCAATATGACCAACGCGAACTTGCCCAAATTCTGTATTTAGTAAAGCTGTGGCTGAAAAAAGTTTTGGACAAAAAATTTGAAGTCTGGCCACACCCCTTCTGATACCTCCCATAAATGTACCATCCCGCCCCTTATAAACCGTGTAATACTATCAATATGACCAACGTGATCTTGGCCAAATTCTGTACTTAGTAAAAACATAACTGTATAAAGTTTCAGACATAAACTTGGAGGTCTGGCAACTCCACTTCTGGTACCTCCCATACAAATGTACCAACCCGCCCCTGATAACCGTGTAATATTATCAATATGACCAACGCGATCTTGCCTAAATTCTGTATTTAGTAAAGTTGTGGCTGGAAAATTTTTCGGACAAAAACTTGAAAGTCTGGCAACTCACCTTCTGATACCTCCCATAAATGTACCATCCCGCCCCTTATAAACCGTGTAATACTATCAATATGACCAACGCGAACTTGCCCAAATTCTGAATTTAGTAAAGCTGTGGCTGAAAAAAGTTTTGGACAAAAACTTGAAAGTCTGGCAACTCACCTTCTGGTACCTCCCATAAATGTACCATCCCGCCCCTTATAAACCGTGTAATACTATCAATATGACCAACGTGATCTTGACCAAATTCTGTACTTAGTAAAAATATAACTGTATAAAGTTTCAGACATAAACTAGGAGGTCTGGCAACTCCACTTCTGGTACCTCCCATACAAATGTACCAACCCGCCCCTTATAACCGTGTAATATTATCAATATGACCAACGCGATCTTGCCTAAATTCTGTATTTAGTAAAGTTGTGGCTGGAAAAATTTTCGGACAAAAACTTGAAAGTCTGGCAACTCACCTTCTGGTACCTCCCATACAAATGTACCAACCCGCCCCTTATAACCGTGTAATATTATCAATATGACCAACGCGATCTTGCCTAAATTCTGTATTTAGTAAAGTTGTGGCTGGAAAAATTTTCGGACAAAAACTTGAAAGTCTGGCAACTCACCTTCTGGTACCTCTCATAAATGTACCATCCCGCCCCTTATAAACCGTGTAATACTATCAATATGACCAACGCGAACTTGCCCAAATTCTGTACTTAGTAAAAATATAACTGAATAAAGTTTCAGACATAAACTTGGAGGTCTGGCAACTCCACTTCTGGTACCTCCCATACAAATGTACCAACCCGACCCTTATTACCGTGTAATATTATCAATATGACCAACTCGATCTTGCCCAAATTCTGTATTTAGTAAAGCTGTGGCTGAAAAAAGTTTTGGACAAAAAATTGGAAGTCTGGCCACACCCCTTCTGATACCTCCCATAAATGTACCATCCCGCCCCTTATAAACCGTGTAATACTATCAATATGACCAACGTGATCTTGGCCAAATTCTGTATTTAGTAAAGCTGCGGCTGAAAAAAGTTTTGGACAAAAACTTGAAAGTCTGGCAACTCACCTTCTGGTACCTCCCATAAATGTACCATCCCGCCCCTTATCAACCGTGTAATACTATCAATATGACCAACGCGAATTTGCCCAAATTCTGTATTTAGTAAAGCTGTGGCTGAAAAAAGTTTTGGATAAAAAATTTGAAGTCTGGCCACACCCCTTCTGATACCTCCCATAAATGTACCATCCCGCCCCTTATAAACCGTGTAATACTATCAATATGACCAACGCGAACTTGCCCAAATTCTGTATTTAGTAAAGCTGTGGCTGAAAAAAGTTTTGGATAAAAAATTTGAAGTCTGGCCACACCCCTTCTGATACCTCCCATAAATGTACCATCCCGCCCCTTATAAACCGTGTAATACTATCAATATGACCAACGCGAACTTGCCCAAATTCTGTATTTAGTAAAGCTGTGGCTGAAAAAAGTTTTGGACAAAAAATTTGAAGTCTGGCCACACCCCTTCTGATACCTCCCATAAATGTACCATCCCGCCCCTTATAAACCGTGTAATACTATCAATATGACCAACGTGATCTTGGCCAAATTCTGTACTTAGTAAAAACATAACTGTATAAAGTTTCAGACATAAACTTGGAGGTCTGGCAACTCCACTTCTGGTACCTCCCATACAAATGTACCAACCCGCCCCTGATAACCGTGTAATATTATCAATATGACCAACGCGATCTTGCCTAAATTCTGTATTTAGTAAAGTTGTGGCTGGAAAATTTTTCGGACAAAAACTTGAAAGTCTGGCAACTCACCTTCTGGTACCTCCCATAAATGTACCATCCCGCCCCTTATAAACCGTGTAATACTATCAATATGACCAACGCGAACTTGCCCAAATTCTGAATTTAGTAAAGCTGTGGCTGAAAAAAGTTTTGGACAAAAACTTGAAAGTCTGGCAACTCACCTTCTGGTACCTCCCATAAATGTACCATCCCGCCCCTTATAAACCGTGTAATACTATCAATATGACCAACGTGATCTTGACCAAATTCTGTACTTAGTAAAAATATAACTGTATAAAGTTTCAGACATAAACTTGGAGGTCTGGCAACTCCACTTCTGGTACCTCCCATACAAATGTACCAACCCGCCCCTTATAACCGTGTAATATTATCAATATGACCAACGCGATCTTGCCTAAATTCTGTATTTAGTAAAGTTGTGGCTGGAAAAATTTTCGGACAAAAACTTGAAAGTCTGGCAACTCACCTTCTGGTACCTCCCATACAAATGTACCAACCCGCCCCTTATAACCGTGTAATATTATCAATATGACCAACGCGATCTTGCCTAAATTCTGTATTTAGTAAAGTTGTGGCTGGAAAAATTTTCGGACAAAAACTTGAAAGGCTGGCAACTCACCTTCTGGTACCTCCCATAAATGTACCATCCCGCCCCTTATAAACCGTGTAATACTATCAATATGACCAACGCGAACTTGCCCAAATTCTGTATTTAGTAAAGCTGTGGCTGAAAAAAGTTTTGGACAAAAAATTTGAAGTCTGGCCACACCCCTTCTGATACCTCCCATAAATGTACCATCCCGCCCCTTATAAACCGTGTAATACTATCAATATGACCAACGTGATCTTGGCCAAATTCTGTACTTAGTAAAAACATAACTGTATAAAGTTTCAGACATAAACTTGGAGGTCTGGCAACTCCACTTCTGGTACCTCCCATACAAATGTACCAACCCGCCCCTGATAACCGTGTAATATTATCAATATGACCAACGCGATCTTGCCTAAATTCTGTATTTAGTAAAGTTGTGGCTGGAAAATTTTTCGGACAAAAACTTGAAAGTCTGGCAACTCACCTTCTGATACCTCCCATAAATGTACCATCCCGCCCCTTATAAACCGTGTAATACTATCAATATGACCAACGCGAACTTGCCCAAATTCTGAATTTAGTAAAGCTGTGGCTGAAAAAAGTTTTGGACAAAAACTTGAAAGTCTGGCAACTCACCTTCTGGTACCTCCCATAAATGTACCATCCCGCCCCTTATAAACCGTGTAATACTATCAATATGACCAACGTGATCTTGACCAAATTCTGTACTTAGTAAAAATATAACTGTATAAAGTTTCAGACATAAACTAGGAGGTCTGGCAACTCCACTTCTGGTACCTCCCATACAAATGTACCAACCCGCCCCTTATAACCGTGTAATATTATCAATATGACCAACGCGATCTTGCCTAAATTCTGTATTTAGTAAAGTTGTGGCTGGAAAAATTTTCGGACAAAAACTTGAAAGTCTGGCAACTCACCTTCTGGTACCTCCCATACAAATGTACCAACCCGCCCCTTATAACCGTGTAATATTATCAATATGACCAACGCGATCTTGCCTAAATTCTGTATTTAGTAAAGTTGTGGCTGGAAAAATTTTCGGACAAAAACTTGAAAGTCTGGCAACTCACCTTCTGGTACCTCTCATAAATGTACCATCCCGCCCCTTATAAACCGTGTAATACTATCAATATGACCAACGCGAACTTGCCCAAATTCTGTACTTAGTAAAAATATAACTGAATAAAGTTTCAGACATAAACTTGGAGGTCTGG